>CM061132.1:79379691-80077589 GCA_030789695.1 Scilla litardierei | reverse complement strand
CCTCTTTTGTACTCTTCTTTCGCTGCCGCTGCCTCCACTTCCCACCGCCCGTCCCGACCTCACACTGAGGCCCAGCCCACATTTCCAGGCGCGGCACCTTTCGTCCCCTTCCCTGCTGAGCCCGTTACATACTCCACTCGCGTACGCCAGCCTCGCCCTGCGCAGCCCCGACAGGTGCGTCCCTCTGCATCACCCCCGCCCGACACTGTACTGCAGAGCATACGTGCCCTTGAGTTGGCGGTGAGTGGTCTTAGAGGAGACCTTAGGACCCTGTCCGCCACCGTCTCCGCGATGGCTGGACGCTTTGACCTGATCCCTCACATCCACTACTGCCTGACACAGATCTTAGAGCGTCTTCCGCGCGTACCCCCGCCCACCCAGCAGGTTCCCACACACCCTCCCACACACACTAGACCTGCTTCCACTTCCACTTTCACGCCCACCCCAGCTCAGCAGCCTGTCCAGCCTACACCACCACCACCTCCTCCGCCTCAGGACGGAGACGGCGCGGCACCGCTTTCTTAGGCACTCTTGATGCCTTGATCCATTCCTGCCGTTGTGCTGCCCGTCTCTGCTAGGGTCCTGATGCACTTTTGTACACCCCCCCTCCCCTCACTTATTTTGGGATTATATTTTCGATCATATCTATTTGTGCTTATCGTATCATATTTACTTGGGATTCTCATTTTGATCACATCTATATATATCTTTTTGGGAGAGAGGGAGAGTTTTTTTTTGGTGCCTCATTTATTTTCATATCACTCCTATCTGTGCATGCATCATTTCCGCATCATATTTTCATTTCCTTTTTTTTCCTTTCATTACCTTTTTTTTTCTTCCCATCATGCATGCATCCTCACTTGCCCCTCACATTACTTCTCTCTCTGTGTGCCACACTTTGCACATTGAGGACACTGTGCCGTTTAGCTTGGGGGAGTGAGTTCTCACTTTCTTTTTTCGATTTGCCACCTTTATTTTCAGTTTTTCACACCGCTTTTCACTTTTGCACTCATTTTTCATTATTTTTCTTTTATTTTGCCATGCATCACGTTTTCCTTACTTTCCTGTGTGCCGCATTGCATAGTTCTATTTTCCTTTTATCTTTACTTCCTTCTTTTTCATCTCATGCTAGAGATGAATTTTCTGTGATGATGTCCACGTGGAGTTAGCTTATTCTATATGCATGCTATATTTGTCGTGTCTTAGACTTCATTTCTGATATCATATGCTATGACTTGCTTTGCATTTAGGAGTAGTAACCCACATTTTTTTCCCTCATGAAAATGGATGAAATTTTATTATTAGCTGAGCCTGAATATTCATATGTATGCTATCACAGAAAACACAACAAGATTCACGCATTGAATGCCTATGTCTGGAGTACTGACTTCTTTTCCTTTATCACTTCTATATGCATGAATTGTACACTTCACTTCCGGATGATTGAATGATGATTAGCTAAGATATATCTGGATTAGTTAGCTTTTTTGTGATCGAAACTGAGTAGATTAGATTACCCCGCTGAAGTTGTCGTGCATGTCTTATAGAGTGAGCCGAGAGTTATATTTATTTCTTTCTCCACAAATCTTGAACATCATTTCTCTACTTTTAAAGATCATTGGTGAATCTCCCCTTAGTGACTCTATTTTATGGCATTTCCCCCGCTATTAATTCCTAGCTCCAAACCTCTCATTATATATAAAAAAAACAATAATAAAAAGAGAGGAGAACATTCTTGTATATCATTATCTCTCTTGGAGTTGGGATCATTGTATATATCTTATATAAAAAAAAGAGAGAAAAGAGGAAAAATCCTCAATAAAAGATCCCATCTCGCTTACTTTCTTTCTTCTTTCTCTTCTTTGCCTTTGGAGCTATATAAAAACGGGGATGTAAATATTTTTGTGCCACCACGCTTTTAGATAAGCTTGGGGGATGGGATCCATTGATGTGTGAGAGAGTGACTACTTGACATTGCACGACAACCTAGGCTAAGTAATATTTTATACTCGGTGAGATTGTTTCAAGCTTTACGAAATCCAGAAATCTAAGCCTAGCATTCATTTCATGAAATCCATACTTTTCTATTCTCTCTATTCTATGATGTGATACTCTTACACTCCAGATAGAAAGCGTTTAATTGAAAAGTGTGTGATCTGAGATTTGTATACCGCTTTAGATGATTCAGGCGATGTTAATTTTAAAATTATTCCGTTTTTTCATGATTATACCATCGTTCGTGGGTTTTCTATTTTCTACTTGCACTATTATACTATGATGTCAAAATGAGGTTCTTTGACATGTATTTCTCGCTCGATGCATGCTATAAGAGTAAGTGAAACCCGCGTCCTGAGAAAATGATCTAGCATCCTATCTTTCTTTCTTTCCTTCTTTATTTTCGTTTGGTTTTCATTCTTCTTCGTTCTTCATTTTTTTTTCGTTTTTTTTCGTCGTTTTCGTATTCCGAATCCACCGGGTTCGCCTTTTACTTATCTTCCTCGAGGACGAGTAAGAGGCAAGCTTGGGGGATTTTGATCACTCCTTATTTTACACCTTTTTTCCGCATGTTTGCATGCCATTTAGATCGCCCAAATCATGTTTTTCACGATATATCGACGATATTGCGATGCTTTTCACGCTTTGTTGTTTTTGTCGCATTTCAGGTGATTTGGCGCGATTTGGAGTGATCATGAGATGCGCTCACGATAGACGGCCACCGACGACCTCCCCGAGGGGTATTTTGCTGTTGGAGAGGAGCGGAAGAAGAATGGACGTCGCAGGAGCGACGAGGAGGCCAAAACAATCAGTTTGGGCATTTTTTGTGTCCCACTCGGCCGAGTGGAGGAGCCACTCGGCCGACCAGCGAGACACTGCTCGGCCGACCCGTTCAGACACGATTTCCATGTGTACTCGGCCGAGCGACGGAGACCACATCGGCCGAGTGACGATACCACGTCCGCCCGAGTGGCGCCCAGACGAAGCCCCTCCAGAATATCGAAGTTACTGTTTTTCGGCCATCTGAGCTTCAGAAGACCCACTCGGCCGAGTGGATTATTACGTCCGCCCGAGTGCCTTGAAGCCATCGGCCGAGTGACGACAACTCACTCGGCCGAGCCGCCCCCGAACTGAAGACCCCTGAAGCCCCCGACTTACTGGAAAAATGACAGGGTTTTCACTCGGCCGAGCGACTTTTGTCACTCGGCCGAGTGTGATGCGCTGCCTGTAGCGAAATTTGCGGAAAACAGGCTGTGCAGGGGCATTTTGGTCAGGATTTTTAGACGATTTTTGGGGCTATTTAAGCTCTGTTCTTACCCTAGTTTAGGGAGCCATCTCTCAGATTTTTTGTAGCTTTTTGGAGTTTACTTTTTAGCTTTATTAATTGTGATTGGAGAGGAGAAAAACTTGGATTTTTGTTGGATTAATTGAAGATCTACATTGGTTTGCATTGTTCTTCCCCAAAAACTCTATTTTTATTGTTTATATCATTGTTGTGATGAATTCCATTGCCTACTTCATTGATTATTTTTGTGCTATTGCTATGATTTGTGAGTAGTCTCCACGTCTCGGGGCGTGGGGATGAACCCTACAAACCCTATTTCCTATTTGTGTTGAATTGGTAGAAATTGAGCTAGGATTGTTATTAGGGATTAGATTGGGATCGAATTACTATGGATAGCTAGGTATTTATATCAATTGGGATTTGCAAGAGATTGGATCCCAATCTGATGGGAAGCCCTAGAAATCCGAATTGGGTTGGAGTCGGATTTCCGAAGTATCGGTTTGCAAGAGATTGGACCGATACTAGGACCTCCGGTTGCGATTCCGTGCCGATACCCGTTTGCAAGAGATTGGACGGGTAGGAACTATCCCAATTTAGATTGTGGACCGGGTTTGCAAGAGATTGGGCTCGGTGCGCAATTGAACGATGATGTTGATCCTAATGCTAGCTTCCCTAGGCTAGGGTTTGCAAGAGATTGGACCCAAGCCTAGGATAGCTACAGACCGGCAACAGCGCGAGAGCGTGAGCTTGGTTCCACATTTAGTTGCAACTAGTTCATCCAAATTCTCATACTAGCGATTTCGATACCGGCGAACCACACTTATGAAATACGGTGAGTAGTGGGGATTCCCCTTTCCCTAGACGTTCTTTATTTGATTTGATATTTCGCAAATTTGTCTGACGATTGTGACAGGATCGCCCAAGGCAATTATCTCTCTCTGTTCATAAATAGCCAGGTGGATCAGGAGCAAGCACGGTCATTCGTCCTCCCTGTGTTCGATACCCGCTCGCCGCTATACCGTGCGCTTGCGGTAAAACTACAACCGTCGCCTCGGGACGTGTATCCGGGGCGCGATCATGGGACAGTCTTCGGTTCCCACAGACGGCACCAGATGTTTCAGAGTGTTTTCTCACTACAAAGCGTTGACCGTGGAGAACCCGGTCAACGTGGTCAAGGGGCCCGCTTTGGGTCCCTTGGGGGGGTTTCGAATTGGTGCAGAAAGGGCGAGGGGAAGCCTCGGCCCTGGTTGAGATGCTCGGCCTCGGACAGACGTGCTCGGCCTCGGCTGGAAGGGGGACGAGGGGTAGACTCAGTCACCCGGGTAGATGCACGGCCGGCGGGCGGCGAGGGGGAGTCTCGGACCCGACTAAGACGCTCGGCCTCGGTGGAGCGTGCTCGGCCTCGGCAGGCTGAGCGGTGAGGGGAAACCTCACTATCCGGTCGATCGAGCGGTCGGAGAGGGGCGAGGGGTAGCCTCGGCCCGTCGATCAGCTGTCCTCCTGCGTAGACGAGAACGCTCGTCAGGGGGCCGGACCTTGGTTCCGGCCAAATCCCCTCCGATGCCTAAGTCAGATAGTGATCTGAGAAAGGAGGCCCGGCAGAGACGGTTCGACTCGTGAGGAGATCGTAACGGCGTCTCTCGGCACGAGCGGGGGAGGAAGGAGATGAATTGGGGGAACGAGGTCGTTGATGGAGTACCTTAGGTTTTGTTACCTGAGATGCAGTCCCTTTCTTCGTCGTCTTCCTGGCCCTTTTGTAGAGCCCCGGCGTGATCGCCTCTGACCCACGTCCTACGTCTGCCATTGATCGTGCCCCATCAGTCCCCCCTTGCCGCCGCTCTCTCCGCCCTGCCAGCACCTCCCCATTATCGCTATTTAGTGGTCGCGTGTCCGGGGGAGTGGTTTTCGCAGGAGTGGGCGAGCGACCAATGGGTTATTGGGGCCGGGTCGGATCGGTGTTCGAGAAGGTCCCTTGTAGGGCCTTTGTCGAATGGGCTTTGAGGACGCAGATGGGCTTTTGACCAGTAGTCGGGCTCCTGGGCTCGTGCTTTACGGGTCTCGGCCAAATAGGCGTAACACCTTCAATCACGTTTGTGAGTCATCCATTGCTAGTTGATCTTCATAGTAAGCTTAGACAATGGATTAACTGCAAAATAGGGGATTAGTCACAAGTATTTATGTTTGCTCATCATTAACACCAAGTAGGGAGAAGTCCAATACTCAACATTCTCCCCCTTTTTGATGATTACAAACAAACATAAACAAAGAGATAAATAGTTATGCGTAATGAAAACTTACTCCCCCTACATAGATGCCAATCAAGTTAGTCAACAAATATTAGAGCATCTATATAGCAATTGAAGCAAATGAGTGAGATAAGAATGAATTTAATTCAAGAAATCTAGGAAATAACAAATCCCTATTCATTGTAATCTTACTCCCCCTGAATCTAAGGAAACGAAAATCTTAGATTCAAGTGTTAGAACACATACTTAGCACATCCATTATGAATCTTGTATGTTTATTTCTCTCCCCCTATGGCATTATCCAAAAAGGTGAGAGCAAATAACAACAACAATAATAGTGCTAAAATACGAACTAACAACAATCAAGGAGTATAAAGATATATCGAATCAAAAACTCATAAAGTCTCATCATATACATATGTGAGTAAAGGAATTGAAGTCCAATATCAACATTTTAGATATGCGAAATGAAAATAATTTTCACAAATTCATCACATCAAGGAAAGAGCATGAATTATCCAATATCAAATTCTTGTATTGTCTCAAAAACATAGCAAGAAGAGTGAAGCATATCATATATCACATAGACGTTAATCAATATAGCATAGTGTGACATAAAAGAGAGATGCAACATCATATATATATAATATAATATAGCTGAGTACATCAACGGATGGTCATCAACATGGCCATCCCAAAAAGGTACATCATGAGCAACAAAAAAATAACTACATCATGACGACATCAAAGACTATATATATAAAAAGTGTCGCATAAAGCATCATCCATCATACAACGACAGAGCATATAACATCACTCAAACATATCGATCTATGGGTGAGCGTCTCCAGGGTCTACGGACGAGGAAGCAGGCTCTGACGCAGCAGGAGTGTCCTCTGGAGAAGGATCAGATGGAGCAACAGGAGCAACAGCAGCAGCAGCATCCTGTGTAGAGGTAACACCAGGAGGCTGAAGGGGCACATGGGTCTGAGGAAGATACTGTCTCAAATCCTCAGGGAAGGGAATTCCCTGATGGAGGAGAGAGAGAGACAGCAGCCGATAAATACCAGAGATCATCGACAGAATAGTATCCTGAGGAGGTGGAGCAGATGATGATGAAGGAAAATTGGCTGGAGGCACAGTGGATGAGGATGGAGCTGAAGTAGTCTTCCTCTTCTTCGAGGCAGTCTGCAGAGCCGAGGAGGACTTCGACTTCGCAGAAGCGTCGAGGAGAGGGCCAAAGGGCATGGGCTCGTAACGGGTCAAGTCAATACCAAAGTGACGGAAGACACGAGTCAAAAGACCACCAAAGGGAATGTGAGACGAGGAGGACGTGAACTCAACCTTGTCCATCCTGTCAAGGAGGACACCGGCCCAGTTCACGGGCATGCCAGAGAGAATAGCATACATACACTTTAGTATATCCTGAGACGGCTGATCGGACGATCCATATCTCGACAGAATATTGGACTTCACCACTAGGTGAACAGCCCAACCCCGTGCAGAGAACATGGATGATCTGACACCCGAATCAAGAGCTAAAGGAACCTCTCGAAACATATCTCGGAGAACAGACTGGTCAAGATCGTCAATCTTAGAAAAGCTGATATCAGTGGGGAGGGAACCGACAGAAGGAATCCTAAGGATAGTCCCTAAAAGGGAGGGAGTGAGCTGAATGTGGGTTCCCTGGACGACAGTATCAAGGATGCCAGTAGTCGAATACTCACCACGAACGCGGTTCGCATAGAAGAGCTTCACCAGAAATGGGTAGGCTCTGGGGGACTCGCTCTGAGAGAAGCGAAAAAGATCGGCCAGATGAGTAGCGGACAGAATGTCAGAAAGTCTCTCGGCAGTGAATGCGGGAAAAGCAATGTACCGCTCCCTAAGCAGATTGATCCCAAGAAGAGAGTGGAACTTTGCCAGACAAAGATCGTCTCTGCAAACAGGAACCAGGGGATCAGAGGGGGGTGCAGCAGCAGTTTCTTCAGACAAACTGGATGCAGAAGGAGACACATGAGGAATCTCAGCAGCAGGCTCAATGATGTGAACACCAGTAGGCTTGCGCTGACGACGAATCAAGGGCTGAGCATCACTTGACGAAGAAGGAGGAGAATAACCCGGCGACGATGAACGTAAGGGTGACTGGGCAAACGTGGTTCGAGCTTTATTGGGTTTCTTTCTCTTGGCGATGAGTTTCTTAGGAGCCCTAGGTTGTTTAGAAGCAATGATCTTCTCTTTTCCCTTAGGTTTAGGAGCCATGGGAACAAGAGAGGAAAAACAAACGCAACTAACGGAAACAACGACAGGCAAGAGAGAGAAAACACACCAACCGAGGGAAGATAGACGATCGCGAAGATGAAGATCAAAGACGACGGAAGACTATGCTTGACAGCGACGTTTAGGAGGAGATCGACGGTTGAAGACACGAAATCGATTTATTTTGTAGAGATAATCGATCGGGAAGTTGAACGATCGATGCGGAGGAGAGAGAAAACGTCGAGGGGAAATGATCACGTCGATTGAATATAAATTAGGGAAAATCAATCTGAGCCGTTGGATCAAAGAATCGACGACTCGGATCAAATCAAATGAACCGACACAGCAGGAGACATTCGACTGGAGAACAAAAGTCAGTCGACTGTAAGAAGTGATAAAATTAAATCTCAGAGAGATGGGCAGTCGACTGGCAAGTATAATGCAGTCGCCTATCCGCTGGACAGTCGACTAACATATACTCAACAGTCGGTAGGCTGAGAATTCATACATATCACAAGAAAAACAGAGAACACTGAAAAAGAATTGACAGAGAGAACAGTCGCCTGATGACTAAATTGTAGTCGCCTGTTACTGTAACAGTCGACTGTAAAACAGTCAACAGTCGGCTGTGCAAATGATATCAATTTTCATATGAAGGATATAGAGTAGGGCAGTCGACTGTCAAAAGAAACACAGTCGTCTGTCCTGGTCCAAAAATGCATAGTGAGATATAATTCCAGACAATAAGAACACTCACCCTAGGACCTATACTCTAATCACAAATACATCTTAAAATCATTATGAAAACAATAAATCTATTGAAACACAAATTATTCCAATCAACTTCAAAACTCATGAAATCAAATAAGTCACAATTGCCTTTCTTAATCACATAAAACAATAAAGCACATGAAGAAAGACAATCAAATATATATGAGCTCAATAAGGAGTTATAGCATGAAGAATTGAGCTTCTAGATTTCAGATTCACCCATAATTCCCAATTCTCCACGCAACCTCACAAATGTATCTTCTTTAAGAGGTTTAGTGAAGATATCGGCAATTTGTTTTTGGGTTTCAATTTACTCTAAGATGATGTCCTTCTTAGCTACATGATCATTTATAAAATGGTGTCTCACGTCTATGTGTTTGGTACGGGAGTGGTGTACTGATTCCGAATGAAAAGTGTCATTTTCACCCCGTATTTCCTTGGGTTTTAGCGTATATATTTCACATATAGGCTCTATCTAGCTCGTAATTGTGCATAGTCTGTATATTAGATCTTATCACTTGTTATACTTAAAACCCACTTCTTGTCACTAATTATTGCATTTCATATTTTTCAGGATTTTTCTGGAATTTATGGAGATTTATCGGAAGCAAGAAGAAGAGAAGAAGAATTCTGCAATGCCTTCTCTTGTGCAGAAATATGCTGTTATTCCAATGCATATTCCGGCCTCATGAAATTTTTCAGTCAAATTTCGTGAAGTCCCTATTCCAACGCCGCCTGGAACACATCATTCCGAGGTCGGATGATTTTTCTAGAATTTTAGCAAGACAGTGTGACGGTGCTGAAAATTTCTGCAGCTTTGCCCCTCTTGTGAAGAATTTTGCTATCATTCCAGTATATATTCCGGCCTAATGATATTTTTCAGTCGAATTTTGTGAAGTCCTGATTCCATCGCCGCCTGGAACACATCATTCTGAGGTCGGATGATTTTTCTAGAATTTTCGCAAGACAGGGTGACGGTGCTGAAAATTTCTGCAGTTTTGCCCCTCTTGTGAAGAATTCTGATATCATTCCAGTATATATTCCGGCCTAATGATATTTTTCAGTCGAATTTCGTGAAGTCCCGATTCCATCATCGCCTGGAACACGTCATTCTGAGGTCGGATGATTTTTCTATAATTTTTACAAGACAGGGTGACGGTGCTGAAAATTTCTGCAGCTTTGGGCATTGCTTGCGGGTTTGTACCAGAATCCGACCCGTTTGACTTAATTTCAGACCCGTTAAGCTGTGAATGAGTTTATATTACGAATTTGGAGGGTTTTCAACCCTAGTTCTTATTTTTTGCTGAAATTTGGAGGAGGAAGATGAGCTTGGAGGCCATGGGGGGAGGATGATGAAGCTTGGAGCTTGGAGGACCACTTGAGTATGAGGATTTCATCTTTGAGTGACACATTGGTGAACTCTATCTTAACTCTTGTGTAATTTTGATTTAGCAACTTGTATTGTATTGGATGATTATCTCTAGAGATATAGATGTCTTCTTTTCATCATGAATTGCTAGATCTTGATTGTGTTGTTGTGTTGTGTGATTGTTGTTGTTTGGATTGTGAATTTCATCTCTAGCATGTTTCTATTTTCTATTTGGTGGATGAAACTTTGATATGTTGGTTGTTGATGGAACCCTAGAGGGTAATCCATAGAGAGGAACTATCGTAGTCGACCCTCTCTTCTTTGCTCAAAGTATTTCTCTTTGTTTCATACACTACTTTTATTGCACCCCACATGTTCGATGAAATGCCACACCCACCGATTGTTCGTCCCTTAGCCGGGAAAACAATTGAGTTATATTTGAGATGAATTCCCACGTCCACAGCCTCATTCACACACACAACATACGAGTCCTCCTTGTTACTTACCGATTCGGCTCTCCACCCCTAGCCACTTAGGTTAGAGTTTAGTTTTCACCACTTTTTCTTTCACACACTCATCCACCGTTAGTTGAGTTAGTTGTAGCACACTATTATTTTTCTTTATCAATCAATTTTGTGAAAGTAGAACGAATTGTCCCTGTGATCTGACCCAGTACTCACCGGTAATTTTTATATTGCAATGACACTCCTACGCTTGGGAGTGGAAGGCGTGCTCACTTGCGCGTTTTCCGAGTCAACCAATTGGCGCCGTTGCCGGGGATAACGGTTTTTATTAGTAGCAATTTTTGATTGATTTTGAAAGTTTTAGTGTGATACTCCTATCTCTTAGTGTGTGTCTTTCCGTTTATTTATTTTTCACTTATTGAGTCGTTTGGTTGTTTACTTTCATTTTTCTTGAATTTTTTTTAAAACAACAACATGGCATCTTCTTCAGATTTTTCAGACATTGATTTGGAGGATATCCCACTTCCGCCATACTTTCATGGCACGGAATAGGAGAACCCTCATTTACATATTAAAAATTTTGAAGAGTGGATGTTTTCATGTCTTGGTGGGAATATTGATGATGATTGCATATATTTTAGATTCTTTCCCTCTACTTTGCAAGATGATGCTAGACTTTGGTTTGATTCATTGTCTCTCGACTCACATTTTACTTGGTTGTCGTTTCAGGCTGAATTTCTCCTAGTATTTTTGCATATCTTTTTGGAGCAGGTACAGGGGCAACAGGCCATGGAGCAGTACATAGCAAGCTTTACCCAGGCCGATGGAGAGGCCTACCATCAGGCTTGGCAGAGGTTCATTGATTTGGTGCTTGCGTGCCCACACCAGAGTTTCCACGAGGATCACCTCCTGCAGATATTTTATACTGGATTATCGCCATCTGGGCGGGATTTTGTGCAGATGAGTTGCGGGGGAGAATTCTTTGATTATTCGACCGAGGATTCCTGGTGTTACCTGTGGGACCTTGCAGAGTGGGAGCAGACTGTGCCATCTGGAGAGCAGTCACTTGGATATGAGGATGATGGCCAGTCCCAGTTTCCACATCAGGATGCAGAGCTACAGGCCCAGTCTCAGCTTGAGGAGCCACTTTTGGGCTCTTTTCCTTGCGACCCCATGGGATATAGAGCAGAGCAGGAGGATGGGTTGCATGAGAGCCAGGTAGAGGACATTGAGCATATACATTTTGAGGAGTCAAAGGAGACAGATGATGGAGTGCGTGTCGACCACGACGGTGACACGATGCATTTTCACTTTGAGGTTGAGGATGAAGTGTATGTGCATGATGGCCGAGAGCAGATTGAGGACACCATGGGGCCTGAGCCACATTCCACTTCAGAGTTAGCTTCACAGGTCGAGGCGGTTGAGTACTTTGGGAGGACGACTGAGATAAACTATTTCTGGGATGGCGAGGATGATGCGTGCTTGGATTTGTCCGAGACGAGTCTACCTCCAGTCACGTCACTGATGTCACTTCCCTCGCCTCAGGATGCACACTTGCCAGTCATCGAGGAGATATGTCAAGAGCAGTTACCATTTGTGGGGAGTGCCGCAGAGATAGTTGATATTGATGTCGAGGAAGAGGATAGCGACGGGGATTGTGACATGGTATATATTGAGCCCGAGCTTCCTCCTACTCCAGTTTTCTCTCTGCAGCCACTTCCACCTCCTCCTGAGGCCGTGCATCATACCGAGCCTAGCATCACATTTCAGGGAAGTTCCCACATTTCTTTTCCCTCCACCTCCGAATCAAATTATTTAATTCCATATCAAAATGATTCGGATTGTCGTCATTTGATTGTAAATTCTTTTATTCATTTCGACGACCCATTTTGGCTAGCTTTTCACTTGGATGGGCGCTCTCGCCCAATTATTTTTGACACGACCTATCTCCCCCATTTTGCAGGAACCTATCACAAGGAGATGCTTGGGGTTGTGTCGCTTGCCATTGATGCCCGCAATGGAGGTAGGGCATCGGACGTGGCGATGCTCGCGGAGGAGCATAAGGATATGATCGAGCAGTTGCCACAGCCGTTATACATACGAGATCCGCCTTTTGCTAAGGTGTATTCTTTCCATGTAGTGTAAATAAATAAAAAGTTAGTTAGTTTGCTTTCACATGTTTGCTTTCGTATTTTTTTTTCTTTTCTAGGATCTTTTGTCGAGATCTAGTACTCTCCCAACATTGAGGACAATGCTTATTTTAAGTTGGGGAGAGAGTGTTAGAATCTCTAGGATTGTTAGGATTTTGAGCTAAATTTTTTTTGAGATCCCTCCATGTTTCTCCATCACCCATTGATTTTCATTGCATATCATATTTGGCCTTCTCGTTCCTATGCCGCTTGCTTTGTTTAGTCCCTACATGCTTTCATGTTATGCTATTTTTTCGGATTATCACTTTGGTATCGATTTCTCGATGTTTGATTGGCATGTTTTCATTTCTTTTCCAATTTGGAGTCAAATGCTAATATGCCATGTATGAATCTATTTTATACGTCGTGATATCTCTTTGAAATAATTTGGGAAAAGTTTGGTGTAAGTGGTCGCATGAATTGGGATGAATGGTGTAGTTTTTGGTTGGATTGGATTTGGCCAATTGTGCATGCTTTGTTTTCTTCTTAGAAGTGGGTGGAGGAGTTGATAATTCATGTTGGAGAATGAAAAAGAGAGTAGTATAATCGAATGGTTTTTCTAATCAAATCGAGTAGCCGGTGCCCCACGAAACATTGGGGAGGACGCCAAAGATGAGATTTAGGGAATCATTCAATCCATTTGCATATATAGCGTCATCGCATGTATGTAAATGTGCTCGTGTTTGCATTTATGGCGTTATCGCGTGAATGCAAAACATAAACAAAAAAAAAGAATACAAAAAGAAGAAGAAAAGAAAAGAAAAGAAAATTGAATGAAATAAATGAGTGAATAACCAACATAAATGATGCAATCTCAACTCCCACTACTTAGAAGGATTTTCTTTTGTTTTGGCCATTTCCATGAAAATTTGAAATTTTGACATCGTGATATTTCCCGATACGTGTGATACGGTGCTTATTACTTCGCTTTTCTTTGAATTGGATTGAGGGAAATGTCATTTGTTATTTATTTTCATACATTGGGTATATTGGCTTTGAATTCTTTTGGAAATATCATTTTGGAGTATGCCATGAGAGTATCTTGGTTTGGTGCATGTTTTTCAATTTAATCCGAATTTTTCGCTTATTTTTCTATGGACTAGCAAAAAGCTAGTTGGGGGGTGTGATTCCGAATGAAAAGTGTCATTTTCACCCCGTATTTCCTTGGGCTTTAGCGTATACATTTCACATATAGACTCTATCTAGCTCGTAATTGTGCATAGTCTGTATATTAGATCTTATCACTTGTTATACTTAAAACCCACTTCGTGTCACTAATTATTGCATTTCCTATTTTTCAGGATTTTTCTGGAATTTATGGAGATTTATCGGAAGCAAGAAGAAGAGAAGAAGAATTCTGCAATGCCTTCTCTTGTGTAGAAATCTGCTGTTATTCCAATGCATATTCCGGCCTCATGATATTTTTCAGTCAAATTTCGTGAAGTCCCGATTCCAACACCGTCTGGAACACGTCATTCTGAGGTCGGATGATTTTTCTAGAATTTTCGCAAGACAGGGTGATGGTGCTGAAAATTTCTGCAGCTTTGCCCCTCTTGTGAAGAATTCTGCTATCATTCCAGTATATATTCCGGCCTAATGATATTTTTCAGTCGAAGTTTGTGAAGTCCCAATTCCATCGCCGCCTGGAACACATCATTCTGAGGTCGGATGATTTTTCTAGAATTTTCGCAAGACAGGGTGACGGTGCTGAAAATTTCTGCAGCTTTGCCCCTCTTGTGAAGAATTCTGATATCATTCCAGTATATATTCCGGCCTAATGATATTTTTCAGTCGAAGTTTGTGAAGTCCCGATTCCATCGCGACCTGGAACATGTCATTTCAAGGTCGGATGATTTTTCTAGAATATTTACAAGACAGGGTGACGGTGCTGAAAATTTCTGCAGCTTTGGGCATTGCTTGCGGGTTTGTGCCAGAATCCGACCCGTTTGATTTAATTTCAGAACCGTTAAGCTGTGAATGAGTTTATATTACGAATTTGGAGGTTTTTCAACCCTAGTTCTTATTTTTTGCTGAAATTTGGAGGAGGAAGATGAGCTTGGAGGCCATGGGGGGAGGATGATGAAGCTTGGAGCTTGGAGGACCACTTGAGTATGAGGATTTCATCTTTGAGTGACACATTGGTGAACTCTATCTTAACTCTTGTGTAATTTTAGTTTAGCAACTTGTATTGTATTGGATGATTATCTCTAGAGATATAGATGTCTTCTTTTCATCATGAATTGCTAGATCTTGCTTGTGTTGTTGTGTTGTGTGATTGTTGTTGTTTGGCTTGTGAATTTCATCTCTAGCATGTTTCTATTTTCTATTTGGTGGATGAAACTTTGAGATGTTGGTTGTTGATGGAACCCTAGAGGGTAATCCATAGAGAGGAACTATCGTAGTCGATCCTCTCTTCTTTGCTCAAAGTATTTCTCTTTGTTTCATACACTACTTTTATTGCACCCCACATGTTCGATGCAATACCACACCCACCGATTGTTCGTCCCTTAGCCGGGAAAACAATTGAGTTATATTTGAGATGAATTCCCACGCCCACGGCCTCATTCACACACACAACATATGAGTCCTCCTTGTTACTTGCCGATTCGGCTCTCCACCCCTAGCCACTTAGGTTAGAGTTTAGTTTTCACCACTTTTTCTTTCACACACTCATCCACCGTTAGTTGAGTAGTTGTAGCACGCTATTATTTTTCTTTATCAATCAATTTTGTGAAAATAGAACGAATTGTCCCTGTGATCCGACCCAGTACTCACCGGTAATTTTTATATTGCATTGACACTCCTACGCTTGGGAGTGGAAGGCGTGCTCACTTGCGCGTTTTCCGAGTCAACCATGTACCGGATTCTTGGAAAGACAAATAGCACTTTGATTATCAACCATGATAGGGCAAGTATCACAATTGACACCATAGTCACTAAGAGTTTGTCTCATCCAAAGAACTTGTGCACATGCAAGACACGCGTCAATATATTCCGCTTCAGTCGTGGACAATGACACCGAATTCTGTTTCTTAGAAAACCAAGAAACTAAGGAATTTCCTAAGAAATGGCATGTGCGACTAATACTTTTCCTTTCGGACTTGCATCCGGTAAAGTCGGCATCACTATATGAGATTAACTCATACATGCTAGACTTAGGGTAAAGTAACCCATAATCTAGGGATTGATTGAGATAACGAAATATTCGTTTAACCGCAATCAAGTGTGACTCCTTAGGTCTTGCTTGATATCTAGCACATATACATACAGAAAACATGATATCGGGCCTACTAGCGGTTAAGTAAAGTAAGCTACCGATCATACCTCGATATAGACGAACGTCTACATCTTTTCCGCTTTCATCCTTGTGTAGATGAGTAGTAGTACTCATGGGAGTCCTTTTGCTTGAAGACGATTCCATCCCGAATCGCTTAGTAAGCTCCCCTGTGTACTTTGTCTGATGTATGAAAGTGCCATTCTCCATTTGTCGAATTTGTAATCCAAGGAAGTAGGTGAGCTCTCCCATGTGGCTCATCTCAAATTCATCCTTCATAGACTTGGAAAATTCTTGACAAAGATGAAAGTTAGTAGAACCGAAAATAATGTCATCTACATAAATTTGAATCAAAAGAATGTCATTTTCATAATCTTTAATGAAAAGTGTAGAATCAACTTCTCCCATTTTAAAACCTAAATTCAAAAGAAAGGTCTTAAGGCGATCATACCAAGCTCTAGGAGCTTGTCTCAATCCATACAACGCTTTCTTAAGTTTGAAAACATGGTTTGGAAATTTCTCATGAATAAAACCGGGAGGTTGAGAAACATGAACTTCTTCATTTACAAATCCATTTAAAAATGCACTTTTAACATCTATTTGAAATAATTTAAAATTCTTATGGGATGCAAAAGATAAAAGCAACCTAATAGCTTCTAATCTAGCTACGGGGGCAAAGGATTCTTCGAAATCAATACCTTCCTCTTGCCGATAGCCTTGAGCTACTAACCTTGCTTTGTTCCGTGTGATTACCTCGTTTTCATCCGTCTTGTTTTTAAAGATCCATTTGGTCCCAATAGCTTGGTGACCACTTGGAAGAGGTACAAGTTCCCAAACTTCATTTCTCTCGAATTACGCTAGTTCTTCTTCCATTGCCACTATCCAAGAACTATCCTCACAAGCTTCTTGAATGTTCTTTGGCTCAATGGTAGAGACGAATGCGCAATGGGAGAATTCTTCAATTCTTGATCTCGTTCGAACACCCACACCAATATCTCCAATGATTTGGTTATGGGGATGGTTGCGAACGGTTGGATAAGCTTTGGGTAAACCTGGATCACTAGGAACAACTTCAACAACTTCGTTAGAAGTGTTAGTTTCAACAAAATTATCATTAATCTTAACATTATTAAGAGAATCACAAAGAAAATCCACATTATCATCATCAACATGATGAAAATCAAAATCTTCATAAAAAGATACGTGAAGTGATTCCTCAATCATTGAAGAAGTTTTGTTGTATATCCGGTAGGCTTTGCTACGTGTGGAATATCCAACAAAAATTCCTTCGACGGATCTTGGCTCAAATTTGTCTAAATTACCAAAGGTGTTCTTTAAAAAACATTTTGAACCAAAGACACGAAAATATTTCACTTGAGGCTTTTTATCGTAAAACAACTCAAAACAAGTTTTGTTTGCTCGGGGTCTCACTAGGATTCTATTGAGCACATAACATGCCATGTGCACCGCTTCTGCCCAAAATTGTAGTCCTAAATGACTATCATGGAGCATAGTGCGAGCACACTCAATAAGAGTCCTATTCTTTCTTTCTACAACACCATTTTGTGGTGGTGCACGAGGAAAGGAAAAGTTATGAGTTATCCCGGAGTCATCACAAAACTTAGTAAAAGACTCATTCTCAAATTCTCCTCCATGATCACTACGAATAGTGATAATGGTGGATCCTAAAAGATTCTGAATCTTCTTTGCTAATTTGGTAAACTCTTCATGAGCTTCATTCTTATTAGTTAAGAATGAAACCCAAGTAAATCTAGAAAAGTCGTCAACGACAACTAGTCCATAATGAGCATTACCTAAAGAAGCGGTTCTAGTTGGCCCAAACAAGTCTAGATGTAGAAGTTCTAGGGGCCTCTTAGAAGTAATCCCTTCTTTAAGCTTAAATTAAGATTTACTTAGTTTACCTCTTTGACATGAATCACAAAAGTTTTTCTTATTAAAAACAATCTTAGGAAAACCGTTGACTAGATCATGCTTAGCTAACTTATATAAGTGCTTGAAGTGAACATGACCAAAATGGCGATGCCATAATAGTTGTTCACTTGTGTTAGCAACTAAGCAATGTTCTACGGTTTTCGGCAAGCTTAAATAATAAATATTTTTACCCCTAATACCGGAAAATAAAACATTTGAATCACAATCAACAATAGTACACAAATCTTCTCCGAAGTTAACCTTGTAACCTTTGTCACAAAGTTGACTTATGGAAATGAGGTTGTGACATAAACCACTAACAAGATAAACATTAGTAATTAGGGGTTTGGAAGGATTACCAACGATACCTACTCCAATGATGGTTCCCTTTTGATTACCTCCAAAAGTGACCATTGCACCATCTTTGATGCTAATCACTTCGGAGAGCAATGAGGGATCTCCCGTCATGTGTTTGGAGCAACCGCTATCAAGAATCCATCCTTTCCCTTTAGAGCTAATAAGACATTTATTGCTCTTCTTCTTTCTCTTAGGTACCTATATAATATACCATAAGCTTATGGTACCCAATGTTTTTTGGGTCCAAGGGGATTAGCCCTTTGGAAGCCAAGTCCAAGTGGACTTCCGCTTCCCAACATAGTTACTATTTCTAATTACATCATGAAAGTAGGAATCAACATAAGCATTCCTAACATTTAGACTAGTGTTCTTAGGACCCCAAATAGTGTATATCTTGGGAGTCCTATTCCTAGTTGCATGCATATGAGTTGGATTTCTATGTGGTGCATGCTTCTTAGGAACATGATTTCTAGCATATATATGAGGTTGAGGATATGCATTGTACATTCTTGAATGATATGAATTCATGGGAGCATGCATATTATATGAAGGATATTGATCATGCATGACATGTGGAGAATTAGCATATATGAAAGAATGATGCGTATGAGCATATGGGTGTGTGGGAGCACGTACATGAGTATTTCTCATGTGTGGTTGTGTACGTGTCCGTGGGTGCGGAGCATAAAATGTGTCATGATTATCCACTTGTGAAGTAGGATGTTTCCTACGTGGATGAGTATTAGTGTACATATAAGCATGGCCTTGCTTTTGGTTTCCACCCTTAGTGGGTTTCTTGCCAAAAGGAAGAGAAAGTGATGTGGTGACATTCTTGGTAGGATTGCTACCTATAGTGTCTTTGACACCACTTGTGAATTCACCGGAGGAAGGCCTCACAAAATCTATAGTGACACCACTATAGGAGGTGCGATCATTAGATGCATTTGCTTTAACAAATCCAAGGCCAACACGATGTGTGGCCGGAAATTGATTTGCAAGCAAATCATCCATTTGTCCTTGTCCCTTATTTAATCTCACAATACGGGAGGACATGAGCTCATATTTCTCCTTTAAAGAAGAAATGTTGGTGTTACGCCTATTTGACCGAGACCCCAAAAGACACGAGCCCAGGAGCCCGACTACTGGCCGAGAGCCCATCTGCATCCTCAAGCCCATTTAGCAAAGGCCCTGTAAGGGATCTTCTCGAATGTCGATCCGACCCGGCCCCGATAACCCGCTAAGTCACTCGCCCACTCCTGCGAAAACCGTTCCCCTGAATGCGCGACAACTGAATGGCGGTAATGGGGAGGTGCTGGAAGGGCGAAGAGGGCGGCGGCGAGGGGGCGGATTAATGGGGCACGATCGAGGGCAGGCGTGGGACGTGGGCCAGAGGCAATCACGCCGGGAGCTCTACAAAAGGGCTAGGAGGACGACGAAGAAAAGGACCGCATCTGAGGTAACAAAACCGAAGGTACTCCATCAACGACCTCGTTCCCCCAATTCATCTCCTTCATCCCCCGCTAGCACCGAGAGACGCCGTTACGATCTCCTCACGAGTCGGACCGTCTCCGCCGGGCCTCCTTTCTCAGATCTCTGTCTGACTTAGGCATCGGAGGGGATTTGGCCGGAACCAAGGTCCGGCCCCCTGACGAGCGTTCTCGTCTACACAGGTGGACAGCTGATCAACGGGCCGAGGCACCCCCTCGCCCCTCGCCGACCACGCAACCTGCCGGACGATTGAGGCTTCCCCTCGTCGTCCGATCGCCGAAGCCAAGCGCAAACCACCGAGGCCGAGCGTCTCGACCTGGGCCGAGGCTTCCCCTCGCCCTTCGCCGAACACGCATTTAGCCGGACGACCGAGGCTTCCCCTCGTCGTCCTATTTCCAAGGACGCGCTCGTCTGTCCGAGGCCGAGCGTCTCAACCAGGGCCGAGGCTTCCCCTCGCCCCTTCTGCACCGATTCGGAGCCCCCGAGGGACCCAAAGCGGGCCCCTTGACCACGTTGACCGGGTTCTCCACGGTCAACGCTTTGTAGTGAGAAAACACTCTGAAACATATGGCGCCGTCTGTGGGAACGAAAATCGTCCCACGAAGTAACAAACCACACCAACAATGGCACGAGCCAGCAATGGAAGGAAGCGCATGCCCCCCATCCCGGAGGAAGGGAATGGCGCATCAAACGGCAACCCCGAGGACATGCCCGTCGGCGACCACCCCGCCCTCTCAACCGAAGAGACCGGCGGCTCAGAACTGGCCACGCAGGGATAGCTCCGCGCCCTGGCTCAGGAGACCAACGCGAGCCTCCAGACATTGGTCGCGACGGTGCAGCAGCTCGTCGCCCTGCGCCGTCCAACGGAGGCACGTTGGACGATAGCCATCGATGGGCGGGGGGTCCCCCGCACTTGCGGTCCACCGTGGTCGACGACCACGTGACCCTGAAACTGAACACGGAGCGTCGATTCACGCTGCACGGCTCTCGTCAGGCGAGGTCACGCGCCTCCTCCCCTTATCGTGAAAGGAGCCGAAGAGAAACCGAAGGGACGAGGGCGAATCGATGACGGCATCATCTCGTCGGTCGTGGTCGTCCCGTCGCAGGAGAAGCGAACGACACCACTCAAGAGACCGATCACGGTGGAGCAGGAGCTCCCGCAAGAGGAGTCGGGAACGTCGGGTCAGCCCGACCCCAAGCGTGGCGAGGGTCGCAGAGCCAGCCCCGCCGACGCCTGTGCTTCCTCCACCCTCGATCGAGCCAGAGGCAGGCGAATACCGCATCCCTGGGGGCATCCACGGAGACCGGTGCCCCTTATCACGGAGAATAACCGACGCACGGGTCCCCTCTCGATTCAGGATCCCAGTGCTGGGGAAGTACGACGGAATAGGGGACCCGGGACACCACGTGATGGACTACGAGGGGGACATGGCCTTCCAGGGAGCTGACGATGACCTTCTTTGCCGGGGCTTCTATTCTACTCTCAGGGGAGCGGCAAGGACCTGGTACCACAGCCTACCCGGCCGCTCCATCGACAGCTTCGAGCAACTCACCCAGTTGTTCTGCAAACAGTTCATGGCGGGGAGGCTGATCAAACC
The DNA here is from genome assembly GCA_030789695.1 of Scilla litardierei. Classification (NCBI taxonomy): domain Eukaryota; kingdom Viridiplantae; phylum Streptophyta; class Magnoliopsida; order Asparagales; family Asparagaceae; genus Scilla; species Scilla litardierei. The sequence goes on along the minus strand of CM061132.1, from coordinate 80,056,365 downwards.
TGGTGCTGAACATCTGTTCAACGTGGTGCAAGGCCCAGCCGAGCCGCTCCGACAGTTCATGCGCCGCTTCAATGCGGAAAGGCTGAACGTGAACAACCCTCCCGACCTGGTGGTCCAGACGGCCCTTAAGAAAGGGCTTCGCCACCGAGGCCTCAAGAAGTCCCTACACAACGATCCCCCAAAGGACCTCCCTGGGATCATGGCGAGGGCAGAACGCTTCATGCTGACCGAGGAGGCCTTGGCCGAGGATGCAGGAAAAGCCACTCGAGGGACCAAGCGCGGCGACGGCGGACGAGTCAGCCCCGAAGGATACCGGACCGAGAAGAGGCCGAGGAACAAGCAGCGGGGAGAAAGTGCGAGGGATACCACCCCAGACGCCGTCCTCGCCCAAGTACAGAAGGAAGAGCGAGCTGATCACCCCCCACCGAAGGCTAGAAGAGGTGGGAAGAACAGGGAGAAGTACTGCAAGTACCATAAGGACGATGGTCATGACACCGAAGACTGCTGGCATTTGAAGAAGGACATTGAGAAGCTGATGAGCCGGGGGCACGCCAGGAACCAGGCCGGCGAGCTGGCCCACGGAGAAGGGACCTCCACGCAGCCAGACAAGGGGAAGAAGATCAACACCGTCCAAGGTCCCCTCCGTATCATAGAGTGAGCGGGCGATGTCTCTCCCCTCGGTTGCAGCCTAGTAAGAGGGAGCTATCTGGGTTTACGTCCCTCTGACTAGTTTCATTTCCTTTTCCTTTCCTCCAAATGTACCGGTCCGACAGGACTCTTGAGAGTACAAATGCATTCCCTTTTTGGTCTTTTCTTAAATCCCCGACGGAATTGACATGTCACCAATAGCGCGAGAGACTGGGGACCGCCGCCTCACTGGAGGATGAAGGGGAGCTTTGTCCTCGCCGATTGACTCCTGCGCTCATAAGACTGGGGGCAATTCCCCCAGTAGGCACGGATGACCGACCGGTCCTAAGCCGAGGAGCTTTGCCCTCGCCGACCGACTCCTGCGCTCATAAGTCTGGGGGCGATCCCCCCAGCCAGCGCGAACGCCGACCGGTTCTAAGCCGAGGAGCTTGGCCCTCGCAGACCGACTTCCGCGCCCATAAGCCTGGGACAGTTCCCCCAGCAAGCACGGACGTCGACCGGACCTAAGCCGAGGAGCTTTACCCTCGCCGACCGACTCTTGTGCTCATAAGTCTGGGGGCAACTCCCCCGAGACACGGACGCCGACCGGTCCTAAGCCGAGGAGCTTTTGCCTTCGCCGACCGACTCTCACACCCATAAGTCTGGGGAGAATCCCCCCCAGCCAACGCCAACGCCGACCAGTCCTAGGCCAAGAACAAGGCGACAACGCAAAGTACACGAGAAGTCCGAGTAAGTCAATTTCTTTTATAATAGTTAACCAGAGTACAAAAATGTGTCTTATTTACAGGGGATCGAGGCGAAGAAAACACCCTACAGAAGCCAGATCGACACCGACAGAGCAAAATTGGTTGACAAAAGACCCAAAGTAGGTAGCCCAAGCTAGCAGCCATGCAACCAGCAATTATTGGCCACGGAACCATCGATGAAGCCGAAGGAGACAGCGGGGGCCAGGGATCCATTTCAAGTAGACTGGCCCAAAGCGAAGCGGATGCTAAAAAATTTGAGGATAAGGCCGGGAGGGACTGCTTAGGGAGCCTGAGCTCGGGAGGACACATCCTCGGGCACTTCGCCCTGCTCGGAGCGAGGGGGATCGACCGACGGAGGGGCCTGCCGGACACGCTCCGCACATTCCCAGAAGGAAGACTGGACGACTTCGACGATCCGAGGGGCGATGAGGTCTTCGTACTTACCGAAGGCCACCCTGAGGACCTCGAGGATCCTCATCCCCAGGGTCTCGACGACGCCCTTCTCCACCTCCTCTGCAAGCCGCATCACTTGGCGCCGATCAGACAGTTCCCTCTGAAGCTCCTCCCTCTCCAGGCGGAACGACTCCGCCGCCTCCTCAGCCGACTGATGAGCATCCTCTAGCTTTCCTTGGAGGTCACCCACTTGTCCCTCCAACATGGCCACACGGAGGTTGAGACACCGAGACTCCATCTGGGCCTCCATCATGGCCACCTCGGCTGCCCCGTCCCGCTCCTGAGCCTTCATGGTGGACTCCTCCAGCTTCCTCAGGAGGATGGCTCGCCGCTGCAGCTCCACGGCGAGCGTCGACCCCTGAAAAACGGGACATGAGCTAAAAAGGGAGTGAAGGGAAAGAAAGGACTGCGAGAGGGCCGAACCTGTTGAAGGGCCCAAACCAAAGAATCCGACACCTTGTCGGCGGGAATCTTCTAGAGGGTGCTGCGGTCCCGAGGGAAGACAGGGCTCTCGGCCACCTGCTGGGCTAGGGCTCGGTCGGCGAACACCGAACTCCCGGGGGCAACATCGAGGGAAGCCATATGGCTCGCCAATAGCGCTCCGATTCCCGGGGACGGAAGCGGGGACGCTGTGATGGGGGTGGTTGTCAGAGTCACCTGAAGATCCCCAGTGGTGCCTGCAGGAGGCACAGAACTGGCCGGGCTGGAGGGCTCTGCATCCTCCTTCCTCTTCTTCCCTCCGTGAGGCACCACGAGCGCCGGAGGAGAGCGCTTCCGCCTTGCCCCATCTCCACTCTCGGGGACGGGAGGGGACGCTCCGAGGGCGAGGGGGACTACACCGGACCCGTCATTATCCCCTGCCTCTCGGGCTGGTGGGGCAGGTCCGGCCTTTACTACGCCCCCGGGGAGGGGATCGCCAGAAGAAGAGGCAGGAGGCACGGCCACTACCTTGCCCACGGAGGGCTCGGCTCGGCGCACATCCTCCTCAACTACCTTGCCCACGGGGGGCTCGGCTCGACGCACCTCCTCCTCAACGGTCCGTCGAGGCGCCCTTCCGGAGGTAGTGCCTCGGCTCCGAGTAGCTCCACGACGGATCAGCTCATCGACGTCACGGACGAACTCGCGGCCTGCCATCCCTGCAAAGGAAACCGAAATCAGGATGAGTCACAGGGCAGTCCGAGGAGGAAAAAGCGACCTACCCGGGGACCACAAGATGGCCTTCAGGAGTAGGTCATCCAACAAAGGCCAGATGGACTTCGATTCCAAAGGAAGAGCCGACAGCGTCGCGGCGGCTGCCTGATCAACATCCGAAAGGGCTAGTGGCGGGCGAGGTTGGACAGACGCTCCCCAACTTGTCAAAATCTGGGCCTCACCCAAGAAGACCACGAAGACATAATCCGAGTTCCAATCCCCTGACCAGCGGGGCAACCCGATCAGGCATTCCCTCCTCGAACGGGCTCGGAGTAGCAGCCATGACCCCGGACCGACCGTCTGGACCTGGTAAAAGTGTAAGAGAAGGGGGAGAGACGGCTCCAGACCACGGGTACAGCAGAGCGTTACGAAGCCCGTCAGTACCGCGATCGAACACGGGGTGAACTGACACAGGGACACCGTGAGATGTTCCATGACCTGGATGAAGAAGGGATGGAGCGGGAAGCGAAGACCCAGGCGGAACATTTCGACGTAGGCGCCGACCTCATTACTCCTCGGAAGGCAAATCCGCTCGTCGACAAATGGAACTCGAACCTCGTATGGGAAGCAGAGATATCTTTCCCGGATCTCCGCGGCCACCGAAGGAGGAGTCCTCGACGGCGTACGGAGGACAACCGGGGGCACATTAAGTCGCACGGCAGCCGACGCCACGTCATCACAGGCGTAGTCTGGAAAAAGTTTCCCCTTCCCCTTATCTTGAAGAGAACGACTCCCGGCGGGGGAACCTGATTCCCCTAGCCGGGGCTCGCCCCGCCTGGACTCCGGAGGATCCCTCGCCCTTTGACCAGAACCGCCTATCCTAAGAGCAGCCATGAGATGAAAGCGAGAGAGGAATTACCTTTTTCGACTAGTTCGGAGAAGGCAAGAAAGCGAAGGCGACGGGAAACTCCGAGTTGCGGAAATCTTTGAATGCCGGGAGGAGCAAGGGAGGAGGGGAGATCAACGCGGCTGAGGATCTTATATACCGGGCGCAGGAGAGAATTCGAAGCGGCTGACAAGAACGCGCGGCAGGCTTCGAAGAACTTGCGGCGTTTCGAAATCGGCGCCAGGGGAAGTCCAATCGATCCGCCTCATCATGACCTACATTTATGACCACGCCTCGGCTGAAGCGCCACTCGGAACCCCAGGAGGCGTAGTGGTTATACCAAGCTAGCCGAGGCCGATCGATCCCACCGATGGCGGCGCCCGAACCCCTCGGCTTCTCGATTGAAGACGGCCCCGCGAACGATGGGGGTAAATTTGCAGCCACACGTGGCGGCATCGGAGGACCAATGGCGCTTCGGAGCCCGCGCCTTAAAAATATCGAACGGGCCCACTCATGATGACGACTAATAAATGAGTCGGCATCGACTGGCGAGCTTGTCAAAATCGGCAGGAGTCACATCGGCCGAGCCGAACAGGCCGAAGCTAATCAACTCGACCGATGGGGGCAATTGTTACGCCTATTTGACCGAGACCCCAAAAGACACAAGGCCAGGAGCCCGACTACTGGCCGAGAGCCCATCTGCATCCTCAAGCCCATTCAGCAAAGGCCCTGTAAGGGATCTTCTCGAATGTCGATCCGACCTGGCCCCGATAACCCGCTAAGTCACTCGCCCACTCCTGCGAAAACCGTTCCCCCGAATGCGCGACCACTGAATGGCGGTAATGGGGAGGTGCTGGAAGGGCGAAGAGGGCGGCGGCGAGGGGGCGGATTAATGGGGCACGATCGAGGGCAGGGGTGGGACGTGGGCCAGAGGCAATCACGCCGGGAGCTCTACAAAAGGGCTATGAGGACGACGAAGAAAAGGACTGCATCTGAGGTAACAAAACCGAAGGTACTCCATCAACGACCTCGTTCCCCCAATTCATCTCCTTCCTCCCCCGCTCGCGCCGAGAGACGCCGTTACGATCTCCTCACGAGTCGGACCGTCTCCGTCGGGCCTCCTTTCTCAGATCTCTGTCTGACTTAGGCATCGGAGGGGATTTGGCCGGAACCAAGGTCCGGCCCCCTGACGAGCGTTCTCGTCTACGTAGGTGGACAGCTGATCAACAGGCCGAGGCACCCCCTCGCCCCTCGTCGACCACGCATCCTGCCGGATGATTGAGGCTTCCCCTCGTCGTCCGATCGCCGAAGCCAAGCGCAAACCACCGAGGCCGAGCGTCTCGACCCGGGCCGAGGCTTCCCCTCGCCCTTCGTCGAACACGCATTTAGCCGGACGACCGAGGCTTCCCCTCGTCGTCCTATTTCCGAGGACGCGCTCGTCTGTCTGAGGCCGAGCGTCTCAACCAGGGCCGAGGCTTCCCCTCGCCCCTTCTGCACCGATTCGGAGCCCCCGAGGGACCCAAAGCGGGCCCCTTGACCATGTTGACCGGGTTCTCCACGGTCAACGCTTTGTAGTGAGAAAACACTCTGAAACAGTTGGTATCCAAGGTGGACACCCGTGCTTTGAGCTCGTGCACTTGGGTTTTAAGAGAATCATTCTCTAATCCCAATTGTGTGTGGCGTGTAACTAGATCACTATCATCCATGGGATGTGTTTGATCTAGTTGAGATTTGAGGGAATTCACCTCATTTCTCAATGTGACATTTTGAGAAGCTAAGTTTGCTTTCTCAAGGGTTAAAGTATCAACAATGGTGTCATTGTTGATAATGCATGGAATGGATGACTTGCTAAATTTTGATTTCTTTAAGCTAGAATATCTAAGCATTAAAGATTGGTATTTAGCAAATAGTTCTTCATTAGCTATGCGAAGTTCATCCATTGTTACCTCGGTGTTATCCGCATTGGAATCACTCTCATCCGAGAGTGGGTCTTCAAGTGCCATGAAGCACATGTGGGCGCTCTCACCCTTCTCATCATCGAAATCGCTTGATGAGTCATCACTTGAGTCATCAAAGGTACCGACGAGTCCTTTCTTCTTGTCTTTCTTGTTCTTGTTGGACTTGTGGTACTTTGGTGCCATCCACTTTTCTTTGTTGTTTAGCATTGGGCAATCCCTCTTGATGTGCCCTGGCTTATTACACCTATAACAAAAAGAGAAAGTAGCATTAGTAGATTCAAAACGTTTGTTGGAGGGAAATTTACCTTTGCGGAAGAAGCGTTGGAACTTCTTCGCCATTTGGGCCATTTCACCCAAATCCATTTCGTTCTCGGATTCATCACTTTCGGAGGATGACGAATTGGCGTTGAATGCCAAAGCTTTCTTCTTGGCCTCCGAGGGATTCATCATGGCTCGAATCTTCAATCGGTTATCCCGTCTTACTTCGTAAGACATAAGAGTCCCGATGAGATTCACCACGGTGTAGTTCTTCAAGTCATTGACCTCTTCAATGGCGATTGCTCGTCTTTCCCATTTAGAGGTCATCCCCATGATAATCTTCCTTACCTATTCAGGTTCGGTGTAGATTTGGCCAAGGTCTTCCAATTCGTTTGTGATGTCGGTAAAGCGTCCGTACATCGACGCAATGCTCTCATTTTCCTGCATGTGAAACAAGTCGAAGTTTTGCGCAGCAACATATAACTTTGAAAGCTTTACCTTATTCGTTCCCTCGTGGGTAACGATGAGATGGTTCCAAATTTGATATGCACTCTTACATATGCATATCTTGTTGAACTCATTCGGGTCCAACGCACAATGAAGAGCGTTCATTGCTTTAGCATTGTTGACTTCGACGGACTTTTCGGAAGTCGTCCATTTCTCGAAATCATCTTCGGAGGGCTCGACATACTCCTTATGGAGAGTTCTCCAAAGAGAAGCACTCCTAATGAATGTCTCCATCCTACACTTCCAATAACCAAAGTTAGTACCATTGAAACGTGGAGGACGTACCGTAGATTGACCTTCGGAAAGTGTGGACGCTCCATCACGGTCGTGATTGTTGTACGTAGGCGGAGGAGGAACGTTGTTGTTGTTGGATGCCATAGATAAAACCTTGCGCTCTGATACCAATTGTAAGGATCCTGTCTATGGGGAAAACACTAGAAGGGAGGTTGAATAGTGTTTATGCAAATTTAATAGGAATTTACGCCAAATAAATTGCAATCCAACAAATAGTGCGGCATAGAAAACATCCCAAAGAGAAACACACGCAAACGCAGTTATGTTTCAAGGGTTCGGATTACCCAAGTCAACTCCCAACTTGTTCCCGGTAATCCTACGTCCCTACCACCCGGATACCACCGGATACTCAAGTTAGAACCCTAACTTGAGGTTTCCTTAAAACCCCACTTGTAGCAACCCTACAAGTGCAATCGAATACAATCGATGTCCTTGACTCCCACAACCAGGGAGCAAGCAAAAACCACTCTCACAACCGAGAGCACAATTCAAATAATGAAGTTATGAAATCTGAAAGCAACACTTACAATCACCTATGCCTTGAAGTAGAACTTGAAGGAGAAGTGTGATGTGTGTTGATGAACTCTCTTGGAAGAGAGGAGTAAAGCCCTTTCTCTTGACTGCACCAAATGCCTAGAGGATCAATCTTTGGTTCTAGGTTGGAGAGCAAGAGAATCAGATTTGGAAATACTTAGGGCTTTGGATTTGAAAGCTTTGATCTTTGGAAATGAAAGCTTGAAGGATTTTGCAATGAATGAGTGTCTAACCTTCCAATGAAACAGTAGAAGCTCTATTTATAGCTTTCTCAAATGCACTATGAAATTCTTGTAGAATACCTCTACAAGATCAAATCATACACAAATGAAAATGTGACTCCCACAAACCGGATCACACACAAACTCTCACAACCGAGAGTAAAACTTGCAATATTCAAAGTTAAATGAAATACGAACTTACCAACAAAATCATATGCCTTGAGTATAACTTATGATTTAGGGCAAGGAGGATTTTGGAGGAGAAGAATGGCACCAAACCCTAGCTCCAAGTAGATGACCAGCAATGGAAGCCTAGGGAGAAGTTGGGGACCTAGAATCAAGCTCTTGGCTTGGAAGGCTCACAATCAATGAATCTCTCTTTTGAAATAAAAGTGAGGGAGAGATTCTAGTGAGAAATCAATGAGCTTTGAATGAGAATTAATTGCTTCTCTTTGATCTCTAAACTTCAATAAATATCAGCCTTGAATGCTATGAAAGTAGCCCTTCAAGTATATATAGGATAGAGGAAAGAGAGAGAAAAATTCGTGGCATTTAATGCTCCAAGGGCTCTATTCTGAAGCAGACTAGTCGGTCAAAGAAGGATCACTGACCGACTAGTTCATCAACTAGCCGGTTGGTGATTCAACATGAACCGACTAACTAAAGAACATCCATAAAGTGAAGTTCAGATGATAGAGAACTAGTCGGTCCAAGAAGACTTGCCAACCGACTAGTTTCACAACTAGTCGGTCGGTGAGTGTTCTTTGACCGACTAAGAGTCAAAATAGTATAGGCTGAAATCAAGTTGAACTAGTCGGTCTGAGAACAAATTCCAACTGACTAGTTTCTCAACTAGTCGGTCGACAATCGTTCTTAGACCTACTAATGATAAACAGTAGCTCAGGCTGAAAACTGAACACAGAACTAGTTGGTCTAAGAAGGATTCCTAACCGACTAGTTTCACAACTAGTCGGTCGGTGAACCTTCTTGGACCGACTAACTGTAAACAGTGAATTTGCTGAAATTAGTCAAGGCATTCTAGTCGGTTCAAGAAGAATTGCCGACCGACTAGATTGCCATCTAGTCGGTTGGTTCTTCTTCTTGAACCAACTAACATGCACAAAAAGCCACGAAACGAAGCGCGAAGCTTCGGAAAAGTTCTTATTGGCTTCTAATAAGATCCTAGCTCTAAGATAGGAGCGTTATGAAGATTAAAACGTAAGACCTACTCAAGGCTTAACAATCTACGAAACGAAGCTAGAAGACTATAAATAAAACTTGACGAACCGTCTTCAATCGCTTCGATTCGAATCTCTTGACTTCAATAATGGTCCTTGAGCTTCAACGAAGCTTCAAGCATACGATCACGTGCTTTGAGAAGTCTCGAGACGTTGCTTTTGATGTTCATAGAAGTTTGGCGACGATCTCCATAACTGTGCTCACAAAGAGTTAGTTCACGATATTTATGTTTGTTCATCATCCAAAACCAAATCCGGGGAATCAATACTCAACATTCTCCCCCTTTTTGGTGATGACAAACAAACATAAATAATAATCAAAAATAATGATTCAAATGTAATTTACTTACTCCCCCTGCATTGATGACACGTTAATTCCAAATTAAATAATAATCATACGCATCAAGCAGACGAGGGTAGTAAAAAATGAGAATTCAATTATTGAAATATTGGATTTGAAATCCATTTTTATATCTTAACTCCACCTGAAACTAAATATTCACGGTAAATTGCTTTGAATTATCATGTAGCACATCGTCATTATTAATTCTATCCCCCTTTGTCATTAGCAAAAAGAGCGGGAGGAGATCAACGACAACAAAAATGGTTACAAATAAAAGCACGGGAGTCGTAGAATACGACCACGGTTGTAACGACCACCTTCCGTTGTGTGTTGTTCGTGCACGTGCTTTTGGCCGTGCACGTGTTTGTTTTAGACTTTGTTTGTTTGTGAACACTTTCGTGTGATATGCCGTTGTGAACGTCTCTGAGAATATTAAATGGTGGCACTATTTTGGAACGACGTTTCTCGAGTCGTTTTCCCACAATTTAAACTTATTCGATGAGACGTGTCGATTTTCACTTTTGACGGGAGACGTTTCAATTTTTAGTTTCGTCGTCCGACGTCAAAACTGAGATCCGTCTTCTTCGTTAGCTCACTTCCGTCACCACGATCACCCCGATATTTATTTTATAATTTTTGGAGTTCATTTGACCACTTTTATATTTTTAACAAGTTTTATAATATTTTTAATAATTAATTTTTAAATCATTTTCGGCCAAATAAAATTTATTTGAGTTTTGAACGTTTTAAAGAATTTTTGAGCCAATTTCCAGCTCATTTGGACCAGGTCAAATCCTTGGGTGAGTTGGAGAAGTTGAATTTCAAATTTTAAATTATTTTAAACTCCTAATCTCATTAGGATTAGCCCTAGACCTAGTCAACCCATCTACACTATATAAACAACCCCTAGGAAGACCCATTTTCGCAAGAAATTAACCCTAGCCTCTTCCAAAACCCAAAATTGACGTTGCGACAATTCGTCGCAACGTTGCGACAATTCGTCGCAACGTTGCGACGAAAAGCTGCCGCACGACCGAAGAATTCCGCCCCGTTCCCTCGGTCTGACCGAGGCCACCGCCCGCACCAAGCTCCGCCCGCACCCGCTGCAGCCGCCCGCTCGCATCTCCGTGCCCGACCGAGAGGATGTCTCGGTCTGACCGAGAGATTTCGCCCCAACTCCCGCACCGCACAGCCCGCTTCGCAGAGCCCGCACCGACCCCGCTCCGCCCCGTGTCTGACCGTAGCGCTCCCCCGCTCACGCTGCATCGCCGCTTCATTGCAACGTTGCAACGTTGCAACGCCCGCACAGCGCTGTGACCGACCCGCCCCAAGCGCCCGACCGATGGACTTCTTCGCACCCGCTGCTGCGACCGACCCCCGCTGCTGCACACCCCCGCTCCTAGCGCCCGACCGATGGAATCCCCCGCATTGGCTGTGTACGACCGAGTGCCACTCGTCGCAACCCCGCACCCGTCGCACCACTTGCCTCCGTGGGCCCCCCAAGTTCTCCAGAGGTATTGTGGGTCCCCCAAAGGTCCCTAGGACTACTGTGGGCCCCACCTAGGTGCTTTCTCTCCGACGATTCGCCGTGCACGACGTTGCGACACGTCGTAGCCCGTCGTCGCACGTGCTAGCTTTGGAATCTGGAACCGTTGCTCCGGTTGATGCTCTGAACTTTCCAGCGAGGAAACTTGTAACGACTGCTTTTCTTGTATCTGGATTTAATATTATATAATATATGTTTTGGTGGATTTTCCCCTCTTGTGTGGTTTTCGTCTCCGTAGATTTCATTTTCGATCGATTCGTCGTATTTTCTCGCTTCTTCCTTAGGATTGTCGATTTCGAAGTAAGTCACTCGTGACGGGCTTCACAACGGTCGTATCTAACTATTAGATCAAGCCTAGGAGTCTTAGGAATCGATCCCGGGGCCCCGCGCTCCGTATCGGTACTTTTCTGTGCTCATTAGCCGGTGTAAGAAGGGCCACCGACCGACTAGATGACGATCCAGTCGGTCGGCAATCCTTCTTGGACCGACTAGTTAGCTTTCTAAATTTCTCAGGAGTTACTGTTTATCGTTAGTCGGTCTAAGAACGTTGGTTGACCGACTAGGTTGCAAACTAGTCGGTCAGCAATGCTTCTTGAACCGACTAACTCATCATATTATTTTTGTATCAGTTACTGTTCACTCTTAGTCGGTCTAAGAACGTTCATCGACCGACTAGATGCCAAACTAGTCGGTCAGTACTTGTTCATGGACCGACTAACTCTAGAATCCTATTTTCGTTCAGGAGTTACTGTTTACACTTAGTCGGTCTGCGTTGGTCGACCGACCGACTAGTTGCCAAACTAGTCGGTCAGTGGTTGCTCTTTGACCGACTAACCAGTGTTAAAACCCTAATTTCTGGGCAGCCGCCAGCCTAGCCTATTTAAACCCAACCCATTCAACTTCTTCTTCTCCAACACGACCCAAAACCCTAAAAACTTCCCCCTTCAGCCCCCATCTTCCTCCAAGCTCCATTTCTCCATTCCAAGCCCTAGAATCATCATCCAATCCATTCATTCACTCCATCTACCCCTCATCTTCCCCAAATCTCCATCAAAACCCATCAAAACCCCCAAATCCCCCAAAAACCCTAGTTTCCCCAACTCCCCCAATCTTTTCCAGATCTGATCCTAGGGTTCTCCGGAGTGTTTCTTCCGTCTCCTCTCGGTAAGAAATCGATCTACCGTTGTTTTCTTAACTTATTTATATTTTTATGAAACCCTAATAAAATTCATGTTGTTTGTTGATTGTTCCCCCAAAACAGCAATTTCCCCCGTAGATAGCATCCGTGTGACGAAGTGATCGTAAATCCCCGGTGTTAGGCAAGTGAAACTTGCATCTCTTGATTTAGGCCACGTCTTAGGCCATTTACCTTGCTTTAGCGTAAAAGAGACTAGATGGTGAAAGGATAGCCGTTTAGACGCCATTGACCTAGCTTGACAACGAAGCTTGGTCCGTCACCCTCATCATGCTTGTATGTCACGTTTAATTTCCCTAAATGGTACGCGTATTAACTGTTCATGTCATCCATGCATCCTTAACTGCCATTGCATTTTAACTGCCATGTTTAATTTAAATAAACGGTACGCGAATATGTTCATGTCATTGCATTTGGCCTGTCACATTTAATTTAATTAACGATACGCGAATTATCTGCTCATGTCATTGCATGCTTGAATACTCGTCTTGATTGCGTAGCATCGCTACATACTAGTGCTACTTGTTCCGGCTAGGTGCACCCCTACGTCATACTTGTTAAATCCACTTTCTGGCTCGTGTTCCAGAAGACGAGCTCAACACAGCCTGCGGGCAAAGGGCACTCGTCGAGTGATCCCTTGTACTTGATACTTGACTACAGCCTGCGGGCAATAGGGCATCCATGTGTGGGTGATCCCTTGTACTTGTACTTGACTATACTTGTCACACTTACCACTTGTACTTGCCCGTGTTCTACTTGTAAAACTCGTTGTCCATGACATACTCGATACTGGCTACTAGTACCTTACTTGTCACTTCCATACTACACTTACCATGCCATACATCATACAATAACTGTTAGGTTGCTAGTTTACCTTTATTCCAGTTTCCTTGCACAAGTCTTTAGACTTGCTGACATGTGCCCCTTTTCTCTTTTGGGTGACACATGTTAGAGCCCGAGCCTGAGTTACTTGTTGAGGACGAGGTGTTTGCTGATGCCGAGCCCGTACTTTTGTTTGACGGGGAGTACGTGGACACTGGGGACCAGTCCTAGTGTCTCCGTTGTGTTTTACTTTTGTTTAGACGGTTGTTTTGTTATCGGTGCGTAGCACCCATACTTTGTTGTTGTCGTTTCTTTTGTTGGCCTTGTTCTGGGCCTTTAGACTCTTTTCTTTTAGCCTGGTGGCTTTTCTGGATGTTGGACTTATTTTCTTGTTGGACAATGTTTGAGATGTGGAATTTTATTTCAGTTTCTCCTTTTATTATTATTGTTATTATGTTGTGGTTACAGGGACCTGTTTATGTATTGTGGACGCTTATCGGGTTTGGGGCTTCACAGCTCCACTCTCGTGCGGACCTTTCACGTCTCGCCTCCATTTTAGAGAAGATGCTGGTAGAGCCGATCGTCTGGGCTACCTTCAAGTCCAGATTCGATGGAGAGTTCTTCCCGAAGGCTGCTCGGCAGATGATGCTGCAGCGCTTTATAGATCTGAAGCAGGGAAGCTTGTCGGTGGATCAGTACCACCAGGAGTTCACGAGGCTCAGTCGGTTTGCACCTAAGATGGTGCAAGATGCCGATGAGAAAGCTCAGCGATTTCTCCAGGGACTTTCCTTGGAGCTTCAGAGCTTTGTGACCTCTTCTGACTTGGAGACATATCAGAAGGTTCTGATTGCTGCGAGGCGGCAAGAGTTAAATTTGAATCAGAGGAAGGGACATGTTTCCGGAGCTGGGAAGAGGCCTATGGAGCAGGCCAGGGCGGTGGTTAGGCCTGGTTTCAAGCCTAATCATCCGGTGCAGTTCAAGAGGCCAGGAGGGCCTATTCTGAAGACTTGCCATTTCTGTGGCAAGACTGGACACCTCAGGGATCAGTGAAGGAGCTTTCTGGGACAGTGCATTGTCTGCGGAGATCCTGCCCACACCATCCGGGAGTGTCCGAAGTCGAGGCAGCCTTGGCGGGCTCCTATTGCAGCACAGCCGTTGCAGCAGCGAGCTCCTGTGCCCGTTGGACGTGGAGCGCCTCTTGTTCCACAGAGACAGGCTTTTCGGCAGGCTGTTCCGCCGAGAGGGCAGGCCTTTCTGATGACTGAGGAGGAGAGCATGGCCGTGGATGAGGTTATTACAGGTAACGCTCATTCTAGCTAATTATCTTCCTTAGTTAGGTTGATCTTTGATTATGTTGGTTGCTTGCTCGTGTTTGCTGCTAGACTAGGATTTGATTGTTAATTGCTTGTTAGGTGTGGTTTTGGTTTGCACATTTCCTGCACGAGTCCTCTTTGACTCTGGTGCGTCGATGTGCATTTTGGCCCGGAGCTTCATGGAGAAGCATTCCTTGTCGACGTCCCCTCTTCCTAAGAGTTGGAATATCGTCACAGGGAACGGTGTGATCTCGGTGCATCGTGGGTGCAATTCTTGCCCGTTGGTGGTTTGTGGACGTGAGCTTTGTGCTGATTTCATTGTCCACGACATCATCAACTATGATGCAGTTCTTGGGATGGATTGGCTTGCGAGCTTCTATGCTACGATCGACTGCAGGAAGAAGAAGGTGGTGTTCGAGATCCCCGGACATCCAGTGTTTGAGTTCAGTCGTGGTAGCAGTTCGCTTGGTCCTGTCAGATTTCGGGCCAGGCCGGTGGAGGCTGTGGCTATGCAGATGGAGCTGGAGTGGCCAGCTGTGGTGCGTGATTTTGGCGACGTCTTCCCCGAGGAGATGTCTGGTTTGCCGCCTGATCGAGCTTTGTAATTTTCTATCGATCTTGTTCCAGGTGCGCAGCCGATTTCGAAGGCGCCGTATCGTATGGCACCTGCTGAGTTGGAAGAGTTGCGGAAGCAGTTGGATGAGCTTTTGCAGAAGGGTTATATTAATCCTAGCGTGTCTCCGTGGGGAGCACCGGTGTTGTTGGTTAAGAAGAAGGATGGTTCGCGTCGCATGTGCGTGGACTATCGGGAGTTGAATGCGGTGACCATTAAGAATAAATACCCGTTGCCTCGCATCGATGATATTTTCGATCAGCTTGGAGGTTCGAGGGTGTTTTCTAAATTGGATTTGAGGAGTGGTTACCATCAGTTGAAGGTTAAGAAGGGAGATGTTCCGAAGACAGCGTTCAGGACGAAGTATGGACACTATGAGTTCGTGGTTATGCCTTTCGGCGTAACTAACGCGCCCGCAGTTTTCATGAATATGATGAACCTGATTTTCTACGACTTTTTGGATAAGTTTGTCGTTATCTTTATTGACGACATTCTGATCTATTCGAAGTCGGAGGAAGAGCATGCATCGCACTTAAGGACGGTGTTGGAGATTTTGAGGAAGCATCGGTTGTACGCTAAGTTTTCGAAGTGCGAGTTTTGGCTGGATCGAGTTGCTTTTCTCGGGCATGTGGTGACTGGAGATGGTATTTCAGTGGATCCCGAGAAGATTCGGGCCATCAGGGAGTGGCCTGTTCCGTCGTCAGCATCTGAGATTCGGAGTTTCCTTGGACTTGCCGGTTATTATCGGTGATTCATCAAGGACTTTTCTCGTATTGCTGAGCCGATGACCAGGTTGACGCGGAAGGATGTTGCTTTTGTTTGGTCGGGTGATTGTGAGGGTGCTTTTGGTGTTCTGAAGGAGAGGTTGACGACTGCCCCTATTCTTGTTGTGCCTGATCGCAGCGGTGGATTTGAGATCTTTTGCGATGCTTCTGGCAAGGGTCTCAGTTGCGTGCTGCATCAGCACGGACACGTTGTGGCGTATGCGTCTCGTCAGCTTAAGGTTCATGAGAAGAATTACCCGACGCATGATTTGGAGTTGGCTGCCGTTGTGTTTGCTCTTAAGATTTGGAGGCACTTCTTGCTGAGTGAGAAAGTGAAGATTTTCACCGATCACAAAAGCTTGAAGTATATTTTCACTCAGAAGGAGCTCAACATGCGACAGCGTCGATGGTTGGAGCTTATGGCGGATTATGATATTGATTTGCAGTATCACCCTGGCAAGGTGAATGTGGTTCCGGATGCTTTGAGTAGGCTGCCAGCGGTGATGATTTTGACCTCGCAGTGGAGATTGCAGCAGGATTTTTGCGAGTCTGGTGTAGAGATCGTTCTTCCTGGCGAGGCTTCGTCGTTGATGTACATGCAGGTACAGTCGACGATCGTGGATCGGATTAAGGCTGGCCAGGCCGAGGATCCGAAGCTGGTGAGGATTCGGGAGCAGGTGGAAGCCGGTCTGCGGACTGACTTTTTGATTCATGAGGATGGCTCGCTGAGGTTTGGAGCCAGGTTGTGTGTGCCAGCTAGGGATATCAGAGAGGAGCTGATGGTGGAGGCACACAGTTCGCCGTATTCTGTGCATCCTGGTGGCACCAAGATGTACCAGGATCTTCGTCTGAATTATTGGTGGCATGGTATGAAGAGGAGCGTGGCTCGGAGTGTAGCCAAGTGCTTGGTTTGCCAGCAGGTGAAGGCGGAGCATCAGCGTTCGGCCGGGTTGCTACAACCGCTTCCGATTCCGGAGTGGAAGTGGCAACACATCACTATGGATTTCGTGACTGGACTACCTCGGAGTCCGAAGCAGAATGACGCGATTTGGGTGATCATAGATCGATTGACCAAGTCTGCGCACTTTATTCCGTTCCAAGTGGGACAGTCCACTGAGGCGCTAGCAAGGAGATATATGGAGGTAAAATTCTTTTACTCTCCGTTTTTATTTCCTTTTCCTAGTTTGGATAGTGATGTAACGTGAATCGTGCAGGAGGTTGTGCGACTTCATGGAGTCCCCGTGAGTATCGTGTCTGACAGAGACACGAGGTTCACATCTCAGTTCTGGCAGAGTTTGCAGAAGAGCTTGGGTACGCGTCTGAGTTTCAGCACGGCGTACCATCCGCAGACGGATGGCCAGTCTGAGAGGACGATTCAGATTTTGGAAGACATGCTGAGGGCGTGCATGTTGGATTTCAAGGGTTCGTGGGAGGACCATCTACATTTGGTGGAGTTTTCCTACAACAACAGCTTCCAGGCGAGTATTGGCATGGCGCCTTTCGCCGCTCTTTATGGGAGGAAATGTCGATCGCCATTGAGTTGGGATGACGTTGGTGATCGGTAGTTGTTGGGACCTGAGATGATCGTGGAGGCCGTGGAGATCGTCAGGAATATTCGGGAGAGGTTGAGGATTGCTCAGGACCGTTTTAAGCATTGGGCGGATGCTAAACGTCGTCCTTTGGAGTTTCAGCCGGGCGACCATGTGTTCTTGAAGATTTCCCCGAATCGTGGTGTGATTCGTTTCGGGAAACGTGGAAAGTTGAGCCCGCGATACATTGGACCATTTGACATTTTGGAGAGGGTTGGCGAGGTAGCTTACCGCTTGGCCTTGTCGCCATCTTTGGAAGGAGTTCACAATGTTTTCCATGTGTCGCAGCTTCGTCGATACATTAGCGATCCGTCTCATGCGGTGGATTTTTTCGGAGATTACCGTTCGCCCCGATATGACGTATGACCAGTATCCAGTGCAGATTCTGGACAGGCGTCAGAAATCGCTTCAGAACAAGGTTGTCAATCTTGTGAGGGTGATGTGGTGACACGGTTCACCTGGAGAGTCTACTTGGGAAAATGAGGATGAGATGCGAGAGCGTTTCCCACTTTTGTTTCCGGACTCGTGAGTTTTTGGAAATTCCGAGGACGGAATTTTTCTTAAGTTGGGGAGGATGTAACGACTACTTTTCTTGTATCTGGATTTAATATTATATAATATATGTTTTGGTGGATTTTCCCCTCTTGTGTGGTTTTCGTCTCCGTAGATTTCATTTTCGATCGATTCGTCGTATTTTCTCGCTTCTTCCTTAGGATTGTCGATTTCGAAGTAAGTCACTCGTGACGGGCTTCACAACGGTCGTATCTAACTATTAGATCAAGCCTAGGAGTCTTAGGAATCGATCCCGGGGCCCCGCGCTCCGTATCGGTACTTTTCTGTGCTCATTAGCCGGTGTAAGAAGGGCCACCGACCGACTAGATGACGATCCAGTCGGTCGGCAATCCTTCTTGGACCGACTAGTTAGCTTTCTAAATTTCTCAGGAGTTACTGTTTATCGTTAGTCGGTCTAAGAACGTTGGTTGACCGACTAGGTTGCAAACTAGTCGGTCAGCAATGCTTCTTGAACCGACTAACTCATCATATTATTTTTGTATCAGTTACTGTTCACTCTTAGTCGGTCTAAGAACGTTCATCGACCGACTAGATGCCAAACTAGTCGGTCAGTACTTGTTCATGGACCGACTAACTCTAGAATCCTATTTTCGTTCAGGAGTTACTGTTTACACTTAGTCGGTCTGCGTTGGTCGACCGACCGACTAGTTGCCAAACTAGTCGGTCAGTGGTTGCTCTTTGACCGACTAACCAGTGTTAAAACCCTAATTTCTGGGCAGCCGCCAGCCTAGCCTATTTAAACCCAACCCATTCAACTTCTTCTTCTCCAACACGACCCAAAACCCTAAAAACTTCCCCCTTCAGCCCCCATCTTCCTCCAAGCTCCATTTCTCCATTCCAAGCCCTAGAATCATCATCCAATCCATTCATTCACTCCATCTACCCCTCATCTTCCCCAAATCTCCATCAAAACCCATCAAAATCCCCAAATCCCCCAAAAACCCTAGTTTCCCCAACTCCCCCAATCTTTTCCAGATCTGATCCTAGGGTTCTCCGGAGTGTTTCTTCCGTCTCCTCTCGGTAAGAAATCGATCTACCGTTGTTTTCTTAACTTATTTATATTTTTATGAAACCCTAATAAAATTCATGTTGTTTGTTGATTGTTCCCCCAAAACAGCAATTTCCCCCGTAGATAGCATCCGTGTGACGAAGTGATCGTAAATCCCCGGTGTTAGGCAAGTGAAACTTGCATCTCTTGATTTAGGCCACGTCTTAGGCCATTTACCTTGCTTTAGCGTAAAAGAGACTAGATGGTGAAAGGATAGCCGTTTAGACGCCATTGACCTAGCTTGACAACGAAGCTTGGTCCGTCACCCTCATCATGCTTGTATGTCACGTTTAATTTCCCTAAATGGTACGCGTATTAACTGTTCATGTCATCCATGCATCCTTAACTGCCATTGCATTTTAACTGCCATGTTTAATTTAAATAAACGGTACGCGAATATGTTCATGTCATTGCATTTGGCCTGTCACGTTTAATTTAATTAACGGTACGCGAATTATCTGCTCATGTCATTGCATGCTTGAATACTCGTCGTGATTGCGTAGCATCGCTACATACTAGTGCTACTTGTTCCGGCTAGGTGCACCCCTACGTCATACTTGTTAAATCCACTTTCTGGCTCGTGTTCCAGAAGACGAGCTCAACACAGCCTGCGGGCAAAGGGCACTCGTCGAGTGATCCCTTGTACTTGATACTTGACTACAGCCTGCGGGCAATAGGGCATCCATGTGTGGGTGATCCCTTGTACTTGTACTTGACTATACTTGTCACACTTACCACTTGTACTTGCCCGTGTTCTACTTGTAAAACTCGTTGTCCATGACATACTCGATACTGGCTACTAGTACCTTACTTGTCACTTCCATACTACACTTACCATGCCATACATCATACAATAACTGTTAGGTTGCTAGTTTACCTTTATTCCAGTTTCCTTGCACAAGTCTTTAGACTTGCTGACATGTGCCCCTTTTCTCTTTTGGGTGACACATGTTAGAGCCCGAGCCTGAGTTACTTGTTGAGGACGAGGTGTTTGCTGACGCCGAGCCCGTACTTTTGTTTGACGGGGAGTACGTGGACACTGGGGACCAGTCCTAGTGTCTCCGTTGTGTTTTACTTTTGTTTAGACGGTTGTTTTGTTATCGGTGCGTAGCACCCATACTTTGTTGTTGTCGTTTCTTTTGTTGGCCTTGTTCTGGGCCTTTAGACTCTTTTCTTTTAGCCTGGTGGCTTTTCTGGATGTTGGACTTATTTTCTTGTTGGACAATGTTTGAGATGTGGAATTTTATTTCAGTTTCTCCTTTTATTATTATTGTTATTCTGTTGTGGTTACAGGGACCTGTTTATGTATTGTGGACGCTTATCGGGTTTGGGGCTTCACAGCTCCACTCTCGTGCGGACCTTTCACGTCTCGCCTCCATTTTAGGGAAGCGGGTCGTGACAAAACTAATTTGGAATCTGGACTTGGAGCGCGTTCTCTTATTCCAACCCCCGGCGTCGCTACCCGACGCCGGTGTAGCTTTCGGGTCGTGTTGAGGTAACGCTTTGCACCCTTAGGACCCCCAACCCAATGCATGCTAATCAAGACTAAAATCAGTATTTTTAAAGTATTTTAAATGTTTTAAATTCACTAATCAAGATTAATAATATGGACTTTAGGCCGGTGGACTTGTGCACGTAGGATAATTGTGATTTTGGACTCTCTTGGACGGTGTGCTCAGACGTTGTACTTGCAGGCAAGTGAAACTTGCCAACTCCTGTGTAGGGCCATGTTTTTAGGCCACTTCCTTGTTTTCAGAGTAAAAGAGACTAGTCAGTGAAATGATAGCTGGCTAGACGCCTACTTGATCTAGTTTGACAAAGAAACTAGATCTGTCACCTAATTAATCTAGCTTGACAACGAAGCTAGATCCAACCATTTAAACTTGTTGTTCATGCATACTAAACTGTCACGTTTACTTTCCTTACCTGTACGCACTTTTAACTGCCATGCATTGCATCTTACATGTCATTCAAATTGATTGTTGCATCGTAGCACACGCTACAAAATACTTGTACAATCCGTGTTTCCGTGTTTCCGGCTAGGTGCACCCCTACGCCATACTTGTTTAAAAAACTTCCTGGCTCGTGGTCCAGAAGCGGGCCTCATGTGTTGGCTAAAAACCAATGCCAGATACACGTGGAGGGGTAGGGATAAACGGTCACTTGAGCTTAGGAGTTGGCCCGATCAGCCACTCTAGCCAAAAGACGGAATCTCTGTGCACGAGGTGCTTACTTTATTTGTCTAGTACTTGTCTTGTGAATGATTCATGCCATGCCATGCTCGTACTTTACTTTACTTTACCTGTTGCACTCATACTTTAACTGCCATGTCATTGCATTCATGCTAGAACTGCTAGGTTGCTTTACTTTTGCATACTTCCAGTTTCCTTGCACAAGTCTCTTGTAGACTTGCTGACATGTGCCCCTTGCTCTTTTGGGTGTCACATGTTAGACCTGAGCCAGAGACCGTTGCTGTGTACGTGATGAGTTGCTGACGCTGAGCCTGAGTCCATGTCTGCCTAGGAGGAGTTTTGTGGATGTCAGTGATCTTTCTTGGTGACTTTTGCTGAGCTTTCTTTTGTTTTAGGTTGTTACTAGTTGTCGGTGCGTAGCACCGTTGTTTTGTACGTTGTACTTTTGTTGGCCATGTTGGGCCTTTAGACTCTCTTTTATTTCAGCCTGGTGGCTTTTCTGCGATGTTGGAATTTATATTTATGGATATTCTAAGATTATTCTTTTGTCTCATTTCATTATTATTATCTTGTTTCGCTCGTGTTGCAAGGACCTGCAGTTTTAAATTTGATTGACGCTTATCAGACTTGCAGCTTTGTAGCTTCAAGTCTGAGCGGACCTTCTCACGCTTCGCCTCCATATTTTTGGGAAGCGGGGCGTGACAACGGTCCAAATGACACCAAAGGAAAATACGAAGTAAATCAAAGCGTGCCAACAAGACCATAGGTGAAAATCGAAAATGAAATAATCAAAACTCCAATTAATTTTACATATTGAGTTATGGAACAAACTCTCCAATATCAACATTCTTGATGAATTTAGTGCATGGAAATCAATTCTATGTTTTCATAGAATTAATTTCTATTAAATCAAATGTAATCGTCGAGCGACGAAGTCAACATCAGAGACAAAAAATATAATGTGCATAAAAGAAGTAAATGGCCACACGATGTATATATATATATATAAGAAAATGGATACATCAAAAATATACATCCGCCAACAAACATAATAACGATCGAACGATCGGAGCACATCATACAAAATATGTCACAACGGACATCGAAGTATCACAAAACATGTATACATCAAAACAAATCATGAAAACATCTAAAATACATCAAAAGTCCAGAACCACCCAAACTATCCTAACCCACACTCTCACTACAAGATATATCATCCAAAGTGCATAGGGAGAGTCCTCCAAGCAAGCTCAGGAGGTGCAGGTAGGGTCAGCAGCAGCAGCAGGCTCTGCAGACGAAGTGGTGGTCACTGGGTCAACAGGAGTGTCCACAGACGGGAGAGTCGCTGCGGGAGTGGCCTCGGGAGCACCAGACGAAGTATCCACCGAAGGTATGGGGGCAGCAGGTGTGCTCTCGGGAGCACCAGCAGAAGTAGCAGCAGCAGCAGCAGACGTACCCTCTGGGGCAGGAGCAGCAGATCCAACAAGCTCCTGGAGCTCATCCTCATCCATCTCTTCCTCGTCAGAAACAGACGAAGGAATCGCAATACCAAGGTGAGAACAAATGCGAGCGAGCATCGCCTCAGAACGAGCACAACGAGACTCAACACGTCTCAGAGAGACGGCAAACTCAGCGAGAGTAGGAGCAGGAGGTGGAGGAGCAGCTGAAGCAGAAGCTGAAGGAGTCGTCTTCTGAACGTGACAAAGCGCCGCAAGAGACTTCTTGACGGCCGTCGCATTCAGAGGAGAACCAAGATGACGCTCATCATCGGGAGGGAGAGGGACACCGGAACGACGAAACACGAGAGTCAATAGGCATGGATATGGAATGTGAGCAGATTTTGTGGACTTCCTAAAACACTCGAAGGAATCCATCTTATCAAGAATACTCCTAGCCCAATTGATCTCGCTCCCCATGAAGAGAGCGTCGATGAGTTTGAGGAATGGCTGGGAGGGTAAGCTAGATGAGCCGTACTTCGGAAGGAGGCACGACTTCAAGATAAGATTTAGAACCCAGGCATTCGGCTTAAAAGACTTTGAGGGGACGCCAATCATGGCGGGAGAGATGATATGGAATATCTCGGAGAGCATGGCCTGGTCAAGATCAGAATTGTCATCGACAGAGATATCTGCATGGAGGAGGCCAGAAGAGGAGACACCTATCAAATCCCCTAATATTTCTGCCATGAGGACGATCGGTGTCCCCAAGACAGTCGTCTCAATGGAATGGGTCTCGTCATACTGACCCCGAACACGGTTCACATAGAAAAGCTTGACAAGACATGGGTACGGGTGTGGGTTCGCCTTAGGGTCATGGCGAAGATAATCGAGAAGACCGCTGTAAGAAAGAAGATCTGCAAGATGTGGGAAATCGGAGAACTGAACGAAGTGCTCCAATTGCATAGGACAATGCTCGATACGGTTGTATGCCGCGAGACACATCGGGTCATCGCGACATAGCGATATATTGACACCGCCAACCGGCATGGGAGCCTTCCCCTTAGATGGACGTGAGCTAGATCGTGGAGGAGGAGTAGGAGCCCTAGCGGTATGCTCGGTCTCCGGAATATACTCAGTGTTGGAATCATCGAGAGGAGAGGGAGCACGGAATGAAGCTGGAGACACGGTCTGCTTCTTAGGCTTGGGCTGAGATCAAGGCTTGGCGGTCGCCGTCCTCTTCTTCTTAAGAGGAGGCGAAGAAGACGATGGATGGGTCGTTTTGGATCGGCGTTTGGGAGGAGTACGTTTGGGTTGAGGGGGGGTCCGTAGGAGGTGACTCTACAGTCATGGGAGATGGACACGAGGGTTCGATGGGAATACGTGTCTTCGCCATAATCGAGACGAGACACCGCAATCGACGCACAAAGATCGACACAAACGAAATTGAAATAGACCTAGGTCGAAAAGAACCCTAAACACAAATCCTAACACAAACGAAAATCGATTGAGATCTAACCCTAGAAGCTGAGATCAAACCCTATAACGAGAGAGAGATAGGATACCTAGGTCGATAGGAGGAGGGAGAGTGATCTGTGACGAAGGAGATGGCCGGAGATGGCAGGAAATGACGGTCGGAGAGGAGGAAGTCGGAGGGGTTTTTGAGCTGGGAGAGTTTTTTGCATCGACTAGAATAGATTCTAGTCGGTGTGGGGCTGATTAAATCGACTGGAAAGTGGAAAAGACAAAGCAGTCCCTGCGCAATTAGTCGGTCATAGTTCAAGCGCTGACCGACTAGATGACGATCTAGTCGGTCGGCCAATGAGCTTGAACCGACTAAGTGCAAACAGTAACTGAAGCCAAAACTTAGGGCTTGAGTTAGTCGGTCCTAGTTCATCCACTGACCGACTAGAACTGAATCTAGTCGGTCGGCCAATGAACTTAGTCCGACTAAGAGAGTCCAAAAATTTGAAAATTAGAAATTTTGAGTTCTCTCCTAATCGCACTTAGACGAAACAACCAAATACTCTCATATAACATTATACTATCCCATAAAACATCGAAAATCTTAAATACGACGTTCATGAATAATTCGAGCGAAAATTCCGAAAATTCAACCAAAAATCTAGAAAATCTCAATTAATCTAGCATGAGCATATATAAACAAAATTTATTAGCATGTAAGATTATTGAACAAAATATGAATCCTAAATCTCGGATTCACCCATAATCCCCAATTCTCGACGTAACCGCACGAAGGAGTCTTCCTTGAGTGGTTTCGTGAAAATATCGGCGATTTGCTTCTGGGTTTCAACGTACACTAAAATGATGTCCTTTTTAGCAACATGATCATCTAAGAAATGGTGACATACATCTATGTGTTTAGAACGGGAATGGTGTATCGGATTCTTAGAGAGACAAATTGCACTTTGGTTGTCCACCATGATAGGGCAATTATCACAGTTTATACCAAAGTCTTTAAGAGTGTGTCTTATCCAAAGAACATTAGCACACGCAGCATCGGCGGCAATTTATTCCGCCTCGGTGGTTGAAAGTGATACGGAATTCTGCTTCTTGGAATACCAAGAGACAAGTGAATTTCGTATAAAATGGCAAGTGCCACTAGTACTTTTCCTGTCGGATTTGCATCCCGCATAATCTGTGTCACTATATTAGATTAACTCATATGTGCTAGACTTTGGATAAAGTAATCCAAAGTCGAGTGTGTAACTTAAATAACGGAAAATACGTTTTACCGCTACTAAGTGAGATTCCTTAGGTTGAGACTGATAACGAGCACATACACATACGACAAACATAATATCGGGCCTACTTACGGTAAGATATAGTAAGCTACCTATCATACCTCGATATAGATGAATGTCTACATCTTTGCCACCCGTATCTTTATCAAGATGTGTAGTAGTGCTCATTGGAGTCTTCTTGCCTGAGGCATTCTCCATTCCAAATCGCTTTAGCAACTCCACTGTGTACTTGGTTTGGTGGATGAAGATTGCATCGTTCATTTGGCGAATTTGGAGACCTAAGAAATATTTGAGCTCACCCATGTGGCTCATCTCAAATTGATCCTTCATAACATTAGAAAACTCTTCGCAAAGAGTGAAGTTAGTAGCACCGAAAATGATATCATCAACATAAATTTGAACTAATATAATATCATTATTCGAATACTTAACAAATAATGTAGAATCAACTTCTCCCATTTTAAAACCCAAATCCAAAAGAAAGTTCTTTAGGCGGTCATACCAAGCTCGAGGAGCTTGTCTCAAACCGTAAAGTGCTTTCTTAAGTTTGAAAACATGATTTGGAAATTTTTCATTTATAAAACCCGGAGGTTGAGAAATATAAACTTCCTCAACAACATCTCCGTTTAAAAACGCACTTTTTACATCCATTTGAAAGAGTTTAAAATATTTATGGCATGCAAAAGATAACAATAATCTAATAGATTCTAATCTAGCTACCGAAGCAAAGGATTCTTCGAAATCTATACCTTCCTCTTACCGGTAGCCTTGAGATACTAACCGAGCATTGTTCCGGACGACGATTTGGTTCTCATCAGTCTTGTTCTTGAAAATCCACTTCGTTCCTATAACGGTGTGGTTCTTCGAAGGCAATGGAACAAGCTCCCAAACCTCATTCCTCTCGAATTGAATGAGTTCTTCCTCCATGGCTAGGATCCAAGCACTATCTTCGCACTCTTCGTTAATATTCTTTGGCTCAATCGAGGAGGCAAAGGCACAATGAGCGAAGTAGTTGACTTGAGATCTCGTCTTGACACTATCAAGGATGTTGCCAATGACTTGCTCATGGGGATGGTCACGTACTGTATGAAGCCGTTTGGAAATTCCCTGATCACTAGGAACATTCTCAAAAGATTCATTAGTAGGGTTAGTATCAATAGAATCAATAGAATTAGAATTACCAATAGAATCACATAAGACATCCATGGAGTCATCATCATTAGTAATTCTAGTCGGGACAAAACCTTCATTAAATTAAACATGAAGTGATTCCTCGATCGTTTAGGTTCGTTTGTTGTATATCCGTTAGGCTTTGCTACGGGAGGAATATCCAACAAATATCCCCTCATCGGATCTTGGATCAAATTTGTCCAAACTACCATACCTGTTTTTAATAAAAAATTTTGCGCCGAAATCTCGAAAATGTTTAACTTGAGGCAATCTACCAAACAACAATTCTTAACAAGTTTGTTTGGTGCCGGGCCTCAAAAGTATTCTATTAAACATATAGCAAGCGGTATGTATCGCTTCCGCCCAAAATTGATGGCCAAGTTGGCTATCATCAAGCATAGTGCGAGCTCATTCCACTAGCGTCCTATTCTTCCTCTCAACTACACCATTTTGAGGGGGTGCGCGAGGGAAAGAAAAGGTGTGAGTAATACCAACTTCATCACAAAAATTTGAGAAAGACTCATTCTCAAATTCCCCTCCATGATCACTACGAATAGTGACAATGGTGGTTCCAATGAGATTTTGTACTTTCTTAACAAATATTGTGAAGTTTTCAAAAGCATCATTTTTATTACTTAAGAAAAATACCCAAGTAAAGCTAGAAAAGTCATCAACAATGACAAGTCCATATCGTGCATTTCCTAATGAAGCAACTCTAGTTGGCCCAAAAAGATCTAGATGTAAAAGCTCTAGAGGCCGCTTAGATGAAATGCTTTTCTTAGGTTTAAATGACGATTTTGGAAGCTTGCCTCGTTGACACGAGTAACAAAAGCTTTTCTTTTGAAAGACAAGCTTAGGAAAGCCTCTAATAGAATTTAACTTGGAAAGCTTAAAAAGTGTTCCAAAGTTCACATGACCAAAACGTCGATGCCATAAGTGTTGTTCACTCGTGTTGGCAATGAGACAATGTTCATGTGATTTTGGAAGATCTAGGATATATATATCCTTATGGCGTGTTGATCGCGCCCGGGAGTACACCCTAAAGAGCGACCGTGTAGTTTTACCGCAAGCGCACGTGTAGCGGCGAGCGGGTATCGAACACAGGGAGGACGTATGACAGTGCCTTCTCCGAACAACCTGGCTATGGGGACAGAAAAGTGGGAAATTGCCTTTCGGCGATGTTGTCACAATCATCAAACAATGTAAAGAGATATAAAATCAAATAAGGATGCCTAGGGAATAGGGAATCCCCGCTACTCACCGTATCTCGTCATTGTGGTTCATCGGTTTCACAATTGCTAGGGTAGAATGTCGGGTGAACTAGTTGCAACTGAATGTAAAACCTAACTCACGCTCTCGCGCTATTGCCGGTCTATAGCAAACCTAGGCTCGGGTCCAATCTCTTGCAAACCCTAGCCTAGGCAAGCTAGCATTAGGATCAACGTCATCGTTCAATCGCATCCCGAGCCCACTCTCGTGCAAACTCGGGCTACGACCTAGGTTGGGATAGTTCCTACCCATCCAATCTCTTGCAAACGGGTATCGGTATAGAATTGCAGTCGAGAATCCTAGTATCGGTCCAATCTCTTGCAAACCGATACTACGGAAACTCGATTTCAACCCAATTCGGATTTCTAGGGTTTCCTATCGAATTGGGATCCAATCTCTTGCAAATCCCAATCGATATGAACACCTAGCCATCCGTCTTACATCGATCCCAAACTAACCCTAATAGCAATTCTAGCAATAGTTCTACCAAATCATCACAAATCGGAAATTGGGCTCGTAGGGTTCATCCCCATGCCCTAAGACGTTAAGACTACTCACAAATCATATCGCAAATGGAAGAACAATCAATTGAAATAGCAATGGAATTCATGGCAATATTCAAAATAGCAATAAAAATAAGATTTTTAATGGAGAGGGAGACAAACCAATGTAGCTTTCCAAGAATCCAACAAAATAAAACTTTCTTCTCCTCTCCAATCACAAGGATCAAACTCTAAAAAATCTAATCTAAAAAGGCTGCCAAAAGCAATGAAAAAGCTCTCTAAACTAGGTTAGAATCTGGGGTTAAATACCCCCCAAAACAGCCCAAAAATTCGTGACCAAACTGCCCCTGCGTAGCTCCAAAATCGTGATTTCCGCTACAGGCAGCGCTGCTCACTCGGCCTAGTGACAAAAGTCGCTCGTCCGAGTGAGAGACCCTGAGAATTTCCAGTAAGTCTGGGGTCTTGGGGGTCTTCACTTCGGGGGTCACTCGGCCGAGTGAGTTGTCGTCACCCGGCCGATGGGTTTTGTTCACTCAGGCGGACGGTAATTACCACTCGGCCGAGTGGGGCTTCTGATGCTCAGACTGACGAAAAACAGTAAGTCGGGAGTTTTTGATGGGCATCGTCTGAGTGCCACTCGGGCGGATGGGATTTCTTCACTCGGCCGAGTCGGCTTCTGATGCTCGACCGAGTGCACGCTGATAGCGTGTCCGATCTGGCCGGCCGAGCGGGGTCTCGATGCTCGGCCGAGTGAGTCCTTCACTCGGCCGAGTGAGATGCTAAAAATGCCCAATCTGAATGTTCTTGCCTCCTCGTCGCTCCTACGACGTTCTTTCTTCTTCTGCTCCTCTCCAATAGCAAAATACCCCTCGGGGAAGTCGTCGGTGACACTCCGGAGTGGGTGTATCTCGGAATCACTCCAAATCGCTCCAAATCTCCTGAATTACGACAAAAACCATAAATCGTGAAAATTATCGCAATATTGTCGATAAATCGTGAAAAACATGATTTGAGCGATCTAAATGGCATGCAAACTTGCGGGAAAAAGGTGTAAAATATGGAGTGATCAAAATCCCCCAAGCTTACCTCTTACTCGTCCTCGAGGAAGATAAGTAAAAGGTGAACCCGGTGGATTCAGAAAATGAAAACGATGGAAAAAACGGAAAACGAAACACGAAGAAGAAAGAAGAAAGCGAAGAGGGAAGCTGCTAGATCATTTTTCTCAGGACGTGGGTTTTGCTTACTCATATAGCATGCATCGAATGTAAAACACATGTCAAAGATTTTTATTTCGATATCATAATATAATAATGCAAATAGAGATAGAAAACCCAAGAATATTGATATAGCATGAAATATGGAATAATTCTAAGATTAACATTGTCTGAATCATCTAAAGCGGTATACAATATCGCAGATCACACACTTTTCAATTGAATGCTTTCTATGAGGAGTATAAGAATATCACACAATAGAATAGAAAGAATAGAAAAGCGTGGATTTCATGAAATGAGTGCTAGGCGTAGATTTCTGGATTTCGTGAAGCTAAAACAATCTCACCGAGTATAGAATATTACTTAGCCTAGGTTGTCATGCACCGTCAGGTAGTCACTCTCTCACACATCATTGGATTCTCTCCCCCAAGCTTATCTATAAGCGTGGTGGCATATACAAAACTGTATTTACATTCCCCATTTCTTTTGAAGCTCCAAATGCAAAATAAAATAAAAATAAAAAACAAAAAGAGGGAAGAAAGAGAGAGAGTATATGAGATGGGATCGTTTATTGAGATTCTTTTCTCTTTTCTTTTCTTTTTCTCAAATCTTTTTCTTTTCTTTTCTCTTTTTTTTATAATAACATATATACACAAATGATCCCAAATCAAAAGAGAGAAAATGATATACAAGAATTTTTCTTTTTCTTTTTGGTTTTGGGAAATTTGGAGCTAGGAATTTAATAACGGGGGAAATGCCAAATATTAGAATCGCTAAGGGGAGATTCACCAATGATTTTAAAATAGAGAATTAACGTTCAAGATATGTGGAGAAAGAAATAAATGCATCTCTCAGTTCACTCTATAAGACGTGCATGACAACTTCAGCAGGGTAATCTAATCTACTCAGTTTCGATCACAAAAAAGCAAACTAATCCAGATTTATCATAGCTAACATCATTCAATCATCCTGAAGTGAAGTGTACAAGTCATGCAAGTAGAAGTGATATAGGAAAAGAAAACGGTACTCCAGATATAAGCATTCAATGCGTGAATCTTGGTGTATTTTCTACGATAGCATACATATGAATATTCAGACTCAGCTAATAGTAAAATTTCATCCATTTTCATACGGAAAAAGTGTGGGTTACTATCTCTAAATGCAAGGCAAATCATAGCATATGATATCAGAAATAAAAGCTAAGACATGACAAATATAGCATGCATATAGAGAAAGCTAACTCCACGTCATCATCATCACAGAAAAGTCATCTCTAGCATGAGATGAAAGAAATAAAGATAAAAAAAGGAAAACAAAACTATTTACAATGCGGCACACAAAGAAAATAAGAAAAACGTGATGCATGGTAAAAAAAGAAAAAGTGGTGAAAGTGAGTGCAAATGCGGAAAATGGCGTGAAAAAACTAAAAAATAAAGGTGGTCAATCGAAAAAGCGTGAGAACTCACTCCCCCAAGCTAAAGTGCACAGTGTCCTCAATGTGCAAAGTATGGTACACCGAGAGACGTGTAATGTGAGGGGTAGGTGAGGATGCATGCATGATGAAAAAGAAATAAAAATAACAAAATGAAGATATGATGCGGACATGATGCATGCAGATATATGAGTGAATCAGATATAAGAGGGTCACACCAAAAAGTCTCTCCCTCTATCCCAAAAATGATAAAGATAGATATGATCAAAATGTGGACCCAAAAACAGTGAGGGGAGGTTGAGGTGGGCAAAATTCATCAGGACCAAGCAGAGGCGGGCAGCATGACGGCAAAAAAGATCAATGGCATCAAGGGTTCCTAAGCTGGTGGTGTTGTGCCGTCTCTGTCCTGAGGTGGAGGTGGAGGTGGAGGTGGCTGGGGAACAGTCTGCTGGGTGGGTGTGGGTATGGGTGTGGAAGCAGGCTGGGTGTGTGTAGGAGTGGGGGTGGGTACCTGCTGGGTGGGTGTGGGTACGGTCGGTACGCGAGGAAGCCGATCGAGAATCTGAGTGAGGCAATAGTGAATGCCCGGAAGTAGGTCGAAGCGGCTGGCCATAGCGGTGACGGTGGCAGACATGGTCCTGAGGTCACCTCTGAGGCCACTCACCGCCCCCTCGAGAGCACGAATGCTCTGAAGTACAGTGTCGGGGGGAGGTGGTGCAGAGGAATGCATGTGTCTGTGTTGTGCAGGACGGGGCTGGCGGACTCGGGTGGTGTAGTGGATGGGCTCAGCAGGCATGTGGAGGAAGGGTGTTGTGCTCACAAGTGGGGGCCTAGCCTCAGTGCGAGGCTAGGGCGCAGGCTGGTGTGAGGTGGAAGCAGCAGCAGCAGAAGTGGAATATAAAAGCGGCGACGAGGCGGCAAGAGAGGTCAGTGACACAGACGTGGGAACAGACGTCACGACACTCTCAGAAAGTACGGCTGCGGTGGGGACAGAGGTGACAGCCGCTGGGGAGGCAGTGTGGGGTCCAAAAGGTGAAATCCCAGCGGAGATCATACTAGCCATGGTCTCCACGACGGCAGCGAAAGAAGGCTCTCCGCTCTCAACAAAAGTAGGTGGGCGCTCGGGTAGTGCGGAGCAAAGGGTCTCAACGGACAGAGGGCCAGCTGTGGTGGGAGTGGTGGTGGGCTCAGCAAGTGTACTCCCGACACCGGCAGAGGTGTGGACAGTGGTGTCGGGGGCAGCAGAAATATCAGGCACAGGCTGAGGGGCCACGGGGTCAACGGGTGCAGCGTGTGCAGTGTGGGCCTGCTCAGCCGGCTCAGCCTCCTCGGCCTCAAGCACGTAGGCGGCGTGGATCAGGAGATCCATCACCGGAAGCCAGTCTACCTGTGCTGGTGCTATCTTTGTCCGAGCTGGGCTCAGAAGGATCATGTAGTCAGCACCGTAGGGACCGTGCAACCAAACCCAGTGCCGCTGGCCGTGCGGACGAAGCATCTTCATCCGGGCCATGACGTCTATAGTCAGTGAAGTGGGGCCCAGAGAACGACGCAAATCGGTCGGTAGGTCCTCGCCGGTCATCAGGGTAAGCAGGGTGATCAGACCGCCGCAACATATCGGTGAGCGAGCGCCCACCGATACGATGATGCGGTCCAAAACCAGCTCGCGATATCAATCACGACGGCGGGGACCAGCTCGTCACTCTCCCTAGCTAGAACTCTGGGGCGCGTCATAGCATATAGCATATAAAGCTCTAGCGTGGACATCGTCCCAGGCTCATACCTCGCCAAAAAAGGTAGTCGCCATAAGGCGCTGAGCTATGCGGAGGCAGGGGTGGACGATGGCCGAGGCCTTGGCCCTACTAGGGTCAAAGGCAGCTGGTAAACCCGTGATCCGGGCCCAGAAAGCATGGGAATCGAAGGAAGGTGGGGGAATGTGAGTGGGTGCGTAACCACGGTCGGCCCCAGGGATATCGGGCCACGAAAAGAATGCTCTCATCATACCGAGAGTGACCTGGCACTCCCGGTCCATAAAACTAAACGAGCATCCCTCGTCGGTCTGGGATATAGAACTAAGCACCTCAAGTGTCAGATGGACAAAGGTGTCTGCCGACACTTGGAAAAAATCTCGCCAGCCCACATTGTCATACAATGTGAGCATCCCCTCAAGTACCCCCAGGCGTCCTAGGTCTGCAAGGTGTGCGAACCTGGAGGGTACAATCGAGCACTGGGAAATGCGCTCAAAAACGACGCGGTGTGCGTCGTCTCAAAACATAATCCCCAGCGGCCCGACATGTGGACCCGGTGGTGGCAGTGGGTCGACTGGGAGTGGCTGTGCGGGGTGAACGGGGACTGCAGGCTGTGGCTGTGCGGGGTGAATGGGGTCTGCAGGCTGTGGCTGTGCGGGGTGAACGGGGTCTGCAGGCTGTGGCTATGCGGGGTGAGGTGGTGTAGGCAGAGGAGAGTCCTCCATCTCGTGGGAGGGGCCGGGCTCATCCGGCTGCTTCCGCTTGACGGAAGATCTCCTGGTGCGTGGCCGTGTCTGGGGCGGCATGTGGTGCCCCGGGTGCTCACCAAAAATAGATAAAATGCGGCGCGCGGAAATAAGTGGAACGAGTATACCGTAACACGCCGCGAGAGCAATATAGTGGATGCGTACGAAGACGCCGCCTCCACGAAGCCAAAAACGCTCCCCGGAAGCTCCCCTAGGCTCCCCTAAGCTCCCCAATATACCCTGCACATCAAACGAAGATATCAGCGAGTAATATTCAAAATGTATGGGGGGTTAGGGGTATAATGGATAGATAATGAAGTTAATTTGAATTAGGGGCTAGATTAGTGCACGGATCGTTAAAAATACAAGAAATAGGAGAAAATAGGGCGAAAAGGGGCTGCCGGAGCTCGGCCGGTGGTGAGATCGCCGGCGGCGACTCGGGCAGAGGGGCGGCGGCTTCGGCTGGCGGTGGTCGGCCGAGCGCAGCCGTCGGTAAGGCGGTCAGGCGAGTGGAGGGGCGAAGCGGCCGAGGGATAGGAAGAGTCACAGCGGGATCGGGCGAAGAGTTTTTGGGCGTTTCGAAAAACGCGCCGACCCGCTGCGACTTATATAGGAAAAGTTACGACTCGGCCGAGTGACTATGTCGCTCGGCCGAGTGAACGTAACGGAAATATTTTTAAAAAATTCCTCCCCGCTTACGACTCGGCCGAGTGGCTTTGCCACCCTCGGCCGAGTGGGAAAAGTCCATTCGGCCGAGTGGCACAAGCTACTCGGCAATACTCGCCCTAGGAGCGTATCAGTTTCACTCGGCCGAGTGAAGATATATACTCGGCCGAGTGAAAATTTTACTGTAATCAAGAAAAGAAACAGAGAGTTGGGTACAGCAGACTTTCCTCGTTTGTGCGCCGCTCGGGCGGACGAACTTACGTGCTCGGCCGAGTGGCTAGTGTACTCGGCCGAGTGATTCTCGTTTTCTGCTGTTTGGCTCCGTTTGGGCTCTAATCTTTGTTTTTCTTCCTCCAGTTGATTTCTTCCTCCTCCTAAGCATCGAGCGCATTCCTGGAGCGCTCTTTGTCGCCTTGTTCATCCTCCTAATGATAGATATCCATTTCTCCTCTCCTGTCAAAGAAAAATAGGACCCGTTATCACGAATTTTTCAGGCAAACGACTCAAAACACTAATAATTCTAAAACAAAAATAAAGAACAAAGTAAAAATAAAGCGATAACCTTCGGGTTGCCTCCCGAAAAGCGCTCATTTAAGGTCTTGAGCTTGACCCCCTTGGATTTTCAATTTAATGCGGGATATTGGGTGTGTATGAGATGCAGCCGTCAAATTTATCGGGAAGAACGCTCGGATTTGGATGTTGTGGCGGCGTGTTCTTCCTCAGTGCTCCTTTGTCTTGGGTAGTGTTGGGGGGTGGCTCCCCCAAGCTAGTGCTTGCTCCGGGCCTTGGCTTCACCGGTGACACCGATTTCCGTATCGGTGGAGCTTTCCTTGGAGACTTCACTTTTGAGAGCTTGCAGAGCTCTCGAATTCTTGCGACATCAGCGTCGCCTTCATCAATTTCTATGGAGAGATCGGGGGAGTCATTCATCTTTTCTTCTTGGCCTAAGTCCGGCCCTTCCTCAAAATCATCCTTGAACAGTGCGCCGATGGAATGGGGGATCGCCTCCTCAATGACCTGGTCAAGGAGGTATGAAAGATCATCCAGCCGTCCCTTAAGCAGATAGATTCTACTTATTTCTCCCATAGGAACTCCCTCGGAATAATGCTTGAGCCTTTGTCCATTTACTTTGAATGTGGCTCCGTCTTTGCTTTCCAACTCAAAAGCTCCTCCCGGTTGTATGTGCTTGATGGTGAAAGGTCCGGACCATCGTGACCTCAATTTACCAGGAAATAGTCGGAGCCGGGAGTTATATAGCAAGACCTTGTCTCCGACTTTGAAATCCGTAACAGTTATGAGTGCATCGTGGAGAATCTTGGTCCTTTCTTTGTAAATTCTTGAGCTCTCGTAGGCATCTCTTCTAATCTCATCAAGCTCGTTGATATCCAAGATTCGCCTCACCGCCGCACTCTTATAATCGTAATTGAGGGCCTTGATGGCCCAATATGCGCGGTGTTCCAACTCTACCGGCAAGTGACAAGCTTTCCCATAAACAAGTCGGAACGGTGTGGTGCCGATGGGAGTGCGAAAGGCTGTGCGATATGCCCATAGAGCATCGTTTAACTTCATTGACCAATCCTTTCTAGATCGGTCTACGGTCTTCTCTAGAATTTGCTTTATCTCTCTATTCGAGACCTCCACTTGGCCGCTCGTTTGGGGGTGATAGGCCATGCCAACTCTATGGTTTACCCCGTACTTCTTCAGCATGGCCTCGAACTTGTTTTCTATGAAATGGCTCCCCTCGTCGCTTATCAAGGTACGAGGTACCCCGAAGCGTGGGAAGATATTCTGCTTGAAAAATTTAGAAACAACCCTTGCATCATTGGTAGGGGTAGCGATTGCTTCCACCCATTTGGAGACGTCGTCAACGGCCAATAGGATATACTTGTTACCGTTGCTTGACGGAAATGGTCCCATGAAGTCCACTCCCCAACAATCAAAAAGCTCAATTTCCTGGATGGGCCTCATTGGCAGCTCATTACGTTTGGAAATATTCCCGGTCCGTTGGCATCTATCACACCCCTTCACAAAGTCGTGGGTGTCTCTGAACATTGTCGGCCAGAAGAATCCGCTCTGTAAAATCTTAGCGGTTGTCATAGAGGCGGCATGATGTCCCTCGCATGGCATACCATGGCAATGCAAAATGATAGACGTTGCCTCCTCCTTAGAAACACACCTCAGAATAACACTATCCTTGCATATCTTGAAGAGGTATGGATCTTCCCAAAAATAGCTACGGACCTCATGCAAAAATCTCCTCTTTTGTTGCGTGGGCATCCCATACAGTTTAATTCCACAAGCCAAGTAATTGACGAAGTCCGCGTACCAAGGCACTTCCCCGGGCCTTATGGCGTATAGCCTCTCATCCACGAATGTGTCGTCGATAGGTAGACTCTCATCCTCCTTGTCGCGAATAAGCCTAGACAAATGATCCGCCACGACATTGTCCGTACCTTTCTTGTCTCTGATCTCCAAATCGAATTCTTGCAACAAGAGTATCCACCTAATTAACCGGGGTTTGGCCTCCTTCTTGTTTAGAAGATATTTCAATGCCGCATGGTCTGTGTGGACAATCACCTTGGAACCAATGAGGTAGGAGCGAAACTTCTCGATGGAGTAGACGACCGCTAGAAGCTCTTTCTCGGTAGTTGTATAGTTTTTCTGCGTGTCATCCAATGTCTTGCTCGCATAGAATATTGCATGCAGCTTCTTGTCTTTCCTTTGTCCCAGTACCGCTCCAATGGCTTGGTCGCTAGCATCACACATTAGCTCAAAGGGAAGGCTCCAATCAGGTGGTTGTATGATGGGTGCGAAAACTAGTGCTTCCTTCAAGGTATTGAAGGCCTACAAGCATTCGCCTGAAAAAATAAAAGGAGTATCTTTAGCAAGCAAGGACGTAAGAGGTCGGGCAATTAAGGCAAAATCCTTGATAAAGCAGCGGTAAAACCCCGCATGACCAAGAAAGCCTCTAATGCCCTTAACATTAATAGGAGGAGGGAGTTTCTCGATTACCTCAATCTTTGCCTTATCTACCTCAATCCCTCTCGAGGAGACAAGGTGCCCAAGAACTATACCTTCCGTGACCATGAAGTTGCACTTCTCCCAGTTCAGAGTTAGATTATTTTGTTGGCACCTTTTAAGAACTTTAGTGAGATTAGCCAAACAAGAATCAAACTCGCCTCCATAAACCGAGAAATCATCCATAAAGACTTCCATTATATTTTCAATGTAATTGGAAAAAATGGATGTCATGCATATCTGAAAGGTTGCGGGAGCATTACAAAGACCGAAGGGCATCCTACGGTAGGCATATGTACCATAAGGACAAGTAAAAGTGGTCTTTTCCTGGTCATCTTCGTGCAAAGGGATTTGGAAAACCCCCGAATACCCATCCAAATAACAAAAGTATTTATGTTTAGCTAGGCGTTCAAGCATTTGATCAATGAAGGGCAATGGGTAATGGTCCTTTCGGGTGGCTTTATTTAGTTTCCTATAATCAATGCACATTCGCCATCCCGTGACAGTGCGAGTAGAAATGGGTTCTCCTTTATCATTTTTTATAACGGTCATCCCCCCTTTCTTGGGGACGACGTGAACGTGGCTAACCCATCTACTATCAGAGATCGGATAGATAATTCCAGCATCAAGCAATTTTAGGATTTCCTTTTTCACTACCTCTTTCATATTCGGGTTCAATCGCCTTTGAGGCTCAATAGAAGAGGCTTCATTGTTTTCCAAGTGGATCCTATGCGTGAATAGCCTAGGGCTTATTCCCTTAAGATCAAAGATTGTGTAACCAAGGACATCCTTGTGATCCCTAAGGACTTCTAATAATTTTTCAAGTTGGTCTTGGCCAAGGTGGGCATTTACAATCACCGGGAAGGTCAATTTACTACCCAAGAAAGCATACCTTAGATTCGGCGGTAATTGTTTAAGCTCTACCTCAAAGGTTGTCGTACCCCTTGCTTCGTCATCTTGCGTGAATTTTGCTTCTCCTTCGCCATCTGAATTTAGCTCACTCTCGAGTGGAGGCTCAGACTCGCTTCCTAGTGAGGACGGTGCATCGGAATAAACGCTCTCCGATTCCGCGCTTGCATCGATAGGACCACCACCTTGTTCTGGTTCATTCCTGAGATCAAGAAATACGTCAGCAGATTCATAAATGCAAGAGTGGGGGTCATAGAGTGTATCTCCATGAATGTCGGTTTGTTTGAAGTGTTCCTCGGGAGTGTAGTACTCTTCGACACATGTTCTATCGCCGTCAAAATATAGCTTGTCATCCCTCACATCAACTCTGATATTGCCCCCAATAGTCCCATCCAGGGAGATTTGATCCATCACGAAGCTAGCAAACAGTTGTTCGACGGGGTCCTCGATATTAATGGCAAAAGCTCCGGTAGCGTAGACCTCATCAATAAGTTCCTTGAGGAGCTCCGCAAAAGATTCATCATCTCCCTGACCAGACTCAGTCATTGGAATTGCATCCCCCATTTTACCTGATAAGATTTCGTGGAGAATTTCGGGAGGGATTGCAAAATGGGGCTGTAAACAGAGTTAAAAAAGAATGAAGCAATAAAGAAAGAAATTGAAGAGGAATGACTGGGTGATCCAAATCAAACTCTGTCAAAACGCCCTCCCCGGCAACGGCGCCAAAAACTTGATCGCGCCCGGGCGTACACCCTAAAGAGCGACCATGTAGTTTTACCGCAAGCGCACGGTGTAGTGGCGAGTGGGTATCGAACACATGGAGGACGTATGACAGTGTCTTCTCCGAACAACCTGGCTATGGGGACAGAAAAGTGGGAAATTGCCTTTCGGCGATGTTGTCACAATCGTCAAACAATGTAAAGAGATATAAAATCAAATAAGGACGCCTAGGGAATAGGGAATCCCCGCTACTCACCGTATCTCGTCATTGTGGTTCATCGGTTTCATAATTGCTAGGGTAGAATGTCGGGTGAACTAGTCACACTCTCGCGCTATTGCCGGTCTATAGCAAACCTAGGCTCGGGTCCAATCTCTTGCAAACCCTAGCCTAGGCAAGCTAGCATTAGGATCAACGTCATCGTTCAATCGCATCCCGAGCCCACTCTCGTGCAAACTCGGGCTACGACCTAGGTTGGGGTAGTTCCTACCCGTCCAATCTCTTGTAAACGGGTATCGGTATAGAATTGCAATCGAGAATCCTAGTATCGGTCCAATCTCTTGCAAACCGATACTACGGAAACTCGATTTCAACCCAATTCGGATTTCTAGGGTTTCCTATCGAATTGGGATCCAATCTCTTGCAAATCCCAATCGATATGAACACCTAGCCATCCGTCTTACATCGATCCCAAACTAACCCTAATAGCAATTCTAGCAATAGTTCTACCAAATCATCACAAATCGGAAATTGGGCTCGTAGGGTTCATCCCCACGCCCTAAGACGTTAAGACTACTCACAAATCATATCGCAAATGGAAGAACAATCAATTGAAATAGCAATGGAATTCATGGCAATATTCAAAATAGCAATAAAAATAAGATTTTTAATGGAGAGGGAGACAAACCAATGTAGCTTTCCAAGAATCCAACAAAATAAAACTTTCTTCTCCTCTCCAATCACAAGGATCAAACTCTAAAAAATCTAATCTAAAAAGGCTGCCAAAAGCAATGAAAAAGCTCTCTAAACTAAGTTAGAATCTGGGGTTAAATACCCCCCAAAACAGCCCAAAAATTCGTGACCAAACTGCCCCTGCGTAGCTCCAAAATCGTGATTTCCGCTACAGGCAGCGCTGCTCACTCGGCCTAGTGACAAAAGTCGATCGGCCGAGTGAGAGACCCTGAGAATTTCCAGTAAGTCTGGGGTCTTGGGGGTCTTCACTTCGGGGGTCACTCGGCCGAGTGAGTTGTCGTCACTCGGCCGATGGGCTTTGTTCACTCGGGCGGACGGCAAGTACCACTCGGTCAAGTGGGGCGTCTGATGCTCAGACTGACGAAAAACAGTAAGTCGGGAGTTTTTGATGGGCGTCGTCTGAGTGCCACTCGGGCGGACGGGATTTCTTCACTCGGCCGAGTCGGCTTCTGATGCTCGGCCGAGTGCACGCTGATAGCGTGTCCGATCTGGCCGGCCGAGCGGGGTCTCGATGCTCAGCCGAGTGAGTCCTTCACTCGGCCGAGTGAGATGCTAAAAATGCCCAATCTGAATGTTCTTGCCTCCTCGTCGCTCCTACGACGTTCTTTCTTCTTCCGCTCCTCTCCAATAGCAAAATACCCCTCGGGGAAGTCGTCGGTGACACTCCGGAGTTGGTGTATCTCGGAATCACTCCAAATCGCTCCAAATCTCCTGAAATACGACAAAAACAACAAATCGTGAAAAGTATCGCAATATTGTCGATAAATCGTGAAAAACATGATTAGAGCGATCTAAATGGCATGCAAACATGCAGGAAAAAGGTGTAAAATATGGAGTGATCACGTGTGCCAGAAAATAATAAATCATTATTATCTTTTCTCAAACTATGGCACATTCCTTTCTCAAAGCTAACTTTACAACCTTTATCACAAAGTTGGCTTATTGAAATAAGATTGTGGTTTAATCCTTTAACAAGGTAAACATCACTTATTAGTGGTTTAGAAGGATTACCTACTTTACCAACACCTATGATGGTTCCGCTCTCGTTGCCTCCAAAGACTACCCGGTTTCCATTTGCAATGGGCACCACTCCGGAGAGCAATTGAGCGTCACCCGTCATGTGTTTTGAACACCCGCTATCGAGTATCCAATTCCTCTTGGAGCTAAATTTGGATTTGTTGCTCCGTTTCTTTTTCTTGAGTACCTAAAGATAAACATATCATTCCATGGTACCCAAGGTCATTGGGTCCTAAAAGATTAGACCTTTGGAAGCCAAGTCCAATTGGACTTTGACTTCCCCTCATAATCATCATTATGCACTACATTCATGAAATAAGAATTCATGTAAGCTTGTTTTTCATGCATTCTTGTGTCCTTCGGGCTCCAAATAATGAAGATTTTGGGAGCCCTATTCCTATTGGGAGCATGCATGCGTTGTTGATTTCTACGTGATGCATGTCGTGGATATGCATATGGCACATGATGAAATGGTGCATGATGATAATTGTTCATATGATGGTGTGGGTGAACATATGCATGTGGAGGAACACGTGCGTGAGGTTGTCTCACTTGGTGTGCACGTGCCCGTGGATGTGGTGCATAAAAATCATCATATGTG
Source organism: Scilla litardierei (assembly GCA_030789695.1). Taxonomy (NCBI): domain Eukaryota; kingdom Viridiplantae; phylum Streptophyta; class Magnoliopsida; order Asparagales; family Asparagaceae; genus Scilla; species Scilla litardierei. The sequence continues at coordinate 80,015,309 of CM061132.1, read as the reverse complement.
TGAACATGTGGAGTAGGATGTGTGTTCCTACCTGGCATGGTATTGGTGTACATATAAGCATGACCCTTCTTTGGAGGTCCACCCAAAGTGGGTTTCTTTCCAAATGAGGGTGTGTACGAGGTGGAAGCACCATTGGTAGATGAACTACAAATAGAGTGTTTGCTCCCACTCGTTGAGGCATCGAAAGTTGGCCTAACAAAGGTGGTAGACGATTTGGATGAATTTCCCATCTTATACCCCAGCCAATGTGGTGATTGGCCGGAAGTAAGTCATTTAGGATTTTATCCAAATGATCCTTACCCTTATTGAATTTATTAATTCGGCCTAATGTGCACTCATATTTCTCGGTGAGAGAACGCATAGAAGCATCCAAGGTGGACACTTGCGATGTGAGCACATAAACACGAGATTTGAGATTCTCATTCTCAATACTCAAAGTCGAGTTTTGAGAAGTCAAATCCGCTATCTTGTGTTCCTCCGAATCCTCAATATGAATATGCTCAAGTTGAGATTTGAGATTTACAATCTCATTTCTCAAGTCTTCAACAACAGTGTCATTGTTGATGACGATAGGCTTAGGTGAGGTTTGGAGACTAACTAACTCATCTTTGGTCTTAGTATATCTATTTACTAATTTAGAATATTTAGACCAAATTTGCTCGTTAGCTAATCTAAGATCGTCCATAGTTACCTCATCGCCTTCATCCTCGCTATCATCTGAGGAAGATCCTTGATCATGTTCCTCTCTAGCCATGAAGCACATGTGTGCTTGCTCCACTTGTTCATCGTCCGACTCTCCACTTGACAAGTCCTCGTCAGAGTCGGTGAATGTCTCGACAAGCCCCTTCGTGTACACTTTCTTGTACTTCTTTGACTTGTCGAACTTTGGCACCTTCCACTTCTCCTTTTGCTTGTTTTGAGGACAATCCGCTTTCATGTGTCCTGGCTTGTTGCATTTGAAACACAATGGAGCAGAGGCGTTAGAAGAACTAAATTTTGATTTGTTCTTGAAATTACCTTTCCGGAAGAACCAGTTGAACTTCTTTGCCATGAGGGCAATGGATTCCAAGTCCAACTCGTCTTCCGAGTCTTCATCATCGGTAGATGTAGATGTAGATGGAACGGCCTTGAACGCAGTCGCCTTTTTCTTTGGCTCGTCTTGCTTTAAGTAAGACTTCATCTTGTCCTGCAACTTTAGTTTGCTATCCTTGCATACCTCATAAGACATCAAGGTACCCATTAGTTGGATAACAGTATATTTACTCATGTCATTACCTTCCTCGATGGCGAAGGTACGTTTTTCCCAACAAGAAAGAAGTCCGTCAATGATCTTTGAGACCTTCTCCTTTTGGGTGTAAGTCTTACCAAGAGCCTCCAACTCGTTGGTGATGTCAACGAAGCGAGCATAGTACTCCTTCATCTTCTCACCCTGTTGCATATGAAATAACTTGAAATCTTTATTTACAACAACGAGTTTGGAGTCTCTTACCCTACTCGTTCCTTCATGCAAGATGAGGAGAGAGTTCGAGATTTGATAGGCACTCTTACATGTGCATATCTTGTTGAAGTCTTCGGTCTCCAAAGCACATTGCAAGGCATTCATTGCCTTGGCATTGCTTACCTCCGCGGCGACCTCCGCGGTAGTCCACTTAGCGAAATCTTCTTCTTCGGGCTCGATGTACTCCGTCAACGTGGCTCTCCATAGTGAAGCACTCCGGAGAAAAGTTTCCATCCGGCATTTCCAGTACCCGTAATTGGTACCGTTGAAGAAAGGAGGCCTAGTCGAGGAGTGTCCTTCCATCACCGAAGAAGCTCCTTCACGGTTCCTTAAGGTGCTGCATTCTGAAGGTGGACGTACGGTTTTGTTGTCGTTGGAAGACATAGCTAGGTACTTGGCTATGATACCAAATGTAATGCCCTACGAAGCTACTGCACAAGTACTAGAGGGGGGTGAATAGTAATTTAAAATAATAAAGAAGATAATTCCTAATTATCTTGCAAACTTAAACAACAAGGCGGAAATGTAAATATTGACAACAAAGAAAAGCAATCGCAAACAAACGAATTAACGGGTTCGGATCCACCCAAGTCTCCCCGACTTGTTCCCGGTGATCCTACGTCCCAAACACCCGGATCCCCTCCGGATACTTGAGTTAGAAACCTCTAACTCAAATTTGCACTATGAAATACTTGTAGAAAACCTCTACAAGATCAAATCATACACAAATGAAAATGTGACTCCCACAAACCGGGATCACACACAAACTCTCACAACCGAGAGTAAAACTTGCAATATTCAAAGTTAAATGAAATACGAACTTACCAACAAAATCCTATGCTTTGAGTATAACTTACGATTTAGGGCAAGGAGGATTTTGGAGGAGAAGAATGGCACCAAACCCTAGCTCCAAGTAGATGACCAGCAATGGAAGCCTAGGGAGAAGTTGGTGACCTAGAATCAAGCTCTTGGCTTGGAAGGCTCACAATCAATGAATCTCTCTTTTGAAATAAAAGAGAGGGAAAGATTCAAGTGAGAAATGAATGAGCTTTGAATGAGAATTAATTGCTTCTCTTTGATCTCTAAACCTCCTTGAATGCTATGAAAGCAGCCCTTCAAGTATATATAGGATAGAGGAAAGAGAGAGCAAAATTCGTGGCATTTAATGCTCCATGGGCTCTATTCTGAAGCAGACTAGTCGGTCAAAGAAGGATCACTGACCGACTAGTTCATCAACTAGTCGATCGGTGATTCAACATGAACCGACTAACTGAAGAACAGCCATAAAGTGAAGTTCAGAAGATAGAGAACTAGTCGGTCCAAGAAGACTTGTCAACCGACTAGTTTCACAACTAGTCGGTCGGTGAGTGTTCTTTGACCGACTAAGAGTCAAAATAGTATAGGCTGAAATCAAATTGAAATAGTCGGTCTGAAAACAAATTCCAACCGACTAGTTTCTCAACTAGTCGGTCGACAATCGTTCTTAGACCGACTAATGATAAACAGTAGCTCAGGCTGAAAAACTGAACACAGAACTAGTCGGTCTAAGAAGGATTCCTAACCGACTAGTTTCACAACTAGTCTGTCGGTGAACCTTCTTGGACTGACTAACTGTAAACAGTGAATGAACTGAAATTAGTCAAGGCATTCTAGTCGGTTCAAGAAGCATTGCCGACCGACTAGATTGCCATCTAGTCGGTTGGTTCTTCTTCTTGAACCAACTAACATGCACAAAATGCCACGAAACAAAGCGCGAAGCTTCGGGAAAGTTCGTATGGGATTCTAATAAGATCCTAGCTCTAAGATAGGAGCGTTATGAAGATTAAAATGTAAGACCTACTCAAGGCTTAACAATCTACGAAACGAAGCTAGAAGACTATAAATAAAACTTGACGAACCGTCTTCAATCGCTTCGATTCGAATCTCTTGACTTCAATAATGGTCCTTGAGCTTCAACGAACTTCAAGCATATGATCACGCGCTTTGAGAAGTCTCGAGACGTCGCTTTTGATGTTCATAGAAGTTTGGTGATGATCTCCATAACTGCGCTCATAAAGAGTTAGTTCACGATATTTATGTTTGTTCATCATCCAAAACCAAATCCGGGGAATCAATACTCAACATAGTTAGGTGATGACTAGGACAGAGGGTGAGTGAGAGGGTGTGCAAAGAGGGAAAAAGCTAGGTGAGTGTAGCTACAGAAATCCTATCATGATACGTATGAGAGATTCTTATGGATTTGATTAAAATTTGAAATTTGAAATTGGGTTAAGGCTAATTGGGCTTTGTTTTGATTAGTGGGCTTGGTCAGGCTAACGGTGTCCAAAAATTATGAAAAAAATATCGGGACGACCATGACGACAAGAAGATCGGGGATACAGGGTCTGATCACGAGCTAAGCCTACAAAAAACGAAACTAAATATAAAGACTAAGCGTTGAAGTCTAGAGGCTAAAACACCCCTTCATTCAAAGCTGATTTGTGGGAGAACGACCCGTGAAATGACATCCACTAAAAATCCCATAAATAACTACTCTTCCATACAATCACAACGACATATAACATCACATATTCTGGATAGAAGAGAGGGCTAATAAAAATACGGGTACGAAAGAGGAAAGTACACACGAAAAATGAATGGTCGGAAAGCGGCTGGTACATTCTACCCACCTTAGAAATGATTCCGCCCTCGGAATCACTTATACTAATATTACTAATATCTACATGCACTTATGCCTACAACTCCCATATACCACATGATGATTGCTAATCCTATAACTCCAAACATCGATCCTCAAATAATCCATCATAACGCGTCTCTCCACAAAAAAAAACTACGACTAGAATCACATCCAAGAACTTAATTATAAACCCACATTATCGTTTGCAAATCATCGATCGTCTCACCCCCAATATATATTCTTCATCATAGACTCATAAATCTATTCTGCATAATCAAAGAACCGTCAAGCCACATCTTTCCTTACCCCTCTAATCCAATCTCCTAATCATATAAAAATCCGTCTACGTAACTATCCATTCATCTCAACATGTCGTGTTATTTTCAGTGTCTTCTCACATCAACTTAATAATTAAGTCTTGATGCCTTAAATGCTATACTCATTTCAGGATCACTCTAATCATACTATACCTCCATAGCTACTCTTATCTACCACTCGTCCAAGTTTCAGATCTGATAAGTACTTATCTCCCTGTGAAATTTCATCCAACTAGAATTCTCCATTGAGTCTTTTACACATTGGTATAATTAAAAGTAATTAGATAAGTCTTGGACACCTCATTCTTTTCATCCGAAAGAAATCTAATCTAGTATCATTGTGTTCAAAATTAATTAATCACCTCTACCTCACATCTCACCTTACACCATGCCTACACGCAACAATAATCTTATAACAATAATAGCTAGTACTAACAATATCATAACAATAAAAAAATAACACTCCCGAAGAGGGAAGGAGAAGAAAGAATGTTTAAAAACATGTGGGAAAAAAACTTGTGGTGTTGTGGTATTGGATGGGGAAGATAAGGGGTTGTGATCTTGTGTGCTAGTCTCAAAACTTTAAAGATTTGGTTTAAAAGAAAACAAAAGTTTTGATACAATTACATACAGCCAAAAAATAAGCTATACTATAATATGAATGACTAAGTCTAGGGAATTACCTGCAATGACGATATCCACACATATATAAATACCATCATGCATACAACTTCATGCATATATCACGAGTAACACTAAGTATACATACATGACACAAGAGACAATCATTAATATCCTAAAGGTAGCAAACTCATACTGGTCCACACGCTCTACCTATATACATGAACCACGACTACACCACGAAAACAATGGCCTACTACTAAACTAGAGTTGACACATGAAACTACAAGCACTAATGTCGAAACAAAAAGTGTAACGAAATAAGATCGGAAGGAACGACTTCAAATAAGGCGAGATAAGGAGATAGCTGGTTGGGTGGGACAAAAATATTGCTCAAAATAATTAAATAGATGAAAGAAGGATTACGTGTAAAATATGGTATCATATATATTTATACTTATAAAAATATTTAGAAATAGCGAGCAGATAATAGAACATTACAACTCGGATAAAGATTTAGACGAAGGAATAAAGAATAGGGTGAGGTAGTGATTGGTTTGCAAAAAGAAGACAGATTTATACACAGATTTTTGAAGTATGAGTACGATGAACTTAGCACTGATATATTTTAAAATATTGAAGTACTATTAGCTTAGAAAAATATTCTAAAAGTTTGTACGGTAAGTGGTTAAATAAATTTCGTAGTTTAGAAAAAGATGATATTGAATTATCAAAATGGTAACAATGTTTTAAAACTGCAATACAGAAGATATCGGTTAGAAAATGGTTACGAGGTCGTAACTAAAAATTACGACCAAGTAGGTTTCAAAATCCAAGAAAGAATTTTAACTCAACCGAAAAGCAAGAAATTTAAATATATAATAAGGGGTTTTCAAAGAAGTTAAACTAAGCAAAGAATTTAATTCGAAAATACCTTTAAAGAAATCTGGATTTTGCAATGGGGAAGATTCAAAGAATTTACGATGATCTTCATGAAGCGATCACGTGAATCGAGGACAAAGAATATGATCGCATGATGAATACGCCTAGGATATGATTCATGAAAAACTATGATGGAAGTTCTACGGCCAATAACATAGAAGTGTAAAGGTTAGGAAGATGCTAGAAGTCGGGGGTTCTAATTAACGGGCCGTCTAAAGATCAGGAGAACTCAGCACTAAGACTTCCTAACGTACTAGACTGTAATAGAGATCTCAGGAAAGGGTTCTAAGAGAATCAAGATTACGTTCTGCTGGGCCAGAAGTTTAATAGACCCGAGCGAACGACTAAAAGAAGGACTCTAGAAATCTTCATGGTCAGAGCCGGGCGAGGGGCTACTAGGGTATCCTAAGACGAGTATGACTAAATCTTAACCAAGGTGCATGACTATCAAACCTGAATGTCTATCTAAGTCTTCCTACCATATAGGGCAAGGAAAACCTTATTAGACTTGTACTTGATAAACTGTATATTAAAAATGAATGCGAGTAATTCTATTGCTACGAACTTTAATAATTGCGAGACCTACATGGGCCACCACTAAAACCTGTCACACACCGCTTCCCATAATGACAGAAGGAAGGCGTGACTAAGGTCCGCATGGGTCGGAGCCGTGAGGCTCGGGCCCATAAGCGTCTGTATGGGTACCATTTAATGTTACAGGTTCTTTCATATATAAAATTCGTAACAATCAGAATAAGAGTACTCGAAAGGAAATTTGCATTCATTAATAAAAGAGATAATATCCAGCATTTATATCAAGTCTAATAAAAGAAGCCTAGCATGGCTAAACCTACTGAAAGGTGACTAATGGTGCAAGCACCCAACCTAGGCAGAAAAGTAAATGGTGCTACGCACTCGAACTAGAAAGTGATAAAAACCTCTAAGGATCAGTAACAAGGTAGTAGCTTTAGGACTGGTCCTTGTCAGGGAAGTACTCCGGGTCAACGTCCTCCGGCTCCACGTCCTCAGGTAGCTCTGGCATGTCCACGTACTCTGGCTCGGTACCTGACGTACAACACCCAAGCGAAAAGGAGATGTACGTCAGGTAAAGTCTACAAGGAAGGGTTAGACTCTACTACAAATGTGAAATAATTTTTAACAACATTTTACTGGTTGATTACATGTAGTTATGATGATATGGTAGTTATACTATTATACAAGGAAAGTAAAACCGGAAAAGTAAAGTAAATGACAGAAATAGCCGTAGCGTGTGTCACTGGCTATAGGACTAGACTGGACGGGACATGACAAGACAAGAAGTACCGTGTGTGTCACGAAGGGTTCACGCCTTACAGTTTGAGGGCGACCAGACCCTCTCCCTGTGCGACCGCTCAACCCTACCCCAGACCCAAGTGATCAAAATCAAGACAACAAAGAGATCACTCTCGCTTGGAGAGCATCTGAAACGCCCGAAGGCTTTTTGTATCACAGAGATCACTCCTGCTTGGAGAGCATCTGAAACACCCGAAGGCTTTTTGTAACACAGAGATCACTCTCGTGTGGAGAGCATCTGAAACGCCCGGAGGCTTTTTGTAACACAGAGATCACTCTCGCGTGGAGAGCATCTGAAACCCGCATGCTTTTTGTAACACAGAGATCACTCTCGCCTGGAGAGCATCTGAAACGCCCGGAGGCTTTTTGTAACACAGAGATCACTCTCGCGTGGAGAGCATCTGAAACACCCCGAGGCTTTTTGTAACGCAGAGATCAATCTCTTGTGGAGAGTATCTGAAACGTCTGGAGGCTTTTGTAACACATAGATCACTCTCGCGTGGAAAGCATCTGAAAGTCCCGGAGGCTTTTTGTAATAGTGACCATGACACGACAAGTAGCAAGGAGTTGTTCATTCTAGGGGGTCCACACGCACGCATACACAGATAGAAACCTAGGGTGTCAGTTGTTGTTGTTGTGCTTAGACTTCGTCGTCAAGTCTAAGCTATCAAGGGGGTCCCAGACACTATCATTTCATGTCCGGTTCTCTTTAGTCGTACTTTTACAGTGTAAGGAAAGATGGCCTAAACCTGGCCGAAAGTATGCAAGTGAGAAACACTTGCCTGCAGAGGCGAGTGCGTTGTCTGTCTGGATTGTCTCGTCGAAGCGGTGCGTCAGCGAGGGTCCGTCTGAAACGGGTCAACGACGATGTCAGATCACGTTTTTCATCAATCTTATTATGGTTAGTTTCTATGTTCATCGGGACTATCCTAACAGTCAAAAGTCACGATTTTTGATTCGTTACGCCTAATCGACGACTATCCTATATGTACAGATATTAAGTCCGTTCGTCGATGTCTATGGTTGAACAACATTTTAAAGAGCGTAAAGTAAACTTTAGTTATCGTTGATGATTTTTAGATTAGGTTTAGATTAGCTACGGTGGGGGTTCTTACTATGCGTTAGGGGGCTAACCTTTTTTATGTTTGATCGTAGAGCGGATGTCGGGTCTGAACGGCAATGGATCTATGTCGTCAGTAACGTCTCGGCCATAGGTAGCATAGTGAGACACGTCCAGACATCGAGATGGAGGCACGAACAGTGAGCAACCATCGAGATCTCTCCCGTTGCAGGTAGCACAACGGATCTACACTGTGGCGACAACGTCGGGGGAAAACACACGAGATCGGCGACGCACGTGAACTCCTAGGAGCAAAGGGGGTGTCGTAGATTGAAGGAGATCGATGGGGGGTCGCTCGGCCTGGTGGGTGGCTGACGGCAGCTGCAAATGACGGTGGGTGGCCATGAGAAGGCGGAAGGATAGATTTGCGATAACGGGTCGCTGTTTTACGGTGCAGCGGAGATGCAGCAACCAGAGGGGGTAAAGGAGACTTGCAGTAGGTAAAGGGGGTCGAGGGAGATCTGATGGTGTGGAGTGGTCGCCAGCAGTGGTCAGACGGCGGCGGGCATCGAGGTTTTCCAACGATGCACAGATCTGTCTAAAACTTAGTTTTGATCGGTTTGAGAGGTGTTTTGAGGGATATAGAGAGTAGAGAATAAAGAGAGAAGAATTGCAAGTGATAGAGGGGTTCATGGGGGGCTCAAAGGAGGCAGAGCTGGCTGGAGGAGACGGCCGGAGGGGCGGCGGCGTGAGCAGTTCCAACGGCAGGCACAGATCTGGACCTGAGCGGTTTTTTGTGGGAGAGAGAGTGTGTAATGGGGAGAGGGAAGAGATGGAGAAGGGAGAGGGGATGGCTGGAGTTGCTGGGGGCTTGGCCGGAGCTTCGAAGGAAGAAGAAGACGTAAAGGAGGAGGCGGCGTTGGGTGTCTTGTGTGCGTGCCCTTGGGCTTGGGCTGGGCTTGTTTTTAAAAGATGGGAAGTTGCTATTGCATGGTTTAAAGGGGGTATAGTTAAGTGATGACTATGAGAGAGGGTGAGTGAGGGGGTGTGCAAAGAGGGAAAAAGCAATGTGAGTGTAGCTACAAAAATCCTATCATGATACGTATGAGAGATTCTTAGGGATTTGATTAAATTTTGAAATTTGAATTTAGGTTAAGGCTAATTGGGCTTTGTTTTGATTAGTGGGTTTGGTTGGGCTAACAGTGTCTGAAAATTATGAAAAAAATATCGGGACGATCGTGACGACAAGAAGATCGAGGATACAGGGTCCGGTCATGAGCTAAGCCTACCGAAAATGAAAATAAAAATAAAGACTAAGCGTTGAAGTCTAGAGACTAAAATACCCCTTCATTGAAAGCTGATTTGTGGGAGAACGACCCGTGAAATGAAGTTCTCTAAAAATCCAAGAAATAACTACTCTTCCATATGATCACAATGACATATAACATCGCGTATTCCGGATAGAAGAGAGGGCTAAGAAAAATACGTGCACGAAAGCGGAAAGTACGCGCAAAAAACAAACGGTCGGAAAACGTCGTTACAGGGATATTTGTCAGATAGAGGCAGCCCCAGTTAGGTAGTGAGTGATTGAACCCACGAATGCCAAAATATCCGCAAGAATACCAGGATCTCTAGTACTTTACTAAAAATACAAGCGCTTTTGCTCCAGTTAACCTCCAGACCAGACAAGTATTTAAAGTTAACAAGGAGATCCTTAAGCCCCTCCAAAGACTTTATATTAGCACGGTAGAAAACCAACAGATCATCACCAAAAAGAAGGTGAGTGGCTGCCCCCACACTCTTCATGGAAATAATACTGCGAGCAGCAGTGGCCCTAGCCATTGTAGGAGGATATATGCCCATAAGGCGATTTATCCTAAGTATACGTCTTGTTCATATTGTATATGGTACATATTATCCTAAGTATAAAATCTTTCGTATTAATATACTTAGATAATATCCATAGACTTATAGTTAGGTCCTTACGTATCTAGATAAGATCTCGATTATGAGTAAGCGACCGAATAGAAACATAAGTCTTAAACGGTTTGTGGTCATAGATGTATCGAGAACTGGATATCGACACATCAGATAGACCACTGTGTCTTAGTCTTACCTTAGGGCAATGATGATCTCATAGTCATTCGACTTGGTGAAGTCGGAGACGAGACACAGGTGCTCATTGGAGAATGAGTTCACTGAACGACCAAATTAGAGTTATTAAATGGTTAACTTTAACTAAACTGTCTTTAATAACTCTAGGGTGATGATAGGTAAGCTGGTCCTTATGACCTGAAGTCATTTGTACGAACCTGTGAGTGAACTGTGTAGCTTAGACCTAAGATCTAGCTTCGAGGCTAGGCCTGCTGAAAGATCATAGGTTGGGTTGCACCCGAAGCTCTCGAGGCGAGTATATGACTAAGATGGGATTCGTCACTTCCGTTAAAGGGAAGTTAGTGTTACAGGCTCAGTACGATCTTTGTGTTAATCCTCGATCGGGGTATATTGTATGAAGTACAATGTGAATACAACAAAGACCGCCGTATACTGACCAATGTTGTCTAATAGGGTTGACAATAAACCATATCCTAGGCCAACAGGAACACAGTCTTGACGAAGGGACTATAGCTAACGGAGTTCATCACTGACATAGCCAAAGTAAACTCATTGATGCTTTTGTCAAAGGGTCGATCACGTTATGAGGATTCTGAAACAGGGACGACAGCTACTGCTCGTGGTGATTGTCGTCTAGGGGTTCCGAGCCCCAACCTGTAGTAAGGTCAGGCTGTAGGGTCTCACACCGAGTAGCGTTCGTGTCTTAGTAATAGGAAGATTAATTGAGGGAGATTCATTTGATGATATTGAATAGTTAATATTCACAAGTCTAGTTGTGAAAATTAGTCATAATAGCAATAGGGACAATGTTGCATTTGATGCAAACAAAGATTAAACGTGTCGTAAATTGGTTACGATAAATTTAGTAGGAACAAATATATTGGAAATGGTTACCTGGATGACAGGATCGTCCCGGTCTAAACACAGGTTCAAACCGCGTCCAAATCGGAGCTCAAACGAGCCCAAAAACCCGAAAACAGTCCAAGGCAAAGTGTCTTAGACCCACTGGGTTAACAAGCCCATCCGCAGAGGCAAAACGGGCGCAGCCCGTGGCTTGCAGCGGGCCAGCGCCCACTGCTCGCAGCGGGCGCACGCCCGCTGCCCAGCGGGCGGGCGGCCCGCCTCCCATGCCTTGGGCGGGCGCGCCCGCTAAGCTTAGCGGGCACGCCCGCAACTTAAGTTATTTTAGGGTTTTTGAAACCCCAAATGCCGGCTACGAAGATTGATTTTTTCCCTAACTTTGGGCAATTGTTTGAGGGGTCAAACAAAGTCGAAATTCGTCGTCGTTGGTTCCTACACGTTTACCATTCGAAGCTCTTCGGACTGATAGCTTGTTTGGTGTCTAAAGTTTAATGAGCGAAGAGAATTAATTAGTTGAAGTTTGCTTTTATGAAAAGCTCTCTAACTTCAAATTATGCTAAATTAGCTTAATTGAATTCTCTTCAATTTGGCTATTGTCCCACATTGCTCGCAACAAAAGAAGGAGTGGCGATTCCCTATATAAATTGGGGTGCACTCCCTTCGTTGAAAGATGCACCAAGTCCTCTCTAGACTTTTAGAGCAAGCTCGATCGGCGACTAAACTATTCTCTCTCTCCCTCTCTCTCTCTCTCTCTCTCTCTCTCTCTCTCTCTCTCTCTCTCTCTTCCTATTCTCCGGAGTAGTCCTAGCAAGACTACGAAGGGGGTTTGATTCGGATCCAGACGTCTAAGATGCAGGTTCTACTCAAGTGAAACTTTCTACCACGTGTGATCGGCTTGGAGGCGAAAGTGGGCTCGGGCGGATCGGTTTGAGGGTGCGAGGCGACTCAGGCGGATCGAATCAAAGCGGCTCGACTACGAGGAACATCAGAAGACGGTGCGGTACATCTTGCCTGCTCCAGGGTCAAGATTCCGGGTATATGGTTAAGCAATTTTTAGTGTAGATTTAATTTTGTTGCTTTAGAATAGATCCCTCTTGGGGTGGTCAGATCCACCCCAAGTTGGCATAGATCGGGCTAGGTTCTGGCTCCCTCAGAGCCTAGCTAAATTGTTTAGCTAGCTTAAAAGTTTTGTTTTGATTTTCCGCTGCGTTTTAAGCCCCTGTGGTCCGTCCGACTTAGGATGGACATAGACCCGAGCTCTGAGGGTCCAACAAAACCCCAACAGTGGTATCAGAGCCTCGGTTATGCTGTAGAACTATTTTAGCAACGTTTCTTAAATCTTTAAATTGCTTAATTTTAACATACGAACTATTTTAGCTTTATGTTAAAATTAGCTTAAAATTGTTTTTGTGTTTTAAAAAATTATTTTTACAACACGAAAATTTTTTTTGGGACGATTTGATTTTATGCGATAATTTTAAATGGGTCTCTAATGTTTAAATGCTTTATAAAATTTTTTATGAGATATAATAATTTTTCCGAGCATTTAATAGTTTTAAAGTTTATGTAACTTTAAGGATATATTTTATTTTGGAAATTTAATTTTCTTCAGTTACATAAAGGTTAGAAATTTTAAAACTTTATTTGAAAGCTTTTAAAACAATTTCTAATGATTTTAAAAGTGTTATAAGATTGCTTTAATGGATATGTAAATTATAGAAATATTTTATTTTTATAAGATGAAATGATAAATTAGTTTCTTTTAAAATTACATATAAGTTTCTAGATTTTTATGCGATATTTTAATCTTAGAAATGTTTGATTAAAATTTTGATGCCTAGGTTTTAAAATTACTTGATAATTTTATGAAACCTAGTTTTATGTGATAAAAATGTTTTAATCTTTAAATTTTGATCTTTAAATTTTATTGTTAATTTTAGATTTACGTGTTAATAATTATGTAGATAATTTTAACTTGCAAATTCTCATTATATGTCACTAAATGAAACTTTTATTTATGCAGATAAATTAGTTGTTTCATTTTCTTTTAATGGATATGTTGAATAATGTATTCATGAACCCTTTTAGGTTAGACATTAAATGATTAAAATGTTATAAGATGAAATTTTAAATAAACTAGTGGCATGCTATGTTTGATAAACAAAACAACATCAAAACCTAATACCAGATTAGGGTAGTCCCTTTGATTATCAATCATTTCAATAAATCGTTTAATTGATGATTTTCATAAAAGACTATTTTTGAAATATGTTGTAGATGTTTTATTAAAATCCTAATTAGATTGGGGTAGCACGTTGAACGATTGAACCTTATAGTTGATAAGGACTTAATAAAAATGTTTCAACCAATCCATAAAATTTCGAATTTTAGGATCCACTAGTTGATAAGGATTAACTAGTTTTAATTAAAAGCCATTTAGTTGTTGGAAGAACATAGACTTGATGAAAACACCTTCAATGGATCATGATGTCGGTCAATGTGCTTGGCTAAGTTTGATGGACCAACCTAGCTAGTCTAGGTACCGAGTGGTCCTGGCATAGTCAATTCCCTGGCCGCGTCCGCTGGACCGAAAGGAGTCGATTCATGACTGTGTAAGTCCATAGACTATACCTAAGTCAAATATGATAATAATCTTGTTCAAGATAAATCGTAGCTCTCCTAGTTTTAGGAGTTGGCAACTGTAAGAAATGTGTTACGGTTGTTGAGCTACACTCAAGTCGTGACATGTAAATCTTATAGAAACCGATTTCTTGATAAACTTCTTAACCTGACTGAAACCGTTGTCTCATCCTCCGAGCATCGACGTAAGTCTAACCAAGAATGTAGTCTAAGTCTTGACCAAAACCGACGTGTCGTGCATACACCGAGCGGCGGGGCAATTCAGGCTAGACACGAAAACAAGGGTCCGACTAGGCTAGCCATTGTGATCCGGATGAGCACACTCATGATCACAAATGACTAGGGGTAAAATCAATAGGGAATCATATTTAATATGATTGACGATGAGTTCGTCTACCGACTGCAGAGTCGGACAACTTGTGGAGACGCAGTCAAGGTTGTCAGACTCAGGGTAGTCGGATCCCTCTCTCACAAACGTTATTATATAATAAATTGTTTATTATTATAGCTTTAATAAATTTAGTGGGAGAATATAGTTTTATTAAAAACCATTAAAACTATACAACGAACATATACTGACTAAAGTATCTATAAAATTACATAATGGATTTGGGTCTTAGATATATGGTAGAGAAGAACGTGCTCGATGGAACGAACTACAAAGACTGGCTTAGGAACATTAAGTTGGTCCTTTCCCTAGCCGGGATTGGATACGCACTGTTCGAGGACGCTCCGGAGAAGCCCGATGACGATTCGACTTTCGAGGAAAAGGAAGCCTATAAGCTATACTAGATGGATGCAGAGAAGGCTAGGTGCCTTACTATGGCTTCGATGAGTAACGAACTGCAGAGGAAGCATGAACATATGGATGTTCAAAGTATGCTTCTGAATGCACAAGAGTTATACGGCAAGCGATCTCGAGCTGCCAAGTTTGAAGCCACCAGCAATCTCTGGGGCATAAAGATGGAGACATTGCTCGTACAAGATCATGTCATCAAGATGATCGGGTACGTAGAGGACGCCGCCCAGTTAGGATTTGTCCTGGACAATGAGATGTCCGTGGACATTATCCTTAAGTCTTTAACTCCTGAATTTAAGCCTTTCATCACTGGTTTTATAATGAACAGTCTTGAAACGGATCTTTCTGGTCTCTTAAATATGCTTAGGCAGTTTGAGGAGATTGAGAAGAAGCTGATTGCATTGGTTATTGGCTCTGCTTCTTCCGAACAGCCGAAAGGCAAGGGTAAGAAGATGTAGGTCCCGCAACCTGCGAAGGCAAAGAAAGGGAAGAAAAAGACCAAAGGGGCCCCATCAAAATCTGAGTGCTTCCATTGCCATAAGATTGGCCACTGGAAGAGGAACTGTAAGATCTATCTTGCAGAGAAGAAGAATGTGCATACTGATGCTTCTACCTCAGGTACAACAAATTAAATTCAATGAAGCGTAATTATTTCTAATCATATAGTATGAGATACTGAGACATCTGTGTAATGTATACAAGTGGCTGATATGAAGCAAAGATTGGGAGAAGTGCAGAGGACGGTCGGAAATCTGAGCAATCGTTGCTGCTGGTGCCGTTCAAAGACTTCGAGAGACATGATCAAGATGGAGCTGATACTAAATTTTAGTTGAATAAAATGTATCATTCCTCTAAGTGAAAACAATGATTGAGTGTTCAACACTCAAAGTTTATTTGATAAACATATTTCGGTTCATCTTTATGAATCCGTTGTTTTAATGAATGTCTCGAAAATTGTGTTTTCTGTTGAAATTGAAATTTGATTGAGATTGGCTTAAAAATTTTCTGTGATTGTGGCTTCCTGATTTGGTTGCGAAAATTCTCAAAATATGATGCAAAGCTTCGAAAAATTTTGTTTTTAGAGCTGACTTAATGTTATAGTCAATCGGTAGTTAAATATAGGTTCCAGGGGCGTATAAATTGTGTGCGATCACAATTACACGCTTATTAAGATTAATTCTTAATAAACTACATTTAGTTATTAAAGAGTTAATATTAAATGTGGTTAATGGAAAAGTATAGTGTAGGACGTTTGTTGAGTATTGGACTTCTCCCTACTTGGTGTTAATGATGAGCAAACATAAATACTTGTGACTAATCCCCTATTTTGCAGTTAATCCATTGTCTAAGCTTACTATGAAGATCAACTAGCAATGGATTACTCACAAACGTGATTGAAGGCAAATGATATGAATTGGATGATCGTAGATTGATGATTGAAGCTCCGTAAAGACTTCAAGCTCATACGATGGAAAGAAGAGATTATTCATCAATGTAATTTTTCTTTTATCTCTTCTAGTATGTAGCTTAGAAGTAGAACTATGATGGAGCACTCACACACATCTACTTTTGGTCATAGGACATCTCTAGACCTTCTTCCTTTGATCGCAATCCATTTCTCTTTTGTTTGTGCTAGGATTGTTTATAACAGCCGACTGCTTAACAGTTTGCAGTCGACTGTCTCAAAAACATTCGACTTTGTTTTGTTCTACAGTCGCCTGTTATGCACAGACTATTACAATGCAGTTTTTGGGTCCTCTCTGATTATCTCGCACAGGCCACTGTTGAACGTTTATCAGGTGCCTGTCTTAGCGACAGTCGACTGTGAGTGGTTCATCAGTCGCCTGTCACTCCTTGCCCAAACTCTGTTTGATCCGATTTCTACGGCCAGTCGACTTATGCTGTGTATACAGTCGACTGTATATTAGGTCAGTCGACTGTCTATGCTGCAACAGTCGACTGTCTGTAAGTCTAATCTTTGACTTAGCTCTCTGGAAATTTCTCCTGTCTGTGACAGTCATCTGTTTAAGGTTATACAGTCGCCTGTTCTGATTAACAGTCGACTGTGTTCCTTGCATCAGTCGTCTGTCCTGTATCTTGTGAGATTTCCAATACTTCTTCTAACTTACTCTTCTCTCGGCCAGTCTCCTGTCGAAGAATGTACAGTCACCTGTTGGTTTTACAGACGACTGTCTTGGCTTCATCAGTCGACTGTCCACGTGGTAAGTTACCGTTATGAATTCTCACATACCCTTGCTGACTGTGCAGCAGTCGACTGTGTTTTGTTCATCAGTCGACTGTTGCGAGTTAAGATTATATCCGTTGAGATTTTTCTCACGGATTTCGATTGGGTTTTTGCCTAAACTGTTTTGTGGATTTGAGAAAGCTATAAATAGTTCTTCTACTGTTTCATTGCAAGGTGACCAACTTACACACTCATTCAATGCAAAAATCTTTCAAGCTTTCTTTTCCAAAGATCAAAGCTTTCAAATCCAAAGCCCTTAGCATTTCTAAATCTGATTCTCTTGCTCTCCAACCTAGAACCAAAGATTGATCTTCTAGGCATTTGGTGCAGTCAAGAGAAAGGGCTTTCCTCCTCTCTTCTAAGAGAGTTCTTCAACACACATCACACTTCTCCTTCAAGTTCTACTTCAAGGCATAGGTGATTGTAAGTGTTGCTTTCAGATTTCATAACTTCATTATTTGAATTGTGCTCTCGGTTGTGAGAGTGGTTTTTGCTTGCTCCTGGGTTGTGGGAGTCAAGGACATCGATTGTCTTCGATTGCACTTGTAGGGTTGCTACAAGTGGGTTTTAAGGAAACCTCAAGTTAGGGTTCTAACTTGAGTATCCGGTGGTATCCGGGTGGTAGGGACGTAGGATTACCGGAAACAAGTCGGGAGTTGACTTGGGTAATCCGAACCCTTGAAACATAACTGCGTTTGCGTGTGTTTCTCTTTGGGTTGTTTTCTATTCCGCACTATTTGTTGGATTGCATTTTATTTGGCGTAAATTCCTATTAAATTTGTATAAACACTATTCAACCCCCCTTCTAGTGTTTTCCCCATAGACAGGATCCTTACAATTGGTATCAGAGCGCAAGGTTTTATCTATGGCATCCAATAACAACAACGTTCCTCCTCCGCCTACGTACAACAATCACGACCATGATGGAGCGTCCACACTTTTCGAAGGTTAATCTACGGTACGTCATCCACGTTTCAATGGTACTAACTTTGGTTATTGGAAGTGTAGGATGGAGACATTCCTTAGGAGTGCTTCTCTTTGGAGAACTCTCCACAAGGAGTATGTCGAGCCCTCCGAAGATGATTTCGAGAAATGGACGACTTCCAAAAAGTCCGCCGAAGTCAACAACACTAAAGCAATGAACGCTCTTCTTTGTGCGTTGGACCCGAATGAGTTCAACAAGATATGCACATGTAAGAGTGCATATCAAATTTGGAACCATCTCAACGTTACCCACGAGGGAACGAATAAGGTAAAGCTTTCAAAGTTATATGTTGTCGTGCAAAACTTCGACTTGTTCCACATGCAGGAAAATGAGAGCATTGCGTCGATGTACGGACGCTTTACCGACATCACAAACGAATTGGAAGCCCTTGGCCAAATCTACACCGAACCTGAAAAGGTAAGGAAGATTATCATGGTGATGACCTCCAAATGGGAAAGACGAGCAATCGCCATTGAAGAGGTCAATGATTTGAAGAACTACACCGTGGTGAATCTCATCGGGACTCTTATGTCTTACGAAGTAAGACGGGATAACCGATTGAAGATTCGATCCATGATGAATCCCTCAGAGGCCAAGAAGAAAGATTTGGCGTTCAACGCCAAATCGTCATCCTCCGAAAGTGATGAATCCGAGAACAAGATGGATTTGGGTGAAATGGCCCAAATGGCGAAGAAGTTCCAACGCTTCTTCCGCAAAGGTAAATTTCCCTCCAACAAACGTTTTGAATCTACTAATGCTACTTTCTCTCTTTGTTATAAGTGTAATAAGCCAGGACACATCAAGAGGGATTGCCCAATGCTAAACAACAAAGAAAAGTGGAAGGCACCAAAGTACCACAAGTCCAACAAGAACAAGAAAGACAAGAAGAAAGGACTCGTCAGTACCTTTGATGACTCAAGTGATGACTCATCAAGCGATTCCGATGATGAGAATGGTGAGAGCGCCCATATGTGCTTCATGGCACTTGAAGACCCACTCTCAGATGAGAGTGATTCCGATACGGATAACACCGAGGTAACAATGGATGAACTTCACATAGCTAATGAAGAGCTATTTGCTAAATACCAATCTTTAATGCTTATATATTCTAGCTTAAAGAAATCAAAAGTTAGCAAGTCATCCATTCCATGCATTATCAACAATGACACCATTGTTGATACTTTAACCCTTGAGAAAGCAAACTTAGCTTCTCAAAATGTCACATTGAGAAATGAGGTGAATTCCCTCAAATCTCAACTAGATCAAACACATCCCATGGATAATAGTGATCTAGTTACACGCCACACACAATTGGGATTAGAGAATGATTCTCTTAAAACCCAAGTGCACGAGCTCAAAGCACGTGTGTCCACCTTGGATACCAACATTTCTTCTTTAAAGGAGAAATATGAGCTCATGTCTTCCCGTATTGTGAGATTCAATAAGGGACAAGGACAATTGGATGATTTGCTTGCAAATCAATTTCCGGCCACACATCGTGTTGGCCTTGGATTTGTTAAAGCAAATGCATCTAATGATCGCACCTCCTATAGTGGTGTCACTATAGATTTTGTGAGGCCTTCCTCCGGTGCATCCACAAGTGGTGTCAAAGACACTATAGGTAGCAATCCTACCAAGAATGTCACCACATCACTTTCTCTTCCTTTTGGCAAGAAACCCACTAAGGGTGGAAAGCAAAAGCAAGGCCATGCTTATATGTACACTAATACTCATCCACGTAGGAAATATCCTACTTCACAAGTGGATAATCATGACATATTTTATGCTCCGCACACACGGACACGTACACAACCACACATGAGAAATACTCATGTACGTGCTCCCACACACCCATATGTTCATACGCATCATTCTTTCATATATGATAATTCTCCACCTATCATGCTTGATCAATATCCTTCTTATAATATGCATGCTCCCAAGAATTCATATCATTCAAGAATGTACAATGCATATCCTCCACCTCATATATATGCTAGAAATCATGTTCCTAAGAAGCATGCACCACATAGAAATCCAACTCATATGCATGCAACTAGGAATAGGACTCCCAAGATGTACACTATTTGGGGTCCTAAGAACACTAGTCTAAATGTTAGGAATGCTTATGTTGATTCCTACTTTCATGATGTAATTAGAAAAGTAACTATGTTGGGAAGCGGAAGTCCACTTGGACTTGGCTTCCAAAGGGCTAATCCCCTTGGACCCAATAAACATTGGGTACCATAAGCTTATGGTATATTATATAGGTACCCAAGAGAAAGAAGAAGAGAAATAAATGCCTTATTAGCTCTAAAGGGAAAGGATGGATTCTTGATAGCGGTTGCTCCAAACACATGACGGGAGATCCCTCATTGCTCTCCGAAGTGATTACCATCAAAGATGGTGCAACGGTCACTTTTGGAGGTAATCAAAAGGGAACCATCATTGGAGTAGGTATCGTTGGTAATCCTTCCAAACCCCTAATTACTAATGTTTATCTTGTTAGTGGTTTATGTCACAACCTCATTTCCATAAGTCAACTTTGTGACAAAGGTTATAAGGTTAACTTCGGAGAAGGATTGTGTACAATTGTTGATTGTGATTCAAATGTTTTATTTTCCGGTATTAGGCGTAAAAATATTTATTATTTAAGCTTGCCTAAAACCGTAGAACATTGCTTAGTTGCTAACACAAGTGAACAACTATTATGGCATCGCCGTTTTGGTCATGTTCACTTCAAGCACTTATATAAGTTAGCTAAGCATGATCTAGTCAAAGGTTTTCCTAAGATTGCTTTTAATAAGAAAAACTTTTGTGATTCATGTCAAAGAGGTAAACTAAGTAAATCTTCATTTAAGCTTAAAGAAGGGATTACTTCTAAGAGGCCCCTAGAACTTCTACATTTAGATTTGTTTGGGCCAACTAGAACCGCTTCTTTAGGTAATGCTCATTATGGACTAATTGTCGTTGACGACTTTTCTAGATTTACTTGGGTTTCATTCTTAACTAATAAGAATGAAGCTCATGAAGAGTTTACCAAATTTGCAAAGAAGATTCAAAATCTTTTAGGATCCACCATTATTACTATTCGTAGTGATCATGGAGGAGAATTTGAGAATGAATCTTTTACTAAGTTTTGTGATGACTCCGGGATAACTCATAACTTTTCCTTTCCTCGTGCACCACCACAAAATGGTGTTGTAGAAAGAAAGAATAGGACTCTTATTGAGTGTGCTCACACTATGCTCTATGATAGTCATTTAGGACTATAATTTTGGGCAGAAGCGGTGCACACGACATGTTATGTGCTCAATAGAATCCTAGTGAGACCCCGAACAAACAAAACTTGTTTTGAGTTGTTTTACAATAAAAAGCCTCAAGTGAAATATTTTCGTGTCTTTGGTTCAAAATGTTTTATAAAGAACACTTTTGGTAATTTAGACAAATTTGAGCCAAGATCCGATGAAGGAATCTTTGTTGGATATTCCACACGTAGCAAAGCCTACCGGGTATACAACAAAACTTCTTCAACGATTGAGGAATCACATCACGTATCGTTTTATGAAGATTTTGATTTTCCTCATGTTGATGATGATAATGTAGACATTCTTTGTGATTCTCTTAATAATGTCAAGATTAATGATAATATTGTTGAGACTAACACTTCTAACGAAGTTGTTGAAGTTGTTCCTAGTGATCCAGGTTTACCCAAAGCTTATCCAACCGTTCGCAACCATCCTCATAACCAAATCATTGGAGATATTGGTGTGGGTGTTCGAACGAGATCAAGAATTGAAGAATTCTCCCATTGCGCATTCGTCTCTACCATTGAGCCAAAGAACATTCAAGAAGCTTGTGAGGATAGTTCTTGGATAGTGGCTATGGAAGAAGAACTAGCGCAATTCGAGAGAAATGAAGTTTGGGAACTTGTACCTCTTCGAAGTGGTCACCAAGCTATTGGGACCAAATGGATATTCAATTACAAGACGGATGAAAACGAGGTAATCACACGGAACAAAGCAAGGTTAGTAGCTCAAGGCTATCGGCAAGAGGAAAGTATTGATTTCGAAGAATCCTTTGCCCCCGTAGCTAGATTAGAAGCTATTAGGTTGCTTTTATCTTTTGCATCCCATAAGAATTTTAAGTTATTCCAAATGGATGTTAAAAGTGCATTTAAAAATGGTTTTGTAAATGAAGAAGTCTATGTTTCTCAACCTCCTGGTTTTATTCATGAGAAATTTCCAAACCATGTTTTCAAACTTAAGAAAGCGTTGTATGGATTGAGACAAGCTCCTAGAGCTTGGTATGATTGCCTTAAGACCTTTCTTTTGAATTTAGGTTTTAAAATGGGAGAAGTTGATTCTACACTTTTCATTAAAGATTATGAAAATGACATTCTTTTGATTCAAGTTTATGTAGATGACATTATTTTCGGTTCTACTAACTTTCATCTTTGTCAAGAATTTTTCAAATCTATGAAGGATGAGTTTGAGATGAGCCACATGGGAGAGCTCACCTACTTCCTTGGATTGCAAATTCGACAAATGGAGAATGTCACTTTCATACATCAGACAAAGTACATAGGGGAGCTTATTAAGCTATTCGGGATGGAATCGTCTTCAAGCAAAAGGACTCCCATGAGTACTACTACTCATCTACACAAGGATGAAAGCAGAAAAGATGTAGACGTTCGTCTATATCGAGGTATGATCGGTAGCTTACTTTACTTAACCGCTAGTAGGCCCGATATCATGTTTTCCGTATGTATTTGTGCTAGATATCAAGCAAGACCTAAGGAGTCACACTTGATTGCGGTTAAACGAATATTTCATTATCTCAATCAATCCCTAGATTATGGGTTACTTTACCCTAAGTCTAGCACATATGAGTTAATCTCATATAGTGATGCCGACTTTACCGGATGCAAGTCCGACAGGAAAAGTACTAGTGGCACATGCCATTTCGTAGGAAATTCCTTGGTTTCTTGGTTCTCTAAGAAACAGAATTCGGTGTCATTGTCCATGACTGAAGCGGAATATATTGCCGCGGGTCTTGCATGTGCACAAGTTCTTTGGATGAGACACACTCTTAGTGACTATGGTGTCAATTGTGATACTTGCCCTATCATGGTTGATAATCAAAGTGCTATTTTTCTTTCCAAGAATCCGGTACACCACTCCCGTACCAAACACATAGACGTGAGACACCATTTTATAAATGATCATGTAGCTAAGAAGGACATCATCCTAGAGTACATTGAAACCCAAAAACAAATTGCCGATATCTTCACTAAACCTCTTAAAGAAGATTCATTTGTGAGGTTGCGTGGAGAATTGGGAATTATGTGTGAATCTGAAATCTAGAAGCTCAATTTTCATGCTATAACTCCTTATTGAGCTCATAAATATTTGATTGTCTTTCTTCAGGTGCTTTATTGTTTTATAAGATTAAGAAAGGCAATTGTGACTTATTTGATTTCATGAGTTTTCAAAGTTGATTGGAATAATTTGTGTTTCAATAGATTTATTGTTTTCATAAGGATTTTAATATGTATTTGTGATTAGAGTATAGGTCCTAGGGTGAGTGTTCTTATTCTCTGGAATTCTATCTCACTTTGCATTTTTGGACCAGGACAGACGACTGTTTTCTTTTGACAGTCGACTGCCCTACTGTTACGCCTATTTGGCCGAAGCCCAAAAGACACGAGCCCAGAAACCCGACTGCCGATCAGAAGCCCATCTGCGTGATCTGGCCCGCCCGACAAGGCCCTATAGAGGACCCCCGAATATCGATCCGACCCGGCCCTGATAACGCGCTGATCACTCGCCCACTCCTGCGATAACCGCTCCCCCAGACCCGTTACCACTTAATGGCCGTTATGGGGAGGAGCTAGGAGGGCGCAGGAAGCGGCGAAGGGGCGGATTGAGGGGGCACGATTGGGGGCGGACGAGAGACGTGAGTCATGGGCAGTCATGACGGGAGGTCAATAAAAGGGCTATGAGGACGACAGAACAAGGGACCGCATCTCAGGTAACTAAAACCTAAGGTACTCCATCAACGACCTAGTTCCCCCATTCCAAATTCCTTCCTCCCCCGCTCGCGTCGGTAGACGCCGTTCCGATCTCCTCTCGAGTCGAACCGTCTCCGTCGGGCCTCCTCTTTCAGATCACTGTCTGACTTAGGCATCGGAGGGGATTTGGTCGGAACCAAGGTTCGGCCCCCCTGACGAGCGTTCTCATCTGCGCAGGAGGACATCAGTTCCACGGGCCGAGGCATCCCCTCCGCCCCGTGACCGGCCACGTAACCAACAGGACGATCGAGGCTACCCCTCGTCGTCCGACCGCCGAGGCCGAGCACGTCCGTCCGAGGCCGAGCATCTCAACCCGGGTCGAGGCTTCCCCTCGCCCCCCTTGCGACCGCGGATCCCGATTCGGCCCAGCCGACGCGCTCCATGTCGTCCGCAACTCCGACTCGCGTCTCGTCTGCACCGACTCGACACACCCGAGGGACCCAAGCGGGCCCCTTGACCACGTTGACCGGGTTGTCCACGGTCAACGCTTTTGTAGTGAGAAAACACTCTGAAACATCTGGCGCCGTCTGTGGGAACGAACTGTCCCACGAAGATACAAACCACACCTGCAATGACACGTCTTCACCCGTCTCGACGAAAGGAGAGCAAGGCTCTGACACGAAGCGATAGGGCCCGCCATCGTTGGCAAGAGTGGGCCTGGGCCCAGCGCGAGGAGGATCGTGAGGAGAGGACCGGGAGACCCTCACCGTCCCTACCGGTCGGGAGACCGAGCACGTCTGTAACGGCGTGCAGCTCGGACGTAACTTTGGTGGTGTCGGTGATCATAGACACAACCATGGTACGGCGACTGCTCGTCGACACCGGCAGCTCCTGCGATGTCCTCTTCATGTCAACCCTGGAAAAGATGGGGCAGCGGAAGGAAGACTTGCGACCTCGCTCGGGTCCCGTGGTGGGATTCACGGGTCATTCCACCCCCATCATCGGCACGATCCATCTCCCGGTAACACTCGGAGGCCCACCAGACTCGGTGACCCTGGCGGTAGAATTCATCGTATTGGGGATCGGGTCGGAATACAATGGGATCATCGGCCGACCCCAACTCAACGCCATCGGCACGGTGGTCTCGACCCTCCATCAGACTATCAAGTTCCGAACGACCGGGGGGATGGGGCAAGTCGAAGGCGACTCGGGGAGACCGAATACCTGCTATCAACAGGCGGAGGAAAGTCCCGAAGATCGTCTAGTCGACCGGATGGCTGCGCTCGACTTAAGGGGCGGGCCGAGGCCCACCCCTGCGGAGGAGCAAGAGCAGATCCCGGTCACGGACGTCGAGGGCCGGTTCGTCTCAATCGGGAGAGGGCTAAGCCACAACCTGAGGAGCCAACTGGTCGAGTGCCTGGAGGTGACCCTAGACGTCTTTGCTTGGTCACCAGAGGACATGCCCGGTGTAGATCCCCAGGTGATCGTCCACCAGATCAACGCCGACCCCAACTTTAGGCCGGTCAGGCAGAAGAAGCGGAACCTGGGCGGTGAGAAGATGAAGGCGGCCTCCGAGGAAGTGGAACGTCTCCTCGACGCCGGCTTCATACGAGAGGTCTGGTACCCGGAGTGGCTATCGAACGTGGTGATGGTCAGGAAACCCAACTGGAAGTGGCGAATGTGCGTGGACTTCAGTGACCTCAACAAAGCCTGTCCCAAGGACAACTACCCCCTGCCGCACATTGACCACCTGGTGGACAACGCCTCGGGGTATGAGATGCTTAGCTTCATGGACGCCTACTCAGGGTACAATCAAGTCCAGATGGATCCCCGGGACGAAGAGATGATAGCCTTCACGACGGACCGGGAAACATACTGCTACAAGAAGATGCCCTTTGGGTTGAAGAACGCAGGGGCCACCTACCAGAGAATGGTCAACAAGGTTTTTTACTCCCAGATCGGGAGGAACCTGGAGGTCTACGTCGACGACATGCTTGTCAAGTCGAGAAAGCCGGAGGACCACATCGCCGACCTTCGTGAAACCTTCGAGCGGTTGCGGCGACACAACATTCGACTCAACCCCACGAAGTGCATGTTCGGGGTAAGATCTGGCAAATTCTTGGGGTTTATGATAACTAACCGTGGCATTGAAGCTAATCCTGACAAGATCGAGGCACTGATCAACATGCGTGAACCGACGACGATCAAAGAGCTGCAGAGGCTGAATGGGCGCATCGCAGCCTTGGGGCGATTCCTTTCCAAATCGGCGGAAAGATCGCTCCCCTTCTTCAAAGTTCTGAGGAAAGCGATCGCGGAACCATCGGACAATAGGAAGACGATACTATGGGATGAAGACTGCTCCAGGGCGTTCGCGGATCTCAAGGAATATCTCCGCAGCCCGCCTCTCCTGTCCAAGCCACGGGAAGGGGAGTCGCTAAGCCTTTACCTGGCGTGCGCGGAGGAAGCAGTGAGCTCGGTGCTGATCTGGGAGGACGATGGGGTGCAGTGGCCGGTGTACTACACGAGTCGGATCTTGAAGGGGGCGGAGGTGCGGTACTCGCCCATGGAGAAACTGGCGTACGCCCTCGTTCTCTCAGCGCGAAGGCTCAGGACCTATTTCCAGGCCCACACCATACTGGTCTTGACCGACTCACAACTGGAGCAGAATCTCAAGAGATTCGACCGAATGGGAAGGATGCTGAACTGGGGGGTGGAATTGAGTGAGTTCGACCTCCGATTCAAACCGCGCATGGCCATCAAAGGGCAGGCCTTGGCTGACTTCATCGCTGAATGCAAGACGGAAGGAGAACATCCCCCAGAGGAAGAAGGCCCAGCAACGGTAATCGCCCAACCCTTGTCTTTTCTTTCGGCTGACCACCTCCAGTCAGGAGTCCCAGGAGCGTGGATAGTCCATGTGGACGGATCGGCCACACAATCAGGAGGCGGTGCTGGGATCACGATCCGATCTCCGGAAGGGAACGTCGTGGAGTACGCGTTGCGGTTCGAGTTCCCAGCCACCAACAACGTGGCAGAATACGAAGTGGTGATCAACGGCCTGAGGCTGGCCCGGGAGCTCGGGGCCGAATCTGTGCGCCTCCTCAGCGACTCGAAGCTCATTGTCAACCAACTTCTGGGAAGTTACGAGGCGTAGGAGGAGACGATGCAGAGGTATCACGCCGTCGCCAAAGCGGCGTTCTCCAGGTTCAAAAATGCGGAAGTCTTGCATCTCCCGCGGTCGGAGAACGTACGGGCGGACGCGTTGTCGAAGCTAGCCTCGTCCTCGCCTAAGGAGCTGGGCCGCACCATCTACGTGGAGAACCTGCAGTCCCCCAGCACGGAGGAGCGGGAGGTGATGGCGATCGACCAAAATCCCACCTGGATGGATCCGATCATGCGGTACCTCACTCATGGGGAGGTGCAGACGGATTGGGATGAGCGTCGGACCCTGGAGAGGAAGGCGCTCCGATACGTGATCCATGAGGGGACGCTCTACCGGAGGCGCTGGACGAAGGCTGATGTCCTCCCATACCTGAAATGCATCGGACCGCAGGAAGCCGACTACGTCATACGGGAGGTTCACGAAGGGATCTGCGGAAATCACCACGGGGGCAAGATGGTTGCACAGAAAATCTTGAGGCAGGGATACTACTGGCCGACCCTGGTACAAGACGCAACAAACTACGTCCAAAAGTGTCAGGAATGTCAGAGGTATGCCCACCACACCTCAACTCCCCCATCGGAGCTCATCCCTATCGTGAGCCCCATCCCATTTGCGAAATGGGGGCTCGACATCCTCAGACCGTTTAAGCCGGGCCGAGGGCAGCGGAAGTATCTGATTGTGGCGGTGGACTAATTTACCAAATGGATCGAGGCAGAACCGTTGGCCACCATCACGTGGAAGAAAGCGAAAAGCTTCGTGTGGACTTCCATCATCTCCAGATTCGGAGTGCCCCGGTCCATCGTCACAGAAAACGGAAAACAGTTCGACTCCGTGGGGTTCAAAGACTTTTACGCGGAATGGGGAATCAAGCTTCTCTTCGCCTCTGTAGCGCACCCCCAGACCAACGGAATGGCGGAAGCAGCCAACAAATGTATCATAGAGCCCCTCCGAAAGAAAGTGAAGGACGCCAAAGGAAGCTGGCCGAAAGAGCTCCCCGGGATACTCTGGTCATACCGGACGACCCACAAGGAGGCCACCGGCGAGACCCCGTTCATGCATGCCTACGGGGCCAAGGCAGTGGTACCGGTCGAGTTAGGTGAGGAATATCTCCGCCTCAAATGCTTTGACAAAGACAGGAACTCGTAGGGTCTGGAGCTCAGTCTGGAGCTCCTCGGCGAACGGCGGGAACAAGCCCTGGCCACCATCATCCGCCAGAAGCAGAAGGTGGCCCGATACTACAATGCTCGGGTCAGGGGCCGAAGCTACCACCTTGGGGACCTGGTCCTCCGGAAAGCAGGCTTCAACCCGGATACCGCTCGCAAAGGGAAGCTCGCGGCTAAATGGGAGGGACCCTACAAAGTCGTCGAGGTCCTCGGACCTGCAACCTACCGTCTAGCCAATATGGAGGGGAGGATTCTCACTCACGCCTGGAATGCGGAACACTTACGCAAGTACTTTCAATGAATGTATCATTTTCTATGAAATAAATTTATTTAAGTTCGTTTCCTTTCCAGATAAACAAAAAGATGTACAGAGAGACGCACGTAGAGGTCGAGGGGCATTCCCCTCCTTCATTCATCTCCAGGGACACCCGTGGATCCACAGGCTGGTGGTCTGCTTGGGCCATCCCCCACACTCCGTTCGCCGTCAGAGTGCATCCGGAGATCCTCGAAGTTGACTCCTGAGAGCAGGAACTTCTTCTGGATCTCGGATTGACACCGGGCGAAGCCATTCTCGAACGCCACCACCAAGGCGGTCTCAACGAAGGAGGTGGCGTACTCAGCCACGACGTCTTGGGCGATCCGGGATGGGTCCACCGCCTCAAGCCCACGTAACCGAGCCTCTAAGGTCTCGATCTGGCGTTGGTGCTCTGCCCTCTCCTTCTCGATCTCCCGGGATCTCTCGCCGAGTTGAGCAAGGAGAGCCCTCACCTGCTCCTCCGCCGCTTCCAGATGATCAGAGAGCTCCAGGGCCTCGGGGGCAGCAACGGAGACGGGGATCTTTTCGGCTCCCCCAGACGTGTCGGCATCTCTCAAAAGCTCGGCGACCCGCGCCTCGGCCTCTGACTTTGCAGTCAGAGCCAATGCCCTCTCCCGGTCCGCCTCCTCCAAGGCAGAGGACAGCTCAGTTACGCAGGTCTCCAAGGACCTGACCCGCACTTCTTCTAACTGAACTGCCTCTCCCTCCTCGCCATGGGCCTCAAGATATCGCCCGGCATCGGACTTGGCTTTGGGAAGCGCCGCAAACTGACGCCTCATCGAGAGACCCACCGAGGACAACTGCACCAAGGAAACAAAGGTAAGACGGCGAAAGCAGCTGGAGGGAGGACAAGCAGAGACACTCTACCTGTTGGCCAGCCTGAAACACGAAGGTGCCCAGACAGTCACCTCTAACTCCATCCAGCACAGCCTGATCGGGAGGGAGGCAACTATTCTCGGCCACTCGCGCGGCGGCTCCGTGGCTCGAAAACACCGATTCCTTCTCCCCTACCGAGAAGCATGGACGAAGAAGACCCTCCCCTGACGAAGGAAACTCGCCGGGGTTGGAGCGGAACGCGCCTAGATACCGATCGTAGGAATCAGGGAGAGAACCGTCCGGGAGAGGCGAAGGGCCGACCCACGGCCAGGCAACCTCAACGGGGACGGGTCGGAGCTGATCGGCAGGCGGCGGGACATCAACTCCCTCGACCCCCTCACGGACCCTCTTGGAAGACCCCAACAAGGGGACAGAGGGGGATGGCCCCTTCTTCCTTTTGGAGCCTCCAGTCGAGGTCACGGCCCGCTGCTTCTTCCGGACCTCCAGCACATGATCCCTCCTACGCGGATCCGGATCTGGGGCCTGCACATGAGTGCTAGCGGGGGAAGGACCGAGAGGGAATCCACCTGCACTCAAAGAATAAATAAGAGACCAAGCAGAGCCCAGGCAACCTCAAATGGCGAATACTCGGAGAGCTTACCCAAGGGCCACACCGTCTTACGCAAGTTATGGTCACTAAAGAGGACGTCGATCGACCGCTCCCTCGCAGGAATCGCCAACATGTCCTTCGCCGTCTGCTGCTCGGCGACAGTCGGCTCACCCAGATCGAGGATGACTACGCGCGGCCGCCTCCCATCGAACCGGGAAAGTTACACTCGATGGGAACGTGACAAACACGTATTCCCCCTTCCAGCGTTTCAGGGAGCTCGTCAACCCCAACACCAGGGTCATCTTCGGGCGGGCGCTGATGTAAATCCACGCCCCCGATTGGTGGTGACTCAGGCGGTAGAACTGGGCGAAGAGACGAAGAGAGGGCGCCACTCCCCTCAGCATGCAGACGACGACGAACCCGACGAGGAGCCCGACGGCGTTGGGGCAGAATTGACACAGGCACACGTTGTGGGCCTGAAGGAACTCAATGATGAAGGGGTGGAGCGGGAAACGAAGCCCGAAGCAGAAGCACTTCTCGTATATTCCAACCTCGTTGGGACCGGGAAGGCAGATCCGCTTGTCGGACCCAGGAGCACGAGCCGAGTAAGGCGGAAGCAGGTAGGCGGAGCGCATGCTCCCGATGGCGGTGGCACAGATCGACGAAGGCCACGACAAGACCTCTGGGGGCACCTCTGAAAGTTCACCCCCGTGCCGACGAATCGCCGAAGGAGGGCTACCCACCAGGCCAGGAGCAGCGTCACGCTCCGGCCGACCCGAACCCGTGGCAGAGGAAGACGACATGAGGCAGAGCTCAGGCAGAATTGGGATCAGCGCAAAGAAGAAAATGACGAGATGGCGGCTCACAACCCACTCGGCTTCTCAACCTAAGACGGCCCCGCGAGCGGTGGGGTTAAGCTTGCAGCTACACGTGGCAGCATCAGAGGACCGACGGCTCTTCGGAGTCCGCGCCTTAAAAGTATCGAACGGACCAACTCATGATGACGACTAATAAATGAGTCGGCATCGACTGACGAGCCTGTCAAAGTCGGTGGAAGTCACATCGGCTGAGCCGAACCGGTCGAGGCCGATCGACCCGACCAATGGGGGCAATTGTTACGCCTATTTGGCCGAAGCCCGAAAGACACGAGCCCAGAAACCCGACTGTCGATCAGAAGCCCATCTGTGCGATCTGGCCCGCCCGACAAGGCCCTATAGAGGACCCCCGAATATCGATCCGACCCGGCCCTGATAACGCGCTGATCACTCGCCCACTCCTGCGATAACCGCTCCCCCAGACCCGTTACCACTTAATGGCCGTTATGTGGAGGAGCTAGGAGGGCGCAGGAAGCGGCGAAGGGGCGGATTGAGGTGGCACGATTGGGGGCGGACGAGAGACGTGAGTCATGGGCAGTCACGACGGGAGGTCAATAAAAGGGCTAGGAGGACGACAGAACAAGGGACCGCATCTCAGGTAACTAAAACCTAAGGTACTCCATCAACGACCTAGTTCCCCCATTCCAAATTCCTTCCTCCCCCGCTCGCGCCGGTAGACGCCGTTCCGATCTCCTCTCGAGTCGAACCGTCTCCGCCGGGCCTCCTCTTTCAGATCACTGTCTGACTTAGGCATCGGAGGGGATTTGGCCGGAACCAAGGTCCGGCCCCCCTGACGAGCGTTCTCATCTTCGCAGGAGGACATCAGATCCACGGGCTGAGGCTTCCCCTCCGCCCCGCGACCGGCCATGTAACCAACAGGACGATCGAGGCTACCCCTCGTCGTCCGACCACCGAGGCCGAGCACGTCCGTCCGAGGCCGAGCATCTCAACCCGGGTCGAGGCTTCCCCTCATCCCCCTTGCGACCGAGGATCCCGATTCGGCCCAGCCGACGTGCTCCACGTCGTCCGCAACTCTGACTCGCGTCTCGTCTGCACCGACTCGACACACCCGAGGGACCCAAGCGGGCCCCTTGACCACGTTGACCGGGTTGTCCACGGTCAACGCTTTTGTAGTGAGAAAACACTCTGAAACATCTACTTTATATCTTTCATATGAAAACGAATATCTTTCGCACAGCCGACTGTTGACTGTTTTACAGTCGACTGTTCATGTAACAGGCGACTGCAATTTAGTCATCAGGCGACTGTTCTGTCTGTCAATGTTTTACAGTATTCTCTGTTTTTTCTTGTGATATGTATTGATTCTCGGCCAGCCGACTGTTGAGTATATGTCAATCGACTGTCCAGCGGACAGGCGACTGTATTTTACTTGCCAGTCGACTGCCCATCTTTCTGAGAATTAATTTTATCACTTCTTACAGTCGACTGACTTTTGTTCTCCAGTCGACTGTCTCCTACTGTGTCGGTTCATTTGATTTGATCCGAGCCGTCGATTCTTTGATCCAACGGCTCAGATTGATTTTCCCGACCTTATATTCAATTGACGCGTTCATTTCCCCACGTCGTTTTCTCTCTCCTTCACATCGACCGTTCAACTTCCCGCTCGATTCTCTCTGCAAAATCAATCGATTTCATGTCTTCAACCGTCGATCTCCTCCCTATCGTCGCTGTCAGTCGTGCTCTACCGTCGTATTTGATCTTCATCTTCGCAATCGTCTATCTTCCCTCGGTTGGTGTGTTTTCTCTCTCTTGTCCTCCGTTGTTTCCATTTGTTGTGTTTGTTTTTCCTCTCTTGTTCCCATGGCTCCTAAACCTAAGGGAAAAGAGAAGATCATTGCTTCCAAACAACCTAGGGCACCTAAGAAACTCATTACCAAGAGAAAGAAACCCCATAAAGCCCGAACCAAGTTTGCCCAGTCACCCATACGTTCATCGTCACCGGGTTATTCTCCTTCTTCTTCGTCGAGTGATGCACAGCCCTTGATTCGTCGTCAGCGCAAGCCTACTGGTGTTCACATCAGTGAGCCTGCTGCTGAGAGTCCTCATGTGTCTCCTTCTACATCCAATTCATCTGAAGAAACTCCTGCAGTACCCCCCTCTGATCCCCTGGTTCCCATTTGCAGAGACGATCTTTGTCTGGCAAAGTTCCATTCTCTTCTTGGGATCAATCTGCTTAGGGAGCGGTACATTGCTTTCCCCGCATTTACTGCTGAGAGACTTTCTGACATTTTGTCCGCTACTCATCTGGCCGATCTTTTTTGCTTCTCTCAGAGCGAGTCCCTTAGAGCCTACCCATTTCTGGTGAAGCTCTTCTATGCGAACCGCGTTCGCGGTGAGTATTCGACTACTGGCATCCTTGATACTGTCGTCCAGGGAACCCACATTCAGCTCACTCCCTCCCTTTTAGGGACTATCCTTAGGATTCCTTCTGTCGGTTCCCTCCCCACTGATATCAGCTTCTCTGATATTAACGATCTTGATCAGTCTGTTCTCCGGGATATGTTTCGAGAGGTTCCTTTAGCCCTTGATTCGGGTGTCAGATCATCCATGTTCTCTACACGGGGTTGGGCTGTTCACCTAGTGGTGAAGTCCAACATTCTACCGAGATATGGATCGTCCGATCAGCCGTCTCAGGATATACTAAAGTGTATGTATGCTATTCTCTCTGGCATGCCCGTGAACTGGGCCGGTGTCCTCCTTGACAGGATGGACAAGGTTGAGTTCACGTCCTCCTCGTCTCACATTCCCTTTGGTGGTCTTTTGACTCGTATCTTTCGTCACTTTGGTATTGACCTGACCCACTACGAGCCCATGCCCTTTGGCCCTCTCCTCGACGCTTCTGTGAAGTCGAAGTCCTCTTCGGCTCTGCAGAATGCCTCGAAGAAGAGGAAGACTATTTCTGCTCCATCTTCATCCACTGTGCCTCCAGCCGATTTGCCTTCATCATCATCTGCTCCACCGTCTCAGGATACTATTTTGTCGATGATCTCTGGTATTTACTGGTTGCTGTCTCTCTCTCTCCTCCATCAGGGAATTCCCTTCCCTGAGGATTTGAGACAGTATCTTCCTCAGACCCATGTGCCTCCTCAGCCTTCTGGTGTCGTTGAGCCTCCTGCTGTTGCCTCTACACAGGATGCTGCTGCTGTTGTTGCTTCTGTTGCTCCATCTGATCCTTCTCCAGAGGCCACTCCTGCTGAGTCAGAGCCTGCCCCCTCATCCACAGACCCTGGAGACACTCACCCTTAGATCGATATTTATGAGTGATGATATATGTTTTATCGTTGTATAATGGATGATGATGTATGTGATACTTTTATATATGTGTATTGATACAGTCTTTGATGTTGTCATGATGTAGCTATTTTTTGTTGCTCATGATGTATCTTTTTGGGATGGCCATGTTGATGACCATCCGTTGATGTACTCAGCTGCTTTATATTATATATATATGATGTTGCATCCCTCTCTTTTATCACACTATGCTATATTGATTAACGTCTGTGTGCTATATGATATTTTTGTCTCTATGAATGTTTCACTCATCTTGCTATGTTTTTGAGACAATACAAGAATTTGATATTGGATAATTCATGCTCTTTCCTTGATGTGATGAATATGTGAAAAGTATTTTCATTTCGAATATCTAAAATGTTGATATTGGATTCACTTCCTTTACTCACATGTGTATATGATGAGATTTTATGAGTTTTTTTTTGATTCGATATATCTTTATACTCCTTGATTGTTGTTAGTTCGTATTTTAGCACTATTATTGTTGTTGTTATTTGCTCCCACCTTTTTGGATAATGCCATAGGGGGAGAGAAATAAACATACAAGATTCATAATGGATGTGCTAAGTATGTTCTAACGCTTGAATCTAAGATTTTCGATGCCTTAGATTCAGGGGGAGTAAGATTACAATGAATAGGGATTTTACTTCCTAGATTCCTTGAATTAAATTCATTCTTATCTCACTCATTTGCTTCAATTACTATATAGATGCTCTAATATTTGTTGACTAACTTGATTGACATCTATGTAGGATGAGTAAGTTTTCATTACGCACAACTATTTATCTTTTTGTTTATGTTTGTTTGTCATCATCAAAAAGGGGAAAATATTGATTATTGGACTTCTCCCTACTTGGTGTTAATGATGAGCAAACATAAATACTTGTGACTAATCCCCTAGTTTGCAGTTAATCCATTGTCTAAGCTTACTATGAAGATCAACTAGCAATGGATGACTCACAAACGTGATTGAAGGCAAATGATATGAATTGGATGATCGTAGATTGATGATTGAAGCTCCGTAAAGACTTCAAGCTCATACGATGGAAAGAAAAGATTATTCGTCAATGTAATTTTTCTTTTATCTCTTCTAGTATGTAGCTTAGAAGTAGAACTATGATGGAGCACTCACACACATCTACTTTCGGTCATAGGACATCTCTAGACCTTCGTCCTTTGATCGCAATCCATTTCTCTTTTGTTTGTGCTAGGATTGTTTATAACAGCCGACTGCTTAACAGTTTGCAGTCGACTGTCTCAAAAACAGTCGACTGTGTTTTGTTCTACAGTCGCCTGTTATGCACAGACTATTACAATGCAGTTTTTGGGTCCTCTCTGATTATCTCGCACAGTCCACTGTTGAACGTTTCTCATGTGCCTGTCTTAGCGACAGTCGACTGTGAGTGGTTCATCAGTCGCATGTCTCTCCTTGCCCAAACTCTATTTGATCCGATTTCTACGGCCAGTCGACTTATGCTGTATATACAGTCGACTGTCTATTAGGTCAGTCGACTGTCTATGCTGCAACATTCGCCTGTCTGTAAGTCTAATCTTTGACTTAGCTCTCTGGAAATTTCTCCTGTCTGTGACAGTCTTCTGTTTAAGGTTATACAGTCGCATGTTCTGATTAACAGTCGACTGTGTTCCTTGCATTAGTCGTCTGTCCTGTATCTTGTGAGATTTCCAGTACTTCTTCTAACTTACTCTTCTCTCGGCCAGTCGCCTGTCGAAGAATGTACAGTCGCCTGTTGGTTTTACAGACGACTGTCTTGGCTTCATCAGTCGACTGTCCACGTGGTAAGTTACCGTTATGAATTCTCACCTACCCTTGCTGACTGTGCAGCAGTCGACTGTGTTTTGTTCATCAGTTGACTGTTGCGAGTTCAGATTATATCCGTTGAGATTTTTCTCACGGATTTCGATTGGGTTTTTGCCTAAACTGTTTTGTGGATTTGAGAAAGCTATAAATAGTGCTTCTACTGTTTCATTGCAAGGTGACCAACTTACACACTCATTCATTGCAAAAATCTTTCAAGCTTTCTTTTCCAAAGATCAAAGCTTTCAAATCCAAAGCCCTTAGCATTTCTAAATCTGATTCTCTTGCTCTCCAACCTAGAACCAAAGGTTGATCCTCTAGGAATTTGCTGCAGTCAAGAGAAAGGGCTTTTCTCCTCTCTTCCAAGAGAGTTCTTCAACACACATCACACTTCTCCTTCAAGTTCTACTTCAAGGCATAGGTGATTGTAAGTGTTGCTTTCAGATTTCATAACTTCATTATTTGAATTGTGCTCTCGGTTGTGAGAGTGGTTTTTGCTCGCTCCCGGGTTGTGGGAGTCAAGGACATCGATTGTCTTCGATTGCACTTGTAGGGTTGCTACAAGTGGGTTTTAAGGAAACCTCAAGTTAGGGTTCTAACTTGAGTATCCGGTGGTATCCGGGTGGTAGGGACGTAGGATTACCGGGAACAAGTCGGGAGTTGACTTGGGTAATCCGAACCCTTGAAACATAACTGCGTTTGCGTGTGTTTCTCTTTGGGTTGTTTTCTATTCCGCACTATTTGTTGGATTGCATTTTATTTGGCGTAAATTCCTATTAAATTTGCATAAACACTATTCAACCCCCCCTTCTAGTGTTTTCCCCATAGACAGGATCCTTACAACATTTGATTGAGTGAGTCAAATGCCAAGATTCCTTAAACCGATCTTGACTTGACTCATTCGTCAAACCGAACCTGACACTAGTACATTCCATCTAAAGCACTTACCAAATGGTTATGTCTTTATATATAAATCTAAATATGATTTAGATATGATATTGAAGCACTTAACCAGGTAATTCTTAAAGTCAGTAGGAGCCAGCTTGTATACTTAGTTCCGGTCTTTCGGACTAAGTAAAAAGGATTTCCACCTTATATGAATCATCTATATAAAACATTGAATCAAAAACCGTTTTGATTTAATCGTATATATAGAGACTTAGGGTGTCATGTATGTACTAGACATATTGACACAACAAAAGTGGAATGAGCTGAGACTGACTTATTGAAATGTTAGACCCTACATCTAGATTGTATAAGCTAATTGTTAGATATACAAAGAAAGGAGAAATTGATCCAAATCATTTTTCAAAAGGATCAACCTAGTGTGATCAAGAGATGTATATATAAATAATCCATTAAAATACATTGTAGATACTCGTTAGTAAATCCACTCTTAGGTTTGTCATATAAATGTCAAAGTGACAAATATGCTATAACGGTATGACATACAGAGATAAATAGCCTAAGTGCAAGTGGGCGATGTAGGAGGATATATGCCCATAAGGCAATTTATCCTAAGTATACGTCTTGTTCATACTGTATATGGTACTTATTATCCTAAGTATAAAATCGTTCGTATTAATGTACTTAGATAATATCCATAGACTTATAGTTAGGTTCTTACGTATCTAGATAAGATCTCGATTATGAGTAAGTAAGCGACCGAATAGAAACGTAAGTCTTAAAAGGTTCGTGGCCATAGATGTGTCGACAACTGGATATCGACACATCGGATAGACCACTGTGTCTTAGTCTTACCTTAGGGTAATGATGATCTCATAGTCATTCGACTTGGTGAAGTCGGAGACGAGACACAGGTGCTCATTGGAGAATGAGTTCGCTGAACGACCAAATTAGAGTTATTAAATGGTTAAATTTAATTAAACTGTCTTTAATAACTTTAGGGTGATGATAGGTAATCTCGTCCATATGACCTGAAGTCATTTGTACGAACCTGTGAGTGAACCGTGTAGCTTAGACTTAAGATCTAGCTTCGAGGCTAGGCCTGCTGAAAGATCATAGGTTGCGTTGCACCCGAAGCTCTAGAGGCGAGTAAATGACTAAGATGGGATTCGTCACTTTCGTTAAAGGGAAGTTAGTATTATAGGCTCAGTACGATCTTTGTGTTAATCCTTTGCCGGGGTACGTTGTAAGAAGTACAACTTGAATACAACAAAGACCGCCGTATACTGACCAATGTTGTCTAATAGGGTTCCCAGTAAATAAGGTCGGGATCGTGGTCGTCCGTCTCCGGTTTTCCGGCCGATAAGATCACATACCCTAGGCCAACAGGAACACAGCCTTGATGAAGGGACTATAACTAACGGAGTTCATCACTGACATAGCCAAAGTAAACCCATTGATGCTTTTGTCAAAGGGTCGATCACGTTATGATGATTCTGAAATAGGGACGACAACTACTGCTCATGGTGATCTAGGGGTTCTGAGCCCCAACCTGGTCAGGCTATAGGGTCTCACACCGAGTAGAGTTCGTGTCTTAGTAATAGAAAGATTAATTGAGAGAGATTCATTTGATGATATTGAATATTTAATATTCACAACTCTAGTTGTGAAAATTAGTCGTAATAGCAATAGGGACAATGTTGCATTTGATGCAAACAAAGATTAAATGTGTCGTAAATTGGTTACGACAAATTTTGTAGGAACAAATATATTGGAAAGGGTTACCTGGATGACGGGATCATCCCGGTCTAAACACAGGTTCAACCCGCGTCCAAATCGGAGCTCAAACGAGCCCAGAAACGTGAAAACAATCCAAGGCAAAGTGGGTTAGACCCACTAGGCTAACAAGCCCATCCGCAGAGGCAAAACAGGCGCATCCCGTTGCCTGCTGCAGCAGCGCCCGCCCGCCTCCCATGCCTTGGGCGGGCGCGCCCGCTAAGCTTAGCGGGCGCGCCTGCAAATTAAGTTATTTTAGGGTTTTTTTTAAACCCCAAATGACGGCTACGAAGATTGATTTTTTGCCCAACTTTGGGCAATTGTTTGAGGGGTCAAACGAAGTCGAAATTCATCGCCGTTGGTTCCTATGCGTTCACCATTCGAAGCCCTTCGGATTGATGGCTTGTCTGGTGTTTAAAGTTTAATGAGCGAAGAGAATTAATTAGTTGAAGTTTGCTTTTATGAAAAGCTCTCTAACTTCAAATTAAGCTAAATTAGCTTAATTGAATTCTCTTCAATTTGGCTATTGTCCCACATTGCTCGCAACGAAAGAAGGAGTGCCGACTCCCTATATAAATAGGGGTGCACTCTCTTCGTTGAAAGATGCACCAAGTCCTCGATCGAGTAGCTCCAGACTTTTAGAGCAAGCTCGATCGGTGACTAAACTATTATCTCTCTCTCTCTCTCTCTCTCTCTCTCTCTCTCTCTCTCTCTCTCTCTCTCTCTTCCTATTCTCCGGAGTAGTACTAGAAAGACTATGAAGGAGGTTTGGTTTTGAA
Organism: Scilla litardierei; assembly: GCA_030789695.1. Lineage (NCBI taxonomy): Eukaryota > Viridiplantae > Streptophyta > Magnoliopsida > Asparagales > Asparagaceae > Scilla > Scilla litardierei. The sequence goes on along the minus strand of CM061132.1, from coordinate 79,975,672 downwards.
TCTAGACGTCTAAGACGCAGGTTCTACTCAAGTGAAACTTTCTACCGCGTGTGATCGGCTGGGAGGCGAAAGTCGGCTCGGGCGGATCGGTACGAGGGTGTGAGGCGGCTCAGGCGGATCGAGTCAAGGCGGCTCGGCTACGAGGAGCATCAGAAGACGGTGCGGTACATCTTGCCTGCTCCAGGGCCAAGATTCCGAGTATGTGGTTATGAAATTTTTAGTGTAGATTTAATTTTGTCGCTTTAGAATAGATCCCTCTTGGGGTGGTCAGATCCACCCCAAGTTGGCATAGATCGGGCTAGGTTCTGCCTCCCTCAGAGCCTAGCTAAATTGTTTAGCTAGCTTAAAAGTTTTGTTTTGATTTTCTGCTGCGTTTTAAGCCCCTGTGGTCCGTCCGACGTAGGACGGACATTGACCCGAGCTCTGAGGGTCCGCCAAAACCCTAACAGCCATAAAGAGCGAGAATGCTTCCATAACCACCACAAAGTGATAGGTAGATAGAGGGTCACCCTGCCTCAACCCCATATTAGATTGAAACATGCCAAAAGGGGACCCATTGATCATGACAGAGAAGGAAGGATGGATATACATTCACATATCCGGCCTATAAACCTGTGCTTAAAACCCATGCGATGAAGCATAAAGTACAAGAATTCCATGTTCACACTGTCGAAAGTTTTACGAAGATCCAGTTCAAGGCAGGCACGGGCCCCCATGGGATTATTGAAATCCAGAATATGTTCATGAGCAAGAAGGGCGGAATCCGCCAATAAGCTATCTTTAAGGAATGCAGCTTGATTAGGGGAGATTAGCTCAATAATGGCCCTCTTCAACCTATCACATAAAACTTTGCTGATGACTTTGTATATGGCATTACAACAGGAGATAGGTCTATATTCACCAAGACTAGTAGCATTAGAACTTTTAGGTATGAGTGTTAAGAACGTGTGATTAATCTGCCGAAGAATTCTCCCCGATCGAAAGAAAGATAAGATAGCACTAATAACATCTTTGCCAACAACGCTCCAAGACTTCTGATAAAAAAACCCATTAAACCCATCAGGCCCTGGTGCTTTATCTGCACCAATTTGAAACATGACATTTTTAACCTCCTCCTCAAGCACAGGTCTTTCGACCCAAGATGCAGCTTATGCCGTAAGAACTCTTTTAGTGGTAATACAGGGAATGACCTTCCAATAATCATCTTGATTATAAAGATTCTCATAGAATATGGGGCCATCAATTTTAATCTTATTAATAGTGTCATCGCGAGAACCATCATTAGAGATGAGATGCCCAAGGTTGTTATGACTTTGTCTGGCTTTCATAGCAGTATAGAAAAACTTAGTGTTACGATCCCCCAATCGCAACCAATCTTGTCTACTCTTTTGCTTGAGATTGTCTCATCGATATCTATAGCATCAGCCAACTGATTAATAAGAATCTGCTCTTCCCTCTGAGTATCAGCACATCGGATCAAGTTAGGATTGTTTTGAATAGAAACAAGCTCATTGCGACATTTGGAGATATTAAAAGACTCACTAATGCCCCCCAGCTTCTTAAGGCCCATTTTAACACTTTTAAGTTTGGAAACAAGATGAATCATAGGGCAACCCTCCACATTGACATGCCGGTTAGATTTCAAAACGTCAGTATACCTCGGATCTTGAACCCAAGAATTAAAGACCTTGACAGGCTTAGGATCACTACCAACCATATCAAGGAGATGAATAATGAGGATAGAATGATCACTGCTTCTGCCAGCAACATATTCACAGAATGAAGCAGGAAGCTTACTAATCCAATAGTTATTACAAAAGGATCGGTCAAGCACATTAGTAATGCGGCAATGGCCAATACTCCGATTGGACCAACTTAGAGGATTACCAATAGATTTAAGCTCCATGAGAGCACTAGCATCAATGCAGTTATTGAACTCATCAATCCTATGACCATCAATGGGTCTCCCACCCACTTTGTCCGTGGCATATCTAACACAGTTGAAATCACCACCAACCATCCAAGGAGGGAGTTTGTGTTTGATAGAGTCAGCTATAATAGAATCCCAAAGGGCCCTACGATCATGACTAGAATTGGATGCATATACAATGGTAGCCACCATATGAAGCCCCACAACATTATCGCAAATGATAGTAATATGTTGAGCCGACATATTGTCAATAGTGCACGACCAAGTATCAGGATCATACATAACCACGATATGACCATTGTAATGACTACTGCGATTGTCAATGGATAGCCACTTTTTAGGAAAACACTTAGTAATTCTGTGAGCATTATTGATAACAACCTTAATCTCAAGAAACCCCACAATGGACGGCGCATGCTTATTAACACGGTTCTTGAGCTCTCTACGCCTAGCAACATTATTAAGGGCTCTAGTATTCCAAATGAGCATAGTCATTGAATATATTTAGCTTGGGGGATAGATTCTGCATCCCCATTTATCCTGGCACTTCTTCGGGTACCCTTAATCGAACCCAATCCATTTTGCGTTTGGACTTCTTTTTTCCTTTACTATTTTTACTTATAGACTCTTGCTCAACATACCAATCTTCGTTGATAATAGTTAAAATATTCGGCTCAATTTCACTATCGTTGGTATTGGACAAGTCATCCAGAAGAGCAGCACCTATACGAGAACCTCCGGCATTCAAAACTTCGAATGGGTTAATGTCACGCCAGGGATTAGTTATGTTCGTCCCTCCATTATGCGTAAACGATGTTAAGGGGTTATCCGTGACCTGAATAAACATATACATATATATATATATACATATATATATAGACATATATATATATATATATATATCTATCTATTCTATAAAAAAGGGATGTTATCAAGAGAAATTGGATAAGAGAATTTGAACAAGAGAAATTGGACAAGAGAATTTGGATATTTATTATCTATTATATAAAAGATGGACGTTATCAAGAGAAGTTGGATAAAAGAATTTGGACATGAGAAATTGGATAAGAGAATTTGGATATCAATTATATAGAAGATGATGTTATCAAGAGAAGTTGGGTACGAGAATTTGGAAATGAGAAATTGGATAAGAGAATTTGGATAGCTATTGTAAAAAGAGGGATGTTATCAAGAGGGATGTTATCCAGAGAAGTTGGATAAGATAATTTGGATATCTATTGTAAAAAGAGGGATGTTATCAAGAGAAGTTGGATAAGAGAATTTGGACATGAGAAATTGGATAAGAGAATTTGAATATCTATTATATAAAAGATGGATGTTATCAAGAGAAGTTGGATAAGGGAATTTGGACATGAGAAATTGGATAAGAGAATTTGGATTTCTATTATATAAAAGAGCGATGTTATCAAGCGAATTTGGATAAGAGAATTTAGACATAAACAATTGGATAAGAGAATATGGATATCTATTTATCTATTTATATAAAATAGGGATGTTATCAAGAGAAATTGGATAAGAGAATTTGGACATGAGAAATTGGATAAGAGAATTTCGATATCTATTATATAAAAGAGGGATGTTATCATGAGAAATTGGATAAGAGAATTTGGACATGAGAAATTGGATAAGAGAAATTGTATATCTATTATATAAAAGTGGGATGTTATCAAGAGAAATTGGATAAGAGAATTTGGACATGCGAAATTGTATAAGTGAATTTAGATGTCTTGGATATGAGAATTTGGACTTGAGAAATTGGATAAGAGAATTTGGATATCTATTATATAAAAGAGGGATGTTATCAAGAGAAATTGGATAAGAGAAAATATAAGAGATGAGATTTTGAGGGATAAGAGAGGATGTGGGGAATTTTGCACATACAACCCCGGTTTTTGCATTTTTGCCCCTGGACCCTCCACACACACATACACACCCACACTTTTTATTCTCCCCCTTTCCGACCATTTTCTCCCATCCTTTAAAGATTTTGAATCTTATCCTACTAGGACAAAGCTTTGTCCTACGTGGCAAGTTTGTCCTCGGTGGCAATGATAATCTTGGGAGACTTAAATTTTGGGGGAAACCCTAAATTTGGGGTGAAACTTGAAATTTTGTGGGAAAACTTGAAATTTGGGGGAACTTGAAATTTGTGGGGGGAAAACTCAGCCATTAAATAACCGTGCCCTATGGGCACAGGTAATGACTAGTATATATATATATGAGGAATATGGAGGGGAGCTGACAGCACAGGAACTTGTTCCTGCGCTATCAGCTATTTGGGTGGGCAAAAACAATTTTTTAAATGTTTTTTTGCAGTAGTTAGATATACTTGTTATCTAGCTTCCCACAAATTTTGAGGTCAATCTAACACCGTTTGAGCCTCCGTTCATTGATTTCAAAAACGTTGCGCAAAATTGTCCAGAATTCTGGACAGTTTTGCGCAACGTTTTTGAAATCGATGAACAGAGGCTCAACCGGCTTTGGAATGACCTAAAAATTTGTGGGGGGGGGGCTAGTTAACAAGTATAACTAATGATCACTCCTTATTTTACACCCTTTTTCCGCATGTTTGCATGCCATTTAGACCGCCCAAATCATGTTTTTCACGATATATCGACGATATTGCGATGCTTTTCACGATTTGTTGTTTTTGTCACATTTCAGGTGATTTGGAGCGATTTGGAGTGATCTCGAGATGCGCTTACTCTAGACAGCCACCAACGACCTCCCCGAGGGGTATTTTGCTGTTGGAGAGGAGCGGAAGAAGAACGGACGTCGCAGGAGCGACGCGGAGGTCAAAATAAGCAGATTGGGCATTTTTTGTGTCCCACTCGGCCGAGTGGAGGAGCCACTCGGCCGACCAGCGAGACACTGCTCGGCCGACCAGAACAGACACAATTTACATGTGCACTCGGCCGAGCACCGAAGACCACATCGGCCGAGTGACGACATCACGTCCGCCCGAGTGGCGCCCAGACGAAGCCCTTCCAAAACATCCAAGTTACTGTTTTTCGGCTGCCTGAACTTCAGAAGACCCACTCGGCCGAGTGGTAAATCCCGTCCGCCCGAGTACTATGAAGTCATCGGCCGAGTGACGACAACTCACTCGGCCGAGCCGCCCCCGAAGTAGAGACCCCTGAAGGCCCCGACTTACTGGAAAATTACAGGGTTTCTCACTCGGCCGAGCGACTTTTGTCACTCGGCCGAGTGCGATGCGCTGCCTGTAGCGAAAACTGCGGAAAACAGGCTGTGCAGGGGCATTTTGGTCACGATTTTTGGACGATTTTGAGGGCTATTTAAACCCTGTTTTTACCCTAGTTTTGAGAGGCTCTCTCTTAGATTTTTGCAGCTTTTTAGATTAGTTTTTTAGCTTTATTCTTGTGATTGGAAAGGAGAAAAAGATTGGAATTTTGTTGGATTCAATTGAAGAACTCCATTGGTTTGCATCTCTTTTCCTTAAAAATTCTATTTTTATTGCTTATCTCAATATTGTGATGAATTCCATTGCATATTTCAATGATTATTTTTGTGATCTCGCTATGATTTGTGAGTAGTCTCCACGTCTTGGGGCGTGGGGATGAACCCTATAAGCCCATCTTCATATTTTTGATGAATTGGTAGAATTTTGCTAGAATTGTTATTAGGGATTAGATTGGGATCAATTTACTACGGATGGCTAGGTATTCATATCAATTGGGATTTGCAAGAGATTGGATCCCAATTTGATAGGAAACCCTAGAAATCCGAATTGGGTTGGAGTCGGATTTTCGAAATATCGGTTTGCAAGAGATTGGGCCGATACTAGGATTTCCGGTTGCAATTCCATGCCGATACTCGTTTGCAAGAGATTGGACGGGTAGGAACTATCCCAATCTAGGTCGTGGACCGAGTTTGCAAGAGATTGGGCTCGGTGCGCGATTGGACGATGATGTTGATCCTAATGCTAGCTTTTCTAGGCTAGGGTTTGCAAGAGATTGGACCCAAACCTAGGATAGCTATAGACCGGCAACAGCGCGAGAGCGTGAGCTTGGTTCTACATTCAGTTGCAACTAGTTCATCCAAATTCTCATTCAAGCAATTTTGATACCAATAAACCGCATTTATGAAATACGGTGAGTAGCGGGGATTCCCCATTCCCTAGACGTTCTTTATTTGATTTGATATTTCTGCACTTTGTCTGACGATTGTGACAGGATCGTCAAAGGCAAATTTCTCTCTTGAATAGCCAGGTTGATTAGAACAAGCACGGTCATTCGTCCTCCCTGTGTTCGATATCCCGCTCGCTGCTACGCCATGCACTTGCGGTAAAACTACAACCGTTCTTTTGGGTCACATCCCGGAGCGATCAAGTTTTTGGCGCCGTTGCCGAGGAGGCGATTGCGTTTGATTCTTTCTCACCCTATCTATTTCTTTCCTTTTTTTATTAATTATTATTATCATTATTTTTATTTCTTATTTCTTACCTAACCCTTCCACGGTACTAATCATCTCTTTGAAACTCTGTTTTTCCTGTGCATGTACACGAGATCTACGGCGGACCCTGAAGCTTTATTATTTGATCCCGAGATCGAACGTACCGCGCGGAGACTTAGAGCGGAAAGAAGACAAAATCCGGAAGGGCGGTTTATGACCAACCCGGAAACTCCTGAACAATTGGCGGCAAGGATGGCAAGGCTAATTTCTATTCGCGATAGGCTTCGGCCTAAGACTTCTTCTACCACCTCATCCATTGCCATGCCGGAGTTGGCGGCTGACAAGAACTTCGAGCTAAAGACTGGATTGGTGGTTTTGATGCAACAAGACCCATTTCATGGGAACGCCCATGAGAACCCCCACTACCACATCCAATTATTCTTGTCGAAGTGCGCCACATTTCAGATGCCGGGGGTCTCCATCGATGCCATCAGACTGCGTCTCTTCCCCTTCACGCTAAAGGACAAGGCACTCTATTGGTTGAGGACGCAGGCTGACGGAGTTTTCACCACTTGGGACGAGTTGGCGAGTGCATTTATTGACAAGTTCTATCTGCCATCCAAGACGGTGAAGATCCGGAGCGCTCTCATGTCCTTCAAGCAAGGGCCACAGGAGACGCTCTATGAAGCTTGGGAGCGTTTTAAGGATTTGCAGCATCAATGCCCGCACCACAACATAGAAGATTGGGAGCTAGTTCATAGCTTCTACAATGGTCTCCAACCGGGGACCAAACAAATTATTGATGCCACGGCGAATGGTGCTATCTTGTCAAAGACTACCGAGGAAGCTACGGCCCTAATTGAGGAGATGGCCTCAAATAATCAACAATGGGGCGATGAGGGAGGACACTCTACGTCCTCCTTAAAGCAGACTAGCATCTATGAGGCGAAGGCCGTAGCGGAGCTTACGAGCAAGTTTGATTCTCTCCATAAGGTGGTGGAGAGATTGGAGAAGTTTATCATGGAGCCCCAAGGAGCCCCTTCTACCTCCGCTCCAACGAACCAAATGTGTGATTGGCAAGACCAATCTCAAGCCATGTACTCGGGAGGAGAGCAAGGAGAAGGATCCTTGGAGCAAGTACAATATGTTGCGGGGAACCAAGGATATTGGGCCAATCCGGCCGCAAGAAATCATCCCGGATTCTCTTACGCCAACAATGAGGGAGCCTTGAACCCGCCACAACCACCACCTCAACAAGCTCGGCCACCACCACCCCAACAACAAAACTATCCACCGAGGGGGCCTACTCAACAAAACTTTCAACCGAAGCAACAAGTTCCACCATATAGGCCGCCCGGTTGCAATCAAGGGTGGAGGAATCAAAATCAAAACCCTCCACAAGATCAACAACGATCCGACTTCGAAACTAGAGTGGAGGCGTTCATGGTCGAGCAAAATAAGGTAAATGCTACTTTGAAGGCGGGGCAAGACTCTCTTAATACCGTTGTGGCTCAAATATCGGAGCAATTGGTGTTGTTCAATCGAAACACTCAACGATTGCCGGCGCAACCTGAACCAAACCCACGGGGCAACACCGGCCACATCAATGCCGTAGTTGCTGTTACCACTAGAGGCGGAAAGGACACCACCCCCGCCATGATTCCTACCAAGGGGCCCGTGGAGGAAATCTTGGAGCCAATTGAGCCGATAGTTGAAGTTGAAAAGGAGAAGGAGCCACAAGACAAGGAGAAATCTAGAGCGGAACAATTGATTGAGGAAAGGCGCTTCATGCCACCGGTCCCATTCCCCCAAAGACTAGCTAGAGCGAAAATGGAGAAAAGGCTAGCGAAGTTTCTCGAGTATCTTAGAGGAGTTAGCCTTAACATTCCCTTCCTCGACGCCATCGTGGAGATCCCCACATATGCTAAATTCTTAAAGGATTTGATTTCGGGGAGAAAGAGGAAGGAGAAGATTATGCTAGCCGAGGAGGGCTCTTGGTTTACTAAGAGAGAAAAAGAGCCGGCCAAATTCAAAGATCCGGGGAGTTTTCGGATTCCTTGCACCTTGGGCGGCGTCCCTCTTCAAAAGGCGTTGGTTGATCTAGGGGCTAGTGTGAGCCTCATGCCTCTCTCCATGTTCTTAAGGCTAAACACCGGGACAAAGTTGAAACCTACCGACATGCGCATTCAATTGGCCGACGGGCGAATAACAAGGCCGGTAGGGATCGCCGAATACATCCCGCTACAAGTCCCGGGTGGAATATGCTTGCCATGTGACTTCGTGATCATGGACGTTAAGGAGGAGGGAGATACTTCATTGATACTTGGACGCCCGTTCCTCGCCACCGCCGGAGTAATTGTTGACGTTCGCGAAGGTACCATAACTTTAAACGTCGGCAACATCGAGGTGGAGCTCCACATTCCTAAGGCTATGAAGCACATGCCTTACCACGAGGAACTTGACTACATGGACCTCCTTGATGAGGTGATAGAGGAGGCGATCCCCCACTCAATTGGTGCTCTTTTCGATGAAGATTTCGAGGAAGGCCCGGATTTAAGCCAAAATGAGAAGATAGATGATTCCCCTGACCTCTCCGCTGAAAATGATGAAGGCGACGCTGATGTCGCAAGGATTCGAGAGCCCTGTAGGCTCTCGAAATTAAAGTCTCCAAAGAAATCTCCTCCGGTACGGAGATCGGCGTCACCGGTAAAGCCGTTGACCGGAGCGAATGCTAGCTTGGGGGAGCCTCCCCCCAACACTATTCGAGATGGGAGAACACCGAGGGAGAACACGCCGCCACGTCCAAATCCAAGCGCGCTCCCCGGAAAGGTTGATGGGTGCATCTCATATGCGCCAAACATCCCGCATTGATTGAAAATTATAGGGGGTCGAGCTCACGACCTTAAACGAGCGCTTGTCGGGAGGCAACCCGACAGTTTTTGCTTTATTTTCACTTTTTCTTTATTTTCGTTTTAGAAATTTTTAGTGTTTTGAGTCGTTCGCCCAAAAATTTTGTGATAACGGTTCCTATTTTTCTTGACAGGAGAGGAGATAGGTAGATCCATCATGAGGAGGATGAACGCGACGATGAGGAGCGCCCCAAGAAGGCGCTCGACGCTTAGGAGGAAGATGGAATCGACTGGAGGAAGAAAGACGGAGTTTAGAGCCCAAACGAAGACAAACAGCATAACACAAGGCTCACTCGGCCGAGTATACTAGTCACTCGGCCGAGTACACAAGTTCGTCCGGCCGAGCCGCTCACGAACGAGGGAAGTCTGCTGTACCCAACTCTCTGTTTATTTTCCTGATTTCAATATAACTGCTACTCGGCCGAGTATATATTTTCACTCGGCCGAGTAAAACGGATACCCTCCTAGGGCGAGTCTTGCCGAGTAGCTTGAGTCACTCGGCCGAATGGACTTACTCCACTCGGCCGAGGCTGGCAAAGCCACTCGGCCGAAGCGATAGCGGGGAGAAAATTTTCATTTGGTCTCGCTCGGCCGAGTGACCACGTCACTGGGCCGAGTCGTAACTTTTATTATATAAGGGCCGAGGGGGGGCGCATTTTTCGAAATCGCAAAACCCCCAAACACCCGCGCCCCTTCAGCTCCCTCGCCCGATCCCCGCTCGCTCTCGCCCTCACTCGCTCGGTCGACCATCGTCGCGCCGCCGCTCGGCCCGCCACCGCCGGCCGACCACCGCCACGACTCGCCCGAGTCGCCGGCGGCGGCAGCCTCACTGGTCACCTCCGGTATCACTCGTATCGCCTTTTTCTCCTCTTTTTGTGGTTTTACGAGGATCCGTGTGTTAAACGCCCCCCTAACCCAAATCAATTCCTATATCTATCTATTATACCCCTAATACTCTATACACTTTGAATATTACCCGCTGATATCGCCGTTTCATGCGCAGGTTGCTTTTTGGAGCTTAGGGGAGCCCAGGGGAGCTTCTACGGGCTGATCTGGACTTCGCGGAGACGCTGACTTCGCACGCTTCCATTACTGAGCACTCGCGACGTGTCGGGGTACACTCTTTCCATTATCTTTGCACACGCCACACTTTTCACGTTTTTCGGCGCGCGCTCAGGGCCGATATGCTGCCCCGGACACGGCCTCGGTCGAAGAGAGCTTCCGCCAAGCGGAAGCGGTCGGATGATGCCGGCCCCTCCCACGAGTTGGAGGACTCTCCTCCACCGTCTCCCACACACCCCGCACACCCAGCACAGCCTGCAGGCCCCGCACACCCCGCACAGCCTGCAGGCCCCGCACACCCCACACAGCCTGCAGTGCACCCACAGCCCGCACAGCCTCTCCCTGCCGACCCACAGCCTCTCCCTGCCGACCCACAGCCACCACCACCTGCTCCACTGGTCGGGCCGCTCGGGATTACGTTCCGAGACGACGCACACCGCACCGTCTTCGAGCGTATCTCCCAGCGCTCGATCGTACCCTCCAGGTTTGCACACCTCGCTGACCTAGGACGCCTGGGGGTACTAGAGGGGATGCTCACGTTGTACGACAACGTGGGCTGGCGAGATTTTCTGCAGGTGTCGGTGGATACTTTTACCCGCCCGACACTTGAGGTTCTGAGTTCGATCGCCCGGACCGACGAGGGATGCTCGTTTAGGTTCATGGATCGAGAGTGCCAGGTCACTCTCGATATGATGAGAGCGTTCTTCTCGTGGCCCGCTGTCCCCGATGCCGATCGCGGTTACGGCCCCACCCATATCCCCCCACCTTCCTTCGACTCCGGTGCCTTCTGGGCCCGGATTACGGGTCTCCACGCTGCATTTGACCCTAGTAGGGCCAAGGCCTCGGCCATTGTCCATCCCTGCCTCCGCATTGCTCAGCGCCTTATGGAGACGACCTTTTTGGCCAGATATGAGCCGGGCACGATGTCTACGCCAGAGCTCTACATGCTCTACGCGATGACACGTCCCAGAGCTCTATCTAGGGATGGCGATGAGCTTGTCCCCGCTGTCGTGATCGATATCGCGGCTTGGTTTTTGGACCGCATCATCGTATCGGTGGGCGCTCGCTCACCGATATGCTGCGGCGGCCTGATCACCTTGCTTGCTCTTATGACCGGCGAGGACTTCCCCGATGACTTGCGACGCGTCCCGGGCCCCACTTCTCTGTCGATAGACGTTATGGCCCGGATGAAGATGCTTCGTCCGCACGGTGAGCGTCACTGGGTCTGGTTGCACGGCCCGTTTGGTGCCGATTACATGATTCTCTCGAGCCCTGCTCGGACTCTGATTGCACCGGCCCACGTTGACTGGCTCCCTGCGATGGATGTTCTCATCCCTGCTGCTTACGTGCTCGAGGCTGGGGAGGCCGAGCAGGCCCACGCTGCCCCTGTAGACCATGTTGCACACCCTGCCGAGCCTCCTGCCGAGCCTGTTGACCCAGTGGCCCCTCAGCCTATACCTGATGTTTCCGCTGCTCCTGACACTTCTGTCCCCACTTCTGTCAGTGTCACGAGTACCTCAGCTGAGCCCACTTCCACGACCTCCACCACTTCCGAGGCTGTCACCACCACTCCCACCACCACCACTGGCCCTCTGTCCGCCGAGCCTCTTTGCTCCGCACTCCCCGAGCGCCCGTCGACCTTTGTTGAGAGTGGAGAGCCCTCGTTTGCCGCGGTCGTGGAGACCATGGCTAGCATGATCTCCGCTGGGGTTGCGCCTTTTGGTCCACACACTTCCGCCCCATCTGTAGTCACCTCTGTCTCCACCCCTACCGTATTTTCCGAGAGCGTCGTGGCGTCTGTCCACACTTCTGTGCCACTGACCTCTCCGGCCACCTCGCTGCCATTTTTGCACTCTTCTTTCGCTGCTGCTGCCTCCACTTCCCACCAGCCGGTGCCCCGGCCTCACACTGAGGCCAGGCCCACATTCGCAGGCGCAGCACCTTTTGTTCCCTTCCCCGCTGAGCCAGTCACCTACGCGACCCGAGTTCGCCAGCCACGCCCTGCACAGCCCCGCCCGGTGCGTCCCTCGGCACCACCTCCCACTGACACTATACTTCAGAGCATTCGTGCTCTAGAGGGGGCGGTGAGTGGCCTCCGAGGCGACCATAGGACCCTGTCCTCCACCGTCTCTGCGATGGCTGGCCGCTTCGAGCTGATCCCCCAGATCCATTACTGTCTCACCCAGGTTCTGGAGCGTCTCCCGCGCGTACCTCCACCCACCCAGCAGGTTCCCGCCCACACTTCCACACACACCCGACCTGCTACCACTTCCACACCCACCCCCGCTCAGCAGCCTGTCCAGCCAGCACCACCCACACGACCTCCGCCTCAGGACGGAGACGGCGCAGCACCACCTTCCTAGGCACCCTTGATGCCATCGATTCCTTTTGCCGTTGTGCTGCCCGTTTCTGCTGGGTCCTGATGCCTTTTTGTCCACCCACCCCCCTCCCCTCACTCATTTTGGGATTCTCTTTTTGATCACATCTTTATATATCTTTTTTGGGAGAGAGGGAGAGTTTTTGGTGCCACTTATATATCTGTATCACTCCTATCTGTGCATGCATCATGTCCGCATCATTTTTTTTTCATTTCTTTATTTTTCTTTTTATTTTCATCATGCATAAATCCTCACCTGCCCCTCACATTTCTTGTCTCTCGGTGTGCCACACTTTGCACATTGAGGACACTGTGCCATTTAGCTTGGGGGAGTGAGTTCTCACGTTCTTTTTCGATTTGCCACCTTTATTTTTAGTTTTTCACACCATTTTTCGCTTTTGCACTTATTTTTTATCATTTTTCTTTTATTTTGCCATGCATCACGTTTTTCTTATTTTTTCTGTGTGTCGCATTGCATAGTTTTATTTTCCCTTTATCTTTATTTCTTTTTCATCTCATGCTAGAGATGACTTTTCTATGATGATGATGACGTTGGATTTAGCTTACTCTATATGCATGCTATATTTGTCATGTCTTAGACTTTATTTCTGATATCATACGCTATGACTTGCCTTGCATTTAGAGATAGTAACCCACACTTTTGCCACATGAAAATGGATGAAATTTTATTATTAGCTGGGTCTGAATATTCATATGTATGCTATCACAGAAAACACACCAAGATTCACGCATTGAATGCTTATATCTGGAGTACCGATTTCTTTTTCCTATATCACTTCTATATGCATGAATTGTACGCTTCACTTCAGGATGATTGAATGATGTTAGCTATGATAAATCTGGATTAGTTAGCTTTTTTGTGATCGAAACTGAGTAGATTAGATTACCATGCTGAAGTTGTCGTGCATGTCTTATAGAGTGAACCGAGAGTTATATCTATTTCTTTCTCCACAAATCTTGAACATTATTTCTCTACTTTTAAAATCATTGGTGAATCTCCCCTTAGCGATTCTATTATATGGCATTTCCCCCGCTATTAACTCCTAGCTCCAATTTTCTTATTCAAAAAAAAAGAGAGTAATAAAAAAAATAAAAGAGAGAAGAATATTCTTGTATATCATTATCTCTCTTTGAGTTGGGATCGTTGTGCTATATTAAAAAAAAGGAAGAAAAAAAAGAGAGGAAAAATCCTCAATAAAAGATCACATCTCACTTTCTTTCTTTCTTCTTTCTTCTTATTACATTTGGAGCTATATAAAAATGGGGATGTGAATATTTTTTATGCCACCACGCTTATAGATAAGCTTGGGGGAGGGGATCCATTGATGTGTGTGAGAGTGACTACTTGACGTTGCACGACAACCTAGGCTAAGTAATATTCTATACTCGGTGAGATTATTTCTAGCTTTACGAAATCCAGAAATCTAAGCCTAGCGTTCATTTCATGAAATCCATACTTTTCTATTCTCCCTATTCTATTGTGTGATACTCTTATACTCCTGATAGAAAGCGTTCAATTGAAAAGTGTGTGATCTGTGATTTGTATACCACTTTAAATGATTCAGACGATGTTAATTTTAAAATTATTCCGTTTTTCATGATTATATCGTTGTTCGTGGGTTTTCCGTTTCTATTTGCACTATTATACTATGATATCAAAATAAAAATCCTTTGACATGAGTTTTTCATTCGGTACATGCTATATGAGTAAGTGAAACCCACGTCCTGAGAAAATGATCTAGCATCCTACCTCTTCGCTTCTTTCTTTCTTCTTTATTTTATTTCGATTTCACTCTTCTTCGTTTTTCATTTTTTTTTCATTTTTTTTCGCCGTTTTCGTTTTCCGAATCCACCGGGTTCGCCTTTTACTTATCTTCCTCGAGGACGAGTAAGAGGCAAGCTTGGGGGATTTTGATCACTCCTTATTTTACACCCTTTTTCCGCATGTTTGCATGTCATTTAGACCGCCCAAATCATGTTTTTCACGATATATCGACGATATTGCGATGCTTTTCATGATTTGTTGTTTTTGTCGCATTTCAGGTGATTTGGCGCGATTAGGAGTGATCTCGAGATGCGCTTACTCTAGACAGCCACCAACGACCTCCCCGAGGGGTATTTTGCTGTTGGAGAGGAGCGGAAGAAGAACGGACGTCGCAGGAGCGACGAGGAGGTCAAAATAAGCAGATTGGGCATTTTTTGTGTCCCACTCGGCCGAGTGGAGGAGCCACTCGGCCGACCAGCGAGACACTGCTCGGCCGACCAGAACAGACACAATTTACATGTGCACTCGGCCGAGCACCGAAGACCACATCGGCCGAGTGATGACATCACGTCCGCCCGAGTGGCGCCCAGACGAAGCCCTTCCAAAACATCCAAGTTACTGTTTTTCGGCTGCCTGAACTTCAGAAGACCCACTCGGCCGAGTGGTAAATCCCGTCCGCCCGAGTACTATGAAGTCATCGGCCGAGTGACGACAACTCACTCGGCTGAGCCGCCCCCGAAGTAGAGACCCCTGAAGGCCCCGACTTACTGGAAAATTACAGGGTTTCTCACTCGGCCGAGCGACTTTTGTCACTCGGCCGAGTGCGATGCGCTGCCTGTAGCGAAAACTGCGGAAAACAGGCTGTGCAGGGGCATTTTGGTCACGATTTTTGGACGATTTTGAGGGCTATTTAAACCCTGTTTTTACCCTAGTTTTGAGAGGCTCCCTCTTAGATTTTTGCAGCTTTTTAGATTAGTTTTTTATCTTTATTCTTGTGATTGGAAAGGAGAAAAAGATTGGAATTTTGTTGGATTCAATTGAAGAACTCCATTGGTTTGCTTCTCTTTTCCTTAAAAATTCTATTTTTATTGCTTATCTCAATATTGTGATGAATTCCATTGCTTATTTCAACGATTATTTTTGTGATCTCGCTATGATTTGTGAGTAGTCTCCACGTCTTGGGGCGTGGGGATGAACCCTACAAGCCCATCTTCATATTTTTGATGAATTGGTAGAATTTTGCTAGAATTGTTATTAGGGATTAGATTGGGATCAATTTACTACGGATGGCTAGGTATTCATATCAATTGGGATTTGCAAGAGATTGGATCCCAATTTGATAGGAAACCCTAGAAATCCGAATTGGGTTGGAGTCGGATTTTCGAAATATCGGTTTGCAAGAGATTGGGCCGATACTAGGATTTCCGGTTGCAATTCCATGCCGATACTCGTTTGCAAGAGATTGGATGGGTAGGAACTATCCCAATCTAGGTCGTGGACCGAGTTTGCAAGAGATTGGGCTCGGTGCACGATTGGACGATGATGTTGATCCTAATGCTAGCTTTTCTAGGCTAGGGTTTGCAAGAGATTGGACCCAAACCTAGGATAGCTATAGACCGGCAACAGCGCGAGAGCGTGAGATTGGTTCTACATTCAGTTGCAACTAGTTCATCCAAATTCTCATTCAAGAAATTTTGATACCGATAAACCGCATTTATGAAATACGGTGAGTAGCGGGGATTCCCCATTCCCTAGACGTTCTTTATTTGATTTGATATTTCTACACTTTGTCTGACGATTGTGACAGGATCGCCAAAGGCAAATTTCTCTCTTGAATAGCCAGGTTGATTGGAACAAGCACGGTCATTCGTCCTCCCTGTGTTCGATATCCCGCTCGCTGCTACGCCGTGCACTTGCGGTAAAACTACAACCGTTCTTTTGGGTCACATCCCGGAGCGATCATCTAACTGCTGAAAAAATTTAAAAAAAAAATATTTTTAGAGGGCCCAAATCGCTGACAGCGCAGGAAAAAATTCCTGCGCTGTCAGCTCAGGCACCCATATATATATATATATATAAAGTCGCCAACTTTCACAACGGCTTATTAAACATTGTTTCAAAGATGGTAAGTCTACTTCATTCTGGTATGACAACTGGCATCCTAGTGGACCCCTACACCTCATCCAAGATCCCCTCCCTGGAACCAAACTGGCTTGCGTGGGTGATTTCTGGTCCGGCTCATCTTGGTCTAATGTCCCGGCTATAAATGGGATTGGAAATCCACTCCAGCAACTAACTCCTAGTGAAGGAAAGGACGAATGGATATGGGCTTCTGGCCGCGACTTTTCCATGCACGAAACCTGGGAAAATGCTCGGGTAGCCAAGCCTCTTTTCCCCTATTTTGATGTGGTATGGTTTACCCATCATGTTCCTAAAATGTCTATGGCTTTGTTGCAAGCTATTAAAGGGAAGTTACTGACTAAGGATCGCCTTCTTAAGTGGGGGAGTATCTCTGACCAATCTTGCGTTCTTTGTGCTGGGAATGGGATGGAGAGTATTTCTAATATTTATTTTGAATTTGATTATACCAAATACATCCTCTCTAGGAGCTTCCTCAAGCTCGGGATCACAAGTATGGCCCAATCTTCGATTTCAGGAGTGTGTGATTGGATCCTTTCCAGCTACAAAAAGAAGGACCCCTTGAGTGTGTTGGCTAAAGCGGCTTTGTCTACTATGGTATGGCATATTTGGAAGCAATGAAATATGCGCATCTTTGAAGGAAAGTATACATCAAAAACAGCTTTGTTTAAGGAAATCGAGTTGGATGTAAAGATATCTCTTACCCACTTGGAAATTGAGGACGCCCCTGACATAAAGCCTTTTGCTAACTGGGGTCTTATTGATGCCTAATTCATATCTAGGTAATGTACTTTATATGATGTATATTTTGTTATCTCATTACTGACTGGTATGATTAGTTGATAATACTAGGTTGAGGGTGACGACGCTAGTGTCCTCTCTCCTCTCCTCTTATTACCTCTACTACTACCTTTCATTTTGATGTTGTAAATTTGAATTTAGATTATTAATAAAGACTTACTTTTACCTGGCAATATATAGAAATATATATATATATATATATATATATATATATATATATATATATATATATATATATATATATATATTCTGGAGAGCGCTATTGACGGAGAAGGTGATTCTGGTGACCCAAGTATGGAGGACAATGGGCCAGGGTTGATCTGTGATCCTCACGCTTTGGGAAGCAAGCTAAATTCTACAAATCATATCAGGGTCAAGGCATCTGCCTCAGGAGGATTAGAGGATCTAGGGTTTAATCACCTGGTCGGTGGTGAAACCCTCTGCAAAGAAGGAGATGGGTGTGGCCAGCTTGCTCACGATTCGGGGGGGAGGGGGCTGGAGTTGGCTTACAGAAGGGAGAGATTGTTCACAGGAGGGAGGTGGAGGATGTGGGGGGACGGTTGGCATTCGGTGCGTAGAAGGCCGATCGCCAAGGGACCTAGTACTTCTCGGGTTGGGGCATCGCCTAATAAGAAGTGGATCCCCTGGAGGCCGCTGCCAAAGGGGCTGATGAAGACTGGGGCGCATCCGCAGCTAGGAGGCCATGATGAAACCTGTTTGCTAAATTGCCTGAGAGGCCTATTATTAATGTAAATGCTACGGGGGCCAAGCTATTGTGGGTTGATTTATGTGCCAATCAGCGCAAGTAGGGGGCGGCGTTGGGCATGACGCACGTTCTGCCCAAGACTAGGGAGGATGGTTCAGTCTGTGCCAGGTTTCCTGGGGACCTAGTTCAGCGGGGAGCTGAAAATTAGAGAAACACGCTGGTGGGCTATGTATTGGGTGATATACCCTACTATAGTCAAATGGTTGCTTGGACGAAGAGATTATGGAAGCCAAAAAGAGGATACAAATATATAGCAAGGAGAATGGATTTTTTTACTTCAGATTCGAATCTCAGGAGGAGTGCAATAGGTTTTTGTCTAGAGGACCTTGGCTATTTGATGGACATCTTGTCATTCTCAAGAGATGGAGTCTTGATATGAAGCATGACCGAGATATTCTCACTTCGATCCCAATTTGGGTACAGCTGCATGGTGTCCAGCTCTATATGTGGAACCTAGAGTGCCTAATTATCATTTCCTCTATGCTAGGTAAGCCTATTTGCCTTGACGAGCTACTGATTATTTAGAGAGAATCTCATATGCCCGTTGTCTCATAGAAGTAGATGCATCAACCCTTCTAGTTTCATCCTTTGAAGTGGAGATGGATGATGGTTCGATTGTGATTATTGACACCAAATTTGAAGGTGAACCCCCTAGGTGTAGTCGTTGTGTATGCTTTGGACACACAGATGAACAGAGCCCCTCAAAGATTAAGCTCACTTCAATCCAAGAAGTTGGGAATGCCGAGGTACAAGGCTCCAATGAGAACACTGTCCTATCACAAACTGAGAATTGCAGTGCACAAAATGAGATGGTGATCAATTTTGATAGGATGACCAATATACCAAGTGGGATCTCTCCAGAGCAGGTGATTGGCACTATTATACCTAATGGGCAAGGAGCATAAGTTTACCTAAATATGGAAGGGAATGGTGAACATCCATCTAAGAATGACCAGCCTGATTCTATCCCAAGTCCTGGGAGCAATGCCGCACCAAATTTGTGCCATCCAAAATCCATTAGCATCTGCAGGAGCAAGGCAGACACCTACGTTGGAAATATATGTCCTGAAGAGCATATGGGAGGGGGTACTACTGCAGGGACAAGCTCAAGGCCCAGCCAAGGTGATCAGAGGCCGGGTACTAGGCTGCGTGTTCAAGCAGTGACCAAAGAGGGCATCCTCAATCCCTCTGCAGCTGAGCAAGACACAGACCCAACTTTGGTTAACGAGGTAGATGGCAGGTTGCCTGTTCATGTGGTGGATCCTAAGCTATTTGATGTCAGTGATGAGGTAGACATTGACAGATTGCTTGAGGGCTTAACTATTGATAACCCAGAGTGGGAGATAGAGGTGGAGGATGAGCTCCGCCGCAAGGCGGATATCAAAGATGGGAAGAAGAAGTTGGTGCCAAGTATTTCGGCTACTAGTATTTCGGCTGCGGTCAGGAGAAGTACCAGGTCTCAGGTGATGCCAACAACCAACTTTTGATTAATGACTCTATTTTTTTGGAATACCAGGGACTCAATAACCAAGTGTGGTAGAAGGACCTGAGGAATATGATTAACTCAATAAATTCATCTGCATTTTTTATATTGGAGACCAAGCTTAAGGCTCCAGCTAATGACAATAAAAAGGGTATACCAAAGGGTTGGTACTCCCTTGATAACTCTGATCATGCATCTGGAGGACTGATCATTATGGGATTTAACCCCTCTATTTGGAAGGCTACTACATTATCGAGCCCTAATCATCACATATCGGTTACTTGTATAAATGTTTGAGGGTTCGCTTGTGTCATCACAGGTGTGTATGGGTGTAATACTTTGTTGGAAAGAAAAGATCTGTGGAAAAGCTTAGAGGCCGACATTGCTTTGATAGGAAATTCCGCTTGGCTATTGGGAGGGGATTTCAATTGTGTCCTTTTCACTAAGGACAAGGTTGGTGGTAGAAAGCATGAAGAGTCTATGGTTCTAGATTTCAGTGATTGCAAGAGCAGGTGTGCGCTTCAAGAGCTGAAAAGCACATGTAATAAATTAAGCTGGTGCAACAATCGGATTGGAAATGCCCGTATAGTGGCACAACTTGATCGAGTTTTCTGTGATTCTTCTTAGATTCATATGCTTTCGGAGACGTTTACACAATATCTGGACCATTCAACAAGTGACCACTCTCTTATGGTGGGAATCTACACTCCCAGGTTCTCTCTGATCCTAAGCCTTTCAAGTTTTTTAACTATTGGATTCAATGCCCAGGTTACAAGGAAACTATTGAAACATGTTGGGCCGGCCATGAAAAGGGTACACCTATGTATAAGCTGACACAAAAATTAAAAATATTGAAACTTGTTTTCCGGGCTTGGGCAGGTGACTATCATGCAGCAAACATGGTAATAGGAGGGTGCTTGAGGAGATCCGTAATGATACTGGCATACATTCGGCCATTACCCTTCAGCACAAAGAACAACACCTTCTGAAGGAGTTAATTACAGCTATGAAGCCGGAAGAAGGTATGTTTCGTCAAACGAGCCAGCAGGACTGGCTAACCCTGGGAGACAAGAATACCAAGTTCTTCTACACTGCTATGAAGTCTAGGATCTGTCGCAACAATCTTAATAACCTAGTTGACAGGAATGGGGGCAAAACATTGTTCATGAAGAATTGAAAAGGAAAGCACTCGCTTTCTTTGAAGAGTTATATAACCAGAACCACTACCGGACCTCCTTCCAGAAACTGGTGCAGAAACATATATTAACTGAGGATTCTTCAGCTTGGCTGAGCAGGAGGATATCGGATGAGGAGATCAAAACTGCAGTTTTTCAGATTGGACCAGAAAAGTCCCCAGGACCAGATGGGTACAATGGATTCTTCTATCAACATAATTGGGTACTTATTGGAAATGAGATCAGAGACTTCAGCAACCCTATGGGTGGAAGAGCCTATCTGAAATTGGACTTGCGAAATGCTATTGATAGTGTCAATCGGGACTTCATTCTCTACTGCTTGAGGCAATTGGGTTTTCCTGATATTTTTGTCGGCTGGATCAAAGAATGCATATCTTCCCCAACTTTCTCAGTAATGATTAATGGGTCTCCGCACAGTTATTTCAAAGGAAATAGAGGTATTCGCCAAGGTGACCCTCTCTCTCCTTATTTATTTGTCGTTAATATGGAAGCTTTTTCCCTCCTGATTTCTGGGTCCATTAATATGGGTAACATCCAACCCATGCGGTGTACATGATCTATTTCTCATCTTCTTTTCGCCGATGATCTTCTGGTGTTATGTGAGTTCTTTCCTGGGCATCAAACATTTGTTGGAAGATTTCTATAATTATACTGGGATTCAGGTTAATTGGGACAAAAGTGCAGGATTGTTTAGCAAGGGTGCTAATAAAAAGAATGAATTGGCAGATATTTTGGGAATCAAGATTGCTTCAACAATATCCACCTATCTTAGATTGCCGCTTTCTTCTAAATATCCCGTGACTATTAACTACGGCAAGTTTGTAGACAAATGCAAGAAGATGATGTTGGGCTGGAGTTCGTCTCTGCTTTCTATAGTAGGACGTATTGAGCTGGTGAGGACAGTGATATACGGGATTCTAGCTTTTTGGATGCATGCTTTCCACATCCCTTTCAATATTCTGAGAACCATCTCTTCTATGTGCCGACGGTTTATATTGGGAACATCTAGTCATGGGCTTGGGAAGACATCTGCAAACCAAAAGAGGAAGGCTGCATTGGGATCAGGCTTCTGAAAGACTTAAATGCGGCAGCAGGTTTAAAACTGACATGGAGATACCTCACTTCTGATAGCATCTGTGATAAACATATGGGAATGAGATATGGGGCTGACGTTGGTTTCTTCGCGGCAATTGGTATTCCTACACAGTCTGGCACATAGAAGAGACTTCTCAATTGCCGATCAATCTCCCACAAGCTCATTCGCAGAACTGTTTGGGACGGCCGGAATACTCTCTTCTGGCTTGATCTGTGTTCTGAAGGCGGCCCACTTTGCACTCTCTGTGACATTCCACCTGGAGACGAGCTGAAACGAGTCTGCGAATACTGGATGGACGGCGCTTGGACTTCCGACCCGGTGCTGGATGCTGTCCGGTCTTTGTTTCAGCAGCGGCGATTGAGAGCAGGTTTGGATGGTTGGGATTGGGTGCCGGGAGACAGGTTCAGCTTCAAACAGGCTTGGGAGGGGGTTCGAAAGCGAGACAATCATTTTCCCTTCCACAAATTAATTTGGTACAATCATCACTCCCCTAAAATGTCTATTACTTTACTTCGTGCTTTCCAGAACAAGTTGCTTACCAGGGATTTGCTGGGAAAATGGGGTATTCCTACCCCGGTCCATTGTGTTTTATGTGATGACAACAAGGAGGAGAACATTGAGCACCAATTTTTCGAGTGTTGCTACTCTAGCTACATACTGAGCAGAGCATTGCTAAAACTCCGTATCTCTACTCATGTAACTCCAAGATTAAGTGAGATTGGGAAGTTTTACCTTGGCTGCTTCGGGGGGAAAAGTGTCATGGACATCCTGGCCAAAACTCACTTGCCGCTTCTATTTGGCATATTTGGAAATAAAGGAATCGCCGCATTTTTGATGGGGAGAAGAGAATCAAGACCGTCCTATTTGAGGAGACAGCTGCTGATATCAGAGTTGTTTTGCATGACCAAGAACCGGCTACTAATGAGGAAGCTACTACATTTACTAGCTGGGGTTTCAGGGACTTGGTCTGAGTTTTGTGTTATCACTTGAATCTTTGTAAATATGTCTGCTGAGAATAGCTACATTTAGGGTGTGGGATTGATAATGGAGAGTGACGGTGCTTGTGCCCTATCCTCTCCCTATTCATACCACATGCCCAGATGTGCTATTATTGTATTTTGTATATTGATCAATAAAGTACCACGCTAACCTTCCACACACACACACACACACACACACACACACACACACACACACACACACACACACACACACACACACACACACACACACACACACGCATATATATATACTAGTCATAACTCATGCCCGCTGGCACAGTTCATTTAAGATTTTCTCCTGTGATATATATATATATATATATATATATATATATATATATATATATATATACTAGTCATAACACATGCCCGCTGGCACGGTTCATTTAAGATTTACTCCTTCGAAATATTTGTTCTCCAAAAAATTATTTCCACAGCCAAAATTTAAAAGAACAACAAATTAGCGTAAAAATATTTAGTGGCTCAGGTACCTTCAACGTGGACGCCTTCAGCACGAAACAACAAATACGGTGTGGGCGCCTTCGGCATGGAACAACAAATTCCGCGCGGGCGCCTTCGGCGTGGAACAACAAATTCGGCTCGGAACAACACATGAGCGCCTTCGGCATGAAACAACAAATTCAACGCTAACGCCTTCGGCGTAGAACAACAAATTAGCATAAAAATTTAGCGAAACAACAAATTCGGCGCGGGCGCCTTTGGTGCGAAACAATAAATTAGCGTAAAAAATTGCACGGGCGCCGTTTGTGGGCGCGGAACAACACGCGAGCGCATTCGGCGCGAAACAAAAAATTTGACGTGTGCGTCTTCGGCGCGGAACAACAAATTAGCATAAAAAAATTTAGCCCGCGCCGAACAACAAATTAGTGTAAAAAAATTTAGCTGGCTCCTTCGGTGCGGAACAACAAATTTAGAAAAATTGCGTGGGCACTGTTTGTTGGCGTAGAACAACGCGCGAGCACATTTGGCACGAAACAAATTTGACCCGGGTGCCTTTGGCGCGGAACAACAAATAAGCGTAAAAAAATTTAGCGGTGAACCCCTTCGACGTGGGCACCTTTGACACGGACGCCTTTGACGCGGAACATCAAATTAGAGTAAAAAATTTAGCGGTAGCAGACGCCTTCGACGCAGAACAAAAAACCTCAGAGTATTTTTCGGTGACGGTATTAACTTTGTTTAATATAATGGATCATGTTTCTCCACGATCTTTCCCAAGACACTTTTAATTTCAAAGTTTTGGTTTCCAAGACACTTTTCTCCCTAAAATTTAATCTACACAAGCTTTCCCAAGACACTTTTAATTTCAAAGTTTTAATTCCCAAGACATGCCCCCGCCCAAAAAAAAATTTTTAAGTTTTCCCACTAAAATTTTCACAAATTCTAGTCTCAACCACTGATTTACCAAGATCAAATCTCAGCCACTCTTTATCTTGTCCTAGTCCGGCCTAGAATTCAAAAAAGGTTGTCAAATGTATTATATATATATATATTTTTGAAGAGTGTTATATATATATATATATATATATATATATATATATATATATATATATATATTGACGAGTAAGTATGTGACTTTATTCATATGATATCAATACAATTAAAGTCATCCAATAGGTAGACTTAGTAGATAGAAGAAAGAGGGGGAATATGGCACAAGCGCCGTCACCCCCTACTAACTACCATAAACCTAGCCCAACCTATGGAGCCTAAGAAGCTATACAAGAGAAAGCTAAAAACAAAACAAAAGCAAGTATATGCTCTATACAATCACAAGTCAAAGAAACCCCAGTTTTCAAAAGGGCCGGCTGAGCAATTCTGACATCAGAAGAGATGGCCTCAAACATCGCTGTTTTCTCCCCACCCTTCCCTTCAAATATTCTGCTATTCTGTTGCTTCCAAATGTGCCAGACCATAGATGCTAGCGCTATTTTAGCTAAAATACCAACACTCTCCTTTTTACTATAACGAGAAAGGAATAGATCACCCACCTCAGCTAGAGATTGGGGGGTTGGGATTGTGATACCAAGCTTGAGGAGGCCCCTGCAAAGAATGTATCGGGAGTAGCTACATTCAAAGAAAAGATGATACACACTTTCAATTGCATCCTCCTTACATAACACATAAAGTTGGCTGGTAGGAACCCGCCACTTAAAAAGCATGTCTCTCGTGAGGAGCTTGCCATGGAAAGCACGAAGGAGGGTGATTGCCATCTTCGGGATGTGGTTACTATACCATACGACTTTGTAATAGGGGAAAGGCACCCCAACAGTTCGCGAACTGTTCCAGGCTTCATGGAGGGTACATTTTGGCCCCGATAACCACTCCTAGGAGTCATTTCCTTGTGAAAGGGAGAAACCCCTTAGGGACTGCTGCAGATTCCGAATGTCAGGGACATCTTTCCAACAATTTGGGGACCAATAATCAATAACAAGATTCCGCTCTGCACCAACAGGGACATCATGATGTAAAGCAATAGGAACAGACAGCAACCAATTATCATACCAAAAGGACGTAGAAGCACCATCCTTAACAGCACGCCTAATGAGTTTGTGAGAAATGGATCTAGAGCGAAGCATGAATTTCCAAGTACCAAAGTTTGTTACTAAAGGCTTAGCACCAAAAAACCCCATCTTACCTGATATGTAATGGCTTCTCATGTATTGAGCCCAAGGACCCTCTGAGGAGAGGAGTCGCCAAGACAGACGGACCCCTGAAGCTACATTAAGATCCGATAGTAGCTTCAGCCCCACACCCACCTTAGGAGAGCATAAATCCCGCCAAGCCCAAGTGTGCTGATTGCCCCAAATAAATCTTCTGCCGGCAGTAGTGATCGTACGTAGGACCGATGTAGGGATACGATAGGCAAACATCCAAAAACCCACCATGCCATATATACCAGTGCGTACCAGCTCAATTCTACCCGTTATAGAGAGGAGAGACGAAGACCAACCCTGGAGCCTCTTTTTGCATTTATCCACCAGCTGATTAAACATAGTAGCTTTGGGGTAATGAGCTGACAAAGGTAATCCAAGATAAATTGAGAGGGAGGACACACTTTTAATACCAAGGCCATTAGCAAGCCTCCCAGGATCCTTAGTACATTTACTAAAAATAACAGAACTCTTTTCCATATTAATCTGAAGCCCAGTAAAGTTATTCAAAGTATCCAACAACTGCCCAATGCCCTCAAAAGAGTGGATGTTTGCACGACAAAAACCCAATAAATCATCTGCAAATAGGAGGTGCGAAATGGCTCCCATTCTCCTCATAGGATGTATAGTCTGCATAGCCTCAGCTCGAGCCATAAGTAAAGAAAAAGCCTCCATAACAATAACGAAAAGAAAAGGGGATAATGGATCACCTTGCCTCAGACCTCTGTTTGAGGTAAAAAATCCCACAGGAGAACCATCCACTAATACTGAAAAAGAGGGAGTAGTAATGCATTCTGTGATCCATTTGATATAATTGACTCCAAAGCCCTTCTGGTGCATCATAAATAAAATAAATTCTCTGTTGACACTATCAAAAGCTTTGTGCAGGTCCAACTTTAAACAAGCTCTAGCAACCATAGGATTACTAAAGTCCCGTATCTGCTCATGGGCAAGAAGAGTACAGTCAGAAAGTAGATGACCCTTTAAGAATGCAGCCTGGTTTGGAGAGATGAGCCCATCAATAACATGCTTCAATCTGTTACATAGAATTTTGCTGATAATCTTATAAAGGACATTGCAACACGCAATAGGCCTGTAATCACCTAATCCTGTGGCCTTAGCATTTTTAGGGACCAAAGTGAGAAATGTATGATTAACCTGGCGTAACAACGAGCCTGATCTGAAAAAAGAAGCCACAGCCTGTATGACATCACTGACTATAATGTCCCAGTCATGCTGATAGAAGTAAGCATTGAAACCGTCTGGTCCTGGGGCTTTATCCTTTCCAATTTGGAAGACTGTATCCTTAATTTCTTTTACGGTTACTCCCCTATCCAACCATACCTTAGATTCAGCAGTGAGAATACGTTTGGGGATAAGATTTGGAAAAACATTCCAGTAGTTGTCCTGAAAGTAGAGCTTCTCGTAATAAATAGGGGCCTCCTCCCTAAGAATGACTGGATTTGAACTTCTTAGCCCCTCCACATTAATCAGATGTGAGAGGTTATTGTAACTTTACCTGGACTTCATGGCACTGTAGAAGAATTTGGAATTTCTGTCACCAAGCTTCAGCCAATTCTGCCTGCTCCTTTGTCTAAAGTCAGCCTCCTCCATGTCCAAGGCATTTGCAAGTCTGAAAGTCATTTCTTGCACCCTCTTTTGGAGCTGAATGTCACTATGAATGTTTGCATGTGACTGAATTATGAGGAGCTCATCACGGCATAAGCTGACAGCCGAAGTTGATTTGTGCATAGCCGAAATTTTTTTCAGCTCATTTTTAAGAAAGACCAGTTTATTTACAACCTTTTTCATTGGGGAGACATGCAAATTATTACTCGGCCAATTTGCAGCGATAAAATCCTTGTACCCAGGCAAATTACACCAAGAATTGAAGAATTTAAAGGGTTTTGGGAACGAAGGTACCTTGGGGAGGAGGTACATGATTATAGGGGTGTGATCGCTAGATCCTGGCGATGCATACTCCATGTAAGAATGAGGCAGTCTAGTAATACAAGTCAAATTGCATATAATCCTGTCAAGCCTAGCTGAAATGCATCCCCCTCCAATACGCCTATTGTTCCAGCTGTAGCAGTTGCCTATGCTCTTCATATCCATCAACTGGCAGTTCCTTATACAATTATTGATATCTTCAACCCCTTTAGTATCCAAAGGACGCCCACCAATTTTCTCATTTGAAAATCTAACACAATTGAAGTCGCCTCCCATTATCCATGGCATATTACCAAAAAACATAGCATCGGCGGATAATTCACTCCAGAGATCCAGCTTGAGGGGTGCAATATTAAATGCATATACAACAGTAAGGCCCATAACAAGTCCTGAAGCATTAGAAATAACGAAAGAAATATGTTGTGCCGATTTAGAATGCGTAGAACAGCTCCAGATAGATCCATCATAGTGTATAACAATACGCCCCCCCGAATGCATCGCTCTATTGTCAACACAACACCATCTATTAGGAAAACAATTTGAAATCCTAGACGCATTCCCATCCTCCACCTTAGTTTCCAACAAGCAGGCAATAAAAGGCTTAAGTTTTTGAACTCTGATTTTAAGCTCACTCCTCCACGATGAGTTGTTGAGACCCTTAGTATTCCATATATATAATACATTTGAGGGATGTTATCAAGAGAAATTGGATAAGAGAATTTGGATAAGAGTTGAGAAATTGGTTAGATTTGAGGGATGTTATCAAGAGAAATTGGATAAGAGGAATTGGATAAGAGTTGAGAAATTGGTTAAGACAAGAGAAATTGAAATTGGGAGAAGTGAACTTGAGTTTGGGAGGAAACTATTTGATATGAGGTTTGAAATTTTAAGTTTGAAACAAAATTTTGGGGGATTAAATTTTGGGGGGTAGAAAAGTGTTATGAGGGGAATGAAATATTTGGGGGGAAGTTGGAAATAAAAAAATTTGGAAATTAAATCCCTCTCAAATCTCTCTCCCGCTCTCTCTATCTTTCTCCCTCACCCAACCCCCTTGCCTCTCCCTACTTTGATCCCGACCCCCTTGTAATGCCCTACAAGCTACTGCACAAGTACTAGAGGGGGGGTGAATAGTACTTTAAAAATAACAAGGAGTATAATTCCTAATTATAGTGCAAACAACTACCAAATCAATTTGCGGAAGTTTAAATTGAATGACAATAACAAAAATAACAATGCTAACAAAAGATGTTGCTGGGTTCGGATCCACCCAAGTCTCTCCGACTTGTTCCCGATGATCCTACGTCCCAACCACCCGGATCCCCTCCGGATACTTAGGTTAGAAACCCTAACCCAAGATTTCCACTATGATATCTTGTGAAAAACCTTCACAAGATCAAATCATACATGCAATGGCAATAATGAATCCCACAACCCGGGATCACAACCTTCTCTCACAACCGAGAGAATCAATAAGCAATATAAACAAGTTTATAATGAAATAAACAATCTTACCACAAAATCCTATACCTTGAGTTTTCTTACCAAATAGGTGCAAGGAGGGATTTGAGGAAGATGAAGTCACCAAGACCTAGCACCAAAAAAATGACCAGCAATGGGTGCCTAGGAGTTATTTGGAGACTTGAATCAAGCTAGAGCTTGAAGGGCTCACCAAGAACAAACTTCTCTCAAGATGGATTCTAGATCTAGAAAGTGAGAGAATGGATTTCTTGTGAGGAAGAGAGCTTTGGAAATGAGTGAGAATGGCTATCTCTTTCAATCTCAATGAATCTCTTAATGGCAGCTCTAACATAGAGAGAAATGACCTAGGTTCGTATTTATAGGGTCCCATAAAAACAAGTTAGGTCAAGTCCCAACGGATAGAAATCTGAGGCAACTAGTCGGTCAAAGAA
Source organism: Scilla litardierei (assembly GCA_030789695.1). Taxonomy (NCBI): domain Eukaryota; kingdom Viridiplantae; phylum Streptophyta; class Magnoliopsida; order Asparagales; family Asparagaceae; genus Scilla; species Scilla litardierei. Next base: position 79,946,157 of record CM061132.1, on the reverse strand, counting down.
CAACCACTGACTGACTAGTTCATCAACTAGTCGGTCAGTCAAACAACATGGACCGACTAAGTGAAGAACTGAGAAGAGATAGAAATTCAGACCTAGAAATCTAGTCGGTCCAAGAAGACTTTCTGACCGACTAGTTTCACAACTAGTCGGTCAGTCAGTGAACGTAGACCGACTAAGAGGCAAAAACAAATAGTCTGAATACAAATTGACTTAGTCGGTCCAAGAACAAAAGTTGACCGACTAGATTATTAACTAGTCGGTCACCAAACGTTCTTAGACCGACTAACGATAAACAGTAGCTTAGGAGAAATTTGGCATGTACAGTAAATCACAACTAGTCGGTCAAAGAAGCATCACTGACCGACTAGTTCACAAACTAGTCGGTCGGTGAGTCAACGTAGACCGACTAACTGTAAACAGTACTGAACAAGAAAAGATTAACTCACACTAGTCGGTCCAAGAAGCTCTGTTGACCGACTAGATCACCATCTAGTCGGTCAGTACTTCTTCTTGTACCAACTAACATGCACAAACAAGTCCGAATCGAAGCGCGATGCTTCGGGGAAGTTAGAATGGACTTGTACTAAGATCCTAGAGCTACGATATGAGCGTTATGAAGATAGAATCGTAAGATATACTCAAGGCTTAACATTCTATAGATCGAAGCAAAAAGACTATAAATAAAACCTTAATGAACGGTCTTCGAGAGCTTCGATCAATTCTTCATGACTTCCAAAACGGTCCAAGAGCTTCAACGAAGCTTTAGGCAAAGAATACGATCTTTGAGAAGTCTTGAGATGTCGCTTTGATTGTTCTCGTGAATTTGGCGACGATCTCCAATACTGCGCTCACAAATTGTTAGTTCATGAATTATTTATGTTTGCTCATCATCCAAAACCAAATCCAGGGAGTCTAATATTCAACATTCTCCCCCTTTTTGGTGATGACAAACCAACATAAATAATAATAAAAAATAATGATTCAAATGTAAAATACTTACTCCCCCTGCATTGATGACACGTTAATTCCAAAATGAATATATATAAATTGCATCAATGAGACGAGTAAGATATATAACGAGAATCGATTTTTGAAATATCGGATTTTGAAAATCCTTATATATATCTTAACTCCCCCTGAATCTAACACATTAAATTAGATTCTTGGAAATTGAGTTAAATTTTCATTTGCCCTATTTATTATCATTATCTCTCCCCCTTTGGCATTATCCCAAAAATGGGGGGCATACAACGACAACAACTAGGAAAAGGAAAATCCAACATCGGGAGTATTAGATATTGACGATGAACCTAATTGACACTAAGGGAAAAGTGATGAAAACAAGTCAAGGTGTGCCAAATTGTCCATTATCAAATAGCGATAATTAAAATCATCAAAAATACCAAATATTTATTCATTTATTGAATAATGAAACATACTCTCCAATATTCAATATTCTTGGTTAAATTTGTGCATGGAAAACAATTCTATACAATCATAGAAATATAATCTATTTAACCAAGTTTTTAAGCGACGAGCGACGATTTCACATATCATAGTCAATGAATGAAAATTAAATGTGCACAACGAAGTAAAACAAAGAGAACATCGATGTATATATATATATATATGAATACCATGAGTACAACCAAAACACATCGAGTACATCATATCAAGTGCAACACACCATCAATATAAACATCAAAAAGATACATCATACACCATCGAATCATCATCAACATCCAAAGTACATCAAAATACAACACCGACATCCATAAAACCAAAATACATCAAAACAACCCCAACACTCCATCGTAACCCAAAATACTCTCAATAAGATGCATCATCCAAAGATCATAGGAGAGGCCTCGAAACAGACGATCACGAGGAAGTGGCTGGATCTGCAGTCTCCGTGGGTCCAGTCGAAGGAGTGGACTCAGGCTCTGCAGGGAGGAGAGGCGTGTCAACAGACGGGATCGTCGGGGCAGGGGTGGAGACATCGACGACTGGCTCAACGGCTGGGGTCTCAACAGGAACATCAGCAGGCAAAACAGGAGGAGGGTCGTCAGCAGGAGGAGCAGCAGCATCAGAAGTCTGATCCACTGGTGCAGAAGTCTCAGGAGCACCAGAAGAGGTGCCAGCATCAGGAGCAGATGTGGTAGCAGCAGCAACAGCAGTGGCCTCATCGCCACGAGCCAAGGAGGTGACCAGCTCATCAATATCCTCATCGTCCATCTCCTCATCCTCAGACACAGGAGGAGGAAGCTGAACGCCCATCAAACTAGCCATACGGCAGACGACCTCTTCGGTACGAGCCAAACGCGACTCGTGCCGACGAAGTAACCGAACGACATCATCAAGTGTGGCGGAGGAAGGAGGGACTGAAGCAACTGAAGGGGTGGCCTGAGTGCAGAAGGTGTCGACCGCTGCACGTGACGGAGTGCCGCAAGAGATTTCTTGACGGCCGTCGTGTTCAGAGGAGGACCAAGAGGACGCTCATCATCAGGGGGCAAGGGGACACCGAATCGACGGAAAACCAAGGTCAGGAGACACGGATATGGGATATGCGCAGATTTAGTGGTCTTGCGAATACACTCGAAAGAATCCATCTTATCGAGTATAATGCGAGCCCAATTAATCTCGCTACCCATAAACCGTGCGTAAATCAATTTCAGAAACGGCTGAGATGGAAGAGAAGAAGATCCATACTTGGGAAGAAGGCAGGATTTCAAGATCAGGTTAATCACCCAAGCATTCGGCTTGAATGATTTCGAAGGGACTCCTATGAAGGCAGGGGGGATAACCTGGAAGATTTTGCCTAGGGTCCGCTGATCGAGGGAGGAGATATCATCGACAGAGATGTCAGACGGGAGGAGGCCACACGACGAGCAACCTATCAACTCCCCCAAGATTTCTACCGTGAGGACTATAGGAGTCCCCAAAACAGAAGTCTCGATGGAGTGAGACTCACCGTACTGGCCCCGGACACGATTGGCATAAAATAGTTTGACCAGGCGAGGATAGGGTCGGGGATTCGCCTTAGGGTCATATCTAAGGTAGTCCAATAGGCCACTATAGGAGAGAAGATCCGCAAGGCCAAGAAAATCAGAAAACTGAACGTAATGCTCCAACAGCAGTGGGCAGTGCTCTATACGGTTGTACGCTGCGAGACACTGAGGGTCGTCGCAGCACAACGATATATCTACACTGCCGACTGGCATATGAGCTTTACCCTTAGCCTTACAGGGCTTAGGAGGAGGTGGAGGAGGGGGTGGAGTAGGTGCCTTCTCGGGATGTTCAGGAGTGTATTCTTCATCGGAATCATCCTCGGAATCACTAACTGAATGCTCACCGGGAGGAGTGGGTGCACGGAACTTCTTGGGTTTAGATTTGGGCTTGGAAGATTGGCCGGTAGGTTTAGGCTTGGACATCCTCTTCCGCTTCAACAGAGTTGAAGACGAAGAGGGGGGTCGAGTGGTCTTGGCCCTATGCTTAGGAGGGGTCGAAGCGGTCGGAGCATCTACGGTCATGGGGGATGCCCCAGAAGATGTAATCGGGAGTCTCGTTCTTGCCATGATCACGGCACAACGAGTACAAACAAGCGACGGGATAAGATCAAAGATCCTAACTCAAACCCTAGAACCTAAGACACAAACTAAGCACAAAGCCCTAAGATAAATTTCGAAAACCCTAGAACCCTAGAGGTGAAAACAAAGTATAGAGCAAACCCTAGGTATGAAAAACAAGATCTAGGAAGGGGGAGATACCTAGGGGAGTGGTCGACGGCGACTGGCGGTGGAGATGGCCGGAAAAGTGGCCGGAGATCGACGGGAAGACGAATGGTCTCGATCGGGTTTAGGGGGTTTTTCGAGCTGGAGAGTGAAAACAAACCGACTAAATGAAGAAACGATCGGATAAAATTAGATTAAGTCGGTCGGGAATGCGAAAAGACGCGACTGCCCTAGAGCACTTAGTCGGTCATAGTTCAAGCACTGACCGACTAGATTACGATCTAGTCGGTCGGTCAATGAGCTTAAACCGACTAAGTCGAAACAGAGGCAAACAGAAAAATCTAGGGCTAGAGTTAGTCGGTCACAGTATAATCACTGACCGACTAGTTTTCAATCTAGTCGGTCGGTAAGAGAACTGTGACCGACTAAAAGAAGTCAATGACTAGGGAAAGTTAAAGCTTGAACTAGTCGGTCTGAGTTCACTAGCTGACCGACTAGATGAGCATCTAGTCGGTTGGCTGATGAACTGAAACTGACTAGAAGAGTCCAAAAGTTGATAAATGAGTTCTCTTCATAAAAACACTTGGATGAAACATCTTAACCATCTCATAAGTCATCTAAACTACCCCATTAAACGTCGAAATCTTAAATACGACATTCAAATAAGAATTCGAGCAAAAATTCAAACATATCACATAAAATCCCCAAAAATTCAATAAATCTAGCATGAACGAAATATCGCGAAATATAATAGCATGCAAGATAATTGAATGAGATATGAATCCTATATCTCGGATTCACACATAATCCCCAATTCTCGACGCAACCACACAAAGGAGTCCTCCTTTAGGGGTTTCGTGAAAATATCGACGATTTGCTTTTGGGTTTCAACGTACACTAATATGATGTCCTTTTTAGCAACATGATCATCTAAAAAATTGTGTCGGACATCTATGTGTTTAGATCGGGAATGGTGCACCGGATTCTTTGAAAGACAAATAGCACTTTGGTTATCCACCATGATAGGGCTAGTATCACAATGAATACCAAAATCCTTCAGTGTGTGTCTCATCCAAAGAACCTGGGCACAAGCGGCACCGGCGACAATGTATTCCGCCTCGGTGGTTGAAAGTGATACCGAATTTTGCTTCTTGGAAAACCAAGAGACAAGGGAATTTCCTAGAAAATGGCAAGTGCCACTAGTACTCTTCCTGTCGGATTTGCATCCCGCATAATCAGCGTCACTATATGAGACTAACTCATATGTGCTAGATTTCGGATAAAGTAATCCAAAATCTAAAGTGTAACTTAGATAGCGAAAAATACGTTTAACCGCTACTAAGTGAGAATCCTTAGGTTGAGACTGATAACGAGCACAAATACAAACGGTAAACATAATATCGGGCCTACTTGCGGTAAGATAAAGTAAACTACCTATCATACCTCGATATAGACGAATGTCTACATCTTTTCCGCCCGTATCTTTATCAAGATGTGTTGTAGTGCTCATAGGAGTCTTTTTCCCGGAGGCATTCTCCATTCCAAATCGCTTTAGCAACTCCACAGTGTACTTCGTTTGGTGGATGAAGATTGCATCGTTCAATTGGCGAATTTGGAGACCTAAGAAATATTTGAGTTCGCCCATGTGGCTCATCTCAAATTGTTCCTTCATAACATTAGAAAACTCTTCTCAAAGAGTGAAGTTAGTAGCACCGAAAATGATATCATCAACATAAATTTGAACTAATAAAATATCATTATTCGCATGCTTAACAAAAAGTGTAGAATCGGCTTCGCCCATTTTAAAATTCAAATCCAAAAGAAAATTCTTTAGGCGATCATACCAAGCTCGAGGAGCTTGTCTCAAACCATAAAGAGCTTTCTTTAGTTTAAAAACATGATTTGGAAATTTTTCATTTATGAAGCCCGGAGGTTGAGAAACGTAAACTTCCTCAACGACATCTCCGTTCAAAAATGCACTTTTAACATCCATTTGAAATAATTTAAAATTTTTATGGCATGCATAAGACAATAATAGTCTAATTGATTCTAATCTAGCTACCGGAGCGAAGGATTCTTCGAAATCGATACCTTCCTCTTGGCGATAGCCTTGAGCTACTAACCGAGCTTTGTTCCGGACGACGACTTGGTTTTCGACGGTTTTGTTCTTGAAGATCCACTTTGTCCCTATGACGGTGTGGTTCTTTGATGGCAAAGGAACAAGCTCCCATACCTCATACCTCATACCTCTCAAATTGAATGAGTTCCTCCTCCATGGCAAGTATCCAAGCACTATCTTCGCACGCTTCAACTATATTCTTTGGCTCTATCGATGAGGCAAAGGCACAATTGGCGAAGTGGTGGACTTGCGATCTCGTCTTGACTCTATCATGAATATTGCCAATGACTTGCACATGGGGATGGTCGCAAACGGTATGAAGCCGCTTGGGAATACCTTGATCACTAGGCACATTCTCAACAACTTCATTAGTCGGGTTAGTATCAATAGAATCAATTGAATCAATAGACTTAGAATTTTCAAACGAATCACATAAAACATCCATAGAGTCATCATCGTTTGAAATTCTAGGAGTAGTGAAATTCTTATTAAAAGAGACATGAAGTGATTCCTCGATCGTAGAGGATCTTTTGTTGTATATTCGGTAGGCTTTGCTACGTGAGGAATACCCAACAAATATCCCCTCATCCGATCTCGGATCAAACTTGTCCAAATTATCATATGTGTTTTTAATAAAACATTTTGCGCCGAAAACACAAAAATGTTTAACTTGAGGCAATCTACCAAACAACAATTCATAACAAGTTTGTTTGGTGTCGGGCCTCAAAAGTATTCTATTAAACACATAACAAGCGGTGTGTACCGCTTCCGCCCAAAATTGATAACCAAGTTGACTATCATCGAGCATAGTGCGAGCACACTCCACAAGCGTTCTATTCTTCCTCTCAACAACACCATTTTGAGGAGGTGCGCGAGGGAAAGAAAACGTGTGAGTAATTCCAAGATCATCACAAAAATTTGAGAAAGACTCATTCTCAAATTCACCCCCATGATCACTACGAATAGTGACAATGGTGGTTCCGATGAGATTTTGTACTTTCTTCACAAATATTGTGAAGTTTTCAAAAGCTTCATTTTTATTACATAAGAAAAATACCCATGTAAATCTAGAATAATCATCGACAATGACAAGTCCATATCTTGCATTTGCTAAGGAAGCAACTCTAGTTGGCCCAAATAAATCTAGATGTAATAGCTCTAGTGGTCGTTTAGTAGAAATGCTTTTCTTAGGTTTAAATGAAGATTTAGGAAGCTTGCCACATTGACAAGAATCACAAAAACTTTTCTTTTCAAAAACGAGATTCGGAAAACCTTTAATGGAATTTAATTTTGAAAGCTTATAAAGTGTTCCAAAGTTCACATGTCTAAAGCGTCGATGCCATAAGTGTTGTTCACTTGTGTTGGCAACGAGACATTGTTCATATGACTTGGGAAGATCCAAAATATAAATATCTTTATGGCGTGTGCCGGAAAATAATAACTTATTATTATCATTTGAAATATGACACAATCCTTTCGCAAAGCTAACTTTGTAACCTTTGTCACAAAGTTGGCTTATTGAAATACGATTATGATTTAAACCATTAACTAGATAAACATCACTAATTAAGGGTTTAGACGGGTTACCCACTTTACCAACACCGACGATGGTTCTGCTCTCGTTGCCTCCAAATACGACGCGGTTTCCATTTGCAATGGGAACTACTCCGGAGGGCAATTGAGCGTCACCCGTCATGTGTTTTGAACACCCGCTATCGAGTATCCAATTCCCTTTGGAGCTAAATTTAAATTTGTTGCTCCTTTTCTTTTTCTTTTCCTTGAGTACCTAAAGATAGAAAATTTCATATCATGGTACCCAAGGTCATTGGGTCCTCAAAGGTTAGACCTTTGGAAGCCAAGTCCAATTGGACTTAGACTTCCCCACATAATTTCTACTATGCACAACATCCGAAAAATAAGCATTCATATATACTTGTTTTTCATCCATGCTTGTGTCCTTTGAGCTCCAAATAGTGAAAATCTTGGGAGCCCTCATCCTATTGGGTGCATGCATGCGACGTTGATTTCTACGTGATGCATGTTGTGGATAGGCATACGGAACATGATGGAATGGTGCATGACGAGAATTATTCATATGATGAGGTGGGTGAACATATGCATGTGTGGGAACACGTGCGTGAGGGTGTCTCACATGGTGTGCACGTGCCCGAGAATGTGTTGCATAAAAATCATCATATGTGTGAGACGGTGGAGTAGGACGTGTGTCCCTACGTGGCATGGTATTGGTGTACATATAAGCATGCCCCTTCTTTGGAGGTCCACCCAAAGTGGGTTTCTTTCCGAAAGAATGTGTGGACGAGATGGAAGCACCATTGGTAGAAGAACTACCAATAGAGTGTTTGCTACCACTCGTAGAGTCACCGGAAGTTGGCCTAACAAAAGTAGTGGCCGCTTTGGATGGACATCCCATCGTATACCCCAAACCAATGTGGTGATTGGCCGGAAGTAAGTCACTTAGGATTTTATCCAAATGGTCCTTACCCTTATTGAATTTATTAATTCGGCCTAATGTGTTCTCATATTTCTCTTTGAGAGAACGCATAGAAGTATCCAAGTTTGATACTTGCGATGTGATCACATAAACACGAGATTTAAGATTCTCATTCTCAATACTCAAAGTCGAGTTTTGAGAAGTCAAATCCGCTATACTATGTTCTTCCGGATCTTCAATGCTAACATGTTCAAGTTTAGATTTGAGATTGACAATCTCATTTCTTAACTCTTCAACAACGGTGTCGTTGTTGGTGATGATAGTCTTAGGCGAGGTTTGAATGCTAGCTAGGTCATCTTTTACTTTAGTATATCTATTTACTAATTTAGTGTATTTGGACCATAGTTGAGAGTTAGCATTCCTAAGATCATCCATAGTTACCTCATCGCCTTCGTTGTCGCTATCATCGGAGGAGGAAGATCCTTGATCATGCTCCTCTCTTTCCATGAAGCACATGTGCGCTTGCTCCACTTTCTCATCGTCCGACTCTCCGCTTGAGGAATCCTCGGAGTCGGTGAATGTTGCTCCGACAAGTCCCTTTTTATACCCCTTTTTGTACTTCTTGGACTTGTCGAACTTCGGCGCCTTCCACTTCTCCTTTTGCTTGTTTTGAGGACAATCCGCTTTGATGTGTCCTGGCTTATTGCATTTAAAGCACAAGGGTGGAGAGGCGTTAGTAGAAGTAAATTTAGATTTTTGTTTGAAGTTACCCTTTCGGAAGAAGCGATTGAACTTCTTTGCCATGAGTGCAATGGATTCCATGTCCATTTCTTCTTCCGAGTCCTCATCATCGGTAGAGGTGGATGAAGCCGCCTTGAATGCAATTGCCTTTTTCTTAGGCACGTCTTGGTTCAAATAGGACTTCATCTTTTCTTGTAACTTCACCTTGCTATCTTTGCGTACCTCGTATGACATCAAAGTACCCATCAATTGAACTACGGTATACTTATTCATGTCATTACCTTCCTCGATGGCGAAGGTACGTTTCTCCCAAGAAGAAGGAAGTCCTTCGATAAGCTTTGAACACTTCTCCTTTTGGGTGTAGGTTTTGCCGAGAGCTTCCAACTCGTTCATTATGTCGACGAAGCGAGCATAATACTCCTTCATCTTTTCTCCCTGTTCCATATGAAACAATTCGTAATCTCTATTGACTACCACGAGTTTAGAATCTCTTACCCGACTCGTTCCTTCATGCAAAATGAGGAGCGAATTCCAAATTTGATATGCACTCTTACATGTGCATATCTTATTAAAATCTTCGGGTTCCAATGCACATTGTAAAGCATTCATTGCTTTGGCATTTGCAATCTCCACGACGACCTCCGTGGTAGTCCACTTGTCGAAATCTTCTTCGGTAGGCACATTGTACTCCGACATGGTAATTCTCCATAAGGAGACGCTCCGGAGGAACGTTTCCATCCGGCATTTCCAATATCCATAATTGACGCCGTTGAAGAATGGAGGCCTAGTCGAGGAATGTCCTTCCATGACCGAAGACGCTCCTTCACGGTTCTTGAAGGTGCCATAGTCGGAAGGTGGACGCACGGTTTTGTTGTCGTTGGCAGACATAGCTCAGTATCTGGCTCTGATACCAAATGTAATGCCCTACAAGCTACTGCACAAGTCTAGAGGGGGGGTGAATAGTACTTTAAAAATAACAAGGAGTATAATTCATAATTATAGTGCAAACAACTACCAAATCAATTTGCGGAAGCTTAAATTGAATGACAACAACAAAAATAACAATGCTAACAAAAGATGTTACTGGGTTCGGATCCACCCAAGTCTCTCCGACTTGTTCCTGGTGATCCTACGTCCCAACCACCCGGATCCCCTCCGGATACTTAGGTTAGAAACCCTAACCCAAGATTTCCACTATGATATCTTGTGAAAAACCTTCACAAGATCAAATCATACATGCAATGGCAATAGTGAATCCCACAACCCGGGATCACAACCTTCTCTCACAACCGAGAGAATCAATAAGCAATATAAACAAGTTTATAATGAAATAAACAATCTTACCACAAAATCCTATACCTTGAGTTTTCTTACCAAATAGGTGCATGGAGGGATTTGAGGAAGATGAAGTCACCAAGACCTAGCACCAAAGAAATGACCAGCAATGGGTGCCTAGGAGTGATTTGGAGACTTGAATCAAGCTAGAGCTTGAAGGGCTCACCAAGAACAAACTTCTCTCAAGATGGATTCTAGATCTAGAAAGTGAGAGAATGGATTTCTTGTGAGGAAGAGAGCTTTGGAAATGAGTGAGAATGACTATCTCTTTCAATCTCAATGAATCTCTTAATGGCAGCTCTAACCTAGAGAGAATGACCTAGGTTCGTATTTATAGGGTCCCATAAAAACAAGTTAGGTCAAGTCCCAACGGATAGAAATCTGAGGCAACTAGTCGGTCAAAGAACAACCACTGACCGACTAGTTCATCAACTAGTCGGTCAGTCAAACAACATGGACCGACTAAGTGAAGAACTGAGAAGAGATAGAAATTCAGACCTAGAAATCTAGTCGGTCCAAGAAGACTTTCTGACCGACTAGTTTCACAACTAGTCGGTCAGTCAGTGAACGTAGACCGACTAAGAGGCAAAAACAAATAGTCTGAATACATTGACTTAGTCGGTCCAAGAACAAAAGTTGACTGACTAGATTATCAACTAGTCGGTCACCAAACGTTCTTAGACCGACTAACGATAAACAGTAGCTTAGGAGAAATTTGGCATGTACAGTAAATCACAACTAGTCGGTCAAAGAAGCATCACTGACCGACTAGTTCACAAACTAGTCGGTCGGTGAGTCAACGTAGACCGACTAACTGTAAACAGTACTGAACAAGAAAAGATTAACTCACACTAGTCGGTCCAAGAAGCTCTGCTGACCGACTAGATCACCATCTAGTCGGTCAGTACTTCTTCTTGTACCAACTAACATGCACAAACAAGTCCGAATCGAAGCGCGATGCTTCGGGGAAGTTAGAATGGACTTGTACTAAGATCCTAAAGCTACGATATGAGCGTTATGAAGATAGAATCGTAAGATATACTCAAGGCTTAACATTCTATAGATCGAAGCAAAAAGACTATAAATAAAACCTTAATGAACGGTCTTCGAGAGCTTCGATCAATTCTTCATGACTTCCAAAACGGTCCAAGAGCTTCAACGAAGCTTTAGGCAAAGAATACGATCTTTGAGAAGTCTTGAGATGTCGCTTTGATTGTTCTCGTGAATTTGGCGACGATCTCCAATACTGCGCTCACAAATTGTTAGTTCATGAATTATTTATGTTTGATCATCATCCAAAACCAAATCCGGGGAGTCCAATATTCAACACCCCTCCCCCTCGATCCCCTGCACATCCCTTCTTAGCCCGCACTCAGATCACTCACTCTTTATTTCGGCTCCGAGGGCAATGAAGCACATCAACGATAGGTCGACGATCCCCCACAAAGCCCTTCACCAAGCTCTACAAGCCTGAGGTCAGTGTCAAGGAGGAGGATGAGCCACTGCTCTGGGGGAAACAAAGCTCAGCAGCAGTAAGTTGCGGTCCTTCGTTCAAAAGCCACATCATTTCTCTTCTTAATCAATCTCAACCTATCACTTGGGATTCCACCGTTAACTCGGTGGTGATCGCAGTAGCAGTAGCATCATCATCATGGCTCTCCAACATCAAGGTGGCTTTCAATTTTGCTTGCGTGGATGCTTGTGCCGAGGTTGGTGGATGAGCTGGTAGGGTTCTTTAGTTTTTTTCATTTTACTTATTAACTGTTTGATTGTTTGACTCAATAATTAGATTGGAATCACACTAACCAAATTCAAAAGGGTGAGATCCAATGTCTTATTATCCAATGTGCAACAATAATCTTGGAAAACCCCTGTAAATCCTCATGCTTACATTCGAAATTTAGATGTGAAAAAGTACTTTCTTAATACAGGTTATATACATATGCCTTTTTTCAAAGCATTTCATTAGATGAAGATTTCATTATGCTTATTTAATTTATTTATTTACTTATTTGCATCTATCTTGAACTGGGGTGCTTGGGTAATTTTTCGATGATCCAAAGCTAAAATCGAATGTTTTTGTTGATTGTTGAGGAAAGTTATGAATACATGAGAAACAAGGACCATTAGGGAATTCAAGGGCATTAATATCTTCCACTTGGATATGAAACCTATTGGAGGATGGTGGATAACCTGGTCAGATGATAATAAAATTTCTAAGACAAGTCAGAAGGGTCCTCACTCACTGTGTCAATTTATCCATAAGCAATGTTTAATAATAGCTGATGTAGCATGTATTAGATAATATATATGCTGCATAAACATTAAAATTTAAGACATATCAGGATGTGAAGGTAGTTCAGAGATGTTCCAATTAATTTACATGTTCAGATATGAAAGTAACTCTATTATGAATAACCATTTCATAAGTCTCTGCAAGGATGGGATTAAAAGGCTTCCATGTACGGTGATAGGCATATTTGACGGATATCGCCCATGAAGCTACAAACAAGAACCATATTGTTCTTTTGACACGTTGTTCCATGACAGATTTACACAAGAATAAGTACCCAATTGATTTACTTACAGGTATAGACCAATCGCATGTAAGAGTCTTCACATTCATCTGCCAGATTTAATAGGTGAGAATACTCCATCAACTGTGGTAGAGAATAGTATTAGAGATCGAAACATTTTGTGCTGACAACAGCATCAAAAGCAGTGTATAAATGAAACACCCTTTTAGGAGCAAAAATACTTTCCATCCTAGCATAATTTGGAAAAGTCATTTTGCCTAACTATTGAATTGATTGCGCACTGCATAGACAATCTCCTCCAAACTATAGGGTAAACAAAAGCAATCAGCTAAGCAGTTCCTATGCTTTGTTGATAAAGCATTAAATAATGTCAACACTTGATTGGACATTAAACACAAGTAAGAAACAGTCTGATATGCCAAACACATAAAGGCCTTTCAGGAAACTACTTTTTTTAAAAAGCATTGAAAGAAATATGACAAGATAATAATCGTATAAATATCTAGATTAATATACAGAAAATATACATCTGCCATTTTTTGAAGCATTGTCATTGACTCAAGAATAATGACTGGAAATATCACCATGGATGTAACATCGGATCCAATAAACTTTTGCATCATCTTCCAGTAGATATCCCTATCATACAGATAAACAAAATGGGGGTGGGGAATCCAAATCAGCATGAACGAGCACATGCTTAGATACAGACAGTGTTGTATTACATAAATAAAATTAGTATAATAGAATGCTACCAAATTCAGTAACATTTGACATATTCAATTTATAAAAGCCTTTGGTTGATAAGACCTAATCAACTACATTGTTAATCTTATAAATTTTCAAGATTCTCATATATTGTATGATAGAATGGAACTGGTACTGTGAACTTTAGGTTACAAGTAGGTTTCATGAAATGGTAACATATTTGCCGCCTGTTATTGATGGATTCTAAGGGGCTTTGATTTTTTCCAGAGAATGACGTGGATGTGTTTATTAATAGGTTTAAGAATTATTTTCTTGAATATGGTAGTTTCATCCCAAATACAAATTTATTTATTATACAAAAATTCAGGTGCTTGGGAGGTTTTCGAAATGTCGAAAACTAGAATTTTTGTCAAAAAAGTAACGGTTGTATGACACACAAGGATCATTATATATATAAGATTAAAAATGAAAATTATTATTTATGTTGATAGGAAGCTTCAGCAGACAGGTTTTGCTATATAGAAGTTTATGGCCGATAGAAAGTCATCGGAGAAATTGATAGCTTTAAAATAAAGAAGGATAAATGAAGCTGATAGACTGTGCTATTGACATTCTGCTCTCTTTGTTTGTTGATATGACGAAACTGAACATTGTTGCTTTTGTTATGATGGTGTCCATGATTGAGAAATGATTCTAATCTATGAACATAAGTTTGATAGCGTTTTCTTTTACATGTTCCTTCGATGCAAGGCATGATTTGGTGTGATTGACCGTACTGCTACTTGGTTTTGTAATATGATTCGGAGATCGTTGCCATGACCAAAGAACTTTTAGAAACTCAGATTCGACATGCGGTTCAAGTTGATGATGGTGATATTGAATATCGTGGATTCGACGAGTACCTCTCATACTCTTTTCTTATGGACATGATTGCATCCAAAATTTGTTCATATTGAATGCTAAATTTGCTTGGACCGTCTTCACTATCAAACTATCGTTCTAATGCTTTTACCGTTTTATGACATTTTGTTCATTGCATCAAGAAAATCACATTACAATATATGTCTTCACTTTTTGCCGCGTGTCTATCTATCAGTTATAATGAAAAAATGAAGGACTATAAGTAAGGTATATTTGCGACATCTACATTTACCCAAATTTTTGCTCCTTTTTACCTGGTCATTAGTGTCATTGGGGGTTTTTATGAAATGAAACGCTTACTTTCAGTCTTAATTGTTGTTATTTGAAACCTATTCATAGATTAGCAGAAGGTATGACCATTAGAAGAATCGTCTCAGAGAAGGGGATGGTATGTGTCGAAAGCAACGATTTGGAGGGATTTTAGTAAGAAAAGTTGATGCTTATTGCATACTTGCTTTTTCCTCTGTTGCTTTCTTTCGATTTTCTTTGGATGCAATTGGAGGTAATTGTAATTGGGAGTAATCGACTATAATATCACAACAACAATTTCAGAGCAACGGAATTAAACATATTGCTTGCTTTTGATTTTCTTCAGCTGGATTCGGTTTTACTATCATAAACTAAATTTGGGTTTTTTTTGGTTAGTAATTGAAGGGGGGTTGCTTGATAATCCTGTTGTGATCATTGTGATTTTCACTTCCTCCATGTTTCATGCCACCTCTGGTTTTCGAGTCAGTAATTCAAAGATCCCAAGTTCTCTTTGACTGGGTTTTTTCTGCTCTTCTGTTGATATTTGAAATTGCAATTTTTCATTTTCAAGGTGTACCCATTTACTCCTTTACATTTGCATGAACGTATAGAATTTTCATGTGTTATGTTATGTTTTGCTTAGGATATTTTTAAGCAAACAAATGGTATGTTTTACACATTACCAGCAGTCTGTGTTGCTTAGGATATTTTTAACTGATGACATGTAATTATTGAATAAACTGTTGTTCTTGGGGTTTATGTTTGCAGAATTCGTTGGTTTACTGGGATGTCGTCTTGCCCTTTGGTTTTGGGAACAATAATAAAGATGCTACGTTAATATATTGCTCGGATCGATTAATGTATGTAGGTACCGTTGTAGATTTTGTTTAATTTCATTCGTTGTATTGATTGATTGTTTAATTGATATGTGCAGGACTCGACGACGATGGTGGAGAAGCTTATTTCTTTGGAAGCTGATTTAAAAAGGAGAGAACATGTTTTGGTTAATTTTCACAACAAAATGAAAAGTAGAATAACTTTTAATAAATTATATTGTGAAAAGGACAAATGCAATATGTTATTTTACCCTTCTTTTTGTTTTTATTAATTCTAATTTGGAAAATAATGTCTTTTTTGGATAGATGACTTATTAAGAGTTTAATGTTTTATACTGTCATATTTTGTTAAGACAATTATGCAATGATTTTCATCATCTTGAGGGAAGTGCATGCATGTTTTACTTCTAATCGCGAATGCTATCGTGTATTTTGTTGCACAGTGTATATGAATCTTTATTATGTTTTAACTTACATCTTTTGTTATTTTTTAATTGCATGTTTGAATATATTAAACTGATAGTTATTAGTATCATATCATAAGGGAAATGTGGAACTATGACTGATTTGTTTGCCTAATGGGCAAATTGAGTTGATGTGAGGATATTATGAGTAAATTCCTTAGAAATTGTTTTGTAAAGAGGCACTTGCTGACATCATAACTCATAAACTAACAAGATTTTTTTTCTTTTTCTTTTTTCCTATGAGAAAGTATACGCTTTAATAATTGTTCCTATTATGAAAAAATATTTATTAATTTTAATTTACAGACTTAAGGAGACTAAAGGTTCTTGCACTTTATTTTCTGTAGGTCGAAAGTGATCACTTTGAGGAGTTTTTTGCTCCAGAACTTGATAAGCATAGATATCAGAAAACATCAGAGGTATAATTTAGATGCTTTCTTCTTTTGTGTTATTCAAGTACTTCCACCTTTAGAACATGATTTAGTGTGTGCTTTGGTTGCTCAGGTTTTTTAATGGAAATTTACGGGGGATATTTTCAGGGGATATGTCCTTCACCCATATAGATGAAAGTAGAAGCGAAATCTGACAGTCACTTAGTCTAAGGGCAACAGAGTCCTGCATTTATTGCAAGGTAAAAGGTCAAGCTGTAGAACTACAAGGTAAGATCTTCGGAACCATGTGCATCATAATCTAGAACTAGATAATGCTTTAGTGTATGTGCCACTTCTACCAGATCCGAAGAAATTTTTTTTTTGAAATCGAAGGTAATGGATGGCCTCTTATACTATGAATTCAACTTTTTGATGATTGCAGCCTTTTCATGCTAGCAAATATTTTTGCAGTGATCTAGTTTTTGTAATCAATTTGACTGAATATTTGTGGAGCTTTGTACTTGGTTCAAAACAGATTGGGACTTTGGTTTTTGGTTCTACAGAGCCGATAATTATTGGCAGATTCTGTGAATTTTCTTTGTTCTGTGGGGCTGTGTTTGATGATCTGTTGAATCTGTCATATTCTGTCAAAGTGGGGCTTCGTATTATGTTCTTTTTGATGATATGTGGGTTTCAAGTTTTAATTTCCATTGGGTAGTTATGTGTTTGTACTATCAAGTTATGTGTTTGTAATTGTGATCTGATTTTAGGAGTGTGTTTATGCAGTAATAATCTGTTGTCTACTTCCTTTTGTTTCATTTACAGAGGCGAGTCCAACCCTCCATGCCACAGTCTCTCTGCATCATCTGCAGGCCACGGCCCATGTTTCATCACCCCTCTCTCTGTTGTCATGTTTAAGTTGAGTTTCTGTTTTTAAAAAAATTAATAGGACTGCATTTTTCTCCCAATCATTCCATTTTTCCTGACCAAAAGATTCATTTCAGGTCTCAGGCTAACACAAATTTCATTTCAGGTCAGTTTGTGTTTTACAAAAGTTCTAGCAAAGCATTTTTCTCATAAAGAAGCATTTGCTCACACACAAAAACATTTTTTGATGCATTGTATTTTGTCTACCATTTGTATTTGTGTACATTGTGTTATTAATGTTTTGTGTAAGCATATGTAACAATAATGAAGTATGTTTGGCAAAGATATATGTAACAATAATCATATTTCTTCTCAGTTCATTTTGCTAAATGATATATGTTTGTGTAATTTTTGTTGCCATGTTCTATATAATCAATTTTCGGTATTCATTTTGTGTGTGTGTTTCATTCCATGGCAAAAACCCATTTTGTGATCTGGTTATTTTTGTAATTGAGAATTTCGTAAATAAACCCCTTATTTCTATAACACTACTTTTGTGTATTTCATGCCATGTTTTGTGTGGAGTGAATGAACGTGTGGAGTGAATGCAACAAATCAAAAAAGAGTTACCGGTAATGCAATACTTACACAGCTAATTAAGGATACACTATAAAATAGGATGTGTTGGATCAATAACCTCTTCCTTAAACCTAATGAAGAACCAGGTTGCTAGCCCTTTAAGCACCTCAAGCTATGTTCATTCATGTAATTGACTAGACATATGATATGTTATCTGTAAGTACCAAGAATTGTACCGTTTACCTACATTTGTAATTATGTGATTGATGTCATGGGATCATTATGCCTTATTCGCATATAATATAGATAATCTTGTGGCATGATGTTTAGCATACATGTGATATCAACGTCAGAAGATGCCTCATGGGCTGCAGTATTTTGACATGGAAGTGTACTTTGTATTTGTCAAATTGATATTCATTTTGGTATTTTAATAATCGAGTCTGACCTCTGAATAATTCTGTACAGCTGCAGTTGTTGCTGATGGCTGGGCAGCCGCTGCTCCACCGATGGGAGGTGTTCCTGTCGCACTTCCAAGCTAGGATGTTGTTCATCATTCGATAGAAGCTACCCCTGCTCCAACCGGCTGGGAGTAGCATGGCTATCGAGATACTAGTTATTGAAGCTGCCCCTTGCATAGTCGTTTGGATGAACTATTTTTATGTGGGTTGTTGAAGGATATTAGTGATTGTAGGCTTTAGCATAATCCTTATATTTTGTACTGCATCGGGCCTTTTGTAGCAGCAAGCATGGGAAGAAACTGAAGAACTGACGTGCGTTTATATTTCGTAAATTTACGCACGTTTTCTTCCGTGTTTATTCCGTATTTTACCGCCGTCTTTTATTTGTTTTCGCGTGTTTTCCCGTTTTCTTTCACTTTTCCATGTTTTCCGTGTTTTGCAGGAATTTACAGCATTTGGGACATAAAACGATGATATCATGAGTCCCCGGAGCAACGGGAGTGGTCACGCGTGATCCAGGGGGTCAAACGCCAAAGAATTCATCTTTCAGCCCCTCACCCGGTCGGTTGGTCATCTCCAACCGATCGGGTGATGCACGCGTGCACCACCCGGTCTCTGCCACAGCTCACAAAGAAGTCACCCGACCGGTTCGCAGACCGGTTCAGCGGGGGCTGTTCTCTGTTTTCTCGAAGCAAAACGCCAACCGATCGGGTGACTCTCACCCGATCGGTTCATCTGTAGCTGATGTTGAAGAGCTGAAGACACGGGCGTCCAACCGATCGCTTCACCCGACGGCTCCAAGATCCAACCGGTCACCCCAAGAACTCAACCGACCGGTTCATCTGATTGGGTGAAGCTCCGCCGTTTTCTGTTTACTATTTGTAACAGATCACCCGATCGGTTGACTTGTCAACCGATCGGGTGGCGCTTTTCCTTCGGGTTTGGACCCGAACCATTAGGGTTCCAAAGTGGGGCTATAAATACACGAGGCTGGCCGACTTGAGGGGGATCTCCTGGAGTTTTTAGGGCTTTCTGCCCCCTTCTCTTGGGAGTTCTAGGTTAGTTTTAGATTAGGTATTTTGTTCAATAAGTCTTGTATGGGATCAACGATTCACTCAAGATAAGTATTCTCCTCTCTTTTTCTTCATTATTTGTATTGTGTTTATTTTGCTTGATGGTGAAAGTTTGTGTGTCTTTTGTGTTGTTGGTTTTTATGTTATTCACCATTGAGTAGTTTCGATGAACCCTAATACGGGTTAGGGTAGGATTGATGCTTGGAAATTTACATTAGACTTGGTTGCATGGCACGTGTTCGATGAAATGTGTCAATGGGGATTTCTAGCAATCTGGGTCCAATTCGTACGACAACACACTAGATGTGTTGGGGGTTGGGGTCCGGTGCTTGTCCTGTCAAGATCCGCTTCGATGTATTGCTAGAAATCACATTTGACTTATTTGGCCATTAGGGTTACACGGGGGTGTTTCATTGTCATTGGCGGGAGAAAGACCGCCTCTGACCGTCGGGCCAAGGGGGAATAAACTTGGCGGTTGACTCCCTAGCCATAGCTTACGTCCCTTGTGTAGACATCGAGTCCCAGCTCGCAGGAGCGGCTTGGACGAAGTGTTGGGAGTTATCATTGTGACCTTAATGCTCCCGGTTGCGGAAGGTGTTAATGGACACGGGAGTGCCCACCGTCCGGAATCGGGTAGGCCAAGCGTGCTTGGCACCGACCGGAATATCGGGCCATGGACGCTAGGTACCACCTTTTGGGGCAATGTCTCACCCTGGATCAAGTCAAATGCCAAGTGTCATGAGTGCTCTAGCCCGTGTTAGCGGGGATTCATTTTGTGTCATTTTGATTTCTTTCTTTTATTTGTACACTTCACCCATATTATCCGCGTAGCTAGCTCACGACCTAGGCGATGCTAGTAGCCACTCAAGCCATCCACCTCCCTGTGTTCGATATACCCGCACCCTACACTAACCGTGCACTTGCGGTAAAACGACACCGCGCCCATACCGTAAACGGGGCGCCGGTCAAGTTTTTTTTTATTTTTATTTTATTTTATTTTTTTTAAAAATATTCAATAACCAAGAAATTTTTCCCCCACCATTATATTATCTTTTTGTTATTTTCTTGTGCTATTGACGCTCCTCTCTAGTTTTCTTATTTTTGTTGTCCAGGTATCCTTGGTGTAACCATGTGGAGATCAAATTTCGATGCTCAGATGGGAGGATACAATCCTTTCTCGGTTGTGGTTTGTGAGACTTGTGGAATTGCGGGGCACGAGTATTATGTTTGCCCATATACGCTTGAGAGCCTCCCCCTACACCAAGGCCATACATTTTCCCACAACCATTGCCCAAACACCTCCCATCCATTTCCTCAACCTTATATCCCTCCACCAACACAAGAAGAATCAAGCCTCGTGTCTCTCCTTGAAAGTGCCGTGTTTAACCAAGGCCAAATGTTACAAACCTTGATGGTACCTATCACCGGACCGACACCGAGGAGAGGGGATGAAGGAGAGGATATACCCACTTTCATGGTTGAGACCACCATGCCATCGGACACCATAGACACATCTCAAGACGATACCCCATTTTTCCATCACTACCACTTGGATGACGAAGCATTTTTTGATGATGATAGTGAGGATGGGGAGATTTCTCTAGGATCTATGGGAGAGACTTTTCATCTTTATCTGGATACCCCATATGAGTCCTATGAGAGCACCGAGGAGACCACAGAGCTTATGCATACCGACGAGGAGGATGTGCGTGAGGACGACGACACCACGACCACATACGAGTGGTCCGCTCCACATCCACCTCCACAGCCATCTCTGTCACAGCTTCCTCCTTGGTCGGTGGTCAACCATGAGGATGTCATTCAAGACATCGGGCAGATGGAGGAGCATGAGCATATTGTCGAGGAGGATGTGCATGAGGGCTTGGATACGATCGTCCACTTCATGGAGCCTGAGCCACATCTACCTCTACCGTCACGCTCCGCTTCTTCTGCGGCTGAGCATCTACTTGAGCATATTGCCCCTATTCAGGGAGATTTTCATACTCACTCTCACTCCACATTTGAGTCTCGCTTTTCACGTCCTATTTCTTTAGACTCATATATATTTGACACACCATATCTCTCACAGGACACAGGATCGACTTCCCTTGAGGTATGCTGCGGTGTGTCACCACCTGGAGAGCAACTTCACATGGAGAGCGGGGATTTGATCGTCGCTAGCACAGAGGATAGCATACCATTTCCAGGGAGTGTTCGCCACATTTCATATATTTTACCATCATTTATCGGCGACTATCTCTGGGATACATTTATTTTGGGAAATAATTTCTTGCCATGGACTAATGCACCTCGTCCTTTGCAGGTCATAGGTGGACACCTACGAGGGATGCTTGGAGGTGCATTGCTTGGGTTCATTGGCACACGTGGCACAGCGCTTTTGGCGGAGCCACAGAAGGAGCAGTTAGAGCAGCTACCTGCCCCACTTCAGATCTTGGATCCGCCTATGCTCAGGTGTATCCTAATCCAGTAGTGTAAAAATTTACCGCTTTCTAGTTTAGATTTGAATAATCTCGTCTCCTCTCATTAGCGAGGGGAGCGTATCTAGGATTTGCTTTTGCATCTTAATAACCCTTCATGTCGTGCCCTTCTATCATTTCGCCCCACATCCTCTTCCGAGGAGAACGAGCAGACTGTCTCTCCTGCATTCTGATTTCTTTCTTTTCCGATTTTCCCCTAGCATATTTCTGCATCACATTGATCATTTCATTTTGCTAGCATTGTCATGTTCAGCTTGGGGGAAATCGACTTTTGTGTGCATGTTTTTGCGTGTCGTTGTTGTGTGTCTGTGTCTATGTGTTCTTTTGTCGTGTTTTATATCTTTTATTTTAGTGTTTCTTTTTATTTTTTCTTTTTTTTTGTTTCGCTCATGTGTTTTTCGTGTTTTTCATTTTTTGTGTCGGTGCGTAACCCCCCCCCCCCATTTTCTTTGCCCTCCCGTATTCACTACTATTGCATTGAGGACAATGTAAGTTTTAGCTTGGGGGAGTCGCACTTCGTGCGTCTTTTGTCTCTTTTTCTTTGTTTTTGAGTCGTTTTTCTTCGTGGTTTTCTTTTTCTTCTCTTCTTTTGTCCTCCCTCTTAGAGATGACCCTATATGATGAATTTCCACAAACTACACACACACCTAGTATGGCCTCGATAATCACACTCACTAACTCTTGGAAGCCGAGTCCCATTGCATTTCACGCTTCGTGGGTCCACTTTGCTTTTACGTGAGTCATGTGTTGTGACTAGCTAGTTGGTGTGCTTCTACTTTGTGATGTTGATTTATATACCTATCCTTGGTTGACCCCTAAATTATCATGCTTCGATATTGAATATGCGGTATTTGCTTCTAATGTCTGCTTCTATATGCATGCTATATATATCGTATACTTCATTTCGCATGTGTCGGGATTCCACAATTAAGGACTAGGATAACCCATTTAGCCCATGCTCTAATTAGCGAGAATAGTTTCCTTTGCCCAAGTGTTTAGATTTCGACTTCTTTTTTGTTTTACTTGGTGCAAATCCCCTCGTCGTGTACCGTTCTCCCACTTGGGAGAGTACACATGTGTATAGCCAAAAATCCAAAAAAAAAGGGAGAAAAGAAAAGAAAAACCCAAAAAGAAAAGAAAAGAAAAATTGTGTATAGCCCAAAAATCCAAAAAAATACAAATGCCCAAAACCCAAAAAAAGAATCGA
This sequence comes from Scilla litardierei, assembly GCA_030789695.1. Classification (NCBI taxonomy): domain Eukaryota; kingdom Viridiplantae; phylum Streptophyta; class Magnoliopsida; order Asparagales; family Asparagaceae; genus Scilla; species Scilla litardierei. Next base: position 79,923,008 of record CM061132.1, on the reverse strand, counting down.
TATTTTTCATACTTGCCAAGAATAAAGGGAAGGCGAGAATTTGCGCCGAGTGTTCTACTCCACATCATCTCAACCCCCATCGTTCTCGAAAACACTTGGCTTAGGAACTTTTTGGCTATTATCTAGGCTATAGTGTGGTGATTTCCTTAACCCTAGTTGTGGAGTCCCTAACGCATGATATGTTTCGATTCTCTCTCTATTCTCATGCATGCTTGAACCATATATTCACCGCTTAATTCAATTCGAATCGATATTTGGGTCATATCTTGGATTTGTGTATATCGAGCTTTATTGCACAATGTAGATAGTGACACCGTTTGCTAGCACACGACCACGCTCACTCGCGCTTCACCGCATGGGCCCACGGCACTCGTTTGGACTCGTATTCCTTGGTTTAGTGATGTGATTTGGCATTTGCTTGCTTGGTGTGTCGTTTTTGATTTTGTTGGCCCTGACGGGCGATCTAGGATATTGAGTTCTCTTTTTCTCTCTTCCTCTCTATTTTTCCCTTCCGAGCTCCTACTCTCACTTGTCTTCCTCGAGGACGAGGAAGAGTTCAGCTTGGGGGATTTTGACGTGCGTTTATATTTTGTATATTTACGCACATTTTCTTCCGTGTTTATTCCGTATTTTACCGCCGTCTTTTATTTGTTTTCGCGTGTTTTCCCGTTTTCTTTCACTTTTCCATGTTTTCCGTGTTTTGCAGGAATTTACAGCATTTGGGACATAAAACGATGATATCATGAGTCCCCGGAGCAACGGGAGGGGTCACGCGTGATCCAGGGGGTCAAACGCCAAAGAATTCATCTTTCAGCCCCTCACCCGGTCGGTTGGTCATCTCCAACCGATCGGGTGATGCACGTGTGCACCACCCGGTCTCTGCCGCAGCTCACAAAGAAGTCACTCGACCGGTTCGCAGACCGGTTTAGCGGGGGCTGTTCTCTGTTTTCTCGAAGCAAAACGCCAACCGATCGGGTGACTCTCACCCGATCGGTTCATCTGTAGCTGATGTTGAAGAGCTGAAGACACAGGCGACCAACCGATCGCTTCACCCGACGGCTCCAAGATCCAACCGGTCACCCCAAGAACTCAACCGACCGGTTCATCTGACCGGGTGAAGCTCCGCCGTTTTCTGTTTACTATTTGTAACAGATCACCCGATCGGTTGACTTGTCAATCGATCGGGTGGCGCTTTTCCTGCGGGTTTGGACCCGAACCATTAGGGTTCCAAAGTGGGGCTATAAATACACGAGGCTGGCCGACTTGAGGGGGATCTCCTGGAGTTTTTAGGGCTTTCTGCCCCCCTTCTCTTGGGAGTTCTAGGTTAGTTTTAGATTAGGTATTTTCTTCAATAAGTCTTGTATGGGATCAACGATTCACTCAAGATAAGTATTCTCCTCTCTTTTTCTTCATTATTTGTATTGTGTTTATTTTTCTTGATGGTGAAAGTTTGTGTGTCTTTTGTGTTGTTGGTTTTTATGTTATTCACCATTGAGTAGTTTCGATGAACCCTAATACGGGTTAGGGTAGGATTGATCCTTGGAAATTTACATTAGACTTGGTTGCATGGCACGTGTTCGATGAAATGTGTCAATGGGGATTTCTAGCAATCTGGGTCCAATTCGTACGACAACACACTAGATGTGTTGGGGGTTGGGGTCCGGTGCTTATCCTGTCAAGATCCGCTTCGATGTATTGCTAGAAATCACATTTGACTTATTTGGCCATTAGGGTTACACGGGGGTGTTTCATTGTCATTGGCGGGAGAAAGACCGCCTCTGACCGTCGGGCCAAGGGGGAATAAACTTGGCGGTTGACTCCCTAGCCATAGCTCATGTCCCTTGTGTAGACATCGAGTCCCAGCTCGCGGGAGCGGCTTGGACGAAGTGTTGGGAGTTATCATTGTGACCTTAATGCTCCCGGTTGCGGAAGGTGTTAATGGACACGGGAGTGCCCACCGTCCGGAACCGGGTAGGCCTAGCGTGCTTGGCACCGACCGGAATATCGGGCCATGGATGCTAGGTACCACCTTTTGGGGCAATGTCTCACCCTGGATCAAGTCAAATGCCAAGTGTCATGAGTGCTCTAGCCCGTGTTAGCGGGGATTCATTTTGTGTCATTTTGATTTCTTTATTTTATTTCTACACTTCACCCATATTATCCGTGTAGCTAGCTCACGACCTAGGCGAGGCTAGTAGCCACTCAAGCCATCCACCTCCCTGTATTCGATATACCCGCACCCTACACTAACCGTGCACTTGCGGTAAAACGACACCGCGCCCATACCGTAAACGGGGCGCCGGTCAAGAACATTGTTGCGCTTTGTTTTTTTGCTTTTGTGTTGAACAGTTTCTTCATTGCCTTCAAACAAAGAGTGGTGGATTGAAGCATATTTGTTTGCTAAATGTAAATGCTAACAGTAAATTTTGTTTGATTAGTTACTGACAATCGTTTGTTCTTCTTCATACATATTTGTATTTTATTTGTATTCGGTTGTATGGATATAGGCAGTGTACATTGTTTCGAAAACAGATTACAAAAACAAGTTGTTGCAAAAACTAATTGCTGCCAAGTTTACATTCCAGGTCTGATATAGCCAGTTATAGCCTATTCTGATATAGCCAAGTATGCAAGCAGACATATATGTAAGCTGGTTGTTTTAGTTTGAAGACATGTAATTTTTATGCATCAACAAAGAGAAAACATCAGAATGACTGGGTATGTTGAAGTGAGCCGTCACACCCCACTTTCCATTGTATTTTGGAGCAAAGACGCGAGCGGGTCCGCATGTGCTTAAAACAAGAAGGAGGTACTTTTTTTCTTCTTCCTTGGTTTAAGCACACTAAGCGTCTGTGATAAGACTTGCAGGTTCTTGCATGCAACTCAAACAACAAAGGTAAGTTATTTATTAACAATCTCGAATCTCAAAAGATAGTTTACAACAACAATAAAATGGAGAAACGGGGGGTCATAAAGCCCATACAATAAAGAAAGATAAGTACAACGATGCTGCGAAGGTACATGCTTCTTAGCAGAAAATCTCGACGGCTAGGCACTCCTGATCAACCTGCTCAGTCTCTAAACATACTCCTCTACAAATCTGTCTAATACCTGACGTATATTTCACAAGACAAGGAAATATACGTCAGCGGGGGTCGCTCGGCAAGATTTAAAGTGTTAAGTAGAAAAGACCCTCGGCAAGATTTCCAAAAACAATTTATGGCAATATGAATGACGAAATATAATTTACATAGTTAAAGCATGACAGCATAAGAAACGTATGAGCATGTCAACGTTGCATGGCAAGTGTAGTGTGTACAGCAAATAATGTGGCAAGTGTAGTGTGTACATCAAATAACGTAGCAAGTGTAGTGTGTACATCAGTAAGCATGGTAATTTTAAAATAATGTAAAGTACTTCTAGGTAGACATGCAGTTCTAAAGAATTTAAAGTAGACAGACAGTTTTAATGAATTCAAAGCAGTAAGACAGTTTTAATGTGCCAATGAAGTTGCAATAATTATTTCTAGTTTAATGCAATGTTTTCTAGGTGTTCTCGCCTTTAGGTCGTGATGAGTGAGTCCTTCTTCACACGGGGCTTACCGTGATTGGTGCTAACCCACCGCATGGATGGTACCCTTGAAGACAGTACCCTTTCATACGCCTAGTGGCCGCTCAACCCTAACCCCACCCCAGATTTGTGCTGGAACATGAGCCAGCCTAGTCGATTCACACGACATCACGATTTCACGTTTTCACCTCTTGGGCGCACGAATTCACAATTTCACGATTTCAAGTATTCCATTTCGTCAATATATTTCATCAATATGCATTCCATGAATAACCATTCAATCAAGAGTGTACAAGCATGATGTGCAACATGACATAAGGCAAAACTAGCCATTCTTGACTTAGCAGTTAAATGTAACGATATTTAAAAATTTATAAAATTCACACTTGCCTGATTTGACGATTTCGGGTGACCAGGCAAGATTCGCGGTTATATCTGTGACAACGGATATGCGGTATCAAGCTAAAACGTTAAACTAGTAAAATAATATTAAGACTTATGCACTAATAACCACTGTTTAATTATTAAGCTACGCTAATTAATACACTAACATACTGACATACTGCATACATGTAATAAACTAACATATCTACTGTACTACTTATTAATCAGAAAATACTGCAAGTACTAACCTGTCAACCTATAATAATTAATATGTAAACTGAGGTATATAAAGGCAACTTATACTAACTGACATTTATTCATACATGGATTAATATACTTGCTATAAACCTATACATACTAACATTGATTTATTAAGTAACATAACGTATCATTATAAAACGTACTAAATTCTAATGATAGTGTAACTTACTGTACACGTTAGGAGTGCACTCATAGTTTGATGCCGTTGCATGGTTGCGGTGGTCCACGGCGACCATGGCAAAGGTCCAGGCGGCTTCGGTGAGGGAGGCCACTGCCGGAGCTTGTTTCGGTGTGTGTCTCAGGTGGAGCTGCCGTACGTGAGTGTTGGCTTACGGACGACGTGAGGGAGGAACAGGTCGGTGGGCTGTGGCAGAGCAGTAGGGGTGCGGCGGGTTGCTTGGCCGAAGATGGGGGTGTCGCCTCGTCGGAGAGGGCGACAACGGTGGAGCGGGGTCGTCGGGGATTTGAACAGGGGACGTGAAAGGAGAGACAGGGGAGGGTGGTCAGGTTGCTGGGTGGTTGAGGGTATGAACTGAGGAGGTTGGGTGTTTCGGGGATTATGCAGCGGAGGTAGACGGAGCTGTGGTGGCGCGAGGTTTACACGGAGGAGGGAGGTGATCGCTCCAAAATATAACCCAAGAGCACAACCAAAAATTTGGTCGGCCCCGGATATACACCCGGAGAATGATTGTAGTTTTACCGCAAGCGCACGGCAAAGTGGCGAGCGGGTATCGAACACGAGGAGGTGGTGTCGGCTCCAATCTATCCTAGGTTGGTTTGACTATGATGGTTTTATTGGTGGAGATGGCTATGGTATGATGTAATGGCAATGGTGATGGATGTTGGTGTCGGAGATATAGAAATCGGTCAAATATCGATTCAAATACAATATAATAAAAGAGGGAATTTGCCGTGCGGTGATCCTGTCACAATCTTCGGGCAAAGTATGGGGATGTAAAATCAAATAAAAACGTCTAGGGCTAGGGAATTCCCACTACGGATCGTCATACATCATCGTAAATAGTGAATCTTAATATTACTAGACTTGTGTTGAGGTGAACTAGTCGTAACTGAATAGAGAACCAAGCTCACGCTCTCGCGCTATTGCCGGTCTATAGCAACCTAGATTAGGGCTCAATCTCTTGCAAACCCTAACCTAAGCCGCTAGCATGGAGATTGACATCATCGTCCAATCGCTCCTCGAGCCCACTCTCGTGCAAACTCGAGTTACGATCTAGGTTGTGATAGTTCATATTCGTCTAATCTCTTGCAAACGAATATGTGTATAGATTTACAATTAAAAATCCTAGCTTTGGTCCAATCTCTTGCAAACCAAATTTAGAGAAATCCAATTGTAAATCTAAATCGAATATCTAGGCCTTCCCATCGATTAGAATCCAATCTCTTGCAAATCCCAAATCGATGGAAATCCCTAGCTATCCGTAGTAAATCAATCACAACCTAACCTCATAGAAATTCTAGCAATTTCGAAATTCATTCATCACAAATATGAAATTAGATCCATAGGGTTCATCCCCAAACCCTAGAACAACAAATCTACTCTAGCATAGCAATAAGGATATGAGAATCAATAGAAATCATTGCTTGCATACAAAAAGATAGAAAAACAAAGATTCAAATAAAAAGAAGAAAATACTTAGCTTGATGAAGATCTTCAATCCAAATACAAGCTTTTTGATCCAAGAGGGGGCCTAGGGCATGGCCTAACCTCTAAAAAATCCCTAAGGAAAACATATGAGAACCTAAGAAAACACAATGGGGATCCCTCTCTAATGGTGGCTACAAACCCCTTAAATACTCTCCCAAAACCCTAGCAAGAAAACCTAGAAAACCCCTCAAATTCGTGCCCAAAAACAGCCCAAACCGCAACTTAAAATCTGGGCCCAGGCCGCACTCAGCCGAGTGGAAAATGTGACTCGGCCGAGTGGAAATTCCTGCACTACAGCGTCAACTTGCAGAAATTCTCCAGATTTCATCCGACCTCCGATTGGCACGATATTGGCGGCGTTGGAACCTTCATGAAGTCTACTATCCATAAAAAATATGAGAAAAATACTTTGATTGCTGGAATGATAGCAGATTTCAAAAGAGTGGGAGGCTGTCTGAAAATCTGGGCGCTGCGTGTCCTCGGCATCCCTCGGCCGAGTTGACTTCTATACTCGGTCGAGTGGGCTTCTCTACTCGGCCGAGTGATAGACCCTATAAAATTCCAGTAAATCAGGGGTCTTGGGGGCCTGTCTTTGGAGGCGACTCGGCCGAGTGAGTTGTCGTCACTCGGCCGATGGCTTCATGGTACTCGGGCGGACGGAATTATCCACTCGGCCGAGTGGGTCTTCTGAAGCTCAGGCAGCCGAAAAACAGTAACTTGGCAATTTTTGAAGGGCTTTGTCTGGGCGCCACTCGGGCGGACGGGGTCTCGTCACTCGGCCGATGTGGTCTCCGTCGCTCGGCCGAGTGCACATATAAATCGTGTCTGCTCTGGTCGGCCGAGCGGTGTCTCTCTGGTCGGCCGAGTGACTCATTCACTCGGCCGAGTGGGACACAAAACATGCCCAAACTGCTTATTTTGGCCTCCTCGTCGCTCCTGTGACGTCCGTTCTTCTTCCGCTCCTCTCCAACAGCAAAATACCCCTCGGGGAGGTCGTCGGTGACCATCTGGAGTAAGCACATCTCGAGATCACTCCAAATCACGCCAAATCACCTGAAATGCGACAAAAACAACAAATCGTGAAAAGCATCGCAATATCGTCGATATATCATGAAAAACATGATTTGGGCGATCTAAATGGCATGCAAACATGCGGGGAAAAGGTGTAAAATAAGGAGTGATCAGGAGGCATGGAGCAGGGTGTCTGAGGGGTTGCGGGATGGAGAAGGATGCATGTGCGAGCTTGGAGATGGTAGAAGGCTTGGAGCGCTGGCAGGCTAGGGTGGTGAGGTGAACAGAGAGGGCACCACTGCTCGGTAGTTGGTGGTCGGAGGTGGGCCTGAGGGGTTTTTGGCGGGTTCGGCGGAGGAGGAGGCGGGAGAATCGGCATATGGCAGCGTGCGGTTCCGATGGGGAGGGTCGGAGCAGAGGAGTAGGGTGTTGGCAGGCAGTCGGAGAGCGGGGAGGAAACGGGGAGGCGAGGCACTTGGCTTGGTTCGTCGGTGGTGAAAGTGCAGGGAAATAGAGGACTGGACTGTTTTGGTGAAAGCTGGCGGCTTTGGTTTCTCCTCGGTGTTGCCGGTAGTAGGAGAGTAAGTGGGGGAGGCGAGAGGTGGTCGAGGGGAGGAACGGGACATGGGGTGGTGTGAAGTGGGCTAAGGGGGAGGAGAGAAAAGGGTGAACGGCAAGGTCGAAGAGAAGGGGGAACCGTGTAACGGCCGCTTTCTGACCATTCATATTTTCTGCGTGTACGTACTTTTCGTACCCGTATTTTATTTGGCCTCTTCTTGGATCCGGACTATAAGATGTGATATGTCGTTGTGACCATAAGGAAGAGTAGTTATTTGTGGGATTTTTAGTGAACGTCTTTTCACGGGCCGTTCTCCCACAAATTAGCTTTGATTGGAGAGACGTCGTGACTTTAGGCTTCGTCGCCGGACCTTTTTATTTTTAGTTCGTTTTCTGTGAACCTACTGTGTGACCGAATCTCGTATTCATGACTCTCTCGGAGGCACGATCACCCCGGTATTTTCTTTGTAATTCTCAGACGTCGAGGGACCAACCTGCATTAACACTTTATTAATTATATAAAAAACTCTTTATATATATATATATATATATATATATATATATATATATATATATATATATATATATATATTGAATTTGTGATGTACGTTTCCATTGAGCTAACTCATCATTGTTAACATTAATAATGGACTTATTTGCTTATCTAGTTACAATTTATATAAATATATTTTCATAACATTTGATTTATATATATAAAGGGTGTTATGCCAAGTGCTATAATGCTAACGTACTGGGCTTTTGAAAACAGGCCGGTAATTAATAATTACTCTAAAAAAGTCTTAGCTTATTAATTTGGGTGGAGGCCTAGTATTTCTCATGTTTAACCAAAAATGTTTTAGACTTTTTCAACACCATTGTCCCACATTGCTTCACCCCCATCACACGTTTCCTCTTTCATCTCTTTCCTTTATAAATAACTTCTAACTTAACCTAGGGCTAGGTCTTTTCTCCCAGCCGCCACAAGAAAAAGAAAACCCCCTCTTCACGTGCTAGGTCTTTTTCCCAACCCTAAACATCAACAGACTAGCCTCTAGCCATAGAACATCAACCCTATATATTTTTTTAACCTAGGCTCTCCCTACCATCTCTACACTTCAGCCACCCCTATTCTCATTTTTGTTCTACACGCAACAGAATTGCTCGCGGCCCCGACTTCCTCTTCCCCACGCGGCGGTCCAGATCGCCGGCTTCCTCCTCGCGACCCCTCGCCACAGCAATCCGGCCGCCGGCAACACCCTCTTCATTCCGGTAGGCCCTCCCTCTCAACCCTCTCTCTCTCGCTGTCTCCACACTCAACCACAGCCCGATGGCCGAGAACCCATCTCCCCGATGCCGCTGCATCCCTCCGACCTTGTCCATCTCTTTGTCGGTGATCCAACTCATCTCAGCCTCGATCAGAGCATCACAACCTCCCATCATTCCAACCAACTGCCAGACCCACCGGCACGCATCTGCTGCCGTTCCCCGACGCAGCCGCCACACTACCCTTAGGACATGCATTGGCCACCCTCTCCATTGTCCTCGGCCTCCTCCATGACCCCAACACCCCGGCGTCGACACCGCGCTGCCGTTCGACGCCGTCCAAACCGCGCCTACCGTTTCATCCCTGCATGTAAAAGTCGACTTCAGCATATTAAACGTCACTTACGTGAACATATATGATCAGTGTATCATTAGTTATATGCTTGTAATTATGCAGTATGCTAGCTTATATGATTATCATACTATATGACCATACATTATCTTATATGTCTATATACTACCCTATATAAACAGTGTGTAGTTATGCATGTACCTAGATTAATAACTGAACAGTGCATTATTGGTTTATATACTTGTATATATGCTGTAAGTATTTATGCATGCATTAATTGGCTTAAAGTTAGATACCTTAGTATTAAGGTAGTTGTCAGTAAGTTAGTTTTCATATTGGTTTTATATTGCTAAGTTAAATTTCAGTACATACTTACAATTATATATCTATATCTATATTATGATTTTATTAGCCAGAAGTCTTGCAGCTTATATGGTAAATCCATGTGCAGATAATGTCACGCCTTTTTTTACTAACACCTGGACACCCATAAATCATCAGCAGATATAATACGTCTTTCATGCGACTGTCGCCACTTTCAGACCCAACATCTGATCAACGTTCAAATGCAGTAAAGGTTAGTCCTCTAACACGTAGTAAGAACCCCCACCGTAGCAAAACGTAAAACCTAATGTAAAATTGGTCAACGTGAACTAAAGTTATTTTCTGCATCTTTAAAACGTTGTCCACCGTAGAAAAATCGACGAACGAACTGAATTTCTGTGCACATAGGGTAGACGTCGATCTAGATCGAACAAATCATCAAAAGACGTGTACTTTTGACTGTTAGGGTAGTCCTGCCAAAATTAGAAACAAACCGTAATAGGATTGACGAAAAATGCTTTCTGACATCGCCATGACCCTATTTCAGACGGACTATCACCGACGTTACGCTTTGACGGGACGCTCCAAACAGACGACGCACCCGCCACCGCAAGCAAGTCTACACACTTGTACCTTTGGCCGTGTTTAGGCCATAGACTCTTAGAACTGTTAAAATGTGAACAAAGAGAACCGGACATGAAATGATAGCGTCCGGGACCCCCCTTAACAGCTTAGACTAGACGACGAAGTCTAAGCGCAATAACAACAACAATTGACACCTTAGGGTTTTCATGTGTGTGTGTGTGTAGACCCCATAGAATAACAATTCCTTGCGTGTCGTGTCATGTCCTGTTACACAAAAAGCCTCAGGGCATTTCGGATTCTCTCCACGCGAGAGTGATCCCTGTTACACAAAAAGCCTCCGGGCGTTTCGGATGCTCTCCACGAGAGAGTAACCCCAGTTATACAAAAGCCTACGGGCGTTCTGGATGCTCTCCATGCAAGAGTGATCCCTATTACACAAAAAGTGTAACGACCACTGTTCGGTTGTATGAATTTTAGCACGTATGTCGTTTATAGTGCGTATATCCGTATTTGTTTGTATTATTTTGTTCCGTAGCCTAGACGCGTGATCAGGCCCCGTTAGCATGACCTTCTCGGAGGCGCGATCAATCCGATATCTCCTTTTTAATTTTTGGACGTCGGGACACAATTTGTAATAACCTATTATTATTATTATTTATTATCATCATATGAATGTGTATTTGCTGTTTAAAAAACATGTGTTTTCAAAAGTTTGAAGTTGTAAACGTTGTTATGTAGTTAATTAAGTGGGGAACGAATCTTAAAAAAAAAGAAAAACTATTAAATAAAATCCTTTTGAAACAAACTTATTATAAAACCCTAACCAACATCAGCTTACAGGTTCAACCCTCAACTCCCCACTTCCCACGTCACCTTGTTTCACACATAAGCCCCACTCCCCACGTGAAGCCCATACCCCATTTTCTTTAATAATAGACTTAGTATAACAAAATCCTAGGCCTAGCAACAGAGCCCCTACTCTTCTTTAAAAAAAAAAGAAAAACAAACTACACCTAAGGCCGTACGCACGCTGCCGCTCCCCCTATTAATATTAGACCTAGGTCTAATTTTTAAGAACCCTATATCACCCTACCCTCTTCTATTCAAAACCCTAGGACCCTAAGTACTACAGCCGCCGAGCCTGCCTTGTCTTCCTCCTCTTCTTCGTGACTTACCCACAGGCTAACAAGACCCTTCTCCTATATATATTTCTATACCTAGGCTATCAATAAGAAAAAAAACCTAGGCTATCAATCAGCAACCTAGCCGCCTCCCCCTACTTTTCTCCCTCCCCATTCACGCAAGGACCCCCGCAGCCCGAGCTCTTCCACGGCCTCATCTCCTTCCCCACACAACCAATCCGAGTTTCTCCTCCTCCCTTCTATCCCCTACTTCCCCTCTCCACAGCTGCAACCCACCCCCAGGCCGAGAACTACCATCCCCAGGCCATCATCTTCACGCAAAACAGCCCCCACGGCCACTTCTTCTCCTACTCCATCTTCGAAACACTCACGGCAGCAAAACAGCCCGCGCTTTCATCCAACCGCTCAGATCTGACGCCGACAGCCCCCGGAGCTCGCTGACAGCCGCTGTCCGTCGCCTACACGCTGTCGCTACAAGTTCGGAGGGTAGACGTCGAAGTTCCAGCACCGTACGCGTCGTCGTTGCTCGTGGACGTCAACCGATCCCTCGCTTCACTTTAGGTTGGTAGATCTATCCCCTAAAACTCATAACCCCCACCGTAAAGTAGAGAAACCTAATAAAACACGTTGATTAGACGTCGTAGGAGCTTTTACGAATCTGACCTGAACTGAAAAACGCTATTTCTGATTTTGTGCTATGCCAAAACAGCGAACCGAACCTTCCACATCATAGTATTCGTCGAGACGAATCCAACGACACCAAGAACGCCAAAAACAGGCAAGTATATAATTTGTTATGATTTTTAGAAGTTTCGGCACGTTTACGCCGCCTTCTTGTATTGCTGAATAACCTGAAATTGTGACGTGAAATAACGTAGGAAAGTGACACCATAATGATTAGGACGAAAATTGGGATCTAACGGTATATCATACGATATATCCCCAATTTAAACAACTAGAGAAAGAAATTGTTTCTGTAGCAAATTGAACGAAAAGGATGAAATCGTCATTATTGGAAATTACGGAACCGGTCGTTCGACCCGCTTCCGCTTTGCAGAACTGTCACCATAAAACACTAATTTTGATAACAATGAAATTCAGTGAGTCTTGACATGATTAACAATATGGACATCGTGAAATCGTGCGCCTCGAAGGCGGTATCGTGATATCGTGATGTCGTGTGAGTCGACTAGGCCGGCTCATGTTACGGCAAACTTTTGGGTGGGGTTAGGGTTGAGCAGCCACTGGGCGTATGAAAGGTACTCTCCTCAAGAACACCACCCGACGCGGTGGGTTAGTGTCAATCACGGTAAGCCCCCGTGAGAGGAACGACCTTCTCATCACGACCTAAAGGCGAGAACCCTAGATTAGATGTGAATTCTTGACATGGTCATTGTAACGCTAACTTGGTCATCGTGAATATTGGAATGCTAATAAACTCAGAGAATCTAACTTTAAACTTGCCATCGACTAGAACTGCATGCTAAGATTGTTTCTTTCTGCTCCGAGATATTAAATGTTAATTGCTGCAGTCGTTTCTTTTATTAAATGCTTCTGAATTTCATATACTTGTTATATACTTCGCCTTGGGATGCTAACTCTTCTTGCAGACCCCTAGCTGACATACATTCATGTTTGTGGATGTATGTCAGGTTCAGAGCTTGAGTACCAGGAGGACCAGTACGAGACGACAGAGTTGGAGAGTCAGGAGTTCGCACCTGACGCTGTGCCTCTCCCAGCAGAGGACTAGTGGACCCCGACACCTTTACTGCTTTCTTAGTTTTTTAGTTGTTGTAGTTACTTTCGAGTACGTTACTTTCCTTGTTGCTACTTTTAGCCGAGCTGTGGCATTGTTAAACTCTGTGTACGAACATTATTCGTGATGTGGCTTTATCTTTTCTCGATGTGTTTCTTATTATTTCTGAATGGTAGTTGCAAGGACCTCATCTGTGTTTTAATCACAGACGCTTATTGAACTCGAGCTTCGCTGCTCCAGTTCAAGCGGACCGCGTAACGCTCTCGCTTCCGGTGTCTTTTGGGAAGCTGGGCGTTACAGGTTTTGTTGGTGGCCCATGCAGGTCACTTGCAACTGCGAAATTCAAAATAATGAGAACATTTATCATTAGCCAAACATCTAGAGTAATCGTATACACGGGATTAACTCGGGCTTTCTTTCTCTTTTGCAGGATGTCCGGAAGACGCATCACCCGACACGGAGCCGGAGCCAGAAATGGAGCCGGAGCTGCCGGAGGCGGAGAGGACGACATCCGCCAGATGCTGGGAGTTATGAGAGATATACTGGAGGTTCAGCATCATCTAGTCCAGTAGGGAATCCAGGCTGCACCAGCTGCGCCAGCTGCACCAGCTGCACCAGCTCCTGGGGCCAAGCAGTTCAGAGAGATGCGTCCGAAGAACTTTTCCGGACGAGAGGGCCCGCTAGCGGCCGAAGAGTGGCGTCAGAGCACTGAGGATGATTTGGGCCTTGCCCGAATCCATAAAGATGAATGGGTGGATCTTGCGAGGAAGCAGTTGACTGATAATGCCCGCAGTTGGTGGACTGCGGAGGAGGCCAGGCTGACCAAGCCGATTTCATGGTATACCTTCAGCAAGAGATTTGACGCCCAGTATTTTCCGAAGTCGGCGAAGCGGATGATGGAGAGTCGCTTCATCAACCTGGAGCAGGGTACTATGACCGTTGACGAGTACGAGGCGGAGTTCACTATGCTGAGCCGCTATGCCCCTGCCATGGTGAAGGAACCTGAGGACTGTGCACACCGTTTCCTGCAGGGCTTGGACCTGGACATTCAGAGTGTGCTGTCCGGGAATACTTTTTCTACTCATGAGGATGTTCTGGTGGCTGCGAAGAATCAGGAGCACGTGGCCAATCTGAAGAAGGCCCGACAGGCGGGCAAGCGCCCGATGGAGATGCAGAGGAGTGCACCTAGGCCTAGTGTACGTCCAGTCCAGACCACCCAGTTCAAAAGTCCAGCTGCACCTGTTTTCAACCGAGCTGAGCTGACTTGCCACTTCTGCGGCAAGCTTGGCCATGTGAAGAAGGACTACAGGAAGATGCTGAATCAGTGTTTGGTTTGTGGATCGTCTGCTCATGTTGCAAGGGACTGCCCCCGAGGTTCTCGACCTATGACTGCTGGAGCACCTGGACCTGTTCAGCGGACAGCGCCTGCACCTGGACCCGCTCAGAGACCAGCGCCTGCACCTGGACCCGCTCAGAGACCAGTGCCTGCACCTGGACAGCGAGGACCACCTTTGGTACCGCAGGAGCGAGCCTTTCAGCAGGCCAAACCCCCGGTGCGTCGAGCTTACACCATGACAGCCATTGAGGCTGAAGCTGATGACGACGTGATTGCAGGTAACCCTTGACCTAGCCTTTACTTTTCTGCATTTATGTTTGATTAGTTAGTTTCCTTGTTTGATATAGTTGCTTGTTACCCCTTAGGTGTTATCCTAGTTTCTTCTCACCCCGCCCTGACCCTGTTCGACTCTGGAGCTTCCATGTGCATCATGTCACGGAAGTTCGTAGTCGAACACTCGATTCCCACCTACACACTTCCCAAGTGTTGGAACATCACGACTGGGAATGGTGTGGTGAAGGTTGCACTTGGTTATAGACCTTGCCCGTTGGTGGTTAGTGGACACGAATTGTATGCAGATTTCATCGTCCATGACCTACCCAATTTCGATACGATCATCGGCATTGATTGGTTGGGAGCTTTATATGCCACGATCGACTGTCACCGGAAGAAAGTGGTGTTTGAAATTCCTGGCCACCCGGTGTTTGAGTTCGTCAGCGGAGGACGTTCGCTTGGACCTGTCAAGTTCCGGGCCCAGCAGTACAGATTGACAGTTGCATCTATGATAGCAGAGCCGGAGAAGCCAGCTGTAGTGCGAGACTTCGAGGATGTTTTTCCCGAGGACATTTCCGGTTTGCCGCCTGATCGAGCGTTGGAGTTCGGCATTGATCTGATGCCAGGAGCTCAACCGATTTCTAAGGCACCCTACCGCATGGCTCCTGCTGAGCTAGAGGAGCTGAGGAAGCAGTTGGACGAGCTGCTACAGAAAGGTTTTATTCATCCCAGCGTGTCTCCCTGGGGTGCACCCGTCTTACTGGTGAAGAAGAAAGACGGATCGAGGAGGATGTGTATCGATTATCGAGAGCTGAATCAGATCACTGTGAAGAACAAGTACCCGCTGCCCCGTATTGACGATATCTTCGATCAGCTTGGTGGATCGAAGGTGTTCTCGAAGCTGGATCTTCGGAGCGGATACCATCAAGTCAGAGTCAAAAGGGATGACGTACCCAAGACAGCTTTTCAGACCAAGTACGGGCACTATGAGTTCGTTGTCATGCCATTCGGTGTGACCAACGCTCCTGTTGTGTTCATGAATCTCATGAACCTCATCTTTTACGACTTCCTCGACAAGTTCATGGTGATCTTTATAGATGACATCCTGGTGTACTCGAGGAGCGAGGAAGAGCATGCAGAGCACTTGAGATTGGTATTGGAGACGCTCCGCCATCATCGACTATATGCCAAGTATAGCAAATGCGAATTCTGGCTGGACAGAGTTGCATTTCTTGGACATGTAGTATCAGGAGCCGGCATCTCAGTGGATCCGGAGAAGGTCAGAGTAGTCAGTGATTGGCCTACACCGCGATCAGCTTCAGACATCAGGAGTTTCCTCGGATCGGCTGGCTACTACCACAGATTTATCAAGGACTTCTCGAGGATAGCTGAGCTGATGACGAGAATGACTCGGAAGGATGTCAAGTTCTGTTGGTCAGAATCTTGTGAGCAGGCTTTCAGCACCTTGAAGGAGAGACTGAAGACTGCACCGATCTTAGCTATTCCAGACAGAAGCGGAGGCTTTGAGATTTTTTGTGATGCATCGGGGAAGGGACTTGGTTGTGTTTTGCACCAGCACAACCATGTGGTCGCGTATGCTTCGCGACAGTTGAAAGTTCATGAGAAGAACTATCCAACCCATGATTTGGAACTCGCCGCTGTCATTTTCGCGCTGAAGATTTGGCGTCATTTCTTACTTAGTGAGAAGGTGAAGATATTCACCGATCAAAAAAGTTTGAAATACATATTTACTCAGAGGGAGCTGAATATGAGACATCGCAGATGGTTGGAGTTGATGGCGGATTACGACATCGATCTTCAGTATCACCCAGGGAAGGTGAATGTCGTATCGGACGCCTTGAGCCGACTGCCAGAGGTGATGATTCTCACAGCCGAGTGGAGATTGCAGCATGATTTTCGAGAGATGGATGTTGAAGCTGTTCTTCCGGGAGTCACTTCGTCGTTGATGAACATGCAGATTCAGTCGACGATTGTTGATCGGATCAAGAGTGCTCAGGCTGGTGATGCGAAGTTGATGAAGATCGGAGAGCAAGTCGAAGCCGGACTCCGGACAGATTTTCTGATTCACGAGGATGGATCTTTGAGGTATGGCAGTAGGATCTGCGTGCCTGCAGGAGCTATCAGAGAGGAGTTGATGAATGAGGCTCACAGCTCGCCTTACTCCATTCATCCTGGAGGTACGAAGATGTACAAGGACCTTCGTCGGAATTTCTGGTGGCATGGAATGAAGAGAAGTGTGGCACGGAGTGTTGCCAAATGCTTGGTGTGTCAGCAGGTGAAGGCTGAACATCATCGCACCGCCGGACTACTACAGCCCCTGCCTATTCCGGAGTGGAAATGGCAGCACATTACGATGGACTTCGTGACTGGCTTACCTCGGAGCACCAAACAGAATGACGCAATCTGGGTCATCGTCGATCGACTGACCAAGTCTGCGCACTTCATACCGTTCCGAGTAGGACAATCCACGGAAATACTGGCTAGGAAGTATATGGAGGTAATGATCTGGCTCATTCTTTCGCATTTCCTTTCTAGTGCCAATAGTGATGTGAATTTGTTGTGTAGGAGATCATGCGTCTGCATGGAGTCCCTGTGAGCATCGTGTCCGATCGTGATACGAGGTTCACATCTCAGTTCTGGAAGAGTCTGTAGACCAATCTTGGTACCAGTCTGAAGTTCAGCACTGCGTATCACCCGCAGACGGATGGCCAGTCAGAGCGGACCATTCAGATTCTGGAGGACATGCTGAGAGCTTGCATGCTAGATTTCAAGGGTTCGTGGGAGGATCATCTACACCTAGTGGAGTTCTCCTACAACAACAGTTATCAGGCCAGTATTGGCATGGCGCCTTTCGTTGCTCTCTATGGGAGGAAGTGTCGTTCGCCCCTGAGCTGGGACGATGTTGGAGATAGAGAGTTATTGGGACCGGAATTGATTGTCGAAGCTGTGGACGTTGTTCGAGATATCAGGGATAAGCTTCGGATTGCTCAGGACCGTTACAAGCATTGGGCTGATGCTAAACGGTGTCCTCTGGAGGTTCAGCCGGGAGACCATGTGTTCCTGAAAATTTCTCCGAATCGCGGAGTGATTCGCTTTAGGAAACGTGGTAAGCTCAGTCCGAGATACATCGGACCCTTTGATGTTCTGGAGAGAGTTGGCGAGGTGGCCTACCGCTTAGCCTTGCTGCCATCTTTGGAAGGTGTTCACGATGTCTTCCACGTGTCTCAGCTTCGTCGGTACATCAGCGACCCATCTCACGCTGTTGACTACTCTGAGATCACCGTTCGTCCAGATCTGACGTATGATCAGCAGCCAGTGCAGATTCTCGACAGACGTCAGAAATCACTCCGAAACAAGACTGTCGATCTTGTTAGGGTGATGCGGCGACACGGCTCGCCAGGAGAGTCAACCTGGGAGAGAGAAGATGAGATGAGAGAGCGTTACCCCCACCTGTTCCCTGACCAGTGATTGTTTGGAATTCCGAGGGCGGAATTTTCCTAAGGTGGGTAGGATGTAACGACCACTGTTCGGTTGTACGAATTTTAGCGCGTATGTCGTTTATAGTGCGTATATCCGTATTTGTTTGTATTATTTTGTTCCGTAGCCTAGACGCGTGATCAGGCCCCGTTAGTATGACCTTCTCGGAGGCGCGATCAATCCGATATCTCCTTTTTAATTTTTGGACGTCGGGACACAATTTGTAATAACCTATTATTATTATTATTTATTATCATCATATGAATGTGTATTTGCTGTTTAAAAAAACATGTGTTTTCAAAAGTTTGAAGTTGTAAAAGTTGTTGTGTAGTTAATTAAGTGGGGAACGAATCTTTAAAAAAAAGAAAAACTATTAAATAAAATCCTTTTGAAACAAACTTATTATAAAACCCTAACCAACATCAGCTTACAGGTTCAACCCTTAACTACCCACTTCCCACGTCACCTTGTTTCACACAAAAGCCCCACTCCCCACGTGAAGCCCATACCCCATTTTCTTTAATAATAGACTTAGTATAACAAAATCCTAGGCCTAGCAACAGAGCCCCTACTCTTCTTTAAAAAAAAAGAAAAACAAACTACACCTAAGGCCGTACGCACGCTGCCCCTCCCCCTATTAATATTAGACCTAGGTCTAATTTTAAGAACCCTATATCACCCTACCCTCTTCTATTCAAACCCCTAGGACCCTAAGTACTACAGCCGCCGAGCCTGCCTTGTCTTCCTCCTCTTCTTCGTGACTTACCCACAGGCTAACAAGACCCTTCTCCTATATATATTTCTATACCTAGGCTATCAATAAGAAAAAAAACCTAGGCTATCAATCAGCAACCTAGCCGCCTCCCCCTACTTTTCTCCCTCCCCATTCACGCAAGGACCCCCGCAGCCCGAGCTCTTCCACGGCCTCATCTCCTTCCCCACACAACCAATCCGAGTTTCTCCTCCTCCCTTCTATCCCCTACTTCCCCTCTCCACAGCTGCAACCCACCCCCAGGCCGAGAACTACCATCCCCAGGCCATCATCTTCACACAAAACAGCCCCCACGGCCACTTCATCTCCTACTCCATCTTCAAAACACTCACGGCAGCAAAACAGCCCGCGCTTTCATCCAACCGCTCAGATCTGACGCCGACAGCCCTCGGAGCTCGCTGACAGCCGCTGTCCGTCGCCTACACGCTGCTGCTACAAGTTCGGAGGGTAGACGTCGAAGTTCCAGCACCGTACGCGTCGTCGTTGCTCGTGGACGTCAACCGATCCCTCGCTTCACTTCAGGTTGGTAGATCTATCCCCTAAAACTCATAACCCCCACCGTAAAGTAGAGAAACCTAATAAAACACGTTGATTAGATGTCGTAGGAGCTTTTACGAATCTGACCTGAACTGAAAAACGCTATTTTTGATTTTGTGCTCTGCCAAAACAGCGAACCGAACCTCCCACATCATAGTATTCGTCGAGACGAATCCAACGACACCAAGAACGCCAAAAACAGGCAAGTATATAATTTGTTATGATTTTTAGAAGTTTCGGCACGTTTACGCCGCCTTCTTGTATTGCTGAATAACCTGAAATTGTGACGTGAAATAACGTAGGAAAGTGACACCATAATGATTAGGACGAAAATTGGGATCTAACGGTATATCATACGATATATCCCCAATTTAAACAACTAGAGAAAGAAATTGTTTCTGTAGCAAATTGAACGAAAAGGACGAAATCGTCATTATTGGAAATTACGGAACCGGTCGTTCGACCCGCTTCCGCTTTGCAGAACTGTCACCATAAAACACTAATTTTGATAACAATGAAATTCAGTGAGTCTTGACATGATTAACAATATGGACATCGTGAAATCGTGCGCCTCGAAGGCGGTATCGTGATATCGTGATGTCGTGTGAGTCGACTAGGCCGGCTCGTGTTCTGGCAAACTTTTGGGTGGGGTTAGGGTTGAGCGGCCACTGGGCGTATGAAAGGTACTCTCCTCAAGAACACCACCCGACACGGTGGGTTAGTGTCAATCACGGTAAGCCCCCGTGAGAGGAACGACCTTCTCATCACGACCTAAAGGTGAGAACCCTAGATTAGATGTGAATTCTTGACATGGTCATTGTAACGCTAACTTGGTCATTGTGAATATTGGAATACTAATAAACTCAGAGAATCTAACTTTAAACTTGCCATCGACTAGAACTGCATGCTAGGATTGTTTCTTTCTACTCCGAGATATTAAATGTTAATTGCTGCAGTCGTTTCTTTTATTAAATGCTTCTGAATTTCATATACTTGTTATATACTTCACCTTGGGATGCTAACTCTTCTTGCAGACCCCTAGCTGACATACATTCATGTTTGTGGATGTATGTCAGGTTCAGAGCTTGAGTACCAGGAGGACCAGTACGAGACGACAGAGTTGGAGAGTCAGGAGTTCGCACCTGACGCAGTGCCTCTCCCAGCAGAGGACTAGTGGACCCCGACGCCTTTACTGCTTTATTAGTTCTTTTTAGTCGTTGTAGTTACTTTCGAGTACGTTACTTTCCTTGTTGCTACTTTTAGCCCAGCTGTGGCATTGTTAAACTCTGTGTACGAACATTATTCTGGATGTGGCTTTATCTTTTCTGGATGTGTTTCTTATTATTTCTGAATGGTAGTTGCAAGGACCTCATCTGTGTTTTAATCACAGACGCTTATTGAACTCGAGCTTCGCTGCTCCAGTTCAAGCGGACCGCGTAACGCTCTCGCTTCCGGTGTCTTTTGGGAAGCGGGGCGTTACAAAAAGCCTATAGACGTTTCGGATGCTCTCCTAGCAAGAGTGATCCTTGTATCGTCTTGTCTTGAGCACTTGGGTTGGGGTAGGGTTGAGCGTGCGCACAGGGAGAGGGTCTGATCCCCCTCGAACCGTAAGGCGTGAACCCTTCGAGTCACACGTGTCTTGTATTGAATTGTCTTGTCATGTCTTGTCATGTCTTATCCCGTTCAGGTTAGTCCCGTAGCCCGTAGCACACGCTACGACTATTGCTTGTCGTGTTTACTTTTCCAGCACCGCTTTACTATCTTTAACTGTCATGTTATAACCCCATCATGTTAATCAACCAGTAAATTGTTGCTTTAAATTACAGTACACTTGCAGTAAAGTCTAACCCTCCTTTCTAGACTTTACCTGACATACAGTTCCTTTTCTCTTGGGTGCAGTACGTCAGGTGTCGAGCCGAAGTTCGTGGACGAGGCAGACTTATCAGAGTACGTGGAGCCCAAGGACGTCAACCCGGAGGGCGTACCTGACGAGGACCAGACTTAGACGTTCCCCACTGTTGCGAACTTTCAGAGGTTACTACTTTTAGTCTGGGTGAGTAGCACCACTTTACTCTCTCCCTAGGTTGGGTGCTTCGCACTATTAGTTTTCTTTTCTACAGTTTGTTGCGATGCTTTGGCTCCCTTTATTAGACTTGTCATATGCTGGATATTATCTCTATCATGAAATGAATGCATCCTTTTATTTCTGTACTTTTGTTGTTCCGAATTTTATAAATGTAAGAACCTGAAAATTTTAAAACGGTACCCCTACAGACGCTTATTGGGTCCGAGCTTCACAGCTCCGGCCCAAGCGGGCCTTTGTCATGCTTCGCCTCCGTAGTTTTGGGAAGCGGGGCGTGACAGGTTTTAGTGGTGGCCCATACAGGTCATGCAAAAAGATCGAAACAATAAGAGTACTGCATTCATTTAATATCCATGTACAAGTCCAAATTAGGTGGGAAGTCTTAGATAGACATCCAGATTTGATAGTCAGTCGCCTTGGTTATGATTTAGTCATACACATCTTAGGATATCTTAGTAGCCCCCACTTGACTCTGACCAGAGCCCGTCTTTTAGTCGTTTACTCGGGTCATCAACTTCGGGCCCAGCAGAACGTAACCTTGATTCTCTTAGGAACCTTTCCCAGAAATCCTGATTACAGTCTAGCTCATTAGGAAGTCTTAGTGCCGAGTTCTCCTGATCTTTAGATGGCCCGATAATTAGAATCCCTGACTTCTAGCATATTTCTGATCATTACACTTTCGTGTCATTGACCATAGGACTCCACCGTGGCTTTCATGGGTCATCTCATGTTCATATTTACGTTTGGATCATTCGATTCTTTTCCTTGCCATTGAATCATGTGATACGTTCGTCGTTAGTCGCCAATCGTTGAATCTTTTCCATTCAGCCTCCTAATCCTTCTAAAGTATTTTCAATATCGTTTTTTTTGAATTCCTTCCCCAGTTTTGATTCTTTGAAAATAAAAAATAAAAAAAATAAGCGTGAACTTAGATTTCCTACCTTTCGGTTAACTTGAATGCATTCTTTGAATTTCGAAATTTTTCATCAAAAATCTTTAGTTACCATCTTATAATGTTTCTAACCTATATCTTTCGAATTTCAGTTTATACATACATACATACATACATACATACATACATACATATATATATAACTTTATTTCCATTTTGATAATTTAATATATCATTCCTTTCTTTCTATACTATTAAATTTATTTTAACCACTTATCGTACAATACTTTTAGGATATTTTTGGAGCTATAAAAAAGACTTCAATTTTTAGTATACCAGTTTTCTAATCATCATATCCATATTTCAAAAATCTGCTATAAATCTATTTACATTTGTAAAATAATCACTACCTCACCCTACTTTTCATTCCTTTGTCTAACTCTTTTTCCAAATTGTAATTTTCAACCAACTGCTCCCTTATTCGACATATTTTTATAAGTGTAAAAGTATATGATACCATATTTTACACATAATTCTCCTTTCATCTGTCTAATTATTTTGAGCAATATTTTTGTTCCACCCAACCAACTATCTCTTTACCCCGCCTTTCCGATCTTGTTTCGTTACACTTTTGGCTTCTGTTTCCCTTCTTTTGTGGAGACATTAGTACTTGTAGTTGTCTGTGTTATCTCCAGTTTAGTAGTGTGCCCTTTGGTTTGTGACGTCGTCGTGGTGCATGTATATAGGTAGAGTGTGTGGACATGTATGAGTGGGCTACCTTTAGGACTTTAATGATCATCTCTCGTGTCATGTGTTTATAATCAGTGAGGTTTGTAATACATGTGAGAAGTTGTCTGAATGATGGTATTCATATGGGTGTGAATTGCGTCATAGCAGGCAACTCCTTGGACTTAGTCATTCATAGTATAGTATAGCTTATCTTTGGCTGCATGTGATTGTATAAAAACTTTTGTTTTCTTTTAAACCAAATCTATAAAGTTTTGCGACTAGCACACAAGATCACAACCCCGAGCTTCCCTCATCCAATACCGCAACTCCACACGTTTTCCGAATGTTTTAAAATACGCCATTGGCCTTAAACTTCCTTTCCTACCCTCTTCGGGAGTGTTATGTTTGATTGTTATTATATTGATAGTAATAGTTATTATTGTTATAGGGTTATGTTTGCGGGTAGGCTTAGAGTGAGATGAGATATGCTGTACCGGTGGATAGTTTATTTGGAACACAAAGATATTAGATTAGATTTCTTTTGGACGAAAAGAATAAAGTTTTCAAGACTTATTTATAATACCGATGTGTGACGGACTCAATGGAGAATTTTGGTTGGATGAAATTATACACAGGGAGATGAGTACTTAATCGACCTGAAACTTGGACGAGTGATAGATAGGAGTAGCTATGGAGGTATAGTATGATTTAGAGTGATCATGAAATGAGTAGGGCATTTGAAGCATCAAGATTTGACTATAGGATGGGGTGAGAAGAAATTGGAAGTAACACGATTTGTTGAGAAGAATGGATAGTTAGGAAGACGGATTTTATATTATTAGGAGATTAGATGATAGGGGCAAGGACAGATGCAGTTTGATGGTTCATTGATTAAAGAGGATAAATTTATGAATTAATATGATGAAGAATGTATTGGCGGCGAGATGATTGATGACTGGTAGACGATAATGTGGATTTATAGTTATGTGCTAGGGTGTGGTTCTAGTTATAGAATTATCCAGTAGAGGACGAGTTATGACGAATTATTTGAGAAAGATGTTTGAAGTTATGGGATTAGCGATCATTATGTGAAATATGGGAGTTATAAGCATGAGTGTATATAGATATTACTATTATTAGTATAAGTGATTCCGAGGACGGAATCATTTCTAAGGTGGGTAAAATGTAATGGCCGCTTTTCGACTTCGTATTTTCTGCGTGTACATACTTTTCGTACCCGTATTTTATTTGGCATCTTCTTGGATCCGGACTATATGATGTGATATGTCGTTGTGACCATAAGGAAGAGTAGTTATTTGTGGGATTTTTAGTGAACGTCTTTTCATGGGCCGTTCTCCCACAAATCAGCTTTGATTGGAGAGACGTCGTGACTTTAGGCTTCGTCGTCGGACCTTTTTATTTTTAGTTCGATTTATGTGACCTAATGTGTGACCGAATCCCGTATTCATGACTCTCTCGGAGGCGCGATCACCCCGGTATTTTCTTTGTAATTTTCAGACGTTGAGGGACCAACCCGCATTAACACTTTATTAATTATATATTAAAAACTCTTTTTATTTTTAAATATATATATAAATTTTGAATTTGTGATGTACGTTTCCATTGAGATAACTCATCATTGTTAACATTAATAATGGACTTATTTGCTTATCTAGTTACAATTTATATATATATTTTTTCATAACATTTGATTTATATAAAAAATGGTGTTATGCCAAGTGCTATAATGCTAACGTACTGGGCTTTTGAAAACATGCTGGTAATTAATAATTACTCTTTAAAAAGTCTTAGCTTATTAATTTGGGTGGAGGCCTAGTATTTCTCTTGTTTAACCAAAAACGTTTTAGACTTTTTCAACACCATTGTCCCACGTTGCTTCACCCCCATCACACGTTTCCTCTTTCATCTCTTTCCTTTATAAATAAATTCTAACTTAACCTAGGTCTAGGTCTTTTCTCCCAGCCGCCACAAGAAAAAGAAAACCCCCTCTTCACGTGCTAGGTCTTTTTCCCTACCCTAAACATCAACAGACTAGCCTCTAGATATAGCACAGCAACCCCATATATTGTTTTAACCTAGGCTCTCCCTACCCTCTCTACACTTCAGCCGCCCCTATTCTCATTTTTGTTCTCCACGTGACAGAACTGTTCACGGCCCCGACTTCATCTTCCCCACGCGGCGGCCCAGATCGCCGACTTCCTCCTCGTGACCCCTCGCCACAGCAATCCGGCCGCCGATAACACCCTCTTCATTCTGGTAGCCCCTCCCTCTTAACCCTCTCGCTCTTGCTGTCTCCACACTCTACCATAGCCCGATGGCCGAGAATCCATCTCCTCGATTGACGTGCGTTTATATTTCATATATTCACGCACGTCTTCTTTGTGATTTTCCACTGTTTTCCGTCGTTCCGTACCCGTTTTCTTGTGATTTCTAGTTTTATTTCACTTCTTTGTCTTTTTGTTTGAATGCAGGAGATTTCCAGCATTTGGGACATATAATAAAGATATCATGAGTCCCCGGAGCAACAGGAGGAGTCACGCGCGATCCAGGGGGTCAAACGACCAAGATTGCCATCTTTCAGCCCCCACCCGATCGGTTGCACACATCCAACCGATCGGGTGATGCACGCGTGTCTGACCCGGATGGAAGCTGAAGCGAAGTGAAGATCAACCGACCGGTTCACTGACCAGTTGAACACAGCTGAGTTCTCGGGAATTTGGAGCTGAATTCCAACCGATCGGGTGACATCTCACCTGATCGGTTCATCTGTAGCCGCATCGCCTCAAATATCTAACCGACAGCTCCACCTGCTCTCCTCAGTGACAGGTTGAAGCTCCCGAAGCCTGATGGCCAAAGCAACAAGCGGCTCACCCGATCGGTTGATGTTTCAACCGATCGGGTGGCCTTTTCTTCCGCTTTTACGCGCTGCTGATGCACTCATTTAAGATCTGCTATCATTCCAAAGGGATTTTGGGTGATCTCTTATTTTTCTAGCATCGGCATTTCGTTAGCTTTCCAACGATAGGTCACATGCCCAATTCCGAATTTTCTACATTTTTTTGGAATTTTCTGAGCGCGGCTATATGCTGAAATTGGGTGCTGTCTGGAATTGAACTTCACCCGATCGGGTGAACTTCCACCCGACCGGGTGAGATCATTTTCTGCGGGTTTGCGGCTCTGTTTCTGTCCACCCGATCGGGTGAACTTCCACCAGATCAGGTGGGCCTGTTTTGACAGTTTTATTGGGTTTTCTGGACCCGAACCGGTGGGGTTTTTTAGGGGGGTTATAAAAACATGTTGGGGCACTACTTAAAGATGATCTTCTTCAGTTTTAAGGGCTTTTTGCCCCCTTCTCTTGTGAGGCCTAGGTTAGTTTAGATTAGGTCTTTTGGTTAATAAATCTTGTATTGGAATTAAGATTCAAACTCAAGATAAGTATTTCTTTCTCTTGTTTTCCATTATTTTGTGTTGTATTTGTATTGCTTCATGATGAATGTTTGTATGTCTTTTGTGTTGTTTGTTTATATGTTTTTCATCATTGAGTAGTAGTGATGAACTCTAATACGGGTTAGGGTAGGATTGATGCTTGGTTGTTTCATTTGACTTGGTTGCATGGCATGTGTTCGATGAAATGCGTCAATGGAGATTTCTAGCAATCTGGGTCCAATTCGTACGGTAACACACTAGTTGTGTTGGGGGTTGGGGTCCGGTGTCTTGTCCAGTCAAGACCTGCTTCGATGTATTGCTAGAAATCACATTCGACCTATTTGGCCATTAGGGTTACGCGGGGGTGTTTCATTGTCATTGGCAGGAAAAAGACCGCCTCTGACCATCGGGCCAAGGGGGAATAAACTTGGCGGTTGACTCCCTAGCCACAGCTCATACCCCTAGTGTAGACACTGAGTCCTCGCGC
Source organism: Scilla litardierei (assembly GCA_030789695.1). Taxonomy (NCBI): domain Eukaryota; kingdom Viridiplantae; phylum Streptophyta; class Magnoliopsida; order Asparagales; family Asparagaceae; genus Scilla; species Scilla litardierei. The sequence goes on along the minus strand of CM061132.1, from coordinate 79,896,079 downwards.
ATGGGAACGGCTTGGACGAAGTGTTGGAAGTTATCATTGTGGCCTTAATGCTCCCGGTTGCGGAAGGTGTTAATGGACATGGGAATGCCCACCGTCCGAAACCGGGTAGGCCTAGCGTACTTGGCACCGACCGGAATATCGGGCCATGGACGCTAGGTACCACCTTTTGGGGCAATGTCTCATCCTGTGTCAAGTCAAATGCCAAGTGTCATGAGTGCTCTAGCCTGTGTTAGTGGGGATTCATTTCGTGTCTTTTTCATTTCGTTCTTTTATTTCTACACTTCCACCCATATCATCCGCGTAGCTAGCACACAACCTAGGCGAGGCTAGTAGCCATTTAAGCCATCCACCTCCCTGAGTTCGATAAATCCACACCCTACACTAACCGTGCACTTGCGGTAAAACGACACCGCGCCCATACCGTAAACGGGGCGCCGGTCAAGTTTTTGGCGCCGTTGCCGGGGAGGCGTTCGGTTTGATATTAGCTTAGCTTGGGTTCATTACACTACGCATATAAACACAAAAAAAAAATTTTTAAAAAGAAAATTTTTCCCCCTACCATTATATTATCTTTTTGTTATTCTCTCGTGCTATTGATGCTCCTCTCTAGTTTTCTTATTTTTGTTGTCCAGGTATCTTTGATATTACCATTATATTATCTTTTTGTTATTCTCTCGTGCTATTGATGCTCCTCTCTAGTTTTTTTATTTTTATTGTCCAGGTATCTTTGTTCTAGTTTTCTTATTCAGTTGTGGTTTGTGAGACTTGTGGGATGGTTGGGCACATGTATTATGATTGCCCATTTACGCTTGAGAGCCCCCCCTACACCAAGGCCATACATTTTCCCACAACCATTGCCCAAACACCTCCCATCCATTTCCTCAACCTTATATCCCTCCACTAACACAAGAAGAATCAAGCCTCGTGTCTCTCCTTGAAAGTGCCATGTTTAACCAAGGCCAATTCTTACAAAACTTGATGGCACCAATCACCGAGCCTACACCAAGGAGAGGGGATGAAGGAGAGGATATACCCACTTACATGGTTGAGACCACCATGCCATCGGCTACCATAGACACATCTCATGCCGATACCCCATTTTTCCAACACTACCACTTGGATGATGAAGCATTTTTTTATGATGATAGTGAGGATGGGGTGACTCCTCTAGGCTCTGTGGGAGAGACTTCTCATCTTGATTTGGATACCCCACATGAATCCTACGAGAGCACCGAGGAGACTACAGAGCTTATGCATACCGGCAAGGAGGATGTGCGTGAGGACGAGGACACCACAACAACATACGAGTGGTCTGCTCCACATCCACCTCCACTGTCATCTCTGTTGCTGCTTCTTCCTTGGTCTGTGGTCAACCACGAGGATGTCATTAAGGACAACGGGCAGATGGTGGAGCATGAGCATATCGTCGAGGAGAATGTGCATGAGGGCTTGGATACGATGGTCCACTCCATGGAGCCAGAGTCACATCTACCTTTACCGTCGCTCTCCACTTCTTCTGCGGCTGAGCATCTACTTGAGCATATTGCCCCTATTCAGGGAGATTTTCATACTCACTCTCACTCAACTTTTAAGTCTCGATTTTCACTTCCTATTTCTTTAGACTCGTATATATTTGACATACCATATATCTCGCAGGACACATGATCTACTTCCCTTGAGGTATGCTGCGGTGTGTCACCACCTGGAGAGCCAGTTCTCATGGAGAGCGAGGATTTGATCGTCGCTAGTACAGAGGATATCGTACCATTTCCAGGGAGTGTTCGCCACATTTCATATATTTTACCATCATTTACCGGTGACTATCTCTGGGATACATATATTTTGGAAATAATTTCTTGCCATCGACTAATGCACCTTGTCCTTTGCAGGTCACAGGTGGACACCTACGAGGGGTGCTTGGAGGTACATTGCTTGGGTCCACTGGCACTCGTGGCACAGTGCTTCTGGCGGAGCCACAGAAGGAGTAGTTAGAGCAGCTACCTACCCCACTTCAGATCTTGGATCCGCCTATGCTCAGGTGTATCCTAATCCAGTAGTGTAAAAATTTACCGCTTTTTATTTTAGATTTGAATAATCTCGTCTCCTCTCATTAGCGAGGGGAGCGTATCTAGGATTTGCTTTTGCATCATAATAACCCATCATGTCATGCCCTTCTATCACTTCTACCGTACACACCCCACATCATCTATCGAGGAGGACGAGGACTCGTCCTCTCCTGCATTCTAATTTCTTTCTTTTACGATTTTCCCCATAGCATATCTCTACATCACCATTGATCATATCATTTTGCTAGCATTGTCATGTTTAGCTTGGGGGAAATCGACTTTTGTGTGCATGTTTTCGTGTGTCGTTGTCGTGTGTTTATGTCTTTGAGTCCTTCGTTGCGTTTTATATCTTTTATTTTGTATGTTTCTTTTTCTTTATTTTCCAGTTTCGTTCGTGTGTTTTTCGTGTTTTTCATTTTTTGTGTCGGTGCGTAACTCTCCCCCCATTTTCATTGCCCTCCCATATTAACTACTATTGCATTGAGGACAATGCAAGTTTCAGCTTGGGGGAGTCACACTTTGTGCGTCATTTGTGTCTTTTTCTTTGTTTTTGAGTCGTTTTTTCTCGTGTTTTTCTTTTTCTTCTCATCTTTTGTTCTCTCTCTCCTAGAGATGACCCCATATGATGAATTGCCACTGAAACATACACACACACACACACACTTAGCATAGCTACGATGATCACATTCACTAACCCTAGGAAGCCGAGTCCTATTGCATTTCATGCTTCGTGTGTTCACTATGCTTCTATGTGAGTCGTGTGTCGTGACTAGCTTATTGTGTGCTTCTACTTTGTGATGTTGATTTATATACCAATCCTTGGTTGACCCCCTAGATTATCATGCTTCAATTTTAATATGCGGTATTTGCTTCTACTGTCTGCTTCTATATGCATGTTATATGTTTATATCGTATGTTTCAATTCACATGTGTCGGGATTCCACACACAAGGACTACGATAACTCATTTAGCCTATGCTCTGATTAGCGAGAAATATCTCCTTTGCCCAATCCGATTTCATTTTTATTTTACTTGGTGCAAATCCCTTCGTCATGTACCGTTCTCCCACTTGGGAGAGTACACATGTATATATCCCAATATCCAAAAATCCAAAAAAAAAGAGAGAAAAGAAAAACCCAAAAAAAAGAAAAGAAAAGATAAAAGAAAAAAATATGTATAGCCAAAAATCCAAAAAAAATACAAATACCCAAAACCCAAAAATTTCCAGTGTGAATATTTTTCCTATCTACCGAGAATAAAGGGAAGGCGAGAATTTGCACCGATTGTTCTACTCCACACCTTCTCAACCTCCATCGTTTTCGAAAACACTTGGCATAGGGACCTTCTAGCGATTATCTAGGCTATAGTGTGGTGATTTCCTTGTCCCTAGCTGTGGAATCTCAGATTCCTGATACACTTCTATTCTTATACTCTTCTCATGCATTCTTGAGCTAATATTCACCGCAATTTCAAATTGAATCGATATTTGGGTCTTTCCTTGGATTTGTGAAAATGGAGCCTTATTACACAATGTAGATAGCGACACCGTCTGCTAGCACACGACCACACTCACTCGTGCTTCACTGCGTGGGCCCACGACACTTGTTTGGACTCTCATTCCTTGGTTTAGTGTTGTGTTTTGTCGTATGCTTGCTTAGTATGGCATGTTTGATTTTGTTGGCTCTGACGGGCGATTTAGGATTTTGATTTCTCTTTCTTTCTCTCTCTCTATTTTTTCCCTTCAAGCTTCTACTCTCACTCGTCTTCCTCGAGGACGAGGAAGGGTTTAGCTTGGGAGATTTTGACGTGCGTTTATATTTCATATATTCACGCACGTCTTCTTTGTGATTTTCCACTGTTTTCCGTCGTTCCGTACCCGTTTTCTTTTGATTTCTTGTTTTATTTCACTTCTTTGTCTTTTTGTGTGAATGCAGGAGATTTCCAGCATTTGGTACATATAATGAAGATATCATGAGTCCCCGGAGCAACGGGAGGAGTCACGCACGATCCAGGGGGTCAAACGACCAAGATTGCCATCTTTCAGCCCCCACCCAATCGGTTGGACACAGCCAACCGATCGGGTGATGCACGCGTGTCCGACCCAGATGGAAGCTGAAGCGAAGTAAAGATCAACCGACCGATCAGGTGAAGATCAGATGGAAGCTGAAGCGAAGCTGAGTTATCAGGAATTTGGAGCTGAATCCAACCGATCAGGTGACATCTCACCCGATCGGTTCATCTGTAGCCGCATAGCCTCAAATATCGAACTGACGGCTCCACCCGCTCTCCTCAGTGACCGGTTGAAGCTCCCGAAGCCCGATGGCCAAAGCAACAATCGGCTCACCCGATCCGTTGATGTTTCAACCGATCGGGTGGCCTTTTCTTCCGCTTTTGTGCGCTGCTGATGCACTCATTGAAGATCTTCTATCATTCCAGAGGGGTTTTGGGTGCTCTCTTATTTTTCTAGCGTCGGCATTGTCGTTAGATTTCCAACGATAGGTTGCATGCCCAAATCTGATTTTTCTACATTTTTCTGGAATTTTCTGAGCGCGGCTATGTGCTGAAATTGGGTGCTGTCTGGAATTGAACTTCACCCGATCGGGTGAACTTCCACCCGACCGGGTGAGATCATTTTCTGCGGGTTTGAGTCTCTGTTTCTGTCCACCCGATCGGGTGAACTTCCACCTGATCGGGTGGGCCTGTTTTGACAGTTTTATTGGGTTTTCTGGACCCGAACCGGCGGGGGTTTTTAGGGGGGTTATAAAAACATGTTGGGGCACGACTTGGAGATGATCTTCTTCAGTTTTTAGGGCTTTTTGCCCCCTTCTCTTATGAGGCCTAGGTTAGTTTAGATTAGGTCTTTTGGTTAATAAATCTTGTATTGGATTGAAGATTCAAACTCAAGATAAGTATTTCTTTCTCTTGTTTTCCATTATTTTGTGTTGTATTTGTTTAGCTTCATGATGAATGTTTGTATGTCTTTTGTGTTGTTTGTTTATATGTTTTTCATCATTGAGTAGTATTGATGAACCCTAATACGGGTTAGGGTAGGATTGATGCTTGGTTGTTTCATTTGACTTGGTTGCATGGCATGTGTTCGATGAAATGCGTCAATGGGGATTTCTAGCAATCTGGGTCCAATTCGTACGGTAACACACTAGTTGTGTTGGGGGTTGGGGTCCGGTGTCTTGTCCAGTCAAGACCCGCTTCGATGTATTGCTAGAAATCACATTCGACCTATTTGGCCATTAGGGTTACGCGGGGGTGTTTCATTGTCATTGGCGGGAAAAAGACCACCTCTGACCATCGGGCCAAGGGGGAATAAACTTGGCGGTTGACTCCCTAACCACAGCTTACACCCCTAGTGTAGACATTGAGTCCTCGCGCGTGGGAACGGCTTGGACGAAGTGTTGGGAGTTATCATTGTGGCCTTAATGCTCCCGGTTGCGGAAGGTGTTAATGGACATGGGAATGCCCACCGTCCGGAACCGAGTAGGCCTAGTGTACTTGGCACCGACCGGAATATCGGGCCATGGACGCTAGGTACCACCTTTTGGGGCAATGTCTCACCCTGGGTCAAGTCAAATGCCAATTGTCATGAGTGCTCTAGCCTGTGTTAGCGGGGATTCATTTCGTGTCTTTTTCATTTCTTTATTTTATTTCTACACTTCCACCCATATCATCCGTGTAGCTAGCACACAACCTAGGCGAGGCTTGTAGCCATTCACGCCATCCACCTCCTTGAGTTCGATATACCCGTGCCCTACACTAATCGTGCACTTGCGGTAAAACGACGCCGCGCCCATACCGTAAACGGGGCGCCGGTCACCGATGCCGCTGCATCCCTCCGACTTTGCCCATCTCTTTGTCGGCGATCCAACTCATCTCAGCCTCGCTCAGAGCATCACAACCTCCCATTATTCCAACCAACTACCAAACCCACCGGCGTGCATCTGTTGCCGTTCCCCGACACAGCCGCCACACTTCCCTTGGGACCTGCATTGGCCACCCTCTCCATTGCCGTCGGCTTCCTCCACGACCCCAACACCCCGGCCTCGACAGCGTGCCACCGTTCGACGCCGTCCAAACCGCGCTACCGTTTCGTCCCTGTATGTACAAGTCGACTTCAGCATATTAAACTATGAATCACTTACGTGAACATATAAGATCAGTGTATCATTATTTATATGCTTGTAATTATGCAGTATGCTAGCTTATATGATTATCATACTATATGACCATATGTTATCTTATATATCTATATTCTACCATATATAAACAGTGTGTAGTTATGCATGTACCTAGATTTATAACTGAACAGTGCATTATTGGTTTATATACTTGTATATATGCTGTAAGTATTTATGCTTGCACTAATTGGCTTAAAGTTAGATACCTTAGTATTAAGGTAGTTGTCAGTAAATTAGTTTTCATATTGGTTTTATATTGCTAAGTTAAATTTCATTACATACTTATAATTATACATATATATATATCTATATTATGATTTAATTAGCCAGAAGTCTTGAAGCTTATATGGTAAATCCATGTGCAGATAATGTCACGCCTTTCGTTACTAACACCTGGACACCCATAAACCAACAGCAGATATAAAACGCCTTTCATGTGACTGTCGCCGCTTTCAGACCCAACGTCAGATCAACGTTCAAACGCAGCAAAGGTTAGTCATTTAACGTGTATTAAGAACCCCCACGGTAGCAAAACGTAAAAGCTAATCTAAAATTGGTCAACGTGAACTAAAGTTATTTTCTGCATCTTTAAAACGTTGTCCACCGTAGAAAAATCGACGAACGAACTGAATTTCTGTACACATAGGGTAGACATCGATCTAGACCAAGCAAATCATCGAAAGACGTGTCCTTTTGACTGTTACGGTAGTCCCACCAAACTTAGAAACAACACATAATAGGATTGACGAAAAATGCTTTTTGATATCGCCATGACCCTGTTTCAGCCGGATTATCACCGACGCTACGCTTTGACGGGACGCTCTGGACAGACGATGCACTCGCCATTGCAGTAAAGTGTACTCACTTGTACCTTCGGCCGTGTTTAGGCCATAGACTCTTAGAAATGTTAAAATGTGAACAAAGAGAACCTGACATGAAATGATAGCGTCCGGGACCCCCCTTGACAGCTTAGAATTGACGACGAAGTCTAAGCGCAACAACAACAACAATTGACACCTTAGGATTTTCCTGTGTGTGCATGCGTGTGGACCTCCTAGAATAACAATTCCTTGCGTGTCATGTCATGTCCTGTTACACAAAAAGCCTCCAGGCGTTTCGGATGCTCTCCACACGAGAGTGATAACTGTTACACAAAAAGCCTCTGGGCATTTCGGATGCTCTCCACGAGAGAATGATCCCTGTTATACAAAAAGCCTACGAGCGTTTCAGATGCTCTCGATGTGAGAGTGATCCCTGTTACACAAAAAGCATACGAGCGTTTCGGATACTCTCCTAGTGAGAGTGATCCCTGTATCGTCTTGTCTTGAGCACTTGGGTTGGGGTAGAGTTGAGCGTGCGCACGGTCAGAGGGTCTGATCCCCCTCGAACCGTAAGGCGTGAACCCTTCGAGTGACACGTGTCTTGCCTTGTCTTGTCTTGTCTTGTCTTGTCCCGTTCAGGTTAGTCCCGTAGTCCATAGCACACGCTATGGCTATTGCTTGTCGTGTTTACTTTTCCTGCACCGCTTTACTATCTTTAACTGTCATGTTTTAACCACAGCATGTTAATCAACTAGTAAATTGTTGATTTAAATTACAGCACACTTACAGTAAAGTCTAACCCTCCTTTGTAGACTTTACCTGATGTACAGTTCCTTTTCTCTTGGGTGCTGTACGTCAGGTGTCGAGCCGGAGTTCGTGGACGAGGCAGACTTACCGGAGTACATGGAGCCCGAGGACGTCGACCCGCAGGGCATACCTGACGAGGACCAGACTTAGGCGTTCCCCACTGTTGCGGACTTCCGGAGGTTACTACTTTTAGTTTAGGTGAGTAGCACCACTTTACTCTCAGCCAAGGTTGGGTGCTTCGCAATATTAGTTTCCTTTTCTGCAGTTTGTTGCCATGCTTAGGCTCCCTTTATTAGACTTGTCATATGCTGGATATTATCTCTATCATGAAATGAATGCATCCTTTTGTTTCTGTACTTTTGTTGTTCCGAATTTTATAAATGCAAGAACCTAAAAATTTTAAAACGGTACCCCTACAGACGCTTATTGGGTCCGAGCTTCATAGCTCCGGCCCAAGCGGGCCTTTGTCACGCTTCGCCTCCGTAGTTTTGGGAAGCGGTGCGTGAAAAACGGAGCTGGGGTTTGGGGGAGAAGTCGGATGATGGGTGCTGGGTTGCCTTCGTTTTGTTATGCTTTATAATAGGAAGAGTGATACCATGGTTACATGGGAAAATAGTTTGGAAGGTGGGATTTGTTACACTTCGCAGCATGAAGTGGAGAGAATCGTGGGTTGGTGATTGTGTGGGTTCCGTTACGAGATATAATGTGATGAGTTAATTTATAGATATTATAAATACTGTTGATAAATTCAAAGATATAAGTAGATATATATCTTAACTATATTATTTTTAACTACATAATATAATGAAGGGACATGTTTTAAATTAAGTAAAATCATCTAATAGAGTTCTGATTGGTTAGGGTGTTTGGGGGATTTGTTAGGATATATATAGATACGGGGATTGAATTTAGCTAGGAATTAGCTTTTATCATTAGAAAATTGATTTAATTAAGATACTAATCTTAATTAAGATTTTCGGGTTTAAGTTTGTTTTTTTAGGAAAATAGTTCAGTTAGGTCTTCATTAGGAAATCGATTTGATTAAACTTGGGTTTAAGATCCGATTTCAAAATCTAACTAAGTACAATATTTGAGGAATCTATTTGATCAAGATATTAAAGAATCACACTAGTTAACATATTTGTTTAGGGAAATCGTTTTGATTAAAATTAGATTTATTTAGGATTCGTTAGATAATATATGATTAGGAAAAAGGTGATTGTTAAGATAATATAAGATTAGGATAATTCTCTTGGACTTATTGGTTATGATAATAGATCTGATTACGATTTGATTTAATGAATCGGATAGACGTTTAGATCAAGATCGGTTTGGATTTATATTTTGGTCTAAGATTTGATTAGTGAAGATATATTTGGTGAAGATGTGATTTGATTAATACGATTTCGCCCCTGCAACCAACGTCAATCTCAAGTTAACGAAGATAATGACACGATCGTTAAATCGCGTGCTCGAGCTATGAAAATAATACTACTACTACTAAATAAAATCATATGGTAATTACTCTAATAAATCACTGTACTAATTAAATACATATGAAATACGTATATACAAAAACATGACGTTACATGAGCTAACAGTTTGAATGCATATATGTTGGAATTGGAAAGCTTATGTTTGCTTGGGTTTCTTTGTTGATGCATTCAAAGTATAATTAGATTTAACCCTAATTCTCTGCTGATATTTTCTCTGTCTTGATGCATTCAAACTATAAACTAAAACAACCAGCTAATTAGTTGTATGCATTCAAACTATATGCATTCAAAACCTAAGTTGTTGGTTTTAGTTTGAAAATATATGGTGAGCTTACATATGTTTTTAAACTCTAATTAGATTTCATGATGCTTCAGGTTGCTTTAGTTTGCTTCAAGCTTCAAGTTGATATAGCCAACTTTACATCAAAATATGACATGAAGTATGATACAAAAGAAAATTCTCATAAAAAGGTTGTGATTGTAAAATCAATATTTTTGTGCACATTGTATGATTAACCCATGTGCCCTTCATATTATCATCAAAGTATGACATGAAATTGAAGAAGTCAAGCAACCCAAATTTTAATACGCAACCACTCCAATTATCATATGTTAATTCATTGTTTCATATATTGTACTAATAAAACCTAACATTACAAATACACTAAACATAAGCTTTACCTATTATGCATCCTATGTCAATCATCAAAACATTAATTCCCACAAGACACGTGAAACACCCACAAATGAAAAAGTTATTGAATACAGCTAGAAGAAGAAGGCTTGGGTCGAGCGGCGCTAACGCTAAATTTTTGTTCGTTTAGATTTTGAAGGAGGAAATAATTTTTGGCGAGAACAAAGATTTTGAGGGGATATCTTAAATGAATCGTGCTCGAAAGCACGATTCATGACTAGTATATCCATTATACAATTGAGAGCGGGTTTTGAATTTTTGTCCTACGTGGCAAGGTTTGTCCTACGTGGACAATGAATTACTGACTGGGACAAACACAAGATGTTGACTAGGACAAGTTTTTGTATGTTTGGAGGGAAATTTTGTTTGAAAAATCAAAATTTGAAAACTCAAAATTTTCAACACTCAAAGTTTAACAAAATTTAAGGGGAAACCAAATGAATAGACGGCTGATCGAAATTTTGAAAACAAATGATTAAAGGCTGACTAAAATTAAGAAGTGTTGGGAGAAAAAACTAAATTGAAATTTAAAACTTTGAAAACTACCCACACGTTGAGCCCACCATCTTCAAAATTTCAAAGTGGGGGTAAAACTATGAAAGACCATGTTTTTGGGGGGAAGCCCAGAGGACAACAAAATAATATATCACGCGGATCGTGTTTTTTGGGAAACGATCACATGGATTGCTGATGTTGCGCTCAATCCCACCGCAAGCTTACACGTGATTTGATCTTTCAAAATATTACGCTCTCACCAACGAAAAAACATTTGTGTCTCTCAAAGCCCCTAAAAAAACAATGCATCCCAACAACACAGTAACCTAAGACCATTCTTCGCAAGATCACCATCCCAAAGCCTTTCATCACGAAGCTCAGCATGATCGTCATCCACAATGAGCATGGCGATGGGATCACCATCGGATCCAGCACGTCGCCTGCTTGATGCCACAATCTACTGGAGGTTGACGGAGAGATCAGATGGGTCCCTCGAAGCCCTTCATCACAAAGTTCAGTTCGATCGCCGGTGTCCAATAGAAAAAACCCAACCTCGCCCTCTCAAACCGTGAACCCTGCCTCACCGGCCCGTCTCTCAACGGAAAAACCCCACCCCCTTTGTTGTTCAAAACATAGAACCCAGGTAGTATATCAAGAGCTCTTTCAATTTAAACATTTATGCTTGGTGTGCTGATGAGGACCGGGATGATCATCTGCGCTCTAAAACTCATAGAATGATCTTGGTACTTTATTTTTCATTTCCTTTTTCTGTTTTCAAGTTAAAGTAGTGATTTTTGATTGTTTTTTATTGTTAAACTTAGTGATTTTTGATTTTTTTTTATTTTTTTGATTTTTTATTGTTGAAATCAGAATTCAAAGAAATAGTATGCCGGATGAAAACTCAGTGATTGTTTATTGTTTTTTCGATTCCCTTTTCGATTCCTTTTTCTGAATTCTGATTGTTCAACTTGGTGATGATTTATAAAGGTGATTAGTTTGAAGAGAATCAATTTCTCATAAAATTTATACCTGATGATAGTCTGAGAACTGGTGATGATTTAACTATATTACACTACAGGTTGGTCCATAGATGAAACATACGATTAGATTTTCTGTTCTGACTGGAGTCCATATGGTTTTTGTTTAAATCAAACTTACACTATGAATTACACTCAGGGCAAGAGGTGATGTGCTATGAGAATCCCTGGCCAATACTCCACCCTTTCATCATTGTTCTCTTCCAGCAAATCGGAAGACTATCTACACTCCTGGTTAGCGACAGAACTTCAACACTAGGGACTTTGCATAGCTCTACAATCTCGGCTTGCCAGTGGCTGCTATGTACTACAACTGCCAGAGGGAGACAGGATGGGGTGGACGAAGGATGTACCCCTGTAATGCAATTAGAAATATATAAATGCAAGATTGGTATGCACTACAGCTGAAACTATAATGGTATGTGTGAGTCTAATTCATATAAATAAATTAATAGTTGGGGGCGTTAAGTATGGGTAACTGCATTTTGTATTACAGAGACTACCATTGGTCTTAGTCAAGATCAATAATGTATTAAGTACATGGTACTAATATTCAGTTATATGTTACATTATGTGTGACTGTCCTTTCTCTTCATACTAATCATGCATTCATGGTATTGTTGTGTGCATTAATTTTATGGTCTCCTTACTAATCACCTGAGGATTAGGGAACGGACTTCTCCATACGAGCTTTTTAGTTTCTAAAAGCTTGCTCCTGTCTGTTGCGAATTTTGATAATTAATATTACTATTGGGCAAATTTTGTTATGGTATACTGATATTGCACTGGATAATATGTTGTGTCGAGAGTTTTGCGACAAGATCAACGAGTACCAGAAAGATATAGGCGAAAAGCAACAAGGAGTTGGTGTTATTCAATGGTATGCGGAAGCTAACACATTTTGATTATATTGTGATATTTCCCGTCTCCAGTTCTATAAATCTAAATGGTAACCTATTCGACATATAGATGGTTGGGAGATGGCTTAATTTAATAATGTAGAACTGGTGAAATTGGATTCAAATCAGTGAAACTATCCATCGTTTTGTTATACATGATGGAACCAAAAAGTGGTTTGTTCATGTAAGAAAATTTTGCCCTTTTGAGGAATTTGTTTAATTGGATATGCAATGTTTTTAGTACGATAATAGAACATTGTCTCCAGTGAAGCTTTTAAAGAAACAGATTCACATTCCCATTTTTCTTTTCTATAATCATTCTAGGAAGTTTATATAAGAGAAAATATTGTATTTTACCTTTGCACTTGAAATATTTTATTAACATGTAATGCTATTCTCTAAATTTAAAAATGTATTCAGGATTGAGGTGCATTTTTTGGGAATGCTAAATAAATGCATGTACCTATTTTCTTTTGGAAGTTTCTAAATATGAAATTTGGATTAACAATCATATTTTATCTTATCATTTTTCTCCATTTTATGGAGTTTGAATGCTGCACATTTGGAAGATTATTTCAAGATATATGTGTTTCTTTGTGCCTCCTAGGATTGCTTTTGGTAGACTTACTTTCTCTGGTGACCTTTTAGATATCATAAGTTCACGTTTGGTTTCTCACTGCTCTTAATAGTCAGGACTTTATACATGTACAAACAAGGTCCACATCTTTGGTGGTAAGTCAGTTAGAGGGTTATCTCTGACTCAGTTAGAGGGTTATCTCTAACTCTGCCCTTGGGGAATGCTTTGGTTTGCTAGGTCCTGACATGGCTATAAAAACTTCATTTATCAACATGATACATTATGTTTCCGTAAAATAGGAAAAAAAAGAGGACAGTATAGTTCTGCAAAAAAATTTTGATTGAGAATAATGGTCAAGTTGTTTATATGTTTTTATAAAATCACCTTGCGACTATAGTAACTTCATAAAAGAAACAAACGAAAATAAAAGTGAAGTTGTAGATCTTTAATCCTATGTCTACAATATAAAGATTAACATTAGCAGTCATCATTCCTTTATATCATAGTCGACATTTGTCTTACGTACATTTACAGATGATTGGGCTTATGTCCCTTACCTCTGGAGCTGCATATGCTCATGCACTAGATATCCAATCCAATATGGGTGAAATATATTCAAGCATAGTGTTTACCACACATGAGTACGATATCTTAAAAAAAATTATTAAATCCTTTTCCGTTTACTTATATTTGATCGCCTTAACAACTTCAAGCTTCTAAATTTTATTTTTCACTAACAATTGGGGGGAGAGGATTATTTTTCACTAACAACTTGAAGATTCTAAATTTTATTTTTCACTAACAATCATGTTTTAAAGTTTGGGGGGGACTATGCCTTTGAGGGGGGAATATCTTAAATGAACAGTGCCATATGGGCACGGGTTATGACTAGTGTGTGTGTGTGTGTGTCTATATATATATATATATATATATATATATATATATATATATATATATATATCTATTATACATTTGACAGCGATTTTTGAATCCTAGGGCTGACTAGGACAAGCTGACTAGGACAAAGAGTTTGATAGAAAGACGGCTCGGATTTGATCTGGAGGAATGAACGGCTTAGATACATTTTTGTTAAAGTTTTGGGAGGAAATCTTAAATTTGGGTGGAAAACAGTTTGGGGGTAAAAAATAAAAAATTTGAAATTTAAGGAGAAAAAAATACTACGTGCCTCAAACCATGTGCCTATGGCTACAGCCTCCCACGCTCGGGATAAGAAACGACGAATATGTGCTTCTTCCAACTATAGTGCCAATAGTGAGGTCATTTCATGTGCAGACGAATCGAGGGAGGGATGTTACGCTCATAAATCCTTCAATCTTTCGATCACTCTCTTTGCCCTCTCTCTGCCCAAAGGTCGAGGAAAAAAACAAAGCACAGCTCCATGCGCATTAATTCCACTTGCGTACAGTCAGTCTGCCAGCATTTTTCGAATCCCGTGAAATTTAATAAACTGTGGATTAAAATTGGTCTAATTGCAACTTTAAATTAACTGTGTATTCAAATTAATCTATTTAATAAACACACCTACTTTAAACTAATTAATGGGTCTCATATTTAATAAAGAGAACTACTTTAAGTGGATTCCACGTCAGTGGGATTTGAAAATTGTTTAATGTCTAATAGTTTACAGACTTGAAGAGACTGTGTAATAGTTTACATGTCTAATAGTGGATTTTGCCATATTAACAAAGAGACCTATCTTTTTAATAAACTGTGTTTTCGAACCACAATTTTACCGCTTGCATTAAAATCCCGCCCGAAGCTGGAGAGGAAAAGTGCTCTTAACCAATGGCATCGCTCCCAATGCAGCAAGTGGGTGACTTAAATTATTGCAGCGCTAAACGAGGGGGCATAGTATAATTAGCCATTGCCGTGGAAAATGACAAACTGAGGGCAGTGCGAGACACACCCACACCGTGAAGCCATGCGAGCTTAGTACTCACTGACATGTGGGGACCACAATTCATCAGATTCTTCGGCAAACAATAACATCAAAAAAATTCAACCTCGCACCTCATTGGTCCAGACCTAAACCTGCAGATTGCCACCAAAAACATCATCCCAGCCATTCATCTACAGCCATTCACTCTTCACCATCTAAAATATAAAGTCCACATCCCTTTTTCCTTTCCAAGCAAGGGCTGACGGAAAAAGCATTTAAAAACTCCAAATTCCCCTCTCATCTGAAATAGTGACTGACTGCAATGTTAAACTGGTCTCCGATGAATGCAAGGGCGACAGCTCGAAGAAGAAACATGTCTCTCGCTCCGTCAAGGCTGGACTCCAGTTCCCACCAGTGGTATCAGTCGATACTTGAAGAAGGGATGGTACGCTCAGCGTGTGATCAGTACAGGAGCTACGGTCTACCTGGTTGTTGTACCTTGATGTTAAGGTATTGAACTAAGTTTTATTCTAAAGTTCGCTTCTTTTCCAGTGTTGAACTCAAAGGTTGCATTTATTTTCTTTGATTAGGTTTTGTTATTGGCCGAAAGCGCGACAAGTGATAACAAGAAGTGTAGAATGATGAGGAATTGGGAAAGTTACTTGCAGGCGTCACGATCGCCCATGGTGGGGTCCTACCAAACATCAACCATGTGCCGTTGCCAAAGAAGACGTCATCAACAGAGAAGGAAGGGGACAGTCACTGTCGAAGGCCTGTAGGTCTATAAAGAAGGCGGCCAGCTAGGTTAACAAGGGTTAGAGTTTTGAGCCTGTGATGTTGTACGTACGTAATCTTGGGTGTTTTTGTCTGTTGTTTTTTTGGGTAATTGTTTTTTGCTTTTTTTAAATGTTCGATAGTGACGATGTTGCTGATTAACGGTGGTAGGATTTGTTTTAATGGAATTTGTATGTTGCTTTAACTTCATTCGGTAGAAATGCTAAACATATTTTAACGCACGAGTTTGAATGGTGTGTTTTAATGCTTCATTGTATTAGTTGTGTATGTTAACATTTCCAAACAATCCAAGTCAATTTAATTCGTTTGGACTATTTATCTGTTGGAATCAATGGGTGGGTTGATGCTGGGAAAGAGTACCAGTTTGGGTACTATCATTTATACTAATGAGATGATTTTAATGTGTGCTCATGATGTTGTGGATTGTGAAGGGTCGAGGATAGTTAACAAACGGATTGGTGTTGTTAGTATGATTGATTTCTTTATGTTTTGTCTAAAATAGTTGAAATATTTATTGTTGTTCATAATTTGTTCTTTCAGTTTTTCCATTGAGATGTATGCATTTCAGTTAAATATATTTGAAACATTATGATTTCTTATGCTAATAACAACTTTTAGAAATGATACAATTAATGGCATTTATTGAAGAAATTGTTTTTGAACTTTCTAATGGAGAAGTTTATATTGAACAAGAATCTATTTGGTATTTTGAACTTTTTAATCCTACAAAATTCTTCAAAATCCTACAAGATACTATTGGAAGCGTTGCTCGGGGTCTCATGCTCATATCCTTCTTCAATCATTTTTAATTGGTCAAAAAAAGTTTTTCATATGGGGTACTGCATATTTTCTTCACTTAGGAAGTTATGCTTTATGATCTAGAATTATTGCAACTTGGATTTTATTAAAGTGAGTAAGATACACTATCATTGTGTTGTTATGGCTGGAAAAGTTGTTACGGCTCACTTAAGCCGGTTGCACATTTTTAAAAAATATTTAGTGAAAAGAGAGGACTAGAAAGTTGGTCATCTTATTTTTATTTTATTAAAGCGAGTAATCTACACTATTACAATATCACTATGAGTAGAAAATTTGTCAATGGGCAAAAAAATGAGATGGCCTATATGCGCCTCAATTGAGGTGCATGTATGTGACACATTGTCAAAATTAGAAAGAAAAATCATGATCATGGGGTCACATCTCTCCTCTCACTTTCGATTTCTTTCCACAGTTGGCCAACTGTCCCGTACATGCACCTCTTTTTTAGGTGCATAGCGCAATTCTCAAAAAAATTTACAGTGACAAGCAACCAAGAAAGGGAGATAAAATAATCATAAAAAAGTTATAGGAGTATGCGGTGAAGGCGCCGAATTGTTGTTCTGAGCAATTCTCAATTCCAAATTCTACATTCTATAATCATAAAAAAGTTATAGGAGCAATTCTCAATTCCAACTGTCCGAATTTG
This sequence comes from Scilla litardierei, assembly GCA_030789695.1. Classification (NCBI taxonomy): domain Eukaryota; kingdom Viridiplantae; phylum Streptophyta; class Magnoliopsida; order Asparagales; family Asparagaceae; genus Scilla; species Scilla litardierei. The sequence goes on along the minus strand of CM061132.1, from coordinate 79,878,837 downwards.
TTGTTCCGCGTCGAAAGCGTCCACGCTGAATTTGTTGTTCTGAGACGAAGGCGCCTGCTAAATTTTTTGCGCTAATTTGTTGTTCCGCGTCGAGGGCACCTACGTCGAATTTTTTTCGCGCCGAATTTGTTGTTCTGCGTCGAATTTGCTGAAGGTGCCCGCGCCGAATTTGTTGTTCTATGCCGAATTTGCTGAAGACGACGAATTTGTTGTTGTACGCCGAATTTACGAAAGGCGCCGAATTTGTTGTTCTATGCCGAATTTGTTGTTCTACCCCGAATTTGCTGAAGGCGCCGAATTTGTTGTTCTACGCCGAATTTGTTGGAACTAAATCTTGATGTCACCAAGTGTCGAAGGCGCCCCGCTCCGAATTTTTATTACCCTTTTTGTTGTTCCGCGTCGAAGTCGCCCACGTCGAATTTGTTGTTCTGTGTCGAAGGTGATTGCACCGAATTTGTTGTTCTATGCCTGATTTGTTGTTCCACGCCGAAGGCGTCCACGTCGAATTTGTTGTTTCGCGCCGAAGGCGCCCACGCCGAATTTGTTGTTCCATGTCGAAGGCGCATGCGTCGAATTTGTTGTTCCACGTCGAAGGCCGTGCCGCTAAATATTTTTACGCTAATTTGTCGTTCTTTTAAATATCACGGAGGAAAATCTTAAATGAACCGTGCCCGCGGGCACGGGTTATGACTAGTATATATATAATACATATGTTTTTTTGAAAGGTTAGTGTGAATCTTTATAGAAGAATATGCAAAAATATATAATATACAATAATACAATTTGCTCATCAAAGGTTGGTATTTCCAGAGAGGGGATAGGGCACAAGCGCTGTTACCATCTACTGGAAGACACATCTTCTCAAACAAATTCTAAGCACAAAAGCTAGTTAACAGGAAGAAAACTATCCCGCATCTCTAAAATCCCATCTACCCATTGCTTCCTTGACAAAAGATGAGTCGGGTTCTTGATCCCTAAGGATAATTCCGACATATGATGCCAATTCCTCAAAAAGGACCATTCTCTGTTTTTTAATCCCTTCAAAAATCCTACCATTTCTTTCTTTCCAGATATGCCAAACTATAGCAGCGAGGACAGTATTCGCCCATAAACTTAAAGTATCTTTTTAGCAAAATGTAATAAGTAGTAATCTCCCACCTTAGGAAGCCGGGGTTCAATGGGGTCTGATACACCCAGTTTAAGAAGGCTCCTGTATAGAATATATTTGGTGTAGTTGCATTCGAAGAACATGTGGTCTAAATTTTCTTCCATATCCGAATCACATAGAACACATCTCACTTCAGTGCTAACCCCCCAATCTTGCAACTTATCTTTCGTTAGGAGTTTTCCCCTGGAAAGCTCTGAGCAGGGTTAAAGACATCTTAGGCACATTTTTATTAAACCAAACAAGTTTAGAATACGGGAAGAGTAATCTGTGATGCCTAACTCCATTCCATGCTTCGGTAAAATTGAAAATGGCTCCAGGCGCCCAACGCCACTCGTCAGATCTAGGTGAAGGTGCCGGATGGTGTAGCTGAGGCCTAATGGGGATTAGGAACAGATCATTTTTCCAACTTGCTGTAGACGAATCCCAATATTCTGAAACCTTTTTGTGAGATGCATCTATTGGAACATCAAATGATTCACTTAAAGGCCCACTTGGAAACCAATTATCATGCCAAAAGAGGGTGCTTATGCCATCTCAAATTTGGCGCTTGATCAAAAGTTTGGAATACCATCTACAATGGAGCAAGAACTTCCACGTGCCAGATTGGCATGGTTTCCCTTTGGCCGAAAAAAGTTTCATGCATCCCTATAATTATTTCTCATATAACATGCCCAAAGCCCATCAGTAGATAACATACGCCATGTAAGCCTCACTCCAACAGCCATATTAAGATCATGTAGCAATCTCAGCCCCATTCCCCCTTCTTCATTGGGAGTACAAATGTCTTTCCAGGCCCATATATGAGAAGAACCCCAGATAAACTTCCTGCATGCAGAAGAATTGGTACATAGAATGGTTTTAGGTATGCGGTAGGCCTGCATCCAAAAAGTTAGCATGCCATAAATAACTGTTCTAACAAGCTCAATTCGACCCGCAATTGATAGCATGGTAGACGTCCAATCCTCAAGCCTCTTCTTACACTTGTCTATCAGCCTGTTGTACATGTAAGGTTTTGGGTAATTAGAAGATAGTGGGAGGCCAAGATAAGTATTGATTGAAGTTACAAGTCTGATCCCCAGAAGATTAGCCAAGCATAAAGGGTTCTTAGTTCCCTTGCTAAAATTCGAAGTACTTTTATCCCAATTTACTACCAGGCCAGTAAGATTAGAGAAGTCTTCCAGAACAGATTTCACACCACAGAAAGTATGCTTATTAGCTCTGCAAAAAAGTAATAGGTCATTAGCAAAGAGCAGATGAGATATGGCCCCTGATCGCCTCATTGTATGTATACTGTGATGGGATATTGATTTATCAACTAATAAGGAAAATGCTTCCATGGTAATGACAAAAAGAAATGGGGATAGAGGGTCTCCCTGTCTGATGCTACTATTTCCTTCAAAATAACCCATAGGAGACCCATTTATCATTACCGAAAATGTTGGTGTAGAAATACATTCCTTAATACAACAGAGAAATCTCCTGCCAAATCCCATTCATTGAAGAATATAGAAAATAAATTCGTGATTGACACTATCAAAAGCCTTTCTTAAATCCAATTTCAGACAAGCTCTGGCACCCATAGGGTTGCTAAAATCGTGAATCTGTTCATGGGCTAGAAGAGCACTATCAGAAAGCAGCCTTCCTTTGAGAAATGCCGACTGGTTGAGAGAAATTAGTTCATGGATAACCAATTTCAATCTATTACAAATAATTTTGCTGATTACCTTGTAGGTAATATTGCAGCAAGCAATGGGTCTATAATCTCACAAACGAGAGGCATTAGAGCTTTTAAGCACTAAGGTAAGATTGGTGTGATTTAAAGGATGCATAAGAGAACCAGAACGGAAAAAAGATTGAATTGCATCATTTAAATCTTTACCTATAATGCTCCATCCATACTGGAAAAAATATCCATTAAAGCCATCAGGCCCAGTGGATTTATCCGCCCCTTGATTTCATCATTTGATACTCTTCTCTTAAGCCATGTAGCAGCATCAGTAGTTAATCTGCGTTCGGGGACCAACTTAGGGAATACATTCCAGTAAGTAGTCTGAGTATATAAGGACTTATAGTATTCAGGGCCATTGTTTCTAAGATCCTCAAAAGAGGTATAAATATTCCCATCCGCATCAACCAGATGTCCCAAATTGTTATGCTTTTGCCTAGCCTTCATGGTTGTGTAGAAGAACTTAGAGTTGGTATCCCCCAGACTCAGCCAATCTTGTCTGCTCTTCTGTCGAAGCATCTCCTCCTCCAGCTCAATTAGATTTGCTAGATTCTTAGCCAGTTCCCGCTCGAAATATTGCAAAATGACATCAGAATGCAAGGCGGAGTTATTACGCACCTCCTCAAGTTTAGATTTGCAAGCCGAAATTTCATTGCCAATTCTGTAATTCTTCGCCCAGATATTAAGCATGGTTTTAATGTTTCGGAGCTTTTGTGTAGAATCTGTACATAGGAGAGCCTTTCACATGGTGATTCCACGATGTTGCAAGCACCTCGCTGTAACCTGGCAGTTTAATCCATGAATTAAAAAATCTGAGTGGCTTAGGGTGTGACATTACCTTGGTATGCAATTTGATCAACATAGGGGAGTGATCACTGGTCAGGGGATCCAGGTACTCCACAAAAGTATCTGGTAGTAAGTCAAGCCATCTCGAATTACAAATACATCCGTCCAGCTTAGCAGCAATATGATTATCTCCAAATCTCTGGTTGCACCAACTAAACGAATGTCCCACACATTTGACATCTGTTAGAGAACATTTGATTAAGCATTCATTGAATTCTTCCAAAATTTTAGCATCACAATTTCTCCCCCCCTTTCTTCTCCTTCGAGAATATAATGCAATTAAAATCTCCACCAATCAGCCATCCATTCCCACCGTTTAGTAATGCATCTGCTACAAGATGATTCCAGAGAGTTTGAATCTCGCTAGATTGGTTTGAACCATAAACACTAGTAATCATAACAGAAAGACCCCCTTTGTTACTGCATTTTAGAGTAATATGTTGGCTAGAAATTGATTGGACTGTAGCTTGCCAAATCGTACTATCCAAACCTATTAAAATCCGCCCTCCCGAATGCATCAAGAAGTTATCAAATAATATCCACCCTTAGGAAAGCAAGATTTCCATTTCCCATTTCCCGTTTTCAGTTTTGTCTCTACCAGAATAACAACTGAAGGCTGAATTAATTTCATTCTGTCGCGAAGGTCTATGCTTCTAACGGAGTTGTTTAGACCTCGCGTATTCCATATGAAAATACACATCAATCAACCGGTTGGAGAGGCTTACCTGACGCCCCCTCACGAAGTTTCATGCTTTTCCTTGATCCACCTACTAGCATAGCCTGGCTAGGAGGCTTATTAAGAAGCTTCTTGGTACCAATCCCATAAGCATCATCAAATGTCTTCGCGACCTGCCATTCTGGGTTCACAACAGTCATAGGATCGGGTGCAGTCATGCTTTCCAGTCCTTGGGAAGGGCAGTCCCTAAAAATCCCCATAGGTTGTTGGAGTGATGTTAAACTTTCAGAGACTCTAGTGGTATTAGATTTATTACCTGGTAACGGAGTAGCCCCATCTTCCTGCAATAGTTCAGGGGATCCTTCAGGCAATTGTGTAGTGGCCGAGGGTGGTTCTGTAACAACCGTAGAGAAGGGGGTCACCAATGCTTCATTTATCTGATGGCTTCTCGGAATATTGGAATTTTGAAGTCCCTCTAAAATTAGATTACCTGAGTCGCCCCATCTTCCTGCAATAGTTCAGGGGATCCTTCAGGCAATTGTGTAGTGGCCGAGGGTGGTTCTGTAACAACCGTAGAGAAGGGGGTCACCAATGCTTCATTTATCTGATGGCTTCCCGGAATATTGGAATTTTGAAGTCCCTCTAAAATTAGATTACCTGAGTCTCCCTCAGTCATTGACCTTCCATCTTGGAAACAACCAACTGTTCTCTCCGCAAGGCTATTGGGATTTGATTTTTATATAACACCCCTTACAGTGTCGGCTCTTTCATCATTAGACAATTGATGAGAGTGCTTTAGGATCTGCAGCTCCTTTATCCTCCCACAAGGGCATTCATCATCTATGGTTGGGTTAAGCAAGTGTCCCTCATGTTGTTCTGATTGCTCCAAGACAGGTTCCATCACCCCTTCCGTACTACCTGAGCTTGACCCCTTCTCAAGAATGGAGCTATGCTTAAAAACCTTATCCAACACATTAGGTGTTTCAGTAACACTCTCATTCCCCTGCCCATGAGTAGCATTGGTCTGACCTGACTCCTTTTAGATTGAAGGGGGCTTTATTATATCAGGACATTGAGTTGCAGTATGGCCAAAGCAAATACAATTTCTGCATCTCGGAGGTTCTCCTTCGACATGGACATCAATAGGAATCGATGAGCCCCCTTCTGTTTCAACAACCATTTGATGCGGGATTGGCTTCTTGGCACTGATATCAATCAGGCATCTGGCATAAGAGAAGCGTTCTTTCTTAGCTGTGAGCTTGTCCAAGCAAATTGGGTTACCGATCAATGATGCAATTATATTCAAAATGTCCAGAATCCACATTCCAAGTGGAACTCCATGAAGTTGCACCCACACCGGTACTAAGGAGAGAATATCTCTTTCAAGTTTGAGTATGTAATGCAATTATATAATACATATGTATATATATACACACACTAGTCATTACACGTGCCCATAGGGCACGGTTTATTTAATGGCTGAGTTTTTCCCCCCACAAATTTCAAGTTCCACCAAATTTTACGGTTTCCCACAAAATTTCAAGTTTCCCACAAATTTAAGTTTTCCCCCAAAATTTAAGACCCCCCAAAATTGTCATTGCCACCTAGGGCAAACTTGCCACAAAAGATAAGATTCAAAATCTTTTAAGGACTGGAAAAAAATGGTCGGAAGGGGGAAGGAAAAAAAGTGTGGGTGTTTGTATAATAGATATACAATTCTCTTATCCAATTTCTCATGGCCAAATTCTATTATCCAATTTCTCTTGATAACATCCCTCTTTTATATAATATATATCCAAATTCTCTTATCCAATTTCTAATGTCCAAATTCTTTTTTCAAATTTCTCTTGATAACATCCCTCTTTTATACAATATATATCCAAATTCTCTTATCCAATTTCTCATGTCCAAATTCTCTTATCCAATTTCTCTTTATAACATCCCTCTTTTATATAATAGATAACCAAATTCTCTTATCCAATATCTCTTGATAACATCACTCGTTTATATTTTCTTATCCAATTTCTCATGTCCAAATTCTCTTATCCAATTTCTCTTGCTAACATCCCTCTTTTATATAATAGATATCCAAATTCTCTTATCTAATTTCTCTTGATAACATCCCTCTTTTATATAATAGGTTCTCTTATCCAATTTCTCATGTCCAAATTATCTTATCCAATTTCTCTTGATAACATCCCTCTTTTATATAATAGATATCCAAATTATCTTATCCAAATTCTCATGTCCGTATTCTCTTATCCACTTTCTCTTGATAACATCCCTTTTTTATATAATAGATATCCAAATTCTCTTATCCAATTTCTCATGTCCAAATTCTCTTATCCAATTTCTCTTGATAACATCCCTCTTTTAAATAATACATAACCAAATTCTCTTGATAACATCCCTCTTTTATATAATAGACTAGTCATAACCCGTGCCCGCGGGCACGGTTCATTCTAGATTTTCACCTGTGAAATCTTTGTTCCCCAAAAAATTATTTCCACGACCAAATTCGGCTTAGAACAACAAATTCGGCACATGCGCCTTCGACGCGGAACAAAAAATTAGCATAAAAAAATTTCGCGGGCGCCTTCGTTCTAGATTTTCCCCTGTGAAATCTTTGTTCCCCAAAAAATTATTTCCACAACCAAATTCGGCTTAGAACAACAAATTCTGCACATGCGCCTTCGACGCGGAACAACAAATTAGCATAAAAAATCCCTGTGAAATCTTTGTTCCCCAAAAAATTATTTCCACAACCAAATTCAGCACATGCAACATCGACGTGGAACAACAAATTAGCATAAAAAAATTTAGCTGGCGCCGAAGGCGCCCTTAGAACAACAAATTCGGCACATGCGCCTTCGACGTGGAACAACAAATTAGCATAAAAAAATTTAGCGGGCGCCTTCGGCGCCTGTGCCGAAGCAGATTGTGTTGACGCGGATCACTACGTGGATCATGCATAGTCTGTGTTTTTTTATGAGCACTTTTTTATGTGCCAGCTCAACTCAATGCAAAGAAACCGAAGCAATAGATCTCTCTCTCTCTCTCTCTTGTGTAGATAATTAATTATTAGTATTTCCTACAAAATTGATCCCATCTGAATCAATTTTTTTTATGAGCACTTTTTTATGATCACTTTGCATCAATGCCGTGCTTTTGTGGGTGCTTATGTTTTGCACCATGATTCATTATGTACTTCTACTCTCATTTTTAGTGATGATTTGCATTTTGCATTTTGTTTGTATCTTGATTTCTTTCGGTGCTTCCAAATGAAATGACATCGGTGTATGTTTCCATCCATATCTCTCCATAAAAAATAAAAAAAATAAAAAGAAGTAATAAATAAGGAAAAGAGTTAAAATTTAAAATAATCATTTCCCAAAAGGGTACATATCTGCCATGTATAAATTTGTTTTATTTAGTTAAAAGTATTTCGAATCTAAGCTTACAAAACACACAAAGCTATCTTTTTCATTCATTCTTAATTCGAGTAGCCGAACACGCTTTAAGAACTCTTCATTGCCAAGAAAAGGATTCTTCAAACACAAAAAACACTGAAGAAGGCTGCATTTAAAAATAGATTAAAATCCTCACCACTTGCAGTGAATGCTTATCATCTCTCTACCCATAAACCACTCACGGGGCCTCATTACTGTCTGCCTTTCCCTTTCTTAAGAGGATTGAGACCACCCACCCAACTCCATCGGTGATCATATCCTTCTTATAGTCATATACGGCATGTATCTTTAAAAGAATTCGCCTAGGGTAAAATCGATTTCAATTTCAGCATCATCAGATTTCTTCAGAATCATCTTAGGAATATGTTGGCGATTTCTTCGATTGTTGTTTGGGGTGGAGGCCAGATCGGATCCAAATGGAGTCGTAGATGTAAGCCAGGTGAGCTGGATAAGGTGCAATTTGGATTGCGAAGAAGGATGGTGGTGTCATTATTAGAGTAGATTATCTGGTTATCAACCTTCATATGAATGAATTTTGTTTATAATATTAGCCAAATGAGTTTAAATTTATTTTTCTTTGTTTAGATACCTCATATTTTGCTACCTTGACTATTCTAAGGATGGTAAAATTGTCTTTAACATATAAAATGGCAGTAAGAGTTTAGACAGTGCATTTTTATTTATGATGAGAAGCATATTTTCCTCTTTATTTTTTCGAGGGAAAAATCTTTTGAAAGTAGTGACATATATAATGAAAAGAATAGACTTACGGTCCACTAATGTCTACCAAAAATTACAGTAGTTACATCAAGCTTAAAAGAAAAATAATTTATAGGTTTTAAAATTTTCAATTGAGGAAAAAATTGTTTTAAAATTACCTGAATTTGATTTCCTTATCGGGTTCAGGTGTACGGCTCGTGTAAGTCATTGCCGGGGTTGGATTCCGATTTTAAACTGACCCAATTCAAACCCAACCCGTTGTAGTCCTATACATGATGCATTTCACAACATCATTAACCTGTGTGTGAAGCTCAGTGATAAGTATGATCAACCATTCCCCAATGCAGACATAAAAGATTCATTGCATGAGAGGTGTCCCATCAAAATAAGTTTAAACATGGAGCCACACAGTCTAAATGCAATATGTGAAAATAGGTTTAATGTACTCAAATGCAATTCGATGATCTGAATTGCTTAGATAGAAAAACATACTACTTGGAAGGATTCAGTAGGACAAATAAGATAATGCACAAAGAAAACAACAGAAAAATGAAAAATGCCAGGAAGGGATACATGATGTGATCTATTTTGAATCAATATAAAGGTGAAAAAAATGTAAATCAAAAATCTCAACACAAACATAAAAGGCTAATGCCCAACAATGTAATCTATTTCCTTATCTAGTTCTCAACACACATAATAGTGAAGAAATAAAAAGGTTGAGAAATAAATGTTTACAGATGTATCCTCCCATGCTAGCCCTAGTATCAACATCGACAATCATGCCATCTTTGAATATAAATGTAAGTGTTGACACCCCTTTCGCTAGCTCTGCCATCTGAATCACCTCCCTCTAAAATCCATCAAACTGAAACACTAAACTTGAACAAAATCATCAAGCTTTCACACAGAAATTGTCAGAATCAATCGAGGAATGTGTAAAGGAAGAGCAAAAGTCACATCGACTCCGTTGTTTGCAAAGTTGGGCAGATCGAACAATGGCGGTGCCGAGATATCAGCCCTGAGATCCTCGACACCATCCCAATACTCTAGCATTATTCCAATCACTCTTAAATGGTAAAAACAAAAAAAATAAAAAGTGCAAAAATAAAAAATGTTGAGAAATAAATGTTTACAGCTGTATTCTTCCATGTTAGCAGTAGAATTAGCAGTGACAATCACATGCTCTTTGAATATAAACACAAGTGTCGTTGTCCCTCTCACTGGCTTCACCATATAAATCGCATCCTTCTGAAATCCATCAAATTGAATCACCAGAATTGAACTAAATCATCAAGGTTCTGCACAAAGTAACAGAATTAATTGAAGAATGTGTAAACGAAGATGAAAGTTGAAATCGGCATAGGTTGAAACATCGTCCAATGTCCACCAACCAAGCGGGGAGGTTTCATTCCACAGCCAAGCAATTCCCATGGGTGCATAAGTGCATATGGCATCAATAAAGATTTCAATGTTAATTCCCCCCACTGATAATAATATGGCATCGATAGTCACCATGGGAGTAAAATTATAATCATGGTGCAAAGTATAAGCTTGCCTCTGAGCTTTCAGAAAGTTGGCCATCTGGAAAAACCTCATATGAATTTTTAAAGAAGGTTTGCTTCATTCATGCATTTCTTCAAACAGCTGAAGTACGTGAAAGAGGAAAAAAAGAGAACCCATGAAGCATTCAGTTAAACACATGGAGTGCAAGGATGTTATTGAAGTATAAAATATTTCTTCAAACAGCCAAAGTACGTGAAAGAGAAAAAAAAGAGATGATACTGATGTATTGGTAACAGGAAATGACTCAGGTGATTCATAGTTCCTAAATATAAAAAATAAATCAAATTTGTGTTGCTATAGACAAATGAATTTCTCAGATAAACCATAAAACCTTCAGGCTACCTCAATCTTAGGCCCATGAATCTTGAAGCTCCTCGTGTTTTTTTGGAATCATGAGAAGAATAAACATTAAGAATGGAGAAGCCAACATCTTTAATAAAGTAATGTGAATTCAAGGAACTGATTAACGGTGATTGTGCAGGCATAAGAGGATGGAGCTGGATCAGAGTCGGCCATAACAGATCGAGAAGAATCTTGGCAGTGGCGCTGGCCCCGCCACCATCGACATCCTCTCCTTTGATGTCGCCGATGCAATGTCATGCATCGCCACCTCCATCGGTCCCTCTCTGACACCGAGCACGTTCCCTGCCATCCGCTCCATCGTCTTCGGCGACGGATCCATTCTACTCTCCCTGATCTCCCGCCGCCTCATCGAAACCATCCACTGCACTTGACCCAGCCCAAGCCCTGCTTCTTCCTGCTGGCATCGGTTTCGTTGGAGCCCATCTCATGTCCCTGGGTTTGTTTTTGTTTCGAATTTTTCCCATTGAGAATTGTTGATTTGCGTCTGCTTTTGGTGAGACCCACTTTTCTCACATACAAATTTTTTGCCATGGATCGATGAGGTGGGATCATCTTGTTTTCCGTTGCCGCAGATCGCTGAGGTGGCACCATCTCGTCGGTTTCCCAGATGACTTGGTGGGTCCCCTCAATCTTTCGTTTCCCTACAGAATAGAACGGTGGACTGTGCAACATGTTTTTTTATAAAGAATATTAAATAAGGGATGAAACATTGGTTCTCCCAAACTCATTTCTCCATGTTCAAAAGTCCCACCAAATTTTTTTCGAAGCCACATCTCAACCATTAATTCCTCGAGATTAAATGTCAGCCATCCTTCTATCAACCAGTTTGTCCTAGTCAGCCCTAGGATTCAAAATCGCTGTCAAATGTATAATAGATAGCCAAATTCTCTTATCCAAATTCTCATGTCCAAATTCTCTTATCCAATTTCATTTGCTAACATCCCTCTTTTATATAATAGATATCCAAATTCTCTTATCTAATTTCTCTTGATAACATCCCTCTTTTATATAATAGATTCTCTTATCCAATTTCTCATGTCCAAATTCTCTTATCCAATTTCTCTTGATAACATCCCTCTTTTATATAATAGATATCCAAATTCTCTTATCCAAATTCTTATGTCCAAATTCTCTTATCCAATTTCTCTTGATAACATCCCTCTTTTATATAATAGATATCCAAATTCTATTACCCAATTTCTCATGTCCAAATTCTCTTATCCAATTTCTCTTGATAACATCCCTCTTTTATATAATAGATATCCAAATTCTCTTGATAACATCCCTCTTTTATATAATCTTAAATGAACACGTGCCCGCGGGCACGGTTCATTTAAGATTTTTCCCCGTGAAATCTTTGTTCCCCAAAATAATTATTTCCACAGCCAAAATTGCGAAAATAACCTCATCCTCTCTCTTGTCCAAATTCTCTTATCCAATTTCTCTTGTTAACATCCCTCATTTGTAATATAGATATCCCTCAAAATCTCATCTCTTGACCAATTTCTCTTGACCAAATTCTCTTATCCAATTTCTCTTGATAACATCCCTCATTTATATAATAGATATCCCTCAAAATCTCATCTGTTGTCCAATTTCTCTTGTCCAAATTTTATTATATAATTTATCTTGAAAACATCCCTCATTTGTATTATAGATATCCAAATTCTCTTATCCAATTTCTCTGTCCAAATTCTTTTATCAAATTTCTCTCGATAACATCCCTCTTTTATATAATAGGTATCCAAATTCTCTTATCCAAATTCTCTTGATAACATCCCTCTTTTATATAATAGATATCCAAATTCTCTTATCCAATTTCTCTTGATACCATCCCTCTTTTATATAATAGATTCTCTTATCCAATTTCTCATGGCCAAATTCTCTTATCCAATTTCTCTTGATAACATCCCTCTTATATATTATATATATATATATATATATATATATATAATATAATACATATATATATATATTATCCATATGTATACAAAGATTGTTATATGTATTTCAAAAATATTTTTATCGACCAATTCAAAGCATAAATTATTTGAATATAGACCGATGTCGAATAATTGTATAAAGATTTGAGCAAAGTTGTAACTTGCAATTGAAATGGGTAATCCTATGCTGCAAACATTAATTTGATGTTCTCGATATTAATGTCATTACATCATCAATACATAGATAGGATAAGCTTGTTTTGATTGTCAAGGTGATCGGCCCCCGGATATACACACTGGGGGGCACGACTGTAGTCTTACCGCAAGCACATGGTGTAGTGGTGAGCCGGTATCGAACACGAGGAGGACTAATGACAGTACTCTATTTTGATCACTAAGCTATTGGTGGAAGAATGGTTTTGAGAATGTTGTCACAATCGTTCAATTAACAATTCGAATTTAATATAATAAAGGCATCTAGAGCTAGGGAATCCCCACTACGGACCGTCATTTATCTTTGTGAATCGTGAATCTCAATGTTGCAAGACTTGAATTGAGGTGAACTAGTCGTAACTGAATAGAGAACCAAGCTCACGCTCTCGTGCTATTGCCGATCTATAGCAACTTAGATTAGGGCCCACTCTAGTGCAAACCCTAACTTAAGCCACTAGCATTAGGATCGACATCATCGTCCAATCGCTCCTCGAGCCCACTCTCGTGCAAACTCGAGTTACGATCTAGGTTGTGATAGTTCGTATTCATCCAATCTCTTACAAACGAATATGGGCATAGGTTTATAATAAAAATCCTAGATTTGGTCCAATCTCTTGCAAACCAAGTCTAGCAGATTTTGATTATAAATCTAAATCGAATATCTAAGCCTTCCCATCGATTAGAATCCAATCTCTTGCAAACGAATATGGGCATAGGATTATAATAAAAATCCTAGCTTTGGTCCAATTTCTTGCAAACCAAGTCCATCGGATTTCGATTATAAATATAAATCGAATATCTAAGCCTTCCCATCGATTAGAATCCAATCTCTTGCAAACCCCAAAATAGATGGAAATTCCTAGCTACCCGTAATAAATCAATCACAGCCTAACCTTCTATCAATTCTAGCAACATATGAATCCATTCATCATAATTCTAAAATCGACTACATAGGGTTCATCCCCATGCCCTAGAACATCGGAACTACTCGCAATTCATCATAGAAATAACAGAATAAATGAATGAAAGCATATAGCAATTCATAATTGGGAGAAAGCAATTCACAAAAATGAGAACTTTCAATAATAAAAGCAAACCAGATCTGAAAACTTCAATCTCCAAAAGGGAATTACAATTATAATTAAGCTAAACCCTAATTTCTGTTCTCGACTAAAACTAGGATAAAAACTAGCCTTAAATACTAGCCAAAACGGCCAGAAAATCCTGACAAATTTGCCCCTGGCGCAGCCCAGAACCCTAGTTAGAGATACAGGCAGACTGCGCCACTTGGTCGAGTAGAACTGTCACTAGGCTGAGTGACAGACCCAAAGAAAACAGAGAATTCGGGGGTTTTAGGGGTCTTGCGCTCTGCGTTACTCGGCCGGGTAGAGTTTATTACTCTGTCGAGTGGACTTTCTCACTGGGCCGAGTGAGTCTTCTGATGTGATTCTCCAAATTCCAGAGAGTCGGCTAAAATTTCCTTTGGGAAGCTCTGACTCACTCAGGCGAGTGAAGTTCTCCACTCGACCGAGCGAGATCATTTGCTCGGTCGAGTGGACTTTGACTCCGGGCACTCTCGTATCAGTTGTACTCGGCCGAATGTGTTCCTTCACTCAGCCGAGTGAGCTGTCAGTTCGGCCGAGTGGCCTGTTTCTGGAGTCGCATCTTCTCCTCCTCGCCTCCTCATTGAGTCTATCGAACTTCTTCTTCTTCCACTCATCATCTAGCGTTGCTAGCTTCTCGATGGGGCCATAGGCGATGCTCCGGTATGCATGCAAGTCCCTTGATCTCATTTATGCTCCCGATCGCTCCATTTCTCCTGAAATCCGACAAAAACAAGAAATAGTGAAAAGCAACGTGATATCGTCGAATAATCGTGAAAAACACGATATGGGCGATCAAAATGATATGCAAACATGCAGAAAAAGGTGTAAAATAAGGAGCGATCACAAGGCAGTAGAATGGTATAGTTTATCCATACGCTTGCACTATCAGTGCCAACCTAAAAACGGATACATAAATAGACCAATTCATAGCGATACCCGCCGAGATTTCAAACCCTTATTTAAACCATACACTAATTATAATGGCACTAACCAATTCATAGCGATACCTAAAAACGGATACATAAATAGACCAATTCATAGCGATACCCGCCGAGATTTCAAACCCTTATTTAAACCCTACACTAATTATAATGGCACTAACCAATTGCCCTTTTATTTTACCGATATATATATCACTGAAAAGTTACACGATTTATCCAATTTTAAACTGATATGAAAAAATATGATCATGAAATGGCATAATCAATTGCTTAGTAGTTGGATTACTGAAGAATAGCCTCCATTTTGTGCAAGGAACTTCCCAGATCACTAAACATATGAATGCATCATAACGCTTAATGGAATTCATAGCTACATCTGTCAAAGATGTGTCTGATTGTTGAGAAGTCTCGTAATCAAAATTAGCGACGAAACCTAATTTATAGATAAAGCATGCCAAAATTAAATGAAAATTGAATTCAGGCAAGAAAAATAACATCGTAAAGACATAGCGATATTTGTCATTTTGATCAGAGAACTAATAGCATACTTGAAAGTGGTTTATTGAATAAATAAAAAATTACCGAATGATGAAATTTAAAAAAGACAATTTTTATGCATATCGAAGATAAGAAGCTAAAACAATATAGTAACCCCCAATTTGCAATGTTAACATAGACTCTACAATGTGCCCTCGTGATTTTCGCCTTCGCAAATATAGGATTAGAGTTGATTTCCACTAGCCTAAGCCTATCGGAAGGGTGTATCTGGAGTTAGCTCTACACGGATGTGCACGTTAGACCCGACGTCGTGAGGGGAGTAGTGTTTTAGTCCGATGCCATGTAGGTTAGACATTGTGTAAATGCGAGAATGACCGCTATCTTTGTTTTATGCCCGACTAATGGACGTGAGTGGTTCGTGAGGGTGATCATCAAACTTTCCTGCCAAATTCCACGACATCCTTCATTCCTAGTCTTGCTCAGGGACGAGCAGGAGTTTAGCTAGGGAAAACTTGTTAGGCGTATTTTACGCCCATTTTTCCACCCTTTTTCCCTTGTTTGTCCCGCTTTATTTTACTCCGTCGCCTTTTGTTTTATCGCTTTTTATTATCTTTTGCCATTTTTACACCAGAGGTTTGTTTCTCTCCATGTTGCAGGTGATCAAGCCCAAAATGATGCATTGTAGGTGATATTGAGTCCTAAGGAGGGAAACCGAGGAGAATGAGTGCTAAGGTTGAGCTCGGAGGCAAATTAGAGGAGAAGAAGATATGACACAGCTGTGCATGCATTTGCACGGCCGTGTTAGTGCACCAGCTACAAGGAAGAGTTGCAGAACATCGGCACGGCCATGCTACATGGCCGTGCCGTAATTATTCCAATATGATGGCAAATCGCACGGACGTATTGCACGGCAGCGACAAATTTGGGCAGCTGGAGCAGCAGAAGCGTAGAGGCTGGATGACACAGTCGTGCCGATTAGCTGCACGGCCGTGCGGATCGATGGTGGTGCATGCTTAGCCTAGGTTTTTGGTCTTGACACGACGTGCTGCTTTTTGGCACTACCGAGATCAAGGTTTTCTATTTAAGGACATGATTGTAACGAACTCATTTACCATTTTATCATCCAAAAGTTTGGTTTGTGAGTTTTTGAGCAAAATATCTGGGCTTCTTTTAGTGTAATCTTCTGTGTTGGATTGTAAGAATCTTAATTCTTATTTCTCATTAGTTAATTGCCTTTAATCTTCTATTGCATTATGGTTGCATTATATTGATTTTCATTTTTCTAGCTTATCCGCTATTTGCTAATCATAAGCTATATTGCGTCGATTTCATCTAGCATTACTATGATTAGTGAGTAGATCCCATTATCTAGGGCCATGTAGAGCCACATCGTAGGGTTTGATTGCCCAAAATATCGACCCGATTAAGATGGTCTAGGAATAGGTTTTGATGATGAGCCGAATTCAACCCATCCCGTTACTGTAATATACAAACCTAATCACCAACTAACCATTGGGGCTTTGGTTTGATGCCACTAATGGAGGGTTGAATATCTAGTGCTTGGTGCCGACGACCAATCGGGCATAATCACTAGAACCACCTATATCGTAGGGACCGACTATCCATCGAGGCTATGATAGGGATCCAACCTATTCTCTGAGTCCTCTCATTCGTGGTTAGACACCAAGGGGACAAGGACTGAGGCTTCTCCCTCATTAGTGACTATAATCCCAGTGTCGAGAAGCTAGATCCATTTAGCCCAATCCTTAAAATGGTGGTGACACGTAGCTCCTTCTCTAATTGAATTTCCCCTTAGTTAATCGCTCTTTACCCCTATTACACAATTCCCATGGCTAAACAAAACTTGACACTAATCTTAGAGTCGAACCTTCGCATCCTAGTGTTCGACACCTGCTACAAATGACACGTGTGCTTGGGACATTAATTAAAGCACAGAACAATATAAATGAGAGATGAAATGTAAATATGCACAAAATAAACACATAACATTGGCCAGAAGAGCTCCCAGTGATACTTTGGTCATACACGGCGACCTAAAATGATGCAACGAGTGAGGCATCCTTCATGCTCGCCTTCAAAGCATAGGTGGTAATCCCGCTAGAGATCGATGAGGAATCACTCTATCTCAAGCACTTCAACAGGGAAAAGAATTTGGAAGGGCTCAGATTGAACGTAGAGCTTATTCACGAGGTATGTGACCATGTGCTTCAGGTTATCATCTGACAGAAGCATCGAGTAGCTCGGTACTACAATACCAGAGTCAGGGGCAGGAGCTTCTACTTGGGTTGATCTAGTAATAAGATTAGGGATAACTATGCAAAGACCTTGTAAGCTGTTTGGTTATATGATCAGGCATAATCACCCTCGTGGGCCAATATAGCTATACGATCAGGTATTATTCTCAACAGACCTCAATTCTCAGTAACTAGGGTCATCTCTACTCTATTATGCCAAGTCACTGACGTCCAGATCATCTTTGCTCTCCTCACCAAACTATTCTGACCACATGAGCATGGCCAGATTATTCTCTATAACCGGTCTGGCCACTGGTAGGGGAGATGATCTATTGGGCTATTGACCGGTGCCCCAGCGATCTGCGGTGTGGACGCGATGTCGTTTACCGCAAGTGCACGGTTAGTGTAGGGTGCGGGAATATCGAACTCAGGGAGGCGAGGTTGTGCTTGGGTCAGGTAGGACCTAAATCACCCCGAGGGGCGAGCTAGCCCGAATCGGTAAATGGTTGTCACGGGAAGAAATAAAGGGTATGAACAATAAAGAAATAAACCCGAGACTTTGGTTTCCGCTCCAACGAGCGGCTCTCGCCGTTACGGCCTACGGGTATGGATAACGATCGGGATTAGGGTCTAATGGTGAGACGTTGCCTCTGAAAGTGGTATCGGCGTCCCATGGGCCCGATATTCCGGTCGGTGCCCAGGATGATACACCGGACTTCCCGGATTCGATCAGTGGGCACTCCCGTGTCCATTAACACTGATCGATCCCGGGAGCACTAAGCCCGCAACGATAACTCCCAACGTCTCATCCTGCCGCTCCCGCGTGCTAGGATTCGACGTCTACGCTATGGGTGTGAGCTATGGCTAGGGAGTCAACCGCCAAGTTTATTCCCCCTTGGCCCAACGGTCAAAGGCGGTCTTTTTCCCGCCGATGACATGAAACACCCCACGTAACCGTTAGATTCCTAATCCCTATCGATTTCCTAACCCTATGGACGCATCGGGAAGAGCCCCCAAAGGGGTTTCCACCAAAATCCCAGATTTGGGAACTACTCACAAAAATCCATGAAAAAGCGATCTAGATAAAAATTAACCGTTGGAATCATAATCGGTCAATTGCAATGCGGAAGTAATAGAGTAGATAAGACAATACTAAAATTTGAGAAAGATCTGAAAACTTACAAAAGAGTAACAATTACAGCCGTCACAAAGTGAGAAAACAGTAAAAAACTAGCAGCTCCCCGTTTCTGGAACCCTAGGGGTTCTATTTATAGACTCTCGCATCAACCGATCGGTTGACAAGTCAACCGATCGGTTGATCCGTTACAAAATAATAACAGAAAACGGTGAGCTTTCGCCCGATCACATGAACCGGTCGGGTGAGTTCTTGAGTGACCGGTTGGATCTTGGAGCCGTCGGGTGAAGCGATCGGTTTGGCGCCCGTGTCTTCAACTCTTCATCTTCAGCTACAGATGAACCGATCGGGTGAGAGTCACCCGATCGGTTGGCATTTTGCTCGAGAAAACAGAGAACAGGCCCCCGCTGAACCGGTCTGCGAACCGGTCGGGTGACTTCCATGTGGCTCCGGCTGAGACCGGGTGGTGCACGCGTGCATCACCCGATCGGTTGGAGATGACCAACCGACCGGGTGAGGGGCTGAAAGATGAATTTTTCGACGTTTGACCCCCTGGATCACGCGTGACTTCTCCCGTTGCTCCGGGGACTTGGGATATCATCGTTAAACGTCCCCTACGTGGTCAATCCCCTGCAATCATGGATAAACAAAGAAAAGTGAAAGAAAACGAGAAAATACAAGAAAACGAATAAAAGACGACGGAAAAACACGGAGAAACACAAAAGAAAACGTGCGTGAATATATGAAATATAAACGCACGTCAAAATCCCCCAAGCTGAACTCTTCCTCGTCCTCGAGGAAGACGAGTGAGAGTAGGAGCTCGGAAGGGAAAAATAGAGAGGAAGAAAGAAAAAGAAAACTCTAAATCCTAGATCGTCCGTCAGAGCCACCAAAATCAAAAACGACACACCAAGCAAGCAAGCGCCAAATCACACCATTAAACCTAGGAAAACGAGTCCAAATAAGTGTCGTGGGCCCACGCGGTGAAGCGCGAGTGAGTGTGGTCGTGTGCTAGCAAATGGTGTCGCTTTCTACAATGTGCTATGAGGCTCGATATACACAAATCCAAGATATGACCCAAATATAGATTCGAATTGAATTAAGCGGTGAATATAAGTTCAAGCATGCATGAGAAGAGTAAGAATAAAAGCGTATCATGCATCGGGGACTCCACAACTAGGGTTAAGGAAATCACGCCACTATAGCCTAGATACTAGCTAAAAAGTTCCTAAGCCAAGTGTTTTCGATAACGAAGGGGGTTGAGATGATGTGGAGTAGAACACTCGGTGCAAATTCTCGCCTTCCCTTTATTCTCGGCAAGTAGGAAAAAATATTCACACGGAAATTTTTTTTGGGTTTTGGGCATTTGTATTTTTTTGGCTTTTTGGCTATACAAAATTTTTCTTTTCTTTTCTTTTTGGGTTTTTCTTTTCTTTTCTCTTTTTTTTTTGGATTTTTGGGTTTTTGGCTATACACATGTGCACTCTCCCAAGTGGGAGAACGGTACACGACGAGGGGATTTGCACCAAGTAAAATAAAAAAGAAGTCGAAATCTAAACACTCGGGCAAAGGAAACTATTCTCGCTAAATAGAGCATAGGCTAAATGGGTTATCCTAGTCCTTAGTTGTGGAATCCCGACGCATGCGAATTGAAATATACGATATAAATATAGCATGCATATAGTAGAAACAAATACCGCATATTCAAATCGAAGCATGATAATCTAGGGGTCATTCCTGGACAGGTATATAAAGTAAAATCACAAAGCAGAAGCACACCAAATAGACAGGCACGACGCACGACTCACAAGAAAGCTAAGTGGACCCACAATGCGTGAAATGCAAGAGGACTCGAAATCCTAGGGTTAGTGAGTGTGATTATCGATGCAATGCTAGGTGTGTGTGACTTTGTGGTGATTCATCATAGGATTCATCTCTAGGAGAAAGAGCTAAAAAGAAGAAAAGAAAAAATAAAAACACGATGAAAACGACACAAAAAACGAAAAAGAAGGACTCAAACGACGCACACAGTGCGACTCCCCCAAGCTGAAGTTTGCATTGTCCTCAATTCAATATGAGTGAGTACGGGAGGGCAATGAAAGTGGGGGGGAATACACACTGACACAAAAAGAAATGAAAACGAGTAAAACACATAGATGAAACTGAAAAAGAAAGAAAGATCAAAATCAAAATCAAACGACACGAAAAAATAAAAATAAAAATAAAACCACACGACACGACACTCAAAAAATGAAAAGCAAGCACACACACAAAAATGAGAAAAACAAACAAAACACGACAGCACGCCAAAATAGACGTCCCCCAAGCTAAACATGACAGTGCTAGCGAAAAAATGTGATCGTGAAATGCAGAAATATGCAAAGGGGAGTCAATCGGATTCGCTGGTGCTAGAATGGTAGGGGGAGGGGGAGGAGGGTGGGGAATAGTGAATGAAAGAATCCTCAGAGGAAGAGGAGGGCGTGCCTATGGGGGAAGGAGGGGCGACAGGATGGAGCACAGGTGGGTCGATGTGCACCGGGGGGCTGTGGTGGAGAAGGATTGTACCAGGTGGGCCGACAGTTGGGTGCCAATCGGGAGGATCCAAGGGTGGCAGATGCACTAATGGAGAATACCAAGGATCGGGGTAAAACTCCCAATGCAGACGAGATGGGATGTAGGGCAGCCGTAAAGGGGCCAAAGGCGGCAGGATCGCGAAAGGTTCGCAGGCGGGGCTATAGAGGTAGACATCACCGTCTTCACCGAAGGGAGTGAGCATGTTGATATCAATCAAGTAATCGTGATCAATACGGCTACGTCCAGGCAAAACAGGGAGGTCGGGTGGCATTCTCAAAACACAGCTGACAATGAGGGTGATCATCCCACCACAACAGATAGAACCAGAATTGGTGCGGCTAACAGCAAAAATTTCGTGGATGATCCAATGAGCGGCGTTTATGGGCATAAGGATGGGCCCGTGGATCCTATCATCGGACATGGCATAGAGAAAGAAGAGCTCATCCCTAGATACAGTGGACACATCCACACGGGCGAAAACAGTGTTGGCGAGGATGCAATGGGCGAGGCGGTAACACGGGTGAATAATGTAGGAGGCAGGAGCCTCGGGTGGAAAGGTGGGGTATCGGGTAAATCGTTGCCAAACACCATCAGCCCGAAATTGAGAGTAGATGTCAGTTCGATCGTGGGTCGAATGTTCGGAATTAATATCGGGGTGATGGAGATTGAGGATATTGTTCAACTCGATGAAACCCAGAGAAAAGTCGCAGTTGAAAGCACTGAAGGAGAAACCCCCATCAAACAACTCGAGGGAACTGAGGAATTCAAGCGTGAGGTTTCTGTGTGTGTGAGCATGGATGTGAGAGAGGGTATGGCACCCGATACAGTTGAAAATTCTGGCGATGCCATTCGAAAGCCCTAGAGCTTCGAGTGTGGGGTGATCGGCGAAAAGTGTAGGTCTCATCGGGCGATGAAGTAGTGCTCACAAACGGTCAGACTGCTCTTCCGTAGAAGGGTTTATGCCAAGGAAAGAGGGGGAAAAGGGGCCGTAGAGCGGATCACGTCGCGAAGATGATGCAATCTCTTTCCCTTTCTTGGACATGGGGACTATGTGGGTGGCGAAAATGAAAGTGGGGGCGAGCCTAAGATGAATATAGGGCAAGTGAAGCAGATACAACACCAATTTAGGATATTAAAGACAAAGTAAAAGACGTGTAGAATGGAAGAATGTTACCCATCGATGTAGCAAGATCAAGCGCCCGGGGGTCTCGCGTAGTAGGGGGAAACAATCCGGGAAGCCGCCGCTCGCTGATCCGACAAGAACAGAATTTTGAAAATTTTGGGGCTAGGGTTAGGGTTTGGGGGATTTTGATGATGTAGTGTCGACGATGGCGAGGTGGCGGGGTTGGGGAAGTATGTGAGCGAGTGGGGATGAGGGTTTAGGGACAATATGTAGGGTCGAGGAAGTCGATTCTACAGCTGGAGGGTGTGAAATCACGTGAAGGGGATTTCCTGGGGTTGGGTGGCGGTCACCGTGCGTTAGGGTTATTTATAGGGGCAAAACTGAACCGATCGGGTGGGTTCTCACCCGATCGGGTAGGCAAATTTCGAAAGTTCCTGTCGGCCAACAACTACAGGCGAACCGGTCGGTTGACTTGTCAACCGATCGGTTGGCCGCCTCCCAAATTTTTCCCGAGAATTGAGGGCTGCTCACCCGGTCGCTTCAACCGATCGCGCTCGAACTCTACCGATCGGTTGATATTCCCCAAAAAATTTCCGAGAGTTCTCCCAAGCTCACCCGGTCTGTCACCCGGTCTCTTCATTCCTCAACTGATCGGGTCATATGGGAGCAGATCTCGGCATGTATCTGATACATCCCAACCGATCGGGTGGGAACCCACCCGATCGGTTGAGGCCTTGTTTTTCTGCAAAATCCAAGAGACGCCTGAGTTCCTTCACGGAAGTTGTTTCGGCTGGAATTATTTATAAAAAATAGAGAAAAATAAAGTGGAAAAAATCCTACAAAACGAAGCATAAGTTTGGAACATGGGTTGCCTCCCATGAAGCGCACTTGTTTAACGTCATTGGCTCGACGCCCGCAGCGGTGGTCAATTAGGATCCGGAGGGTTAGAGGAAGAGTTGTCGCTCGTTGGGGATCCGACCGGAGAGAATTCTGGTTCTCTAACTACATAGTGTTTCAGACGCTGCCCGTTCACTTTAAACGGCTCATCCCTTCCCATTATCTCGATAGCCCCATGCGGGAAAACCTTGGTGACGCGGAACGGTCCCGACCATCTTGACTTGAGTTTTCCAGGAAAGAGCTTCAGCCTTGAGTTGAACAGGAGAACTAAGTCCCCTTCTTTGAATTCCCTCTTTAAGATTCGCTTATCATGCCACCGCTTCAGCTTCTCCTTGTAGATCTTGGCGTTCTCATAGGCATTGAGCCGGATTTCATCGAGCTCGTTGAGTTGTAGCTGCCGGTGCACTCCTACCTTCTTGGTGTCGAAGTTCAGATTCTTAACTGCCCAATATGCCTTATGTTCCAATTCCATGGGAAGATGGCAAGCTTTCCCATAGACGAGCCGGTAGGGAGTTGTGCCGATAGGAGTTTTAAATGCCGTCCTATAAGCCCAAAGTGCGTCAGGGAGCTTTGATGACCAGTCCTTTCTGGAATTGGCCATCGTCTTTTCTAGTATGCTTTTAATCTCCCGGTTAGAGACTTCCACCTGACCGCTAGTCTGCGGGTGGTAGGCACGCCCCACCCGGTGTTGTACCCCGTATTTTTTTAAGAGGGCCTCAAATTTCTTCTCTATAAAGTGGCTCCCTCCGTCACTGATCAGGACACGAGGTACACCGAACCGCGGGAAGATGTTGCTTTTAAAGAACTTGGCAACCACTCTGGAATCGTTGGTTGGACTGGCCACCGCTTCAACCCATTTCGACACGTAGTCCATGGCCACCAAGATATACTGGTTCCCCGAGGAAGAAGGGAACGGTCCTATAAAGTCCACTCCCCATACATCGAAGATCTCTATCTCCAGGATGTAGTGCTGAGGCATCTCATTCCTTTTGGAGATACTCCCAGCTCTTTGGCATTTATCGCAGGCTTGGACGTAAACATGTGTGTCTCTGAAGAGTGTAGGCCAGTAGAACCCGCTTTGGAGAATTTTTGCGGTGGTCTTGTAGGTGCTCGCGTGCCCTCCACATTGCTGCCCATGGCAGTGGGAAATGATAGAGGTAGCCTCAGTTTCAGGGACGCATCTTCGTATCACCCCATCGTTGCAGGTTTTGTATAGGTGGGGGTCATCCCAATAAAATTTGCGGACCTCATGGAAAAACTTCTTCTTCTGCTGAAAGCTCACATTGTGGGGGACGATGGCACAAGCCAGATAATTTGCGATGTCGACGTACCAGGGGGTCCAGGAGGAAGAGACAGAGAAGAGATGCTCGTCAGGGAGTGAATCATCGATCGGTGTAGCATTTAAATCGAGAGTGGGCATCCTGGATAGGTGATCGGCAACAACATTCTCTGCCCCCTTCTTGTCTCTGATTTCCAAGTTGAATTCCTGGAGGAGGAAGATCCATCTAATTAGACGTGGCTTAGCTTCTTTCTTGTTCAAAAGGTATTTAAGAGCCGCATGGTCCGTGTGCACGATCACTTTGGCGCCAACGAGGTATTGTCAGAACTTATCAATGGCGTAGATCACCGCGAGCAATTCCTTTTCCGTGGTAGTGTAGTTTCTTTGGGCGGCATCAAGGGTTTTGCTCGTATAATATATGACATGAAGATTTTTATCCTTCCTCTGCCCCAAGATGGCACCAACCGCATAATCACTAGCGTCGCACATCAGCTCAAAGGGTAGATTCCAGTTCGGTGGCTGTATTATGGGTGCGGAAATCAATGCTTGCTTCAAAGTACGGAAGGCCTCCATACACTCCTCGCTGAAGACGAAAGGTGCGTCCTTCACGAGGAGTTGGGTCAGAGGCCTGGAAATCTTCGAGAAGTCTTTTATGAAGCAGCGATAAAATCCCGCGTGTCCTAAGAAACCACGGACTCCTCGAAGATTGTGCGGTGGTGGAAGCTTTTCAATCACTTCAACTTTAGCCTTATCAACCTCGATTCCCCTCGAAGAGATGATGTGTCCCAGCACAACTCCCTCTTGGACCATGAAGTGGCACTTCTCCCAATTTAGGACTAGTCCCTTTTCCTGATATCTCTCCAGGACCTTAGTGAGATTACTGAGGCACGAGTCAAATTTAGTTCTGTAGACGGAGAAGTCGTCCATGAAAACCTCCATGATGTCTTGGGAGTAGTCGGAGAAGATAGCGGACATGAGTCTTTGGAATGTAGCTGGGGCGTTACAAATTCCGAACGGCATTCTTCTATAGGCGTACGTCCCGAATGGGCAAGTGAAAGTCGTCTTCTCCTGGTCATTGTTATGAATAGGGATCTGAAGAAATCCTGAATACCCGTCCATGAAACAGAAATAATTATGCTTCGCCAGCCTCTCGAGCATCTGGTCAATAAAGGGGAGGGGGTAATGATCCTTCCTTGTGGCTTTGTTCAGTTTTCTATAGTCAATGCACATCCTGTACCCCGTGACGGTCCTCGTTGGTATTAGCTCATTCTTTTCATTGCGAACCACCGTCATTCCTCCTTTCTTGGGTACAACGTGCATCGGGCTAACCCAGCGACTATCGGAGATAGGGTATATAATACCGGCATGTAGAAGCCTAACAATCTCTTTCTTTACAACTTCCATCATTATGGGATTCAACCTCCGTTGTGGCTCAATCGAGGAGGCTTGCTCATCTTCAAGCAGAATTCTGTGTGAGCAGAGGCCTAAGCCGACCCCTTTTAAATCCTCAATTGCATATCCGAAAACTCCTTTAAACCTTTTTAGAACACCAAGAAGTTTGGTTATTTGGTCTTCGGGTAGTGAAGAGTTGACTATAACCGGAAGGGTCGAGCCTGCTCCCAAATATTCATATTTAAGCCCCGGCGGTAATTCTTTCATCTCAACTTCTTGGGGCCCTGACGCATACTTTTCAAGCTAAGCATCCTCAAGGGAAAGGAGTTCTTCGTGGATTCCTCGGAAGCCAGCATCCGGAATCTGACCCTCGGACGTGGCTCCGCACGGTGAAATTTCGCAAGGTATAGTGGGAACGATCGAGGGATGCACCGGGTCTCTTCCGAGCTCATCATAATTATCCGGGAAGAAGGCTTGTAGGTGAAAACAGGTTTCAATCATCGATGATTCTCCACGACTGTTTCTAGCTTCTCCATTGTCCAAAGACCAGGGACGCTCAATAGAAGTCTGTAAGGGATAGATTGATTCCTGTCCGTAGCCTACAAACCCGGTCGGGTGGCTCTCCTGACAAAACTCTGCGGTTAACTCTTCTTCACTACATTCGAGACCATGGTTGTCGATATACGCCACTTCACCGTGGGGAAGGGAGTTGCCATGGCAAGGTGCTCCTGCGCATCTCGATATCTCTAGCCTTCCACGGCGGCAGACAGGAGGGATAGTATATTCGAAGTATTCAGTGATTCTGCTAAGCTCTGCGCCAAACAGCGGATATGGTGAGAGTGATCCCAGATGTCTCCTGAGACTGCATGTAACATCCTTGCCATGGGGGCCGGGATCTTATACGAAAAGGGAGAGAGAGAACTGCACAAGTGGCAAACACGTCAAAAGCACATGTTGCATAAACGGGAACCGCAAGTTGCGATGGAAGTACGACGATTCAGTCAATTAGCACTATACAATTACTATCCACAGTATGTCCAAGTGAAATCTAAAAGTGTAGAGTGCGAAAATTATCGCGAGGTAGGGATGAGAGCTAGACACGAGGGTTCAAGAGATCCTAAAATAACAAGCACGTTGCCTCCCTAGCAACGGCGCCATAAACTTGACCGGCGCCCCAGCGATCTGTGGTGTGGGCGCGGTGTCATTTACCGCAAGTGCATGGTTAGTGTAGGGTGCGGGAATATCGAACTCAGGGAGGCGAGGTTGTGCTTGGGTCAGGTAGGACCTAAATCACCCCGAGGGGCGAGCTAGCCCGAATCGGTAAATGGTTGTCACGGGAAGAAATAAAGGGTATGAACAATAAAGAAATAAACCCGGGACTTTGGTTTCCGCTCCAACGAGCGGCTCTCGCCGTTACGGCCTACGGGTATGGATAACGATCGGGATTAGGGTCTAATGGTGAGACGTTGCCTCTGAAAGTGGTACCGGCGTCCCATGGGCCCGATATTCCGGTCGGTGCCCAGGATGATACACCAGACTTCCCGGATTCGATCAGTGGGCACTCCCGTGTCCATTAACACTGATCGATCCCGGGAGCACTAAGCCCGCAATGATAACTCCCAACGTCTCATCCTGCCGCTCCCGCGTGCTAGGATTCGACGTCTACGCTATGGGTGTGAGCTATGGCTAGGGAGTCAACCGCCAATTTTATTCCCCCTTGGCCCAACGGTCAAAGGCGGTCTTTTTCCCGCCGATGACAATGAAACACCCCGCGTAACCGTTAGATTCATAATCCCTATCGATTTCCTAACCCTATGGATGCATCGGGCAGAGCCCCCGAAGGGGTTTCCACCAAAATCCCAGATTTGGGAACTACTCACAAAAATCCATGAAAAAGCGATCTAGATAAAAATTAACCGTTGGAATCATAATCGGACAATTGCAATGCGGAAGTAATAGAGTAGATAAGACAATACTAAAATTTGAGAAAGATCTGAAAACTTACAAAAGAGTAACAATTACAGCCGTCACAAAGTGAGAAAACAGTAAAAAACTAGCAGCTCCCCGTTTTTGGAACCCTAGGGGTTCTATTTATAGACTCTCGCATCAACCGATCGGTTGACAAGTTAACCGATCGGTTGATCCGTTACAAAATAATAACAGAAAACGGCGAGCTTTCGCCCGATCACATGAACCGGTCGGGTGAGTTCTTGAGTGACCGGTTGGATCTTGGAGCCGTCGGGTGAAGCGATCGGTTTGGCGCCCGTGTCTTCAGCTCTTCATCTTCAGCTACAGATGAACCGATCGGGTGAGAGTCACCCAATCGGTTGGCATTTTGCTCGAGAAAACAGAGAACATGCCCCCGCTGAACCGGTTTGCGAACCGGTCGGGTGACATCCATGTGAGCTCCGGCTGAGACCGGGTGATGCACGCGTGCATCACCCGATCGGTTGGAGATGACCAACCGACCGGGTGAGGGGCTGAAAGATGAATTCTTCGACGTTTGACCCCCTGGATCACGCGTGACTTCTCCCGTTGCTCCGGGGACTTGGGATATCATCGTTAAACGTCCCCTACGTGGTCAATCCCCTACAATCATGGATAAACAAAGAAAAGTGAAAGAAAACGAGAAAATACAAGAAAACAAATAAAAGACGGCGGAAAAACACGGAGAAACACAAAAGAAAACGTGCGTGAATATATGAAATATAAACGCACGTCAGCTATTGAGACCCATCCCAGTGGAGTTTTGATGATGTTTACAAATGATATGGTACTAATGATTTAATTCAAGTGTGTGTAGGATGTAAACAATGTGATGAAAAATATGTCAAAGCCATGAAGAACTAAAGATGTAGCGTAGCTTTAAAACGAAGATATTGAAGCCATGATCGTGGATCCATTCTAGAGTCAAGACATGGAATAAATGAAGAATCAATTGAAGCCCCAAAATGAAGACTCGATGGCCCAAGACATGCAAGACAAGATTTAAGACTCAAAGTGTGTAGAATTGTGTAAGTAAGAGTCTTAGTTTGTAAAAGCTAAAATCATGGAGATACACACACACCTAACTTCTAAAAAAATGATTTTAAATTGCATTAATATGTTTTTGAAATATTATATAATTATTTTTAAATGATTTCAACGTATTTTCATAGAGAAAAACTCATGTGACACAGAATAGGCGACTATCCACATCTTGAGAGCTGACTATCTGTGATCAGGACTTTAACTAGAACTTTCTGGACTGTAGTAGCCAACTATCTTATTATGATAGCCGACTATCAAAAAGAAAATAGCTGACTATCTCCTAGAGATAGTTGTTTATCTAAGTCAAATAGCCAATTTTAATAGAGAACTTGATTTCTACGAATTAGTCGTTTCTAGCCGTTGGAGGTGTGATTTTTGGATTCGATTTGATTTTTCCCATCTATAAATACCAGGCAGTTAAGTATATTTTAACATCAATTCTTGAGCTATTTCTTATAATGTTCAAGAAATTTCAAAAGCTCTTTCACTTTCTAAAGCTCTCATCTTTTGGCCATTTGTTTTTAAAGTGTTGTGCTGACATTTTCTAATCTTTTTACTGATATTTTGTTGGCCTAAGCTTGTTTTAATATCTGTTTCTAAAGCTTATTTTAAATATATTTAATTCAAGTTTCTGTTAATCTATTGTGCTTCACTTATATTTTTAAAGATCAAAAGATTTTATTTTCTTTATAGCTACACACAACACAAAGCTCCATATTTTGGCTATAGGATCAAAACGGTGTAACTATCATCGACAATGGTTTGTTTCAAACGAGGAAGGCATTGGTAAATCAATCGATAATGTGTTGTAATTCCTTGTGAAAGGGGTGTTGTTGTACTTGGTTTGAAATCTTAGTTTTGGTGTAACTAGGTGGTTATGAAATCCTAGCAAGTGGAGCTAGGTATCTGTATTGTAGGTTTTACAATAGTTGATTAAGCTTGAGGGAGGTCGGGGACTAGACGTAACCAGGTTGTGGGGAACCAAGATAAATTCTCGGTGTTTGCGCTTTGACTACTCTTATTGTCTCTTACTACTCATTATATCTCTTGTGATCTAATTTCCACCGTGACTATTACCTTTATCTTATTACACGCATTATATTTATGTTGATTAAGTATCAAGATAGGTAACACTTCTTGGAGACTTATGCAACTTGATTTGAAGGACTTTAGTATTCATGAAAAAGTTTTTATCTTTATAGACAAAACTATTCAACCCCTTTCTAGTGTTGCAGGCCATCCACAGGATCCGACACGTGGTATCAGAGCGAAGCTAAAGCAATGACATCAACCTCACACCACTCTGCAGGACTCAACACCATGCGAACAACATTGTTTAACAGTACAAACTATGCAAGCTGGAAGATCCGAATGTGGACACACATGCATTCATTGGACATCGATGTATGGACTATCATGAGGAACAAATACACACCTACTGCTGAAACTTGACAAATGATCTGACAATGAAAAGAAAAAGGTAACCTTAATGATAAAGCCATAAATGCCTTATTTTGTTCGATGACCGCTTCTGAGTTCAACCGAGTGTCTCAATATGAGATGGCACTTCAGATCTGCGACACGCTTAAGATAAGTCATGATGGCACAGAAAAGGTAAAGGAAGCTAGTATAAACATGCTAAATTCAAAATTCGAAAGTTTTAAAATTTAAGAAGGTGAGAGTATTTGCAATGTTAATACTCGATTTACTTACATTACTAATGCACTTCTAGGATTAGGAAAAATAATTCCTAAATATGACCAAGTATTGAAGAGTGTGAGACCCCTTAGACCGGAATGGAAGGGAAAAACAACCGCGATCCATGAGGCGCACAATATGAAAAATATCACCCTTGAAGAGCTTATAAGAAATCTCTTGGCTTATGAGATAGAGCTTGATGAGAGAAAATGATAGAAGACAAGTCCAATACGAAGAATTTGTCGTTCAAATATATTGATGAAAGTTTTGAATCTGATTACTTCGACCAAGACGAGTAGGAGATAGCACTCATATCGAGGAACTAAAAAAGATTCCTCTTAAGTAAGTATGCAAAAAGAAAATCTCATTTTACTAATGAAATTAATTGCTTTGGATGTAACAAGCCTGAACATGTAAGAGAGATTTCCACTTGGAGAAGAATCGTGACCAATGAAAATGAAAATAAAAGGAGAAGGCAAGGAGACATAAAGACAAAAAGTTTGGTAAGTAGCAGAAAAAGGCATTTGCGGCGTTTGACCAAAGCGACATCTCTAGCTCCGATGAATCATCAACCTCATCCAACAAAGAAGAATAAAGGGAAGAATGAGCGCATATATGTTTCATGGCTTTGACTTCTGTTAAGGTACGAACGTCTACCTCTCCTACTTCATCGCATCATTTTAGTTAAGATGACCTTTTGACTATCGATGATGATGATATTGATGGTGAATTTGATATAAAAGGTGCACATGATGAATTATGCAATGTTCATGAAAATTTAATTAAAGATTACCATAAATTTGATAAGACTCTGAGGACATGCACCAAGAGAAGAGAAGAACTTGAAAGAGAAAATGAAATTTTGATGAATAAAAATAAAACGATTATTGATGAGATCAATGGATTTCGTACTAGCATAAATGACCTAGGTAAGTTATTGACTAACACAAAAAGTAAATATGATGATGTTTACAAATTTGTGGACAAGTTCAACAAAGGAAAAGGAAAACTTAATGACTTGATTGAGAAGCAAAAACCATCGGGGAGTAGAACGGGCTTAGGATTTGATCAATCTCATCCTGGGCATGTAGCAAGGAAAGTTGTCAAGCATTATAACTCCAAGAACCTGTTTATCAAGATGTGGATCCACAAGAACGGGACAACCCAAATGAAGGACATGTTTATAACTAATTTTATGCTTAATGTCCATTACAATAAAAATTACAAATATGTATATGATGAAAATACTAAACCTCATTTGGTTTTGTATCCAATAAAAAGGCATACTTATGCCATGATTAATCCCTTTAACCCTAAAGAAAGGGGTACCAAAATTATTTTGATTTATTTTTCATGTACTCAAAAATTGAAGGGATTAGCACTTGAACTCCTCTTGCAACTCAATGTCCATATGTGTCAATAAGGATGAGTCAATAAAGTTTGTAAGAAATTTAAATTGATTTACTCTATGTAAATGCTTGATTGCGTAATGAAGTGTTGGAGTAATGTTAGAAACATTAGAATTAGTTTGAAATTTGTTTGACATGATTTAGAGTTCATTTATGCCTTATATTTAATAGGAGTTAGAAGATAGCCCCTATCTGAATACCCAGCACATAGGCAAACTCTCTGTCATATGATAGACGACTATCACAGAGCCGATAGCCGACTATCGGCTGTTAGACCATATTTACAACCGACTATTAGGTTAGACTTTTCGGGTTTCACTTGACCTTATTGTATTTTACCATCCTCTTCCACTTAAACCCATTAGACAGAAGCTATCTTGATCACCCATCTCAATTCTATTGTTTGGATTTCAATTTCTCATAGATAAAACCCTAGAATTTTCCCACAACCCTTCACCTCTTTCATCTCTTTGAGCCCCCAACTCTCAAACCCACTCAAAATTTCTTCATTTTCTCATGGCTACAAAGGATTTCTAGAAGATTTTTGGTGGAGTTCTCATCTTCTTTAAGTATACACATCTCACTTTATGTCATGACTCGCTTCCCATTCTACTAGGAATAAAGATGCAAGCGGGCCCACTATGTGCTTAAAATACGAAGGAGTATTTTTTTATTCTTCCTCCTTGGTTTAAACACAATAAGAGTATGCAGTTTTAACTTGCAGATTCTTGCATACTTATGGAAGAACAACATAGATGATTATCATAATTATTATTGCAATATCAACTGTCCCAGATCAAGTACAACATTTGGACTAGCATGGATTTTTCAACAATTTACATAAGTGCGGTACGAAAAGAGAATAGCTACTAAACAACATCTCTTCTAATTCTCGATAAGGTATCGCTTAGCATAGTCTCGGCTACTGGGTCCACTTCCTGGTTAAGCTCTTCTGGATAGTTACTTTTGAAACCTGACAGGTATTTCGCAAGACAATATACAAGGAAATATATGTCACTGAGGGTTGCTCGGCAAGTATTTTCCCTTAATAAAAAATATATAAAGAAGCATATAAAAGAACATGTGGTGAA
The DNA here is from genome assembly GCA_030789695.1 of Scilla litardierei. NCBI lineage: Eukaryota > Viridiplantae > Streptophyta > Magnoliopsida > Asparagales > Asparagaceae > Scilla > Scilla litardierei. Next base: position 79,845,718 of record CM061132.1, on the reverse strand, counting down.
AGCAATAGAATAATGATATGAATAATGAAGGAGCATACTAATAATTAAACTTGAATATTTTAGCTACTGCACATGTAGTAATGATAATAATAATAAAAAAATATTATCGTTAACCAATAACTTCATTATTATCGAAGAATGGAAGCATCTATCAACATACAATTAAAGAAAGCTGCCTAAAGTATTTAAGGATGAAATTAACTCCAGAGCATGAGACAAGCGTAATGAAATAATGCAGAGTGTAATAGTAACTATATCAGTTAGAAACACATTTTAATATACTGCGACAAATGATGATGAAACCACATAAAATTATAGTGGATTAAACACCCGTTCTAGCGCTAAGTCCATGTCTGAGGACACAGTATGTGACTAAAATTCACACGATCATCGGGAGCTCTCTGTTGCGCTACTTACCGACCCCTTCCCTTGGGCTATGGTCAAGTTGCTTTCCTCCACTTAGTGTGAGTGTAGGTAAAGTCGTAATGTGGATCCAGTCACTCACATGCCCTATGCAACAATGGACTACCATAATACCCACGGTCAAGTCAAGTACCAGGTCAATAGTACGTGTTTCATCAATTGATAATCCATTCATAATCATACTGTTCCATTAGTCATACGATCATTTCTGTACAGATGCATCTTAATTATGCGTTTGGCATGTCCATAGTCTCATGAGTTCATGCAATAGATCTATAAAATTTATGTCTCATGAGTTCATGTCTTATTAGTTCATGAGTTCATGCAACATGTCCATAGTGTCTCATGTAGCTAGGGGAATCGGGTTGGCTCCTAACGAGCGTTGGACCATGTGATCGTCCAACACGACATGGGCCGATCGATCAAAACTTTTTCCTCTCTTTGTGGTTTCTACCACTCACTTCTTGTTTTTTCTTTTTCCTCTTTATTTGTATTGGTGGTGGGGCCCACAAAGAGAGGATAAAGTTTTGATCGGATGGCCCACGTCGTGTTAGATGATCACATGGTCCAACATGTGTAGGAGCCAACCCGATCCCGTCACCAGGTCCCGATATATCTGTTTTACACAATTTCAATTGGGCATTTATCATATAAAAACATACCGGAAATGTGAACATCGAAGTAAATGAATTTATCTAAGCATGAAATAATTTTCTGAAGCTAACAGAGGTTTTTAATAATTTATAAACAATTAATATCAATTTTTTTGAATTTAAAAATAATTAAAAAATAATTTTCAAAATTAGAAAGTAATTATCTACAATGTTCAAGGATTTATTTTAAGAAATCTACACATCAAAATATTATGCACAATATGTTAAAATCTTTCTCTTAAATAGCAGAATCATGGCATATTTTACGTTTTTCCCGGTTTTACAAATTACGACGAGAATAAATTAATTTGCTAAATTATACATAAATACGATAAGTAAGGAAATTCATTTATGGGCAAAATACTTGCCTGATTTCAGTGATCCAGATGTCCGGATGCTCCTGGAAGGGGGTGTGATTTTCCTGTGGCCTAATTATTTAATATAAATATCATTATTTTTAGTCATAAAAATAATATTATATTTATCTCATTCTCTTTATTTTCTTTTCAATCTACATCTTTCTTCTCTTCTCTCTTCTCCTTGTTCTTTTCTATTTTATTCTCTTTTCTTTTTTTAATCTTTCTGGTGGCTCTCTTCCCCCTCTCTCCATCTTCTTTCTTTCTTTTCTTTCTCTCCTCTCCTCTCTCTCCTTTTTCTAATATTCCCACAGTTTACTCTTCTGCTTTCTTTTCACCTGTTTACACTCTTTTCTGCTCCTCTCTATTTCAAATAATGGAGGGACCTGAGCTTAAGGTTGAGCTTGGGGAGCTCGTGCAGCTTCAACGTTGGGGGTGTTACTTGGGGAAGATAGAGAGGGCTTGGAGGTGTGGGGCTAGGCTTGGCGGGGGGTTTCAGAGGGTTCCTAGGAAGGGCCAACACAACAAAAGCAGGGGAGATGGAGGGATCTCGGGTGGTGGAGCATAGGAAAGCGGAGGGGTCTCGGGGTTGAGCTCGTGTGGGGCTTTGAGAAAGGCTCGTGGGGGTTGTGTGGTAAGCTCACAATGACAGGGGGGCAGTCAATGATGGCAAACTGCGTGGGTCAGATATGGAGGAGGGATGGTAGCTCAAAGCTTGGGGACTCACGAGGAATGAGTTCTCGATATTAAAGGAGAGGCTAGCATATGACAATGGCTATGCGAGCTATTGGGTGAGGCACGGTGGTTACCATGAGCTTAGTATTGGTCTTCGGTGGGGCTGTGGTGGTGTTGGGTGTGATGGTGGAGCTGGGAGGTTGATGGAGATGGGATGGCCACCGGAGCTAAGAGGGCTGGGGTGGTGGTTGCGAGGAGAAAAAAGAGAGGATGGTGAAGCTGCTCACTGCTTTTACAGTGATGGTGCAGCTCGAGAGCAGGGCAGACGACATGAACAATCATAGGTAGATGAGGGAGGATCCCACGGGGTCTTTTGTGGTGCTGTGGTGTTGGAGCAGAGGGGCACAGTGATGAACTCATTGAAGCAGGGTCTGACAGGGGCTCACTCGGGGCTTCACCTATGTTTGCCAAAGCTTGGCAGAGATGCAGTGGAATATCAGGGTGAGCTTGTGGGTGGTCGTGAGCATGGAAGTCGGGCAATAGAGGAGGGGCGTCGTTAGGGTGTGGTTGATTCGATACAGGGAAGCTCGTGGTGGAGGCAAGCTTCAGGGGAGGGATGCATGAAGATGATGTGGCATTGGGTTGCGAAGGGAGATGGACGGCATTAGGCAAGGTGGTGGAGCTTGGTGGCATGTGATATTGGTTGGATTGGTGCATTTGTCGGAGAATTGAAGTAGATAGTGAGAAAAAACGAGAAAGCTAGTGAAATAGAGTGAGGGTAATAGAGTGAGGCTGATGTAAGATTGTGGGGGTTGATGGAAGAAGTACGAGTTGATGCAGAAGATGATAATGATGTTGATTGTTATTGGTTTGGGTTGCCCCTTTAGAGGAGAAGTGATAGGAATGAGAGGGATGTTGTGTGTTTTTAATGGGTGAGGGGTGATGTGAACAAGCTTGATTTCGTCATTGCTACGATTCCGACACAGGGAATCAACGACCGGGGGAGGAGGTAAAGGGCTTGGTGGTTACAAGATGATGGTGGTCGGAGTAACGGAGTTCACCTATGGTGAGAGGTGGTTGGCTGGCAGAATGGGGAAAATGAGGATGTGTGTGGGAGAAATATAGATAGATAGAGTTAGGGAGAGAAAGATAGGTTGGCTGTGAGTTTTATGAGCTAGAGAGAGAATGAGAGAGGTCTCGCAGTGGATGGGTTTGAGAGATATAGAGAATGTGAAAGGGATTTATATAAATTAAATAATTAATGAAAGTGTTAAGTATGTTAGTTGGCCTGTTAGTATGTGTTGACGAAGAGGGATTGTGTGTGTTTCACGAGGGCTGCACCTGGGATTGTGTGTCTTTCATGTATACAATATGTATATGAATAATACATTTATTAAATTATCAATAAAAATATGTAGTTCAAATTATATGTTGTATAAGAAAGATACGAACCTTTCTTACGTATGTATTATAATATATGTTATGAAAATTATATTAAAATTATATATTATGTATGGGCCATTGCTATTGACACATATCACTAAATACGTATCATATATATGCATGAAAATATTATGATATGTATATACTCATATGTATGATGTATATAATACGTACATGACATACGCGTATTAAATACATGTACGTATTATATACTTGCCTGCTAACTAAGAAATTAACATTACTAAGGTTGCCGGTGTATTTCCTGTCAACAACAAGTTAACGTTTACCGTAGCAACATGATATGTACATATTATAAAGAACATTGCCTGACATTTCCTGCTTAGGTTGAAGTAACATTAAAAGGAACATTAGCAGGAGATATTGAGCTGTTGTAATAACGTATTGAAATGTGTAGATACTCATTTGTAAAATATTAAGATATGTAAAATAATTAGGGTATGTAAATATAAAAATTATATAAAACGTACCATGTATAATTATATGCATACTACATGTATTTCGCACTACTGAAATGATTTCAGAAAAATAATAAATTCTGAAATATTCAAAATCTAATGAAAATATTATTTATCAAATTATCTGGGATATAAAAAATTTAAAAAAATCGTTAAAGTATTTTAAAAAATCACTTAAAAATATTTAATCATGTATAAATCATGTATAAATGGATTCATTCCATTACACTTTAGCTCTACATTTTCATAGTACTTTATTTTAATTATGGATAGGTTTATAGCACACATCTCCAAGAAGAAGAGATCAGCTGCTTCTTCATCCCATCACGTACAAACAATCTCAGAGAGGGAGATCATAATCCCATATCTCAACAAAACAGAATTAATCTCTAAGTTTGACAAAAACTCTAACAAAACCATCCTTCATGGGAGATTTGTCAAAATTAAAGATTTGGAGAATTATGGGATATACAAGATTCTAAAATTCCAAGGCCTCAAGACATTCTACTCTTTCGTTAACTCATGCTGTTGTTATCCGAGATTGGTGAACTTATTTTCCACCAACATAGTCACTGATAAAGTTTTCGTAGGTGCTATGTTCTCTATTAACGTCTTAGCCATCCAGATGATGATAGACACCTCTGCTCTAGGTCTTAGAATTGGTATCCATAGTTCTGGAGTACTTTAAAGAGAAATCGTCATGAATGATGCAAACATTCAGTGGGTAATGTATCTAGAGGGTAAGTCATATAGAGCCTCATTGCCCATTAGTAACCTCCAACCCGTTGCTCGTATCCTAGAAAATATTCTCTCTTACAATGTTAATAAAAAATGAGCAAATAGAGCACGTTTGTCTATTAACTAAGCAAAATGTGTTTATGCTATGCTTGTAGGCATCAAGGTAGATTGGGTACAAATCATTATGGAGAACATTATTCATAGTGTCACTTCCACCAATCCCGCATCCCCATTCCATCACAGACACTTCATCACTCATCTCTTTATTAGAGAATGGATATATATATATATATATATATATATATATATATATATATATATATATATATATATATATATATATATATATATATATATATATATATATATATATATGTTGACTAGGATCCATTCGGATGGATCAAACATGCGGATCCATCCAAGTGGAATTTAAAGCTAGACAATGTAAATAGAAATTCCGACTGTTGGATGACATCTAACATGTCTAAACTAGCTCCAAAAAAAATTACAACTAATTTGGACATGTTTTGCCCATGCATCAAGTGGTTGCAAAATCGATGTTTTTGAATAGTTATAAAATCGGCTAATTTTGCAACCACTTGATGCATGGGAAAAACATGTCTAAATTAGTTGAAATTTTGTTTGGAGCTAGTTTAGACATATTAGATGACATCCAACGGTCGGAATATCTATTTACATTGTCTAGCTTTAAATTCCACTTGGATGGATCCGCATGTTTGATCCATCCACATGGATCCGCGTCAACCTATATATACATACATACATATATATATACATATATATATATATATATATACATATACATATATATATATATACATATACATATATATATATATACATATACATATATATATATATACATATACATATATATATATATACATATACATATATATATATATACATATACATATATATATATATATATATACATATATATATATACTAGTCATAACCCGTGCCCGCGGGCACGGTTCATTTAATATTTTTCCCCCGCGAAATCTTTGTTTCCCAAAAATTATTTCCAAAGCCAAAATTTAAACCAAAAAATTAGCGTAAAAATATTTCGCGACATGGGCGTCTTCGACGCGGAACAACAAATTCGGCACATGCAACTTCGATACAGAACAACAAATTCGACGCTGAACAACAAATTAGCGTAAAAGCGGATGCCTTCGATGCGAGAAATTAGCGCTGCCCTCATTTTGTCATTTTCCACGGCAAGGGTTAATGATAGCATGCCCCATCGTTTAGCTCTGCCCTCATTAAGGCTCCCACTTGCTGACCTTGGGAGCGCTGCCCGTGGATTAAGAGCGTTTTTTCATCCCCACTCTAATCAAATTTCTTGTATTAAATTTTCTTGTATTAAATTTTAAATAAACTCTAACACACATTTTAATTCACTTGTATTTAAATACTTTCATGTTTATTAAAATTTTCGAATCCACTGTGTATTAAACTTCAATCGACTTTAATGCAAGTGGCAAAATTGTGGATTTGAACCCACACTTTATTAAACAGACATACTTTGGACATGCTTATTAAACTTCAAGTTTGTAAAAATAGGTCTGTGATTAAACTTCAGTTTACGAAACGTTGCATTCACTTAATATGTCTAATAGTTAAAGTAAGTATGTGATTCACTATTAAACCAACTTTAGAATCCGGTGTAAAATAGGTCTGTTTATTATTTGTGAGACCTATTAATTTCAATCCACATTTTACTAAAAGTAGCAATTAGATGTATTTTAATCCACAATTTATTAAACTTTGGTGGATTTGAAAATTTCTCACAAACCTGTGTACATAATGCTAGTGGAATTTAATGCGAGATATCCAGAGTTTTTTGCCTCGAGCATTGGAAGGAGAGAGAGATAGAGAGGCATTTTTGCTTCGAATTTTGGGTTGGCATTTAGAGGAACTCTCTCTGAAGAGAGAGAGAGTGTGTGAGAGGGAAAGGCTCAAGAATGTTTTTTTAACCGTAGTTGTCAAAATAATATTAAAATTGGTTGATGTATCTATGAGAGATGTTGTGCTTTTCCAAATAAATAAAACAAAAAAAACAAAAGTTTTTCAATTTTAATTTTTGTACATCTCACGTTACTTGATGTAACCGAATTTTTGTGCACGACGCAATTTTTTTCCCATCAACCGTAACCGAACATACGTTTTTGTTCTCATTTTTTTGCTTTTCTCATTTTTTTCCAATCACCCTTAACCGCACACACGCGTTGTTGTTCTCAGTCTTCTGCTTTTCTCATTTTTTTTCTATCACCCTTAACCGCACACTTAATTTTTTGTTCTCAATTACTTTCGTTTCTGATTTTTTGCTCATTCCATGGGATGCAAAAGTCTCAAAGAAAAACACTGGCAATTCTCGACCTTCGTGTTATTTTTTTATCAGTATTTTGTGTACAATCCTCGAAATGCTAGTGTATGATGGCAACAATAATAGGGCAGAATATATGCAAATTAAATAAATGTAAATTGCAGAATTACAAAATAAAATTTATGGAGGAGTAACAAAAATAAATAACAGCAGCGTTGATATCGTCGTCCGATGGACCGAAGCCTGTCGGCGCCGATCGAGAGCCTCACATCCGGCGCTAGCGGCCGCATAATTCCAGTCTTCAATCGGGAGCCTCACATCCGTGCAATCCTCTGTGACAAATAGATTCCTTTTAGGGAGGAAACCAATCAGATGCATAAGTTCATATGGGAAATATTGTCATAATCAAATTGCATATAATGACTGATACTGGAAAACAAACCGCAATTATCTTACACTGATGATTTACCTCGTAAAAGGCTCTGAGCAGCTCTCTGCATCTCTTTTGAAGGCTCCACTAAATTAACCTGCTGCAAAGAAGGTGGCCACACCTCCCTCATTGCCCTGCAAAACACTCAACACATAACAACCCTCAAAAACACAAATTAACAATCCAACTAAATCCTTGAAACATGAACATAATCACATCAAAAATCTCACCATAGCGCCGAACCAGGCCCCGCACCAAAATCCAAAACCTTCAAGGTTAAACACAGGGAGCCTCCTTCGAACATAAGAAATCAAACCTATCATCAAACCTATCATCAATTCACATATTAAGTATTTTTTTCACATGTTTTTTTTTGCGTAAATCCCAAAAAAAATCAGAGAAAAGACCTGTTTTCACTCGAAGAGTCCAAATGGGCGAGCTCAACGTCGACTGTCGGCCCGCGTCCATCACCGACATCGGCGACGGCCCCACCGTCTTCATATATACGGAATATCTCCGCACCACCGCCACCCGCATACTTTGGCTAGGGGCCATCCACTTCAACATCGTTGTCGGCCTCAAAGCAGCTGTCTTTCACAACATCGCTGTCGCCCGTCTTCACAATGGGGGTCTGAAGCTTGAGGGCTCAGGATTTTGAAAAGAGAATTTAAAAAGATCAAAACTTTAAATTGAAGCTTTTGATCATGCCTGTGGTTGAAGCTTTTGATCATCGGCCCATGGAAAGGTACAGGTGGTTGGAGCTTCGATCATGCTGGCACTCTCCCCCCGGAAATCTTTGAACACGAAATTCTCCTTCCATTTTTGCAAACGGGATTTCGAACATGCTGGCACTCTCCTTCCATTGTAGAGCATTTGCTTGAGATGCAATTTTGAAAGACGTGGGAACCATTTCACTTGCACTCTCCTTTTGAAAGACGTGGCACTCTCCTTCCCACGAAAATCATTTTGCAATTTCACTTGCACTTTCATTCCGTCCCCTTGATCATTCCTCAGCAGAAACCCGTGATTTCCATTTTTGCAAACGGGATGAAGCATTTGCTTGAGTTAAAACCCCTCAACTCGGGGAAGACGTGGGAACCAGCTGTCTTTGTTGTTGTGTGTGAGCTTTTTTGTTGTTGAAATCGAAGCATCTTTTTCTTGGAACCAGTTGTCTCATTTTATCGTTTACTTGGGAACCAGCTGCTAGTATGGGCAATCCGTGGGAGTTGTTTTCAGGCAAATCTAGACGTTAATTTGTTCTCAATTGAACGGCAAGGATTTGTTTTAAGTTTTAACCGAGAATTCAATCATAACACTAAATTTTTTTATCCAAAACTGTTTACTATCGTCAATCTCAACCCTTGATTACTCAAGATCAAATCCTGGCCGTCTTTTATCAAACAGTTTGTCCTAGTCAGCTTGTCCTAGTCAGCCCTAGGATTCGAAAATCGCTGTCAAATGTATAATAGATATATATAATATAACGCTAACTTTCCATATATATATATATATATATATATATATATATATATATATATATATATATATATAGTGAGATTCATTGCAAATAACTTATGACTAGGTTCAATGCACATGCACTCAATAGAATGGCACTTCAACATGATCTGTCTAATAACATTCTTAGTCAAGCCGTAGAGGAAGAAGATGAATCTGAAGATGAACCTATGCAACATGGACACGCCTCATCATCTTCATCTATGGAGCCACCACCCTACCTTGTGGAATTCCAAGAAGTGGTTTTCTTTAGACTTGAGAAAATGCAACTTAAGATGTGGGACAACATGAACTCCATAAGAGGTGACTTGCTTGAAAGGACGGACAAACTCAAGCAAGCATTCATCGATAGGCTTGATATTTCCAATGGATTCATCGAGAATGTTCAAAAGGATCTTGCAAAGATTAAGAAGAAAATGCACGGACAATGAAATGTTGAGGTGGGTGAATGCCTTTTTATGTTTGACTTTTATGCATTTTAGTAGTTGGTTTGTATTTTCTATGAAACTATGAACTTGTGGTTTGTAATATGGTACTTTGGTTTGTAGACACCTTACAATTTTGTTTTATCATGTAATGATGTCGTATGTAAGTTATTTGCACTTATGGTTTTAATCTTTAAAACTTTTATGTTGTCATTTGCACTTCATGTTTAATGCTTTGTTAAATGCTTAAAATATGATTATTGAAGAACATGTATAAGTGTTGAATGGATATTGATACATAATTTAAGCTCTATGGTATCATTGTCAAATTTTTATGCTTATGCTTACGATTCTTATGTTTATGCATATTGCTTCTAATTATAATAAAACAAGCTTATGCTTATTGTATATCTCTTATTATGTTCTCTCTTTCTAATATCTTCGTCACGTGGAATGAAATATCATTATTCCTTTTGATGTGACAAAGGGGGGAGAAAGTAAGTAATACATATAAAATAGTACTTCATTGTTAATATTATTGTTAATGTTATTCATTGTTAAAATTATTCATGTGATGTAATGTTCATGGCATATAATTGTGGGTATTGTGACACTTTGTTTTACTAACACACTTGGAATATAATATGAAATGTTGTGCATATTTTTGCTTATTACTAAACAGCTTTGATGCAGGGGGAGTAACTTCTCCATAGCAATCATGCATCGCTACATTGGGAGAGTAAGTTATTTTTATTTTTATCATATTATATTATATTTTCTATTTTATATCATTTCTTGTCATCATCAGAAAGGAAAAGAGTGTTGGAGTTTTGATGATGTTCACAAATGATATGGTACTATGATTTAATTCCTGTGTGTGTAGGATGTAAACAATATGATGAACAATAAGTTAAAAACATGAAGAACTAAAGATGTGGTGTATCTATGATTGTGGAGCAATTCTAAAGTCAATACATTGAAAAAATGAAAAATCAATTGAAGACCCTAAATGAAGACTCGATGGCCCAAAACATGCAAGACACGATTTAAGACATAAAGTGTGTAGAATTGTGTAAGTAAGAGTATTATTTTGTAAAACCTAAACTCTTGGAGCTACATAAACACATAAATTCTAGAAAATTGATTTTAAATAGTATTAATTTGTTTTAAACTATCATATAATTATTTTTAAATGATTTCAAAGTATTTACATAGAGAAAAACTCATGTGTCGCAGAATAACCGACTATCCACATCCTGGTAGCCGATTATCTGTGAACAGAATTTGAACTACAACTTTCTGGAATGTGATAGCCAACTATTGGAAAGAAAATAACCGACTATATCATGGAGATAGCCGACTATCTGAGACGAGCTAATTTCGAAGCTGTCTATCTTGTTTGGGGATTTTATCGAGCATGGAGATTTTCTAAGTCCCAAGATGAACTCCATATTCAAGTTCCACCACACTAAGACTTGGACTGATCAGGAATGTTTTACTCGAGCTAAGTGGGCATCTAAGACGAGCTAAAACATCTCTTTCATCAAAAGCAACGATATTAATAAAAGGAGAGTAGAGCTCGTATAAAATAAAAAAGACAAAAAGATACAAGCTACATATGACAATGTCAAAGATTTGGGAGTCAGAGCTTTAAGAGGTGTCGCTTCAGCGGTCTCAGGCTAGGCAGCTGTAGTCTCCTCAGTAGTAAACGAGAAGGCATATTGCTCTGAAGTTCTGCCATCTTTAGAAATCATCTCGATTTGTTTGAACGATGACCCCTGTGTTGGGGAACTTCTAGACAATCACATCCTGCATCAGAAGAAGCCATCGCCAAACACCTTGGTTCGTAACTTCTCTACCCTCTCTGTAGCAATATTCACATGATCAATCTTCTTCAGCTTGGTGATCTAAGCCCAGATGTCGGCTCTCACCATATTACTCTTCTCCTTTTCCTCGGACATCCAAATCTTGATACGCTTCCCACAGATCTACCTCTACCTCAACGTTCTTCTCAGTGGTCAATTAGGCCACCCCCCTTCTTGGAAAGAACCTTCTCAAGATTTTCCAACTGAGATGTGAGCTTGTCGACCTTGATCGATAACGACTTCAGCTGAGCCTTGGCTTCCTCGACGACCTTCTATAAAGAAAATATTTTCTTTTGCTTTGAAGCAAATTTCACCTCGACAGTTGCCATCATCATTAAACAATGACACAGCTTGACGGACACTGCAGACACCTGCATAAAAAGGAGGAGGGTATAAATAAACACTTAGAAAAATCAAAAAAAGAAAAACAGGGGGGAGAAACATTGATCTGTTGATTGTTCCACACTATGGTGTTCGCTAGTCACTCTATCTCAATCCTACATAAAATCTAGCGATAATGAGGAAGGAATGAGTTTCGAGCGAGAAGATCTGTGACCATGCAATCTGAGAAGACCGACTCATCGACCCTCATCAGATGGGCATGATGAGAATTTTGTCCTCAGAGCATTAAAGGCTGGCTTGGATAGACCAAAATGCCACTTGCGCTTGCTCGTACTTGGGAGGAATCAAGCTAGGTAATCGTGTCCCCCGAGGAGGGGAACATTGATGCTAATAAAACCTCAGCGCACGAGTCCTGTGAAGTCGCTTACTGGTCGAACACGAGGAGGTGGTCAATTGAGTATCGATTCTATGGGTCTTCGATGAAAGCTACGCGATAGTCACGGTGATTGGTTGGTGAATGGTAGAAAAAGTGTGAACAAGGGGTCAAAGATCTAAATCATGGGGAATCCCCACCAGTTAACTAGGTTAAGATTAAATTAATAATCAACAGGTTGTCGGGTTCATTGGGATTCGGGAGAGGTCGTGTGACCTAAAGGCATTCGCATATCCCCCACTGTCGTGATGCATGATAGATTATTCCCTTGTGTCATGTCATACCCCCCGCTGTCGCGATGCAATCATATGCCAACCCAACCTACATCGATGTCAGTAGTCTCCAATTCATCTGTGTACGTTAGGCGCATTACGCTCGACGAATATCCCCCATATTTCTCCCGCCTACAGTGACGTTTGGGGATTAGACCTACATTGGGATAGCTCTAATCGGTGCCCGTTGGCATTCAGTCACACCGATAGTACGGATCGTCATAGGGATCAGATTTCCGGATCGGTCCCGACTTTTGATCGGTGGCCAACTCGATCGCCCCGAATGGAGGGGGTTGAATCTACGACGATAATAATCGTCCCAATGTATCCCTAATCTCAACTATCCCAGCAACTAAATCAATTATTTGGTTCAACCCATGGCCCTAATCCAATGGGGTTCATCCCATTGCCCTAGATGAAAACTACCCACTACCAATTACATTAGAAGGAGTTTCTAGCAATGGTAAGCGTTCAAAGCCGTAGATTCGAGTTATAACAGCAATGATGATTAAAAATCCAGTACCAACAAAGGAAGAAAAATTCTATTAAGCAAGGATAGAGTATTACAATAACAATCGATTAGAACAATGAAAAGAACTAAATAAAGAAGTTTGAATTTTTACAAAATGACCCAAAACCCTAGAAATATCAGAAAAACGGCTAAAAGATGGATTCCCTTGCAGGAGGATGAAGGGGCACCTTTATACGTGCGCCCAACAAGACCAAAATAACCTCAGATCTGCCCTAACAGCCACAGAATTGGGGTTTGACACGACCACATCAAGAAATGACGCGGTCACATCGTTCCCTTGAGTTGTGTGGATCTGGGGCTCAGCGACGCGGTTGCACCAATAGATACACGGCTGCAACAAAAATGATTATGCGATCGTGTGGTCCGTTGACGCGGTCGCGTCGTTCTACTCTCGTTGCCATAATTTCGCAGCCGCATTGTCTTAGTTCATGCGGGCCGCGAAGTCTCTGATCTTCAGTCTTGTTCTTGACTCTATAAGCCTTCTAACATGGCCATTTGGTGGAAAATGACGCTGACGCATAATTGATGCTTATTTGGCAGTTTGACGTGGCCGTATGGACATGGTGATACGGCCACGTGGAGCTCAATTCTTCACAAAATCTCCTCCTTTGTGCCATTTGACTCCCCAGCTTTGCTCCATTCGCCTATTTGTGCTAAGATCTTGCTATATGATCCATAATCGGCATATATATTTTCTGCAAAGCATGTGAAGGACCACAAAAGCAAAAGAAGAGACAAAACGGTGAAAACGGGGAGTAATAGAGAATGAAACGATGAAAATGTGCATGAAAAAGAGTGGAAAACTATATACGATAAATACTCATCAAAACCCCCAAGCTATACTCTTCATCCTCAATGAAGACAGGAGAGAGCATAGATAGGAGAAATGCAGTCAACATGCAAGTGATGCGATGAAGCTTCGAGAATTTTCAAAGATCGAGAATATATACGTGAGTGAAATGAAAATTCGAATTCGAGAAACCAAAACCCTCGGAAATATTTCCGTCGATGAGAATATGTTCGTAGGACATCATCCTACTCAATTCACCGACCTATACACTAGACGATAGCTATACCCACAACTCTAAGATATTTCCTCTAACCTGACCTTAGATTGAGCGTGTAAACCTAAGCTATATAATGGTCGAAGAGGGGATAAGTATGGTACAATGGGATATTAGTCGATCGAGGAAGAGGCACTCACGACATGACACGGTTCCTTGATTCAAGAAATTCCCAAGTTTATCCATGAGTTCATATATACAATCATAAATACAAAAAGGAACTCAATATAAATATATAATTTTTTCTTTTCTTTTTTTGGGATTTGCACTTGGGTCGTGTAAGGAGTGTTGGGTCAGTGACTCCCAGATCAAACGATCTTAGGGCATCGGGTCAAGGAAGACCACTCGGACCAACTAACTCAACCCAAATGAAATCCTTATTCATACACACTCCCCCAAGCTAGGCCTTTTCATGCGAGGCCCCGACGGTTACTATCATGGGGATCCGATTACTCAGCTTTGCTTGGGAATGGTGAGTATTATTATTTCTATTCACATTTTTTTTTCTTTTGGTTTTTTCTTTTTTTGTTTAAAATCATGGAGTGAACTAGGCAGAATCAATCCTCAGTACTAGGTGAAGTGTGGTTATCCAAGTCTCGAGGGACTATAAATCATTATACACAACTGGTCGCGCCCGGGCGTACACCCTAAAGAGCGACCGTGTAGTTTTACCGCAAGCACACGGTGTAGCGACGAGTGGGTATCGAACTCAGGGAGGACGTATGACAGTGCCTTCTCCGAACAACATGGCTATGGGGATAGAAAAGTGGGAATTTGCCTTTCGGCGATGTTGTCACAATCGTCAAACAATGTAAAGAGATATAAAATCAAATAAAGACGCCTAGGGAATAGGGAATCCCCGCTACTCACCGTATCTCGTCATTGTGATTCATCGGTTTCACAATTGCTAGGGTAGAATGTCGGATGAACTAGTTGCAACTGAATGTAAAACCTAGCTCACGCTCTCGCGCTGTTGCCGGTCTATAGCAGACCTAGGCTCGGGTCCAATCTCTTGCAAACCCTAGCCTAGGCAAGCTAGCATTAGGATCAACGCCATCGTTCAATCGCATCCCGAGCCCACTCTCGTGCAAACTCGGGCTACGACCTAGTTTGGGATAGTTCCTACCCGTCCAATCTCTTGCAAACGGGTATCGGTATAGAATTGCAATCGAGGATCCTAGTATCGGTCCAATCTCTTGCAAACCGATACTAAGGAAACTCAATTTCAACCTAATTTGGATTTCTAGGGTTTCCTATCGAATTGGGATCCAATCTCTTGCAAATCCCAATCGATATGAATACCTAGCTATCCGTATCATATAAATCCCAAACTAGCCCTAATCAATTCTAGCAATAGCTCTACCAAATCGTCACAAATCGGAAATTGGGCTCATAGGGTTCATCCCCACGCCCTAAGACGTTAAGACTACTCATAAATCATATCGCAAATGGAAGAACAATCAATTGAAATAGCAATAGAATTCATGGCAATATTCAAAATAGCAATAAAAATAGGATTTTTAATAGAGAGGGAGACAAACCAATGCAGCTTCAAAAGAATCCAACAAAATAACCCTTTTCTCTCCTCTCCAATCACAAGAATTTAACTCTAAAAAAGTCTAATCTAAAAAGGCTGCCAAAAGCAATGAAAAAGCTCTCTAACCTAGGTTAGAATCTGGGGTTAAATACCACCCAAAACTGCCCAGAAATTCGTGACCAAACTCCAAACTGCCCCTGCGCCTCTTCAAAATCGTGTTTTCCGCTACAGGCGCTCGGCTCACTCGGCCGAGTGACAAAGGTCGCTCGGCCGAGTGATAGACCCTGAGAATTTACAGTAAGTCTGGGGTCTTGGGGGTCGTCACTTCGGGCGTCACTCGGCCGAGTGAGTTGTCGTTACTCGGCCGATGGGCTCATCTTCACTCGGGCGGTCGGCAATTGCCACTCGGCCGAGTGGGTCTTCTGATGCTCAGACTGACGAAAAACAGTAAGTCGGGAGTTTTTGATGGGTGCCGTCTGAGTGCCACTCGGGCGGATGGGATACGTCACTCGGCCGAGTCGGCTTCTGATGCTCGGCCGAGTGCACGCTGATAGCGTGTCCGATCTGGCCGGCCGAGCGGGGTCTCGTTGGTCGGCCGAGTGACTCCTTCACTCGGCTGAGTGAGATGCTGAAGATGCCCAAATTGCGTATTTTTGCCTCCTCGTCGCTCCTACGATGTTCTTTCTTCTTCCGCTCCTCTCCAATCTCAAAATACCCCTCAGGGAAGTCGTCGGTGACACTCCGGAGTGGGTGTATCTCGGAATCACTCCAAATCGCTCCAAATCTCCTGAAATACGACAAAAACAACAAATCGTGAAAAGTATCGCAATGTTGTCGATAAACCGTGAAAAACATGATTTGTGCGATCTAAATGGCATGCAAACATGCGGGAAAAAAGGTGTAAAATACGGAGTGATCAAAATCCCCCAAGCTTACCTCTTACTCGTCCTCGAGGAAGATAAGTAAAAGGCGAACCCGGTGAATTTAGAAAATGAAAACGATGGAAAAATGGAAAACGAAAACGAAGAAGAAAGAAGAAAGCGAAGAGGGAAGCTGCTAGATCATTTTTCTCAGGACGTGGGTTTTGCTTACTCATATAGCATGCATCGAATGTAAAACACATGTCAAAGATTTTTATTTCGATATCTTAGTATAATAATGCAAATAGAGATAGAAAACCCAAGAATATTGATATATCATGAAAAATGGAATAATTCTAAGATTAACATTGTCTGAATCATCTAAAGCGGTATACAATATCGCAGATCACACACTTTTCAATTGAATGCTTTCTATGAGGAGTATAAGAATATCATGCAATAGAATAGAAAGAATAGAAAAGCGTGGATTTCATGAAATGAGTGCTAGGCATAGATTTCTGGATTTCGTGATGCTAAAATAATCTCACCGAGTAAAGAATATTACTTAGCCTAGGTTGTCATGCACCGTCAGGTAGTCACTCTCTCACACATCATTGGATTCTCTCCCCGAAGCTTATCTATAAGCGTGGTGGCATATACAAAACTATACTTACATTCCCCATTTCTTTTGAAGCTCCAAATGCAAACGAAAAAAAAATAAAAATAAAAACAAAAAGAGGGAAGAAAGAGAGAGTATATGAGATGGGATCGTTTATTGAGACTCTTTTCTCTTTTCCTTTCTTTTTCTCAAATCTTTTTCTTTTCTTTTCTATTTTTTTTTTCTTTTTTTAATAGCATATATACACAAATGATCCCAAATCAAAAGAGAGAAAAGGATATACAAGAATTTTTCTTTTTCTTTTTGGTTTTGGGAAATTTGGAGCTAGGAATTTAATAACGGGGGAAATGCCAAATATTAGAATCGCTAAGGGGAGATTCACCAATGATTTTTAAAATAGAGAATTGATGTTCAAGATATGTGAAGAAAGAAATAAATATGTCTCTCAGTTCACTCTATAAGACGTGCAAGACAACTTCACCAGGGTAATCTAATAATCTACTCAGTTTCGATCACAAAAAAGCAAAACTAATCCAGATTTATCATAGCTAACATCATTCAATCATCCTGAAGTGAAGTGTACAAATCATGCAAATAGAAGTGATATAGGAAAAGAAAACGGTACTCCAGATATAAGCATTCAATGCGTGAATCTTGGTGTGTTTTTTACGATAGCATACATATGAATATTCAGACTCAGCTAATAATAAAATTTCATCCATTTTCATACGGAAAAAGTGTGGGTTACTATCTCTAAATGCAAGGCAGATCACATCATATGATATCCGAAATAAAAGCTAAGACTTGACAAATATAGCATGCATATAGAGAAAGCTAACTCCACGTCATCATCATCACAGAAAAGTCATCTCTAGCATGAGATGAAAGAAATAAAGATAAAAAAAGGAAAACAAAACTATTTACAATGCGGCACACAAAGAAAATAAGAAAAACGTGATGCATGGTAAAAAAAAATGTTGAAAGTGAGTGTAAATGCGGAAAATGGCATGAAAAAACTAAAAATAAAGGTGGTAAATCGAAAAAGCGTGAGAACTCACTCCCCCAAGTTAAAGTGCACAGTGTCCTCAATGTGCAAAGTGTGGCACACCGAGAGACGTGTAATGTGAGGGGTAGGTGAGGATGCATGCATGATGAAAAAGAAATAAAAATAACAAAATGAAAATATGATGCGGACATGATGCATGCAGATATAGGAGTGAATCAGATATAAGAGTGTCACACCAAAAAGTCTCTCCCTCTCTCCCAAAAATGATAAAGATAGATATGATCAAAATGTGGACCCAAAAACAGTGAGGGGAGGGTGAGGTGGGCAAAATTCATCAGGACCAAGCAGAGACGGGCAGCATGACGGCAAAAAAGATCAATGGCATCAAGGGTGCCTAAGCTGGTGGTGCTGTGCCGTCTCCGTCATGAGGTGGAGGTGGAGGTGGCGGTGGCTGGGGAACAGTCTGCTGGGTGGGTGTGGGTATGGGTGTGGAAGCAGTCTGGGTGTGTGTAGGAGTGGGGGTAGGTACCTGCTGGGTGGGTGTGGGTACGGTCGGTACGCGAGGAAGCCGATCGAGAATCTGAGTGAGGCAATAGTGAATGCCCGGAAGTAGGTCAAAGTGGCTGGCCATAGCGGTGACGGTGGCAGACATGGTCCTGAGGTCACCTCTGAGGCCACTCAGCGCCCCCTCGAGAGCACGAATGCTCTGAAGTACAGTGTCGGGGGGAGGTGGTGCAGAGGGACGCACGTGCCTGTGCTGTGCAGGACGGGGCTGGCGGACTCGGGTGGTGTAGTGGATGGGCTCAGCAGGCATGTGGAGGAAGGGTGTTGTGCTCACAAGTGGGGGCCTAGCCTTAGTGCGGGCTGGGGTGCAGGCTGGTGTGAGGTGGAAGCAGCAGCAGCAGAAGTGGATTATAAAAGCGGCGACGAGGCGGCAAGAGAGGTCAGTGACACAGACGTGGGAACAGACGTCACGACACTCTCAGAATGTACAGCTGCGGTGGAGACAGAAGTGAAAGCTGCTGGGGAGGTAGTGTGGGGTCCAAAAGGTGAAATCCCAGCGGAGATCATACTAGCCATGGTCTCCACGACAGCAGCGAAAGAAGGCTCTCCGCTCTCAACAAAAGTAGGTGGGCGCTCAGGTAGTGCGGAGCAAAGGGGCTCAACGGACAGAGGGCCAGTTGTGGTGGGAGTGGTGGTAGGCTCAGCAAGTGTACTCCCGACACCGGCAGAAGTGTGGACAGAGGTGTCGGGAGCAGCAGAAATATCAGGCACATGCTAAGGGGCCACAGGGTCAATGGGTGCAGCGTGTGCAGCGTGGGCCTGCTCAGCCTGCTCAGCCTCCTCGGCCTCAAGCATGTAGGTGGTGGGGATCAGGAGATCCATCGCCGGAAGCCAGTCCACCTGTGCTGGTGCTATCTGTGTCCGAGCTGGGCTCGGAAGGATCATGTAATCAGCACCGTAGGGACCGTGCAACCAAACCCAGTGCCGCTGGTCGTGCGGACGAAGCATCTTCATCCGGGCCATGACGTCTATAGACAGTGAAGTGGGGCCCGGAGAACGACGTAAATCGGTCGGTAGGTCCTCGCCGGTCATCAGGGTGAGCAGGGTGATCAGACCGCCGCAACATATCGATGAGCGAGCGCCCACCGATACGATGATGCGGTCCAATAACCAGCTCGCGATATCAATCACGACGGCGGGGACCAGCTCGTCACTCTCCCTAGCTAGAACTCTGGGGCGCATCATCGCATAGAGCATATAAAGCTCTGGCGTGGACATCGTCCCAGGCTCATACCTCGCCAAAAAGGTAGTCGCCATAAGGCGCTGAGCTATGCGGATGCAGGGGTGGACGATGGCCGAGGCCTTGGCCCTACTAGGGTCAAAGGCAGCTGGTAAACCCGTGATCCGGGCCCAGAAAGCGTGGGAATCGAAGGAAGGTGGGGGAATGTGAGTGGGTGCGTAACAACGGTCGGCCCCGGGGATATCGGGCCACGAAAAGAATGCTCTCATCATACCGAGAGTGACCTGGCACTCCCGGTCCATAAACCTAAACGAGCATCCCTCGTCGGTCCGGGCTATAGAACTAAGCACCTCAAGTGTCGGACGGACGAAGGTGTCCGCCGACACTTGGAAAAAATCTTGCCAGCCCACGTTGTCATACAACGTGAGCATCCCCTCAAGTACCCCCAGGCGTCCTAGGTCTGCAAGGTGGGCGAACCTGGAGGGTACAATCGAGCGCTGGGAAATGCGCTCAAAAACGACGTGGTGTGCGTCGTCTCAGAACGTAATCCCCAGCGGCCTGACAAGTGGAGCCGGTGGTGGCAGTGGGTCGACAGGGAGTGGCTGTGCGGGGTGAACGGGGACTGCAGGCTGTGGCTGTGCGGGGTGAACGGGGTCTGCAGGCTGTGGCTGTGCGGGGTGAGGTGGTGTAGGCGGAGGAGAGTCCTCCATCTCGTGGGAGGGGTTGGGCTCATCCGGCCGCTTCCGCTTGACGGAAGCTCTCCTGGTGCGTGGCCGTGTCCGGGGCGGCATGTGGGCCCCGGGTGCACACCAAAAAGCGAAATAAATGCGGCGTGCGAAAATGAGTGGAACGAGTATACCGTAACATGCCGCGAGAGCAATATAGTGGACGCGTGCGAAGACGCCGCCTCCACGAAGCCAAAAACGCTCCCCGGAAGATCCCCTAGGCTCCCCTAAGCTCCCCAATATACCCTGCACATCAAACGAAGATATTAGCGAGTAATATCCAAAATGTATGGAGGGTTAGGGGTATAATGGATAGATAATGAAGTTAATTTGAATTAGGGGCTAGATTAGTGTGCGGATCGTCAAAAAATACAAGAAATAGGAGAAAATAGGGCGAAAAGGGGCTACCGGAGCTCGGCCGGCGGTGAGATCGCCGGCGGCGACTCGGGCGGTGCGGAGTCGTCGTCGGCCGGTGGTGGTCGGCCGAGCGCGGCGGCGGACAAGGGTGGTCGGGCGAGTCGCAGCGTTCGGGAGAGAAGAGGGGGCGCGGGTACAGGCGAATGAGAATTTGTGTCGCTTCGAATTCCGCGCCGAGCCCGTGCCTCTAATAAAGGAAAAGTTACGACTCGGCCGAGTGGAAGTATCACTCGACCGAGTGATCGTAACGGAAATATTTTTGAAAATTCCTCCCCGCTTACGACTCGGCCGAGTGGATTTGCCACCCTCGGCCGAGTGGAAAAAGTCCATTCGGCCGAGTGGCTCAAGCTACTCAGCAGTTCTCGCCCTAGGAGCGTATCAGTTTCACTCGGTCGAGTGAAGATATATACTCGGCCGAGTGGCAGTTATACTGAAATCAAGATAAGAAACAGAGAGTTGGGTACATCAGACTTCCCTCGTTTGTGCGCCGCTCGGGCGGACGGACTTACGTGCTCGGCCAAGTGGCTAGTGTACTCGGCCGAGTGAATCCCGCTTTCTGCTATTTGGCTCCGTTTGGGCTCTAATCTCTGTTTTTCTTCCTCCAGATGATTTCTTCCTCCTCCTAAGCATCGAGTGCATTCCTGGAGCACTCGTTGTCGCCTTGTTCATCCTCCTAATGATAGACATCCATTTCTCCTCTCCTGTCAAAGAAAAATAGGACCCGTTATCACGAATTTTTCAGGCAAACGACTCAAAACCCTAATAATTTCTAAAACAAAAATAAAGAAAAAAGTAAAAATAAAGCGATAACCGTCGGGTTGCCTCCCGACAAGCGCTCGTTTAAGGTCTTGAGCTCGACCACCTTAGATTTTCAATTTAATGCGGGATATTGGGTGCATATGAGATGCACCCGTCGAATTTATCGGGAAGAACGCTCGGATTTGGATGTTGTGGCGGCGTGTTCTTCCTCAGTGCTCCTTTGTCTCGGGTAGTGTTGGGGGGTGGCTCCCCCAAGCTAGTGCTTGCTCCGGGCCTTGGCTTCACCGGTGACACCAATTTTCGTATCGGTGGAGCTTTCCTTGGAGACTTCTCTTTTGAGAACTTGCAGAGCTCTCGAATTCTTGCGACATCAGCGTCGCCTTCATCAATTTCCATGGAGAGATCGGGGGAGTCATTCATCTTTTCTTCTTGGCCCAAATCCGGCCCTTCCTCAAAATCATCCTTGAATAGTGCGCCGATGGAATGGGGGATCGCCTCCTCAATGACCTCGTCAAGGAGGTCCATATAGTCGAGCTCCTCATGATAAGGCATGTGTTTCATTGCCTTGGGTATATGAAGCTCCACCTCGATGTTACCGACGTTCAATGTTAGAGTCCCTTCACGTACGTTGACAATGACACCGGCGGTGGCGAGGAATGGGCGTCCAAGTATTAGCGATGTATCGCCCTCCTCCTTGACATCCATGATCACAAAGTCGCATGGAAAACATATGCCTCCCGGGACTTGTAGCGGGATGTCCTCTGCGATCCCTACCGACCTTGTGATCCGACCATCTGCTAGTTGTATCCGCATGTCGGTAGGCTTCAATTCTGTGCCGGTGTTTAGCCTTCGGAACATCGAGAGAGGCATGCGGCTAACACTAGCCCCTAAGTCCACTAACGCCTTTTGTAGAGGGACGCCACCTAAGGTGCAAGGAATTCGGAAACTCCTCGGGTCTTTGAACTTGGCGGGCTCCTTCTCTCTCTTGGTGAACCAAGTCCCTTCCTCAGCGAGCATGATTTTCTCCTTCCTCTTTCTCCCCGTAATCAAATCTTTTAGGAACTTGGCGTATGTCGGGATTTCCACGATAGCGTCGAGGAAGGTGATATTGAGTCTTACCCCTCTCAAATACTCGAGAAACTTGGCTAGCCGTTTCTCCATCTTTGTTCTAGCAAGCCTCTGAGGGAATGGGATCGGTGGCATAAAACGCCTCTCTTCAATCAGTTGCTCCGCTCTTGACTTTTCTTCCCCTTGCGGCTCTTTCTCTCTCTCAACTTCAATGACCGGCTCACTTGGCTCTACTCTCTCCACCACGGGCTCCTTGGTAGGAATCATGACGGGAGTGGTATTCTTCCCGCCTCTCATAGTAACTGCAACCACGACGTTGATATGGCCGGTGTTGCCCCGTGGATTTTGCTCGGGTTGAGCCGGCAACTGTTGACTATTTCGATTGAGCAACGCAAGTTGCTCCGAGATTTGGCCTACAATGGTTGCAAGGGAATCTTGGCCCGCCTTCAAGGAAGCATTAGTCTTCTTCTGCTCGACCATAAACTCCTCCACTCTAGCTTCAAAATCGGAGCGTTGTTGAGCTTGTGGAGGGTTTGGATTTCTCCACCCTTGATTGTATCCGGGCGGCCTATAGGGTCCCACTTGTTGCCTTGGTGGGTGATTTTGTTGCGGTGGCCCCCTTGGTGGATAATGTTGTTGTTGTTGTTGTTGTGGTCAAGCTTGATGAGGTAGTTGTTGCGGGGGGTTCAATGCTCCTTCATTGTTGGCATAGGAGAAACCGGGATGGTTTCTAGTGGCCGGATTGGCCCAATATCCTTGGTTCCCCGCGACGTATTGGAATTGCTCCAAAGATCCCTCTCCTTGTTCTCCTCCCAAATACGTAGCTTGGGATTGGTCTTGCCAATCGCACATTTGATTTGTTGGTGTGGATGTGGAAGGGGCTCCTTGGGGCTCCGTGATATATTTCTCCAGTCTCTCCACCACCTTGTGTAGAGAATCGAACTTGTTGGTAAGCTCCGCCACGGCCTTGGCCTCGTAGATGCTAGATGGCTTCAAGGAGGACGAAGAGTGTCCTCGCTCGTCGCCCCATTGTTGATTGTTCGAGGCCATCTTCTCAATTAAGGCCGTAGCTTCGTCGGGAGTCTTCGATAAGATGGCCCCATTTGCCGCAGCATCAATAATCTGCTTGGTCCCCTGTTGGAGACCATTATAGAAGCTATGGACTAGCTCCCAATCTTCAATGCTATGGTGGGGGCACTGATGCTGCAGGTCTTTGAAGCGCTCCCAAGCCTCGTAGAGTGTCTCTTGAGGTCATTGCTTGAAGGACATGAGAGCACTCCTAATCTTTACCGTCTTGGAGGGCGGATAGAACTTGTCAATAAGCGCGCTCGCCAACTCGTCCCATGTGGTAAAGACTCCTTCAGCTTGCGTCCTCAACCAATAAAGAGCTTTATCCTTTAGTGTGAAGGGGAAGAGGCGCAGTCTGATGGCATCTAGGGTGACACCCGGCGTCTGGAAGGTGGCACACTTTGATAGGAAGAGCTGGATGTGGTAGTGGGGATTTTCATGGGCGTTCCCATGAAATGGATCCTGCTGCATCAGAACCACAAGTCCAGTCTTCAACTCAAAATTCTTGTCGGTCGCTAAATCTGGCATGGCTATGGACGAGGTCGTGGAAGAAGTCTTAGGCCGGAGCCTATCTCGAATGGAAATAATCCTCGCCATTCTTGCCGCTAACTCTTCAGGCGTCTCCCGAACGTTCATAAACCTCCCTTCCGTATCGGGTCTCCTCTCCGCTCTGATTCTCCGCAATGTACGCTCGATCTCAGGATCAAACAATATATCTACGGGGTCCGCAGTGGATCTCGTGTACATGCACGGGAAAACAAAGTTTCAAAGAAGTGATTAGCACAATGGAAGGGTTAGATAAAAAATGAAGAAATAAAACAAAAAGAAAGAAATAGCTAGGGTGGTAGGATCAAACACAATCGCCTCCCCGGCAACGGCGCCAAAAACTTGGTCGCGCCCGGGCATACACCCTAAAGAGCGACCGTGTAGTTTTACCGCAAGCGCACGGTGTAGCGGCGAGCGGGTATCGAACTCAGGGAGGACGTATGACAGTGCCTTCTCTGAACAACCTGGCTATGGGGACAGAAAAGTGGGAATTTGCCTTTCGGCGATGTTGTCACAATCGTCAAACAATGTAAAGAGATATAAAATCAAATAAAGACGCCTAGGGAATAGGGAATACCCGCTACTCACCATATCTCGTCATTGTGATTCATCGGTTTCACAATTGCTAGGGTAGAATGTCGGATGAACTAGTTGCAACTGAATGTAAAACCTAGCTCACACTCTCGCGCTGTTGTCGGTCTATAGCAGACCTAGGCTCGGGTCCAATCTCTTGCAAACCCTAGCCTAGGCAAGCTAGCATTAGGATCAACGTCATCGTTCAATCGCATCCTGAGCCCACTCTCGTGCAAACTCGGGCTACGACCTAGTTTGGGATAGTTCCTACCCGTCCAATCTCTTGCAAACGGGTATCGGTATAGAATTGCAATCGAGGATCCTAGTATCGGTCCAATCTCTTGCAAACCGATACTAAGGAAACTCAATTTCAACCTAATTCGGATTTCTAGGGTTTCCTATCGAATTGGGATCCAATCTCTTGCAAATCCCAATCGATATGAATACCTAGCTATCCGTATCATATCAATCCCAAACTAACCCTAATCAATTCTAGCAATAGTTCTACCAAATCGTCACAAATCAGAAATTGGGCTCGTAGGGTTCATCCCCACGCCCTAAGACGTTAAGACTACTCACAAATCATATTGCAAATGGAAGAAAAATCAATTGAAATAGCAATAGAATTCATGGCAATATTCAAAATAGCAATAAAAATAGGATTTTTAATAGAGAGGGAGACAAACCAATGCAGCTTCAAAAGAATCCAACAAAATAACCCTTTTCTCTCCTCTCCAATCACAAGAATTTAACTCTAAAAAAGTCTAATCTAAAAAGGCTGCCAAAAGCAATGAAAAAGCTCTCTAACCTAGGTTAGAATCTGGGGTTAAATACCCCCCAAAACTGCCCAGTAATTCGTGACCAAACTGCCCCTGCGCCTCTTCAAAATCGTGTTTTCCGCTACAAGCGCTCGGCTCACTCGGCTGAGTGACAAAGGTCGCTCGGCCGAGTGATAGACCCTGAGAATTTACAGTAAGTCTGGGGTCTTAGGGGTCGTCACTCGGCCGAGTGAGTTGTCGTTACTCGGCCGATGGGCTCATCTTCACTCGGGCGGTCGGCAATTGCCACTCGGCCGAGTGGGTCTTCTGATGCTCAGACTGACGAAAAACAGTAAGTCGGGAGTTTTTGATGGGCGCCGTCTGAGTGCCACTCGGGCGAACGGGATACGTCATTCGGCCGAGTCAGCTTCTGATGCTCGGTCTAGTGCACGCTGATAGCGTGTCCGATCTGGCCGGCCGAGCGGGGTCTCATTGGTCGGCCGAGTGACTCCTTCACTCGGCCGAGTGAGATGCTGAAGATGCCCAAATTGCGTATTTTTGCCTCCTCGTCGCTCCTACGATGTTCTTTCTTCTTCCGCTCCTCTCCAATCTTAAAATACCCCTCAGGGAAGTCGTCGGTGACACTCCGGAGTGGGTGTATCTCAGAATCACTCCAAATCACTCCAAATCTCCTGAAATACGACAAAAACAACAAATCGTGAAAAGTATCGCAATGTTGTCGATAAATCGTGAAAAACATGATTTGAGCGATCTAAATGGCATGCAAACATGCGGGAAAAAAGGTGTAAAATACGGAGTGATCAACAACTCTCGGCTCTAGGATCCATGCATAGAATGGGTTCCTAAGTGCCAATCTAGGTCGGTTTCAAGTACTCATATCTTAGGGGTTGCGTGCACGGCCAAAGCTAGGGTATTACAAGAGATTTGAGTTTAGATTACAAACTATTTACATATTCAAATCGACATCAAGGAAATCGAGCATTAAAGTTCGGAAAACGAATTTCAAATCAAGATTCAGCGTATATAGAAACTCGTTTTCGAAAAATTCTCAAGGCGAATGCAAGTAAATTCAAATGCATGCCTAAAGGTGCAAGATGCATGATGTGAATGCAGATATTTTTGGAGTTTTTGATCTTTTTTCATTTTTTGTCTTTTTGAATGCATATATTGAATGTAAACATGATGTATATGAAAAAGAAAAGAATGATGGAAAAATAAGAAAGAAAAAGTGAAAAGAAAACGGAAATAACGCTAAAAATAGGGAAAATAAGAGGGAAAAAGAGAAAATCAGCTGCCGTGTCAGTGTGTGGTGGGGATGGAGTGGTATGGACAAGCTCAGATTTTACGAGTGGAGGTGGAGATGGGGTGGTCCAATCGTCGTAGGAGGACGACAAGAGAGGGATGATGGTGCCGTCACGTGGTGGGGAAGTGGGATGAGGTGAGGGGGAATGTGTAGGGGATGGAATGGGAATTGACTCCGTGATGGGTGTAGGGGAGGCATGTGAAATCACAGGGTCGTGGTGAGGTGATGGTAGAGGGGTATGAATGTGCTCAAGCTCTGGATCAGGCTGTCGGGAGAGTGCTGGTGTGGTGATGCGTGGTGTTACGTTGGATGTGTCCTCGAGCACCAGGGATGTGCGGGGTGGGATGGAAACGTGTAGTGAGGTGGAGAGAATATCTACAGGAGTGGAAGTGGATGCTGGGGTCTAAGCAGTTTGAGGTGGGTGAGATGGGTGGGGTGTGATGCAGACAGTAAAGAGGTACAGTGCAGCAGCTGGAGAGTGACCCTAACTGAAGTGATACTAATAGACATGGTCAAACTGGGATTGTAGCATCACAACAGTAAGAGCTAGGCCATCAAAGAAGTCCCCAAGTTAGGGAGGGTATATCTACCTCCGTCAGGGTGCTGGTTATAGAATCTCTAAAAGATCAAAACTCCTCCTCCAAGTGAGCCAGGTGCTCGGTATGGGATCGTGATAGGGGAAGAGGAGCACTGCTGGAACCCTCAACATGGGGTCGAGATCTCCTATACTGGCAGAGATTGGGAAGACAATAGGGCCAGTAATAGATAAGGAAGCACCGGAAGTGTCAGCATGGTCCTGGGGCTGGGGCTAGCGATGGTCAATATGCTAGACTGGGGCCAGTACACCTGAAGCTAGATCGGCGTCATGTGAGAAAACCCACCTCAATGGTGCCAGGTCCAAAAGTCCAGGGTTGGGGAGCCATGTGTAAGGGGTTGAGGCATGACAATAAAGCCAGAAATAACGCTCTCGGTCAAGCGCTCAGATCATATGCTTATTTGTGTGCACCGAGAGGTCAAGAGAGGTGGGGCCATGGATATGTGTCAAGGAATCGGGGATCTTAAGGGAAACGGGAGCGAGGGAGGCTATAATGGTGATGAGTCCCCCACAACAAATAGGTGATCTGGGGGAGGGTCGGCTATGGTGTGTAAAATCTCTGCATGAGCCAAGACCCAGTGTGAATGCTATAGTGGGGGATATGGGTGTTGCCCTTGCAAAGCACACGACTTTGCGAAGCACACCATTAGAAGAATAGCTCATACTAAGAAACCTGGGATGGATCGTATCCGCAAAATAATGTGTTCGTGATAATGCAGTGCACGATGCAAAGGCCAAGATGAATGATGCTAGATGCCTTCGCTAGAGTCTTCATGAAGACATCGAGCATGGTAATCTAAAACCAAAACTAGTTTGCATCAAACTCTCTGGGGTACGGGTGGTTGTTGTGGATGGCTATAGGCTCAAGAGATCTGAGCCACTTAAAGAGCAGGTTCAAGGAGTCCTTGGATATGACGTACTCCTTGTTCATGATTCTAAAGGAAAAACATGTAGGGTAAACCCTAAAAGTGGCGAGGAACTTCAGAGTGAGCCTACTATATGTCCTAGCCTCATACTCTAAAAATTAGTCACATCCTAGATTTCGGAGGAGGGTGCTGACAATATCTAAGATGCCTTGGGCTAACAGAGCGGTGATGCAAAAGAAATTGGTGGGAATGATCGCACGAGAGTTTAGTGAAATAACTCTCGTGTGCTTGTCATCACTCTGGAAATTCTTACTTAGGAAATTAATACCCAACGTGTCCAATTTAGGGGGCAGAAAGTGGTTCACCTCCCTCACTCTAATGTCGTGAGCACGTGTAATGTCAGCTTCAAGAGCCGTCGTAATTTGACGGTTGCTCTTGCCCTGGGAGGGGTAGTGACTGTGGCCTTATTTCTATGCTCTCTAGGAGGCATCGTGTAAAGGCGTGAGTGATGCAATGGGGTGTGCAATGTAAGTGTGTAGACTCATGCAAAAATCGACGATTTTCAGGGATAAAAATTCGGAATTTAAATAGTAGAGGATCAAAGTTACACAAGACGGTGCTCCTTGCTAAAGTCGATGCTCGCAATGCTCGTAGACCAGTTTCTCCAAGAAATACCAAGCCAAGCACACAAGTAATCGCCACCCGCGTCATTTGGAATCCTAAAAACCCTAAAAGTTCTGATCTAGGGTTTTGATTGAAACAATTGAGAGATGGAGAGGGTGATGGAGAGGTTGGAAGAGAGATGGAGGGGTTGAAAGAGTTTTGGAAGAGGTTTGGGCTTAATTTGAAGAATATCACGTTGGAGCAGAATTCGGGGATGCGAATCGTTTCGAGAAGAATGGAGTTAGATCGGGCCATTTGGGGGTTTGGGCTTTATATAGGCATTTTACGTAGTCCGTGTGGTAAATTAAAACGGCCGCGTGAATGGGTTGTGAAAGTGAGGGTTGATGCGGTCCTGTCTTCTGAACGACACGGCCGCTAAAGTTCTGCTCATTTTGAAAAAAATTGGCACGGAAAAACAGAGGGATTCGCGGTCCACTTCGTTTAGATTAACACGGTCGCGTTGTTTCGTCCAAAAAGAGAAATCGATGCGGCCGTATTAGCTAAAGTGACGCGGTCGCGAAAATGCTCTGTGAATTGGGATTTTGTCCCAAGTTTTTAGTAACATGCGCGGTATGTTTGGATCTGAATGACGCAGGCACGTCAATTGCTCCTCCAAAGAACATACACGCGACTGCGCGAGTATGAATGACACAGCCGTGTGGGTTCCTTTCCTCCATATCTCTTCTTATTCACCATGCGATCAAACATTTGGTTAAATTTCTTGGGTTTTGGGGATTTATTGAATAATAGAAATCTAGACTAACCTAGTCTAAGCGAAGGTGAAAAATGAAAAAAAATGAAAAAGAGAAATTGAAATACTTGGTTTGCCTCCCAAGAAGCGCTCGTTTTAAGTCGTGAGCTCGACTCCTTGTCTTGATGTCATCATTGCGATTTTAGGGTGGGGAGGTCCAGAATGTGGTCGTTCAGTGGTTCTTCCCGAGCATGTACCATCAAGGACTCCTTTTCATTCCCGATCATCGATCCCGTGAAGTAATGCTTCAATCTATGTCCATTTACATTAACTGAACACTCCTTTCCGATAATTTCTATGGAGCCATAGGGGAAGACTCGAACAACCTTGAATGGTTCATACCCTCGCAATTGTAGCTTTCCCAGAAATAGCTTTACCATTAAATTGAAGAGGATGACCATATCGCCTTCCTTGAACTCCCCTTTTATGATGCGCTCATCGTGCCACCTCTTCACCTTTTCCTTGTAGATTCAGGTATTTTCATAAGCGTCGAGCCTAAACGCATCCAATTTGTTAGGCTGTATAAGGCATCACTCCTGCACATTTTTACTATCAAAGTTCAAATGCTTGATTGCCAAATAAGCCTTGTGCTCAAGTTCCACCGGGAGATGGCATGCCTTTCCATAAATCATGCGATATGGGGATGTTCCGATAGGGGTTTTGTAGGCCGTCTGATAAGCCCAAAGGGCATAATCTAATTTCATCGCCCAATACAGGATGTTCTTTATCTCCCTGTTGGAGACCTCCACTTGGCCGCTTGTTTGGGGATGGTAGGCGAGTTCGATACGACGGCGTATTTCATATTTCCTCAATAAGGCATCGAATTTGTTCTCGATAAAATGTTTTCTGCCATTGCTAATCGCAACTCTTGGAACTCCAAATCTGGGGAAGATGTTCTTCTTGAAGAACTTAGAGACTACACAGGCGTCATTAGTCGATGAGGCTATTGCTTCAACCCATTTAGAGACGTAGTCTACCGAAACCAATATATATTGGTTACCAAGGCTGGATGGGAATGGCCCCATGATGTCTATCCCCCAAACGTCAAATATTTCAATCTTTAGGATACTATTCTGTGGCATTTCATTTTTTCTGGAGATGTTCCCCACCCTTTTGCATCTATCGCTCTCCTTCATAAAGCTATTCACATCCTTGAATAATGTGGGCCAGTAGAAGCCGTATTGCAGGATTTTCGTCGCTGTTTTCATCATACTAGCATGCCCTTCGCATTGCAAGCTATGACTTGTGAAATTACGGATTTCATCTCACTCTCCGGGACACATCTCCTGATGATTCCATCGGTGCAAGTCCTGTAGAGGAGTGGATCGTACCAAAGATAGCTCCGGATGTCGTGCAGGAACCTCTTGCGTTGTTGTGAGGTCGTGTTGTATGGCATGATCTCGAAAGCAAGGTAATTGACGATATCAGTGAACCATGGAGTTTTTGCAAGGGCAACGACAAAAGAGATGGTGATCCGGGAAGGAGTCGTCTACTGGAAGGGGAGGATTTCGGTCGTCAAATGTAAGGTGCGAGAGGTGGTCTACGACTACTTTCTCGGCACCCTTCTTATCTCTGATCTCCAAATCAAATTCCTAAAGTAGAAGGATCCACCTGATTAGCTGGGGTTTGACATCCTTCTTGTTTAACATATACCTAAGAGTGACGTGATCGGTGTAGACAATGATCTTGGACCCCATGATATATGACCTGAACTTTTCGATGGTGAAAATGATGGTGAGCTGTACTTTTTTTGTAGTAGTATAATCCTGTTGGGCTTCATCCAAGGTTTTTCTAGTGTAGTAGATGGCGTGTAGTTTATTGTCCTTTCTCTGCCCCAGAACTGCTCCAACAGCGACATCGCTCGCGTCACACATTAATTCAAAAGGTAGGCTCCAGTCTGGAGTTGGGTGATCGGTGCAGTGGTGAGATCCTTCTTTAACCTGTTAAAAGCTAAATGACAATCATCAGAGAATATAAAAGGGGTGTCTTTAGCTAGTAATTCGATATGTGGTCGTGCAATCTTGGAAAAATATTTAATGAAGCGGCGAGAAAATCCTGCATGTCCAAGAAAGCTCCTAATCCCTCTCATATTTATGGGAGGTGGCAATCTCTCGATAACTTCAATTTTGGACTTGTCAACCTCTATTCCATAAGGCAAGATGATGTGTCCCAGAACTATCACCTACTGGACCATGAAATAACATTTTTCCCAGTTGAGCACTTGATTAACTTCTTGACACCTTTCGAGCACTCTAGTCAGATTTATTAGACAAGCGTCAAAGCTTACGTCGTAGACGGAGAAGTCGTCCATGAACACCTCCATGATATTTTCGATAAATTCAAAAATGGTGGCAGTCATGCACCTGTGGAATGTCGCAAGCGCATTGCATAATCCAAACAGCATCATTCGGTAGGCAAAGGTGCTGTAAGGACAAGTGAATGTAGTCTTTTCCTGGTCGTCAGGGTGGATGGGTATTTAGAGGAATCCAGAATACCCACCTAGAAAGCAAAAGTGTGAGTTCTTGGCTAGACGCTCCAAAATTTGATCAATGAAGGGGAGAGGGTAATGGTCTGCTCGGGTTGCTTTTTTGAGCTTCTTATAGTTGATGCACATCCTCCACCCGGTGACAGTCCGAGTGGGGATGAGCTCATCCTTGTCATTCCTGACCACCGTCATTCCTCCCTTCTTTGGGACTACCTGGACCGGGCTAACCCATCTACTATCAGAGATATGATAGATCACTCCCGCTTCAACTAGTTTTAGAACTTCCTTTTTGACCACCTCCTTCATATTGGGGTTAAGACGCCTTTGAGGCTCAATATAGGTGGCGCCCTTATCCTCCACAAGGATCCTATGAGTACATCTACCGGGACTTAGACCTTTTATATCATCGATCGAGTATCCTATGACATTTCTAAAAAATTTCAAGGTTGCTATGAGGTCGTCAAGTTCAGTGTTAGATAATAAGGCATTGACGATGACCGGGTATGTGGAGTTCTCCCCTAGAAAGACATACTTTAAATTTGCGAGGAGGGGTTTGAGATCTACCTCTGGGGAGTCGACATCCCCTACCTCCATTACCTCGACATGCGACGTGTCCCTTGAAGGTTCAATGTCTCGGTAAGGAGCTTGGTGGAATTTGTGTCATGCAGGTCCAGCAGTCGAGGTTTCCTCCAATGATGGCATTATAATACTGATCTGGTAGCACATTTCGATGATCTGCGGTACCTCCTCCCGGGGCATAATCGGTTCTTGCTCAAGATCGAGTCTCCCATGTGGAAGTTTGTACTCAGTGCTGCTGGTGGTCTCTGATACTGGACTATCCATCACGATCCTCTCAAGTGGTGTCAATTGCAGGAAAGAATATAGTGTGTCCACCTGTAAATCTTGATGTAGAGGGCTAGGGTAGTCTATCCAATGATGGTAAGGTAGGTAAGGAAAAGGGTCATATGGGTGAATTGCAAGTCGATGCTGGTCATGTATATGTCCTTTCATGTGGTATACACCATGGCTCACCGACACAGTTGGATTGAAGGAAGCTGCTCCCATCCTTAGCTGGGTTAAATGATGTATCAGGCTGTCTATCTTGTTTGCAAGGGTTAGTGCAGTTTTCGTAGTGGCCAACATCATTATGCAAACCAGTATAAGCTTGCAAAATAAGAAAATTGGAGAAGTGAATATAGGGTAAAGAAATGCATAGTCTCTCGATGAAGACTTAAAACCAATAACGTCGCCAAAAAGCTGATCGTGTCGCCTGAGGAGGGGAACGTCGATGCTAATGAAACCGTAGCATATGGGTGATGTGTAGTCGCTTACGAGTCAAACATGAGGAGGCGATCAATTGAGTATCGGCTATATGGGTCTTCGAATGAAAGCTACGTGATAGTCACTGTGATTGATATTCACTGTGATTGGTTGGTGAATGGTAGAAAAAGTGTGAACAAGGGGTAAAAGCTATAGGGTGTGGGGAATCTCCGATAGTTGACTAGGGATAAGGTTAAATTAATAATCAAAAAGTTGCCATGTTCATTGGGACTCGGGAGAGGTCATGTGACATAGGGCATTCGCCTATCCCCCACTGTCACGATGCATGATAGGTTAGTCCCTTATGTCATGTCCTACCCCCCCCCCGCCGCTGTTGCGATGCAATTATAGGCCAACCGAACCGACACTGATGTCAGTGATCTCCGATGCATTGGTGTACGTTGGGCGCATTACGCTCGACAAATATCCCCAATCTTCCTCCTGCCCACAATGGCGTTCGGGATTAGACCTACATTGGGAGAGCTCTTATCGGTGCCCGTTGGTGTTTAGTCACACCGATAGTATGATCGTCGTAGGGATCGGATACCCGAATCGGTCCCGACTTTTGATCGGCGGCCAACCTGATCACCCCAAATGGAGGGGTCAAATCTACGACGATAACAATCGTCCCATTGTACCCCTAATCTCAACTAGCCCAGCAACTCAATCAATTATTTGGTTCAACCCATGGCCTTAATCCAATGGGGTTCATCACATTGCCCTAGATGAAAATTACTCGCCACCCATTATAGTAGGAGTTTCTGACAATGGGTAAGCGTTCAAAGTCATAGATTTTAGTTATAACAACAATAGATGATAAAACAAGGCAGTAGTAACAAATAGAGAAAAATTCTATTAAGCAAGGATAAAGTATTACACTAACAATCGATTAGAACAATGAAAACAACTAAATAAAAAAGTTTGAATTCTTACAAAACGTCCCAAAATCCTAGAAATAACAGAAAAACAGCTAAAAGATGGATTCCCTTCGCATGAGGATGAAGGGGCGCTTTTATACGCGCGCCCAAAAAGTCCAAAATAGCCCAAGATATGCCTTAACAGCAGCAGATATGGGGTTTGACGCGACCGCATGAAGAAACGATGTGGTCGCGGCATTCCCTTGAGGAGTAGGGATCTGGTGGGCTCAACGACGCGGTCGCGCCAATAGATATGCGGCCGTGTCAAAAATGTTTACGCTACTGTATGGTCTGTTGACATGGCCGTGTCGTTTTGCACTCGTTGACATAATTTCACGGTTGCGTCGTCTTAGTTCATGCGGGCCGCGAAAGTCTCTAATCTTCAGTCTTATTCTTTACTCTATAAGCCTTCTGACGCGGCCATTTGGTGGAAAATGACACGGCCGCATAATTGATGCTTTTATGGCAGTTTGACGCTACCGTGTGGACATGGTGACACGGCCGCGTGGAGCTCAATTCTTCACAAACACTCCTCTGCGCCATTTGATGCCCTGGCTTCACTCCATTTGACTCTTTGCGCTAAAATCTTGCTATATGATCTCTAATCGGCATATATCTCATGCAAAGCATGTGAGGGACCATAAAAGCAAAAGAAGAGACAAAAACGGAGAAACATGAAAGAATAGAGAATGAAACGATGAAAAACATGCATGAAAAAGGGTGATAAACTATATGCAATAAACAATCATCATTAGGCATCGACCTCGAAGGAAGGAGGCCCCTGATGTCCATGTATCTTGACAACCACTGGGTCCGGGAAGCATCAACTACGTCTCTGAAGGCACATCTTGGGCAGCAAAGGCACCCTTGAGATGAGCTCGAATGATCGATGTTTCCATTCTTTATAATCTTCTCAGCCTTGTTAGATTCGACCGAAGGTTCATCCCTCTTCTTTTTCAAGAAACCTGTAGCAAGTTCCGTGGCACCCATTTTTGATGAACCCTCAGTGGGCTTGTTCGAGTTCCCAGCAGCCTTGGCCGATCTCGCCGCATCTTAGGCCAAGCTCTGCCCCTAATTCACTCCTATAGAGGCAGTTGGTAAAAAAAATGAGCTATCCCAGGACTTCCTTAATCCAAGTCAGAGGATGGCCTCAACCCTATGATCTAGCGAGAATTCCTGTTCGGCAATATCTACAATAATAAAAAAGATTAAAGTGAGAAATTATGACTGTAAGATCTAAATGTCGTTTTTACCTCCTGCCTAGTAGTGTTCTTCAACACCTCGTCTGTTATCAAAATTGCAACGGATCTCGAGCGGGCCGATAGCGATAATAAACGTTTGGCCGCATTGCTTTCGACCTCCGAGATGGCAATTTCTTCCGAAGCCATTGTGCTAAGACGGCCCCCAATGGGTAAGAAAGGTCACCTGGCTAGGAAAGGTCACAAAAATAAAACTCTCCTTACATTCATGCATAGAGCTTGGAAGCTCCAGTATAATGTGTATATTCCTGTTGGCA
The DNA here is from genome assembly GCA_030789695.1 of Scilla litardierei. Classification (NCBI taxonomy): domain Eukaryota; kingdom Viridiplantae; phylum Streptophyta; class Magnoliopsida; order Asparagales; family Asparagaceae; genus Scilla; species Scilla litardierei. The sequence goes on along the minus strand of CM061132.1, from coordinate 79,809,606 downwards.
GTGTAGTACCACTCGCTAGATTTAAAGAGATTTACTTGGAAGAAGAAGTAAAAAAAGTGGTATGGTTCGCACAACGTCCTTCAACATAAAACCATGGTAAAGGCGACCAAAGTTCTGATAGAATTAGCAACAACAGGCAGAGAGGGAGGTCGAGGAAATTAAGGACCATAAGAATGAATGGATGAAGGGAAAGCAGAGTCACTGAACACACTGACACTTGTCAGGAAAGCAGATCCTCTCGTTATGACGAGGGACTTTAACTGTGTATGGGGGTTGGACATATTCAGCTCGGGTCTTTGGGAACCACGTAGCAGGGACCTCGGGGACCATATTTAGAATCTCTTCAGGCACAACGTTCACCCATAGCTTGCAAGATCTTGGCTTTTCAAATTGGGCCTTAATAGCCAAGCCTTTTCCCTTATCAAGGATGCGCATGGGCTTGGAAGGCTGCATGACCTCTGGCACATCCCCAGATCATGGAGACTTCTCCATCCAAGAGACATCATCGATACTAATGTCGGTGGGCTCCGAAGCTATCTCATCTCTCTCCATCTCATCCCATAACTCTGCAAATTTGGGTTTAAAGAAGAAACAGATTGAATGGGCATGAACGGAAAAGTAGTCAACCTTATACTGACGACAACAAAGTTGATCAAAGTAGTAGCAAAGCGAAGGCAATAAGGATCAAAAGTCTATCAAAAATAAAATGAGGGTTTTCTTCTGTCCATGCTCTCTATTTATACGGCGAAAAACAATTCCCTAAGGCATGCTCAGCCATATAAACCATGATGAGTGACGACATCGTAAGGTGCCGACGCTCCGAGTTCCATGCTCCCCAGGCGTAAGATTTCTATGGTTTCGCATGCTCTGGCTGTCAAAATAAATATGATGCCTTGACTTATGTGCCCAGTTAATGTGTGTCACATCACCTGACATTAACCTCAACTACAATTTAAGCTCGAGAGATGCGGGCCATTGATATAGCAATGGGCTGACCTTCAATGAAAACCCAGTTGATTATTTGAGCAGAATATGCCAGTAAATCCCATGTCTTTAGCCCAACAGCCTAGAGACCCTAGCATAAGGCCTATTTTATCTTCAATTATGGTAATAACCGAGTTGGCCATTGTGCTCACTCGTCATTACCGACCGTTAAACACATCATCAATGAAGGCATTTAATGACTGACCGTTTAGCACATCATCCACGCTAGCAGCTCATCATCAATACTGACAACTCAAACTAAATGCATTAAAGTGGCATTAAAGCTCGGACGTTACTCTTAAATGTATCCAGAAGGCCGTTGTTTATAAATATTCTCTCGGATAATGAAAGAAATGATTTTTGGCCACTTCCTGAGACATTCTCTTAGACATTATCGGACAATCAGATTTCCACACTCCGGAATCTGCTCCACCAAACTCCATATTTCCTTCATAGCTCGACGTGATAACTAGCGACATGTCTCCAAATATATCGACCATAGTTTCCTTAAGCCTCTTTAAGTCACTAAATGGCTTAAGCATCAGAGGGGATTAGGTCGGACTCCATATCTAATGCCTGACAAGCTTCATTGTTGATGGTAATCCAGAGACAGCTCGCACTCGACTCCAATAGCTAGAATCGGGGCATGTTCAACACATGATCAGCTTGCTCATTATCCAATTAACTGCTCACATCATCCCATATCAACTGCTACAACCGAACCATCTTCCAGCAACATAAGTGATGAGAAAACATCCGCATAACTGACGCACCCGAAACCTACACCTAGAATCCACCCGGTAGTGTCACGATTGCCAGGCGTGGTATGGCCCCTAGGTGTCAATTCCGGGCTCTATCCGCAAGTGGACGGTGTCAAATTATAGTATAAAAGATATCGAATCCCACAGGGACGGTGACAGTGTAATTCAGTTCTCAATTTACTTTTATATCTCGAAGTGAGATAGTTATCGGGTTCAGAGAATTGGTTTTGTTATCGTTATTGATTTAATAATAAAAAGGGACTAGGGCGTTAGGGATCACCGCTAAGACCGTCGGGGATCGATGTTGGAATAGAATCCTTACGTTGCATTAGGGTTAAGGGATTAATCTCCCAATTCGTACCACTCTCGTGGGTTAGAATTACGAGGTAGCTCGGTGGCTCTCATTAACGCAATAGCGGTAGCCGTCAATGTAGCGATACAGTTCGTCGGTGGAGCCTCTCAAGGCACGAGTCAGGCATGGTCACGAGCCTTGGTTGGATCCACTGATTTCTCTATTCGAATCCTAAAGATACCCCTTAAGCACATCAATTCCACAGACTGTGGGCATGATCTCAGTACGGGTTATCCTAGGGGTTCGGTAGGATCGACCGAAATACTACTAATTTATCCCCAATTCAACCTAGGGAACCAGATCTACATCCCCCAAGGGTATTATGGCTAACCCATCAACCCTAGAAAAGACTACTCACTCATGACAATATTAACGAATAAAAACACCATTTTAGGGAAGAAAACATCATAGCAAATCAATAGAAAACAGATCGAGAAACTTACAGCGAGCAGTAGATCTCAGAGAAAAACAAGATTCTGAGAATGCAAGAATAGCAAAATAAACTACCAATAAATTCGATCCAATAAGCTTAAAAAGTTTATTCTAGATCTAACAAGTTTTTCTCTCTAATCTCCTCTATAAAATTCGATTTCCTAAAACTCAGAATGAGTCGCCCCCAAACGCTGTCACAGATCCCCAACCTTCACTCACATCAGCGTGCAACAACCGGCTCAAAATTCTTTCCAAAAATGGCCTTCAGCATCGTCGACCGAGTGGGTGACTCGGTCGAGTAGTAGGTTGCTCTGTCGGTTGCTCGGGCCAAGCAGCTGTACTGCTCGAACGAGCACGACAGTGGATCGCACTCCTCCAAAATCTTCACTCTGTCTGCACGGGCCGAGTCGGTTCTATTGGTAGCAACGATCTCTGAATTTTGTGTTTGATGATAACAAACGTGTGTGAACGTTTTTAACGTGTGTGTTAAGTGTTTCAGGAATGGGGAACATGCGATTAATTCACGGAAGGATTTGGTCAAAGTGCAAAGGAGAAAGGGAGATAACCTAACTTGAGTTGACTCACATCTATTGGAGTAAAACCCTAATCCTTTTCCGTATCAAGCCCAAACTCTATCCACATTGCTAATCACCTTAGCACTAGGATTCTCCTTGCTGCACCAACTCCAAGGCCTCTCGTATATAGCACATCATCCAAAACCCTAAAGAGTGCCACATTTGTTTGTATAAATGGGTTTTAGGGAGAGCCGCACAAAAGATTAATAAAGAGGGGGTTTTTTTTAAAACAACGTTTTAGAGGGGAGCCGCACATTTTTTTTGGGCTAAAAATTTTTTGTGATTGCAATTTTTTTTGGGTTGGCCGAAAAAGCCCAGGCCTTCTAATTCTTTTATAATTGCTTCTCCCCTTTCGAAAATAACTCAGCACAAAAAAAATACCCTTCTCTTTTGATAAATAGGAGGTGTTGCTCTTTAGGGTATAGGCGCACATAAATTATAAGAGCCGCACAAAAATTATTGGAGGCATCGGCACAACATTCTTTTTCAATCAGAGGCTGCCTAATTTTTTCTGTTTGTGCTTGGAAAATTCCCAGAGCTTCTCCTCTCATCTTCAGATCGATTGCTTTGGGTTCGTTGCCGCAACACACAAAATTCCACAAAGAGCAGCCGAAATCAAGAGGGGCCGCCTGTGAATCAAAAATTCCCAAGAGCAATCAATTTTAATATTCTTCTTTGAAAATCAAAAGGCAAGGCAAGCATCAACAGTGAAGTTCTTTTGATCTCTTTGAAAAGCTCATAATATTAGGCCTCTCTTCTATTTTGTTTTTGGAGAAAACAATTCATGGAAGCTTGATTAATTAGTGCAACGTTTCAAATTCTGAAACAGTACAGTCAATAGCCAAGGTAAGAGTTGTTTTCTTTATTAAAAAAAACTAATTGAGTATTATTTCTTGTTGCAGGCTATCTTTGGAAGCGCGAGAGTGCGTGGGAGCTGTTCAGAATGAAAATTGTTGTGCAGCATTGGGAACAAAATTTTTGCAAGAGCTATTTTTATTTGGGCCGTGAGTTGTCATAGAGGTGCATCCTATATTGTCGCGACTTCAGGGACTTCTACCTGTCAGATTGATCTGACCACGCGCTGAGCGACAGAGACGACACATCATTACTGAGCATTCCTAAAACTCTATTTATTTATCTTTGTATTGGTGTAGCGATCTCTGTAGGGGAAACTTTACCATCTGTGTTATTTTTGGGGACCTGACGACTTTGGGAGTCGTCACGGAGGGAGAGCATCTGAGTAGATTGAGAGTGTAGAGCACGTGGTGTGCGTACGAGCTAGGTGAGAGTAGATTTGGGATCTTGACTCATTGTAGCTGTACAGGATTACATATCTATCTAGTATTTGCTTTCAGGGGCTGGAGTAGGTCGTGGGGACGACTGAACCAGGGTATATCTGTGCGTACTCTGTGATTGCTATTGTATTGCCCTGTCTGTGCTTATAATTGCGTGGGATTTCTCGTGGGTTGCACGAGAATTTTTATTAGCCTATTCACCCCCCTCTAGGCTAGGATCAAGATCCAACAAGTGGTATCAGAGTCAGTTTAGAGGATCTAGTCTAGATTTTTAGATGACCATGAATATATCTGATTGTGCTTTTGCTGAAGGTCAGTCTATAGCCCGTCCCCCTAAGTTTAACGGTGTAGACTTTGCATATTGGAAGGCTAAGATGAAAATCTATTTGGTGTCTGTAGATTATGATGTGTGGGATATTGTTGAAAATGGTTATAGTCTACCCACTAAAAAATTTGAAGACACTGTTATGATTAAGCCTAAAGACAAGTGGGATTTAGCTGATAAGAAACTTTATACTCTTAATGGTAAAGCTATGAATACGCTTATATGCTCTCTTGATAAATCTGAGTTAAATCGTATCTCACAATTTCTAATTGCGCAGGAAATCTGGCATACTCTGGAGGTGACACATGAGGGAACATCGCAAGTGAAGGAATCTAGACTTGCGTTGCTGAGCACTGAATATGAGAGCTTCCGCATGCTACCAACAGAATAAGTTAAAGACATGTTTGTAAGGTTCACAGACATCGTCTACAAATCCAGTTCCCTCAGTAAGCCATACTCTAGCCATGAACAGGTACGAAAGATCTTAAGGGCGCTACCTAGCTTGTTCAGGCCTAAAGTCACCGCTATTCAAGAAGCTAAGGACTTATCAACAATGAAAGTGGAGGACTTGATAGGCAACCTGATGTCACATGATCTTGAGTTACAGAGTATAGAAGCCAGAGAGAAACCTGAAGAGAAGACCAAAGCTTCCACACCATTAGCTCTTCAAGCTAGCGACGACGATCTTGATGAAGAGCAAGCCCTAATGGTCAGAAACTTTAGGAGATACATTCAGACTGATCAAGGAAGAGCTGATATGGGAAAAAGGTTCATTCGTTCTAATAATTCTAATTTTGGTAGAAATTCCTATGATCAGAAAGCTATTAATAGAAGTGAATGTTTTAAATGCAGGAAGATAGGGCACCACATAAAAGATTGCCCACAACAACACACAGCTCAAGTTACAAAAGAAAAAATGAAAGTGCTGACATGGGACATGGATAGCGAAGCTGAGGAGGAGGATGAGGAACATGAAGCTCACTCCTGCATGGCATTGATGGCCAAACACAATGTCACGCCCCGCTTCCCTAGAATGGAGGCGAGACGTGAGAATGTCCGCACAGACGTGGAGCTGTAAAGCCACACGTCTGATAAGCGTCAATAAAACATATGCAGGTCCCTGTAACCACGAGCAGAACAAGATAATAACATAAGGAGATATAGAAATAAGATTCCAAATCTCAGCATTGTCCAATATTAAAATTAAGTTCAACATCCAGAAAAGCTACCAGGCTAAAAGAAAGAGTCTAAAGGCCCAGAACAAGGCCAACAAAGACAAACATAAACAGAGTATGGGTGCCACACACCGACAACAAAAACAGTCTAACACGAAGAACACAAGCAGCCTCTACGACTGATCGCCCATGTCCTCGTACTCCTCAACGAACGCAGGTTCTGACTCAGCGTCAGCAAACACCACGTCCTCCGCAGCACTCTCAGGCTCGGGATCTAACATGTGTCACCCAAAAGAGTAAAGGGGCACATGTCAGCAAGTCTAAAAGACTTGGGCAAGGAAACTGAAAGGGAGTACACTAACAAACTAGCAGTTATTGTATGATGCATAACATGGCAAGTATAGTATGGAAGTGACAAGTAAAGGGAAGTACAAGTTGCAAGTAGCAAGTATGTCGTGGATAACAAGTCTTACAAGTAAGAACACGGACAAGTACAAGTCAAGTGGTTCACGTCAAGTGATCACGTCAGGTAAACACGTCAAGTAAACAAGTTATGCATAGAGATTTCGCCTGCTGGCTAGAGTGGCTGATCGGGCCAACTCGTAAGCTCAGGTGACCGCTTATCCCTACCCCTCCACGTGTATCGAGCTAGGACATTACCCCGAACACGAAATGCTCGCTTCTGGATCACGAGCCAGGAAGTGTATTTAACACGTATGGCGTAGGGTTATGCCTGCAACGCAGGTGCCTAGCCGAAAACAAGTAGATCGGGCATTGGCTATCAACCAACACACGTGGCCCGCTTCTGGAACACGAGCCAGGAAACACAAGTATTGTAGCGTGTGCTACGAATGAGACATTCAACATGGATAGCATGTATGACAATTAATTCGCGTACCGTTAATTAAAATTAAACGTGACATGGTAGTACTTATGCATCATGATAAATGACGGATCTAGCTTCGTTGTCAAGCTAGTTCCTGAAATTTCGCCTAGGCGAGTATCATTTCGTCGCCTAGTCTCTTTTACGCCTACAACAAGCAAATGGCCTAAGACATGGCCCAAAACCCTAAGTGGCAAGTTTCACTTGCCTAGCACCGAGGATGAAGAACGCGAAGGCTCGTCTCACAAACGCTAATCTACGGGGAAAGTCGCTGTTATGGAGAAACAATCATCAAAACAACATCCATTTTCATTAGGGTTTTACAAAAACACAAATGGGTTAAGAGAACATTATAGGATCGAGTTATTACCGAATCGTTAGCGGAAGAACGATGCCGAGCAAGCACGGCAACGGAAGAAACGATCCGGGGAACTAGGGTTCAGATCTGGAAATGGGAAGAAAATCTGGAGACATGGGGTTTTGGGGATTTTTGGGGGTTTTCCGGTGACCTAGAGGTGGTGGCCGGCCTAAATGGAGAGGGAGTGGGGCTCTTAATGAAGGAGGAAGGCTAGGGGAAGATGGATGATGATTTGGGGAAGAAGGAGGCTCAGGAGAAAATGAAGGAAGAAAGAAAAACGTTTGGGGGGTTTAAATAGGCACAGCTGGCGGCTGGGCAAACCCTAGGTTTACGACAGCAGTTAGTCGGTCAAAGAAGGGTTGTTGATCGACTAGTTCAACAACTAGTCGGTCGGTCGACCAACTGTGACCGACTAAAACCAAACAGTAACTCAGGTTGTCGAAATGGTCAAAGAATTAGTCGGTTAAAGAACAATGGCTGACCGACTAGTTTGCAACCTAGTCGGTCGGTGGTTGTTCTTGGACCGACTAACGATAAACAGTAACTTAGGTAAAATGTATCAAAGGAACTAGTCGGTCTGAGAGCAAGTTCTGACCAACTAGTTTCACATCTAGTCGGTCGATGGTTGTTCTTGGACCGACTAACGATAAACAGTAACTCCTGTACATTTGATTCAATGAACTAGTCAGTTCCAATAGAGTTCCTGACCGACTAGATCTCAATCTAGTCGGTTGGTCCCCCTTCTTGAACCAACTAAAGTGCACTAAAAGTGCCGAATTGAAGCATGAAGTTCTAGGAAGATTCATACGGCTTCTAGGATCACTCTAACTCTAAAATATGAGCGATTTGAAGTTCGTCATGAGCGACTTACTCCAAGATCGACGATTCTAAGGAAGAAGCTAGAAAATCACGACGAAACGATCGAAAATGAAAGCTACGGAGACGAAAACCACGCATGAGGAGAAAATCCACCAAAACATATATATATAATATAGATACTCCAAATACATGAAAACCAGTCGTTACACACAATGAGGTAGAATCTCCTACTAAAGCTGAATTCTTAGAAATCTGTAAAGGAATGCAACATAGAATTGATGAGCTAGAAGCTGATGTGGAATGTTATAGGAATGATAATTTTGATATGCAACAAACTGAGTATGACATGTCTATAGAAATGAAAAATATTAAACAAGAGCTTGTTGCATGCAAATCTACCATTACTATGTTAGAAAAAGAGAAAGCTAGCTTGCCTGAAAAAATTGATTGTCTTTCATGTCCCTCTTTATTAAAGGATATTAGCGTGTATAAGCTTGATAAGATAAAGCTTGAAGTTGAAAATGAATTGCTTTCTGAAAAGATTAACATGCTAAATCTTGAACTTAAAGAAAAAAATGAGGGATTTTGAAAAGAAAGAAGCGGAAAACAAGCAAGCTTTCATTAGTAAATGCACTTTTCTTGTGAATGAAAACGATATCTTGAAATCGAAAGTCACCACCCTAGAATTGTCAATAAAGAGATTTTCCATTGGAAAACAAAATTTGGACATTATTCTTGGAAATCAAATTTATGGCAATAATAGGCGAGGACTAGGATATGGTCTTAAAAATGTTGAAAAATCAAAATATAGAAAAGTTCACATTGAATCAAAAAAGGTTGGAAATTTTCATGCTAAGTGCTTTACATGTGGATGTGTTGGTCATACTTCATATCATTGCAAATATAGGAACAAAAACATTAAGTTCAAACAAATATGGGTTCCTAAATATTTGATGACTAACGTGAGTGGACCTTGTTGGATTCCAAGGTCACACACGACACCTCTTTTGTAGGTGGATTGAAATTTGACAAGGAGCGATAAATTGAATGTCTCATTATTTTCTAGCTCCTTAGTCAAACGGCGACGCGAAGGTATATCTCATTCTTTGGTCTTAATGAATACCTTCATAGATTTTTGTATGCATGACTTTTCTTTGTTTGTGTGATTGCATCTCATGTTTGCTTTAGTACTTCATGCATTTTAAAAAAATGAAAAACTGAAAAAAAAAAAATTGGTGCTTAAATGTGTATCTTTTCTCTTTGATTCATTATTGAAGTATGCACGAATGATTTTCATATCCATGTAGAAATTGGTGTATTATTACTTTTGCTACATGCGCATGTTCATCTTTTTGAATATTCATGGCATGTTCAATGACTGAAAATAACTTGATTTCTACACCACCTACTTAACTTCCACATGTATTATTATTGTTGCACATTTGGAGATATCGTTTATGAAGTATGGAATGTGAATGTAGGAGGAAAACTTAACTGAATATCTAAGAGATATGATATACCTTGCCATGGATAAAAATTGAGCAAAAGAAATTGGTGTTATAAGTATTTTTTTAAAAAAAATTGTGAAAACAAAAGATAATTGCTCCGTATGGAAAATGGATACAATCCTTGGCAACGGTATTACCCACGAGTTTCCAACATAAGCTTTATGGGTAAACTTTAGCGTTGGTGTATTTACTCGTCAAGCAATACCACCCCCACATCTAAGAGTCCTTATAGGCTATGTTTTGGGGTGTGGTACCTTGAACACATTTTTAATGAGGTGGGAAAAATCAATCCTAGGTGATAGAATGTTATTTGAAAAATGTGGATTGGTTTTGGATGACTTTCTTAATGATTCTCCATTTGTGCTTCAATTTTAATCATCACACTTTACATGTTGGTGTTGACGTCTTCGTTGCTTAATTTAATTTGATTTTGACTTGATTATTCTATGAGTATATGCATGTAATTGTTGGTAATGGTTAATAATACTCTCTTTTTGCACGATATATTATTTTGACTTCGTGGTATGACTTTTGATGATAACAAAGGGGGAGAAATTTTTGGAAAGATTTGGTATTAATGCACGTGAAAATATGATTGTTTGATTAAGGGGGATCATTAATGAATATTGGGGAAGCACAAAAATAGGGGGAGCATGCTTATTGTTAAACTTTGCACGTCGGTGTTTGCACATCATTATACATCATTACATGTCACCCTCTATTGTCACACTTCACACACACTATTTGGAACATTACTGCTCAAATCTGAAACTTAGTTTGTCATCATCAAAAGGGGGAGATTGTTGGTAGCAACGATCTCTGAACTTTGTGTTTGATGATAACAAACGTGTGTGAACGTTTTTAACGTGTGTGTTAAGTGTTTCAGGAATGAGGAACATGCGATTAATTCACGGAAGGATTTGGTCAAAGTGCAAAGGAGAAAGGGAGATAACATAACTTGAGTTGACTCACATCTATTGGAGTAAAACCCTAATCCTTTTCCGTATCAAGCCCAAACTCTATCCACATTGCTAATCACCTTAGCACTAGGATTCTCCTTGCCGCACCAACTCCAAGGCCTCTCGTATATAGCACATCATCCAAAACCCTAAAGAGTGCCACATTTGTTTGTATAAATGGGTTTTAGGGAGAGCCGCACAAAAGATTAATAAAGAGGGGGGTTTTTTTTAAAACAACGTTTTAGAGGGGAGCCGCACATTTTTTGGGCTAAAAAGTTTTTGGGTTTGCAATTTTTTTTGGGTTGGCCGAAAAAGCCCAGGCCTTCTAATTCTTTTATAATTGCTTCTCCCCTTTCAAAAATAACTCAGCACAAAAAAAATACTCTTCCCTTTTGATAAATAGGAGGTGCTACTCTTTAGGGTAGAGGCGCACAGAAATTATAAGAGCCGCACAGAAATTATTGGAGGCGCCGGCACAACATTCTTTTTCAATCAGCGGCTGCTGAATTTTTTCTGTTTGTGCTTGGAAAATTCCCAGAGCTTCTCCTCTCATCTTCAGATCGATTGCTTTGGGTTCGTTGACGCAACACACAAAATTCAACAAAGAGCAGCCGAAATCAAGAGGGGCCGCCTGTGAATCAAAAATTCCCAAGAGCAATCCATTTTAATATTCCTCTTTAAAAATCAAAAGGCAAGGCAAGCATCAACAGGGAAGTTCTTTTGATCTCTTTGAAAAGCTCATAATATTAGGCCTCTCTTCTATTTTGTTTTTGGAGAAAACAATTCATGGAAGCTTGATTAATTAGTGCAACGTTTCAAATTCTGAAACAGTACAGTCAATAGCCAAGGTAAGAGTTGTTTTCTTTATTAAAAAACCTAATTAAGTATTAATTCTTGTTGCAGGCTATCTTTGGAAACGCGAGAGTGTGTGGGAGCTGTTCAGAATGAAAATTGTTGTGCAGCCTTGGGAACAAAATTTTTGCAAGAGCTATTTTTATTTGGGCCGTGAGTTGTCATACAGGTGCATCCTATATTGCCGCGACTTCAGGGACTTCTACCTGTCAGATTGATCTGACCACGCGCTGAACAACAGAGACGACACATCATTACTGAGCATTCCTAAAACTCTATTTATTTATCTTTGTATTGGTGTAGCGATCTCTGTAGGGGAAACTTTACCATCTGTGTTATTTTTGGGGACCTGACGACTTTGGGAGTCGTCACGGAGGGAGAGCATCTGACTAGATTGAGAGTTAGAGCACGTGGTGTGCATACGAGCTAGGTGAGAGTAGATTTGGGATCTTGACTCATTGTAGCTATACATGATTACATATCTATCTAGTATTTGCTTTCGGGGGCTGGAGTAGGTCGTGGGGACGACCGAACCAGGGAATATTTGTGCGTACTCTGTGATTGCTATTTTATTGCCCTGTCTGTGCTTACAACTGCGTGGGATTTCTCGTGGGTTGCACAAGAATTTTTATTAGCCTATTCACCCCCCTCTAGGCTAGGATCAAGATCCAACAGGTTCTGCTCGGTCGAGCAGATAGCTCGGTGGCTGAAGAAGTTGCTCGGGCCGTGCACGAGATTAGTCAGACGTAGGAATTAAAGGCTGCTCGACCGAGCACCATGAGTACTCGGTCCAAGCAGGCATCATAAAAGCTTTCTTCTTAATTTTGCATTTGCTCGACTGAGCAGTTGCTCTGCTCGGTCGAGTCGCCTGGGAAACTCTTCCTGGAGCTGCTGAAGCTTCCCTTCTCCTCTTGTTCTCTCCTCCACTCCTCCCATGGCTCCCAAAACTCGGAAAACTCCTGTAGAGTTTTGCCAATGAGCTCATGGGCGTGTCAGATGTGTCCATACCCAGGTCGGGTCTCAAATTGCTCCAAAATCCCTGAAAATTCATAACACACTACGAAACACGAATATAACGTTAGAAATGTGATATCGTAGGAAAATACGGGATTTGAATGCGAAAATGGTATGGAATGCGATGTCATGATGCTATGAAAAAGGTGTAAAATATGGACACATCAAAATCCCCCAAGCTTGCCTCTTACTCGTCCTCGAGGAAGACGAATACTAGGTACACCGGGAGAAAAACAAAAAGAAATAAAAATAAAAACAAGAATAAAAGAGAATGGAAATGGATGGAGGGTGCTAAGGTTTTTCGGTCAGATCTCAGGCCTAAGTAGTATATAAGGACACTCTGAATAGTAAAAATACATGCTAATGGAAATTTCAAGTTTTACAAATCATATGTCTAGCATGCAATACAGACAAAAGATAGGGATCTACAGAAATAATGCCATCTACTCATATCAATCTCATGCAGTCCATAGAGTCTAGTATAAAAGGAGTTGGCAATGCACTTTTCAATCACAGATACACATGGAGCATATAGGAATCACGCAGCATGCAATAGAGAATAGAAAGGATCATGTTATTCAATTATTCATTCCGAGTTATGAAAAATCTCCAAAAGCTAAAGTGTCTCGTAGAGTTTAAGTATTATCAAATCTCCCTGTTATGCACCGTCTCCACTCTAATTTCATACTCACTCATGTGATCAGTTGGTTCACTCCCTCCAAGCTTAGCTTGAGGCATCGCATCTAAGAATATGATATGAAAGTTTTTGTCTTTTTCACAGTATATGTGATAGCTTCTAATGAAAGTATATAAACGATTTTATTCCTTTATTTTCTTTCTTTTTCTTTTCTTTTTCATATATATATACACACATTTTTTTCTTTTCTTTTTTTCATTTTTATCTTTTTTTTCTTTTTCATTTAGAAGCTATACATTTTCCGTTTGAGATTTTTGGGAAGTGCGATGCGGTAAGGGTAGCTGTAGGGGTGAAACCAACTGATATGCAGAGAACAGTAAGGATATGTGGAGAAGGAAAATAATGGACCTCTCGGTTCACTCATAAGAGGTGCACAACGGCTTAATGAGATAATACTCTAACTAAACTCATAAATAGCATGGACATTTTCATTCATCTGGATGAACACGGAAAAAGCATGCAGTAATAAGCACAATGATATCAAGCATGCAGACAGAAGTGAATAAGATAAAAGCAGATGCTCCAAGTGTTCTAGTGATGCATGAACCTAGGTGCAATACCCAACATAGCGCATACTAGATACTAATTCATGCATTTGATTTTCAATTCATTTCAGGCATTAAATCAGATAGATCAACAAAAGAATATGCACACATATAGATAGTAAAACTGAAACTACCCTAATAGCATGTCATCAGATAGCAAGCATCGTGAGTAACTACTAGGGCTACGAGAAGTATCATCATGCAGAACATCCTTAGCATAAAAAGAAAAAGGTCGGAGAAAATAGCAAAATGAAGAGAGGGATGCATGCACGTCAAGAAACAAAAAACATGATGCAAGATGAGGAAAAGGATAAAAAAGCAAAAAAAATAACTAAAAAGATGAAAAAGGGAGGAAAATGTAAAAGAAAAATGAAAAATAAAGCGGTAGCGCTCATCCCCAAAGCTAAACCCAGCAGTGTTCTCACTGCTGAGAAAACGCTGGTAGGCGGGAAATGATGCTAAATAGGGTGGGTGGGTGGGGGAATATAAAAAATAAAAACTGTGCAAAAAGGAAGGAAAAAACATGACATGATGCAATGATGAACAAAAATGATGCATACGTGGGTCATCCCCCAAGCTATCTAAGTTCAGGGCCCCGAACAGACAGATGGGCACAATAAAATATGAAGGAGGCAAAAACGGGTAGGGACAGCATCAAGCAGAGGTACCACCATCTGTGGGTGGTGATGGATCCCGCTGATGTGGACCAATAGATGTGGGTGGGACATATACAACAAGAGCAGTAGTGAACTTGACTGCTGTTTTCGACTCAGGTAGGGAAGAAGTAGGCTCTACAGAAGCCTGAGAAAGTGGAGCACTGAGTGGTGCAGTGGAGGTAAGAGTGGCTGGCCGGGGTGGTGGGGCAGGAGGTAGGATCACAAGTAGTGGTCCACGTGTTCGGAGAAGGTCTATAATGGAGGCCAGGTCCGCCACGACTCTCGCGTGATGTGTCACTGTCGAGCATACGAAGACGTCAAAATCCCGCCGTAGGCGAGAAGTCGACTCCTCCAATGCCGTCAGATAACCGTTTGTGGTACGGGAGTCGAGGGGAGGGTGAGGAACGTGGCCGTGAGAAACCACTCTCGTAAAGCGGCCCCGTGAAGAGGATACACGGTGCCTGGGCTAGAAAGTGGGAGAGGGTGAGCTCGACAGGATCTCAGCGAAGGAGGGAGCAGTCGTCTACACAGTAGTGCAAACAGACGTCGAGACGCTCTCTGTAAGGACGGCTAAAGCAGGCGACGAAGATGTGTCGGTGAGTGGAATGTGGGATCCTAAAGAAATAGGCAATGAAGCTATCAGGTCCCAAAGTGATAGAAGAGTGGGGGCTGGGTCGTGCTCAGAAAAGTCAAAATCTGTAAGATCAGGAGCAGACTGGATATCGGTGCCCTCCGGCACAGGTATGCTGGGGATAGAGGTATAAGTCATGGGGCAAGTAGTGGAGACAGTCCACGAGGACTCGACGATGGTGGACTTGGTAGATACAGAGGTGGTAAAAGAAACGGCTCCGGAGGGCAGTGGGTGTACGGGTGGTGCTGGAAGGCCAGTGACAATGGCTGCTATATCATGCAAGTCGTACTCAGGGGAACAGGTCACCCAGTCATCGGCATCAGCCTCGACAGGAGCACCAGGGGGCTCGAATACGTGGAGCACATGGAGTGGGTCAACCCTGTCGATCATCTAGCTCAGCTGGACAGGAGCTATGTGGGTGAGGTGAGGGGCGGGAAGTACCATGTGGGTGTGTGTGTGTGGGTGTCGACAAGATATGTCCAGTTAGGAGCTCCATAGGGCTTGATGATGTGCATATGCTCTAACACACCAAGGGTCAAGCGTGTTGGCCTGGAGGGGTCACTAGATAATCAGAAAGATGTAAACCTAGCATGTGTTTAAAGATCGTGAAAAATCCACTGCAGCAGATATCAGTCAAGTGGTATGTGCGGGCGGTCTGAATGAGGCGATGACACAGTCAGTGGGCTACGTCAGAAAGTACAAAGGGGCAGAGGGATCCGTCTGGGTGGAAGCGCAGTGGTCGGGTCATCCCCATAAGATGAGATAGCTCAGGTAGGGACATGGTCCCGACCTCCGGCCTATAGAAGATGGTCATGGCGAGGTGCCTCAGCGCGTAGCGAAGGCAGGGGGTGCATGATACACGATGCCTTTACCTGTCTCGGGCGGTAGTGGTCCAGACCAGAAATACGCTGCCAGAAAGTTGGAGCATCGAAAGGGCTAAAGTTGTAGTCTGGAGAGAAGGCGGTGCGAGGGTCTGGGATGGCATGGAAGTGGAAGTGAGCACAGGTCATCTCGTAAGTGATCGTGCAGTCGTGGTCCAGAAGGCAGAAAGTGATGCCATCGCCCGCCGGTGAAGTGTGTGTATGTGGGGGCGTGGACACCGAGGAGGCGATCGAAGCCGATCGCACGGTACATGTGATGGACTCCCTAAAGGAGTCCAAGGGAGTGGATGGTGGGAACGTCTATGAAGAGGGTGGGGACGAGGCGATGCTGCGAGAGCCTAACGAAGCGCTCACGGTGGTCTTTGTCCCGGAAGGTAATCCCCTAAGTCCGCACACGTGGCGATAGTGTCTCGGTGGTGGCGACGGGGTGTGAGGTGATGGGTGTAGTGGTGGTGGGTGTAGTAGTAGTGTGGATGGTAGTAGTGATGGTGGTGGTAGTTGTGGTGGTGGAGGTGGTGGTGATAAGTGCAGTAGTGGTGGGGATGGTGGTGGTGATAGGTGCGGTGGTGGTGAGGCAAGTGCTGAAGGGAAATTGGCGGTCCCTTAGGGCACAAAAACTATATTCCCGTCCTAAGTCGGACGGAACATAGACACAAAAATAATAGCATCGGAAGAAAAACTAGTTATTCTAAATTAACAAGCAGTTAAAAACATTTTTAACTTAGCCCTAAGGTCTAAGACCCTATGCCAAGATCTATGCCGACTTGGGATGGATCGGACCATCCCAAGAAGGATCTAGCCTACTGCGATTAAATTAAACTAATGATAATAAAATACTTTAACCACATACCCAGAATCTCAGCCCTGGGGCAGGCGAGATGTTCCGTGCCGTCTTCCGAGCTGCTCCCGTCCCACGCCGAGCCGCTCCTTGAACCGCTCCCCGAACCGCTCCTCGAACCGCTCCGCATCCCGAGGCGATCAATCCCCGTGCCGCCGAGCCAACCACGCGCCGAAGGAAGTTTCACGCGAGTGAAACCTCCGCCTAGATTTCAGATCCAGAATCCGAACTCCTTTGTGGCTTTGCTAGAGCCCGCTGGAGTAAGGCAGAAATTTAGGGAGAAGAGAAATATTAATTTAAGCTTAGATCTGAGCGTGCTCCAACATTTACGAGAGCCGCTCAGATCTAGAGCTTGGGATGAGTTTAGAGGAAGGGGGGAGACCCCTATTTATATAGGCGGCGGACTCTCCCCTTTTCTCAAAATCCGATGTGGGACGAAATAATGAGTTAATTAAAATCAAGTTAGTTTGCACTTCACAAAGTGAAAACT
Organism: Scilla litardierei; assembly: GCA_030789695.1. Classification (NCBI taxonomy): domain Eukaryota; kingdom Viridiplantae; phylum Streptophyta; class Magnoliopsida; order Asparagales; family Asparagaceae; genus Scilla; species Scilla litardierei. The sequence continues at coordinate 79,792,576 of CM061132.1, read as the reverse complement.
TCCGTGAATTTTAACTCACTAACCGTTGAGCTTCAAGATTGATACAACCTATCAATACGACGAGCGTTCAACGGTGAACGCATAGGGAAAAAACCGTTCGTCAATCGGAGTTCGTTTGACCCTCCAATTGAGTGTTCAAACATTAGCCTAAACACACCCAAAACACAAAACTGCAGCCGTCACACGAAGCACGCAGCCTTAGGGCTGCGTGCAGGGCCCACTGCACCAGGCTCGTGCGCTGCACATGCCTCGAGGCGCGTGCAGTGCACGCGCCTCACAGCGCGCACGCAGCGCGCCCCGCAGGGGCGCGTGCCCTGCACGCGCCCCGCGTGGGCGCTGGCGCCCCACGCGGGCGCGTGCAAAGCACGCGCCCGCGTGGGCCTAGTGCCCACGTGGGCACGCACGGGCTGTCATTAAATTGCCCGGCCATTTGGTCGGGCCTTGGGCTTCTGGGCCCTTTAATTTAATCAGCCCCCTTGGGCTGATGGGCTTTGGGGTTTACACTGTTTTGGCCATAACTTTTATGTTTGGCGTCCGATTTGGACACATCAAAATCCCCCAAGCTTGCCTCTTACTCGTCCTCGAGGAAGACGAATACTAGGTACACCGGGAGAAAAACAAAAAGAAATAAAAATAAAAACAAGAATAAAAGAGAATGGAAATGGATGGAGGGTGCTAAGGTTTTTCGGTCAGATCTCAGGCCTAAGTAGTATATAAGGACGCTCTGAATAGTAAAAATACATGCTAATGGAAATTTCAAGTTTTACAAATCATATGTCTAGCATGCAATACAGACAAAAGATAGGGATCTACAGAAATAATGCCATCTACTCATATCAATCTCATGCAGTCCATAGAGTCTAGTATAAAAGGAGTTGGCAATGCACTTTTCAATCACAGATACACATGGAGCATATAGGAATCACGCAGCATGCAATAGAGAATAGAAAGGATCATGTTATTCAATTATTCATTCCGAGTTATGAAAAATCTCCAAAAGCTAAAGTGTCTCGTAGAGTTTAAGTATTATCAAATCTCCCCGTTATGCACCGTCTCCACTCTAATTTCATACTCACTCATGTGATCAGTTGGTTCACTCCCTCCAAGCTTAGCTTGAGGCATCGCATCTAAGAATATGATATGAAAGTTTTTGTCTTTTTCACAGTATATGTGATAGCTTCTAATGAAAGTATATAAACGATTTTATTCCTTCATTTTCTTTCTTTTTCTTTTCTTTTTCATATATATACACACATTTTTTTCTTTTCTTTTTTTCATTTTTATCTTTTTTTTCTTTTTCATTTAGAAGCTATACATTTTCCGTTTGAGATTTTTGGGAAGTGCGATGCGGTAAGGGTAGCTGTAGGGGTGAAACCAACTGATATGCAGAGAACAGTAAGGATATGTGGAGAAGGAAAATAATGGACCTCTCGGTTCACTCATAAGAGGTGCACAACGGCTTAATGAGATAATACTCTAACTAAACTCATAAATAGCATGGACATTTTCATTCATCTGGATGAACACGGAAAAAGCATGCAGTAATAAGCACAATGATATCAAGCATGCAGACAGAAGTGAATAAGATAAAAGCAGATGCTCCAAGTGTTCTAGTGATGCATGAACCTAGGTGCAATACCCAACATAGCGCATACTAGATACTAATTCATGCATTTGATTTTCAATTCATTTCAGGCATTAAATCAGATAGATCAACAAAAGAATATGCACACATATAGATAGTAAAACTGAAACTACCCTAATAGCATGTCATCAGATAGCAAGCATCGTGAGTAACTACTAGGGCTACGAGAAGTATCATCATGCAGAACATCCTTAGCATAAAAAGAAAAAGGTCGGAGAAAATAGCAAAATGAAGAGAGGGATGCATGCACGTCAAGAAACAAAAAAACATGATGCAAGATGAGGAAAAGGATAAAAAAGCAAAAAAATAACTAAAAAGATGAAAAAGGGAGGAAAATGTAAAAGAAAAATGAAAAATAAAGCGGTAGCGCTCATCCCCAAAGCTAAACCCAGCAGTGTCCTCACTGCTGAGAAAATGCTGGTAGGCGGGAAATGATGCTAAATAGGGTGGGTGGGTGGGGGAATATAAAAAATAAAAACTGTGCAAAAAGGAAGGAAAAACATGACATGATGCAATGATGAACAAAAATGATGCATACGTGGGTCATCCCCCAAGCTATCTAAGTTCAGGGCCCCGAACAGACAGATGGGCACAATAAAATATGAAGGAGGCAAAAGCGGGTAGGGACAGCATCAAGCAGAGGTACCACCATCTGTGGGTGGTGATGGATCCCGCTGATGTGGACCAATAGATGTGGGTGGGACATATACAACAAGAGCAGTAGTGAACTTGACTGCTGTTTTCGACTCAGGTAGGGAAGAAGTAGGCTCTACAGAAGCCTGAGAAAGTGGAGCACTGAGTGGTGCAGTGGAGGTAAGAGTGGCTGGCCGGGGTGGTGGGGTAGGAGGTAGGATCACAAGTAGTGGTCCATGTGTTCGGAGAAGGTCTATAATGGAGGCCAGGTCCGCCACGACTCTCGCGTGATGTGTCACTGTCGAGCATACGAAGACGTCAAAATCCCGCCGTAGGCGAGAAGTCGACTCCTCCAATGCCGTCAGATAACCGTTTGTGGTACGGGAGTCGAGGGGAGGGCGAGGAACGTGGCCGTGAGAAACCACTCTCGTAAAGCGGCCCCGTGAAGAGGATACACGGTGCCTGGGCTAGAAAGTGGGAGAGGGTGAGCTCGACAGGATCTCAGCGAAGGAGGGAGCAGTCGTCTACACAGTAGTGCAAACAGACGTCGAGACGCTCTCTGTAAGGACGGCTAAAGCAGGCGACGAATATGTGTCGGTGAGTGGAATGTGGGATCCTAAAGAAATAGGCAATGAAGCTATCAGGTCCCAAAGTGATAGAAGAGTGGGGGCTGGGTCGTGCTCAGAAAAGTCAAAATCTGTAAGATCGGGAGCAGACTGGATATCGGTGCCCTCCGGCACAGGTATGCTGGGGATAGAAGTATAAGTCATGGGGCAAGTAGTGGAGACAGTCCCCGAGGACTCGACGATGGTGGACTTGGTAGATACAGAGGTGGTAAAAGAAACGGCTCCGGAGGGCGGTGGGTGTATGTGTGGTGCTGGAAGGCCAGCGACAATGGCTGCTATATCATGCAAGTCGTACTCGGGGGAACAGGTCACCCGGTCATCGGCATCAGCCTCGACAGGAGCACCAGGGGGCTCGAATACGTGGAGCACATGGAGTGGGTCAACCCTGTCGATCATCCAGCTTATCTGGACATGAGCTATGTGGGTGAGGTGAGGGGCGGGAAGTACCATGTGGGTGTGTGTGGTGGGTGTCGACAAGATATGTCCAGTGAGGAGCTCCATAGGGCTTGATGATGTGCATATGCTCTAGCACACCAAGGGTCAAGCGTGTGGGCCTGGAGGGGTCACTAGATAATCAGAAAGATGTAAACCTAGCATGTGTTTAAAGATCGTGAAAAATCCACTGCAGCAGATATCGGTCAAGTGGTATGTGCGGGCGGTCTGAATGAGGCGATGACACAGTCAGTGGGCTACGTCAGAAAGTACAAAGGGGCAGAGGGAGCCGTCTGGGTGGAAGCGCAGTGGTCGGGTCATCCCCATAAGATGAGATAGCTCGGGTAGGGACATGGTCCCGACCTCCGGCCTATAGAAGATGGTCGTGGCGAGGTGCCTCAGCGCGTAGCGAAGGCAGGGGGTGCATGATACACGATGCCTTTACCTGTCTCGGGCGGTAGTGGTCCAGACCAGAAATACGCTGCCAGAAAGTTGGAGCATCGAAAGGGCTAAAGTTGTAGTCTGGAGAGAAGGCGGTGCGAGGGTCTGGGATGGCATGGAAGTGGAAGTGAGCACAGGTCATCTCGTAAGTGATCGTGCAGTCGTGGTCCAGAAGGCAGAAAGCGATGCCATCGCCCGCCGGTGAAGTGTGTGTATGTGGGGGCGTGGACACCGAGGAGGCGATCGAAGCCGATCGCACGGTACATGTGATGGACTCCCTAAAGGAGTCCAAGGGAGTGGATGGTGGGAACGTCTATGAAGAGGGTGGGGACGAGGCGATGCTGCGAGAGCCTAACGAAGCGCTCACGGTGGTCTTTGTCCCGGAAGGTAATCCCCTAAGTCCGCACACGTGGCGATAGTGTCTCGGTGGTGGCGACGGGGTGTGAGGTGATGGGTGTAGTGGTGGTGGGTGTAGTAGTAGTGTGGATGGTAGTAGTGATGGTGGTGGTAGTTGTGGTGGTGGAGGTGGTGGTGATAAGTGCAGTAGTGGTGGGGATGGTGGTGGTGATAGGTGCGGTGGTGGTGAGGCAAGTGCTGAAGGGAAATTGGCGGTCCCTTAGGGCACAAAAACTCTATTCCCGTCCTAAGTCGGACAGAACATAGACACAAAAATAATAGCAGCGGAAGAAAAACTAGTTATTCTAAATTAACAAGCAGTTAAAAACATTTTTAACTTGGCCCTAAGGTCCAAGACCCTATGCCAAGATCTATGCCGACTTGGGATGGATCTGACCATCCCAAGAAGGATCTAGCCTACTGCGATTAAATTAAACTAATGCTAATAAAATACTTTAACCACATACCCAGAATCTCAGCCCTGGGGCATGCGAGATGTTCCGCGCCATCTTCCGAGCTGCTCCCGTCCCACGCCGAGCCGCTCCTTGAACCGCTCCCCGAACCGCTCCTCGAACCGCTCTGCATCCCGAGGCGATCAATCCCCGTGCCGTCGAGCCATCCACACGCCGAAGAAAGTTTCACGCGAGTGAAACCTCTGCCTAGATTTCAGATCCAGAATCCGAACTCCTTTGTGGCTTTGCTAGAGCCAACAGGAGTAAGGCAGAAATTTAGGGAGGAGAGAAATATTAATTTAAGCTTAGATCTGAGCGTGCTCCAACATTTACGAGAGCCGCGCAGATCTAGAGCTTGGGACGAGTTTAGAGGAAGGGGGAGACCCCTATTTATATAGGCGGCGGACTCTCCCCTTTTCTCAAAATCCGATGTGGGACTAAATAATGAGTTAATTAAAATCAAGTTAGTTTGCACTTCACAAAGTGCAAACTTCCGTGAATTTTAACTCACTAACCGTTGAGCTTCAAGATTGATACAACCTATCAATACGAAGAGCGTTCAACGGTGAACGCATAGGAAAAAACCGTTCGTCAATCGGAGTTCGTTTGACCCTCCAATTGAGTGTTCAAACATCAGCCTAAACACACCCAAAACACAAAACTGCAGCCGTCACACGAAGCACGCAGCCTTAGGGCTGCGTGCGGGGCCCACTGCGCCAGGCCCATGCGCTGCACGCGCCTCGAGTGGGCCCAGTGCCCACGTGGGCGCACGCGGGCTGTCATTAAATTGCCCGGCCATTTGGCCGGGCCTTGGGCTTCTGGGCCCTTTAATTTAATCAGCCCCCCTGGGCTGATGGGCTTTGAGGTTTACACTGTTTTGGCCATAACTTTTATGTTTGGCGTCCGATTTGGATGCCGTTCGAACCTGGGTCTAGACTGGAATATTTCCGTCTTACCTGTGAACTTTTCCTTGCGTTTATTTCATTAAATATTATTTTTAAACAATTTAAAACACATTTAATCTCTTTTGCATCAAATGCAAAATAGTCCCTATCTAAGCTTAAATTATCATATTGCATCAAATGCAACTATTTCATCCCTTGCATCAAAAATGCAAAATATTCTCCCTAACTAATTTATACCTATTACTAGACGAAGGTCGCACTCTTTGTGTGACCCTACGACCTGACCCTACTACAGGTTGGGCTCGAAGCCCTATACGACAAAGACCACGAGCAGTGGCTGCCGTCCCTGTTTCAGCATCATCATAATGTGGTTAGCTCATCAACATGAGAATTGTCTGGACCACCCTGACCGTGTCTGTGATGATTTCTGTAGTTATAGTCTCTTCGTCTAAACTATGTCGTGTAGATCAAGTCTGGGGTACGGTTAAACTGTCAACCCCAATAACTTGACTCCGGTTAGTTTCGATCAATCTTTAGTCAATTAATGTTGGACTTCTTCCAACATACTCTGCGCAGAGTTTTTACTAAAGGCCGAACTAACACTACGACACTAACTCCCATTGACCGGGAGAGACGAATCCTCTCTTGGTCATTACTCGCCTCGTACGTTTCAAGTGACACCCAATCAAAAGACCTTTCGACAGGCCTTGCCTCGAAGCTAGGTCAGTTGATCTAAGTGGCACCGTTCACGCACAGGTCCGTTAAAATGACCTCAAGTCAAAAGACCAACTATCCTATCATCACTCAGAGTTATCACTGACAGATTGGTCAATATAACCATATGATAACTCTAGTGGATCGTTCAGTGAACTCATTCTAATGAGCACCTGTGTCTCGTCTTCGACTTCGCCAAGTCAAGCGATCATGAGATCATCGCCACCGCTAAACGGTGAAGACTAAGACACAATGGTCTATCCGATGTTTCGATATCCTTGTCTCGGAACATCTACGACCACGAACCATTTTAGACTTATGATACAGACAGTCAAACGTTTCTCCATGATCGAGATACTCATATCGATACCCGTTTGACCTTGCATAAAGTCTCAGGACTTTACCTAAGTCGATATCTAATTATAAAATAACTTGGATAAATCATTACCAAACAGCTTACCGTTATTTCGAACAAGATGTTTGTGATATTCACACAGGAATAAATGGCCTTGAGGGAATAATATTCCTACAAGTGTGACATGTGGGTCAGGAAGATGAGGTGCCAGGAGTCGGCCTCTTCCCACGAATGGGAGGGGTGGCGACTCCTCATGTGCGGACCATCGTGGTGATGGCAATATGATGCGTCGGTATAGAAATAAAAAGAGGAAAGAGTGTACCGACTCAACGAGCGATGCGAATGCGAAGATCTCCCCCAAGCTAGTCCCGGTAGTGGCCTCTGATGTAGGCAAGTCGTACCTGAAATAGAAACAATAAAACCATCAAAAACATAGATTAAAAATAGGGGGACATGCTGAATTTGGGATGATCGACCGAGCAGTTGTAGTGCTCGGTCCGATCAATGATGCTCGGTTGGAAACTCTTAACCGAGCACTAGTGTGCTCGGTCAACTGGGTGGATTGGGTAGAGAAGTGGATGGCTGCTCACTCAAGCACCATGGGTGCTCGATCGAGCAACGAGAGCAGCCTAGGGCACCAGAAATCGGGTGATTGGGGGGTTTTTGTGTGACGCGATGAGATAGGGGGGAAAGGCAGAGGGGGATAGGGGCTGAGGCGTCGGGGGGGCTTTTTGGTGGGTGGTTGGGCGGTGCCGCCGGCGGCCGTGGCATCGGCGGTGGCCAATGTCTATTAGAAAGAGGAAAAGGGAGGATGGAGGGAGGGAGGGAGGGAGGGAGAGAGAGAGAGAGAGAGAGAGAGAGAGAGAGAGAGAGAGAGAGAGAGAGAGAGAGAGAGAGAGAGAGAGAGAGAGAGAGAGAGAGACGCGGAAAATAGAGAGAGTGTGTGTGTGTGTGAGCGACTGATCAGAGGTGGAGCGTTGGATGGGCGGCACAGGCGATGGCGTGGGAGGAGGACAACGACGATTAGGGTGGTCAAGTAGGGGGTGAAGGAGAGCTCGGGCAGTGAAATAGGTTAGGCTTAGGTAATTTTTTAGAGTTTAAGTTAAAATTTGAAACGAGTTGGGTTAAAAACCCAACTTGTTTGGAAGTGGGGCCCACGCAAATAGGGTAGAATGACTCGATCGAGAGAAAAACTGCTCGATCGAGTTAGACACGAAAAAAGAAAACATATTAATACTCCCTCATATGCTCGGACTGAGCGGGGTATGCTCGGTTGATCGGATTGCTACTCGGGCCGAGCAGGGGCTGCTCGGACCGCGCAGATAGAACGTCGTTTTCTCCACATCTTTAAGAGCATGCCATACTCGACCGAGCCGTATGCTGCTCGGTCAAGTCGCCGTCTGCCCAGCCCGAGCCAATGATGCTCGGGCCGTGTAAACAGAGTGTTGATTTTTCTCGTTGGCTATGTCCCTGCGCTGCTCGACCGAGTAGTGTAGCTGCTCGGTCGAGTCGCATGTGTCTTCCTTTTGCTCCTTTTTCTTTCGTTTTCTCTTCAAATCTGTTGCTCTTCTCAAGCTTCCTTTCGTTTAAGATGTTGATCTGCATGTCCCCTTTATGTTCAACCTGTACAGAGGAAGAACTCATCAAATTTTTATGGTTTTATAGTTTTACGAAAAATAAACAACGTTTTTGTTTGGTTTTCTAAAATAGGTAGAATAAAAACAAAAAGATTGAAAAAGATAGTCTAAGGATACAAGAGATTGGGTTGCCTCCCAATAAGCGCTCGTTTTTAGTCATAAACTCGACTCCCTTTGATTTATCAATTGTCGTTTGGTGCACGTGGAATTCGCACGTCGTTCTTTTCGATGATGCATTTCGATGGTATTTGGTGTCCGCCTACTTCAAGCTTCTCCCTCAAGTAGCCTATGGCCTCCGGTTCTTCATGATGCGGAGAACGATTCAAAAGCTCTTCATCCAACACTCGGATGTAGGTGGCGACCGCTTTGTGGTAGGTTGTGTCGACGTCACCGTCGATACTGTTCTCACGGGGTCCTGCATGACCCCCTCAAAAGAAAAATCTCCTACAACTTCATCCTCGAGGATCTCCAAGTAGCTCGCTCCTTCTTCATAAACACGCTCTCTCATTAGCTTCTGCAGCCTGAATTCAGCTTTGATGTTCCCCACGTTCTGCGAGAGAGTCCCTTCTCGGACGACAATCAAAACACCAGCCGTCGTCATGAAGGGACGGCCAAGTATAAGCTGGGAGCTCCCTCCCTTTGGCATGTTCATAATGATGAAGTCAACGGGAACACGTAACCCATGGGGAATTTGGAGAATAATATCCCTGGCTATGCCCACCGGGTAAGTGATAGAATGGTCCGCAAGCTAGATGGACATATTCATCGGCTCTAGTTCGCTTCCGGTCTGCAATCTCTCAAATATAGAGAGGGGCATCAAGCTGATGCTAGCCCCCAGATCAATCAAAGCTCGGCTGATAGGCATCCCTCCGATGGAGCACGACATGGTGAAGCTCCCCAGATCCAGTAGCTTTCGGGAGAGATGATTCTTTATAACGGAGGTGGAGTCCTCCATGAGCTTTATCACTTCAACTTCCTCTTTCCTATGATCAGATATTTTAGGAACTTGGCATAGATGGGGATCTCCATGATTGCATCCATGAATGTAATGTTTAGTTGGATTCCCTTTAGAAACTCCGTGAATTTGGAGTACTTCTTCTCCATCTTGGCCAGGGCCAGCCTCTGTGGATATGGTAGGGAGGTCGGCTAGCTTTGTTCTTTGCAACATTGACGGGAGAGGGCGTTGTAGTAGGTGTGATAGACGGTGGATCTGCCTTCTCCTCATTCCGTTTAGGCTCTTCAATAGCCTCTTCTTTATCACTGTCATCAACGGCTTCTTCAACAATGACTCTCTCCTTGTTCAAAACTGGGATCATGACGGGGTCAGTCGTCCGTCCTCCACGTGTGGTGACTGAAACCATAGCATTCGCTTGGGCCCTCGGATTTATCTCTGGTTGCGAGGGCAACCTCCCTTGGTTCTTTAAAAGCTGGGACATCTGGCCCCTCAGTTCATCTAGTGAAGTATTTATGTTCTTGAACTGGGTGGAAGTGTCCTGGTTGAACAGTACTTGACCACTCATGCAAGTCTCCAATGTGGCCTCCAGATTGGACCGAGGCTGGTTTGGTGCGTAGCCCTGCTGAGGCAGCCAGTTGAATTGATAACGCGACGGTCGATAAGGCCCAACTAGCCTAAATCCGTCATGTTGCTGGCTCTGTGGCTGCCCATGTTGTTGCTGAGGAGGGGGCAGCGGTCTCTGAAATTGTGGAGGTTGCAGCCCTCCACTTGGATTCCCTTAAGAGAATCCCGGATGATTCGGAGCAGCCGGATGTTTCCATTGATTTCGTCCCTCTCCTTGGATGTACTGCACAGACCCTGATAATTCGGCACCATCATATTTTGCCTCACTAGGAATATACCCTTGCTCTGCATAATCCTCTGCAGGATGATAAACAGAGGTGCTGGTGGATGCAGGGATGGAATCCAAGCGCTGTTCAATTCTGGCCACCTATTTGCATAAGGTCTCGATGTGAGAGTCTAGATGGCTGGCATCTTTGACCTCGGGAGTTCGGGTTATAATGGTTCTTTCTTCACTCCATTGCTGATTATTGGCTGCCATGTGCTCCAGCAAGTCTATAGCTTCTTTAGGAGACTAGTCAAGTAAGACGCCTTGTACTGCAGCATCTATTATCATCTTGCTGTTGGACTGCAGCCTGTTGTAAAAACTTTTCACCAAGTCCCAAGGCTGGATCCCGTTATAAGGGCATTGATGTTGGAGGTCCTTGAAACTCTCTCATGCCACATATAGTGAATCGTGTGGGAGATGTTTGAAATTCCAGATTGCTCCCCGGATCCGTACTATCTTCGAAGGTAGATAGAATTTATCCACGAAGGCGAGTACCAACTTCTTCCATGTGGTGAAATGATTGGGAGGATGGGCCCATAGCCACTACGAGGCTTTATCCCTCTGGGTGAATGGGAAAAGCCGCAGCTTGACAGCACATCACTCACATCCTTAGCCTTGAAAGTGTCACACTTTGCAAGGAAAGTATCGATGTGGTGGTTGGGGTTCTCGTTAGGATGCTCATGAAAGGGATCCTGCTGCATCAAATTTATTAGCCCCGTTTTCAGCTCGAAGCTCGCCGCCGCCAGTTGCGGTCTAAGGATAGATGAGTTGTTTCCAAATGTCGGCTTCATAGGGTCCCTGATGGACCCGGTGCGAGGAGGAGGGGTATTATTGTCTGCCATCTGGGCAGAGGGATATGGATTTCTACTTGAGGCCCTCAACGCCCTTGCCGTTTTCTCGATCTCGGGATCGAACAATAACTCTTGATTAAACACCCCGAATCGAGTTTCATGCACCAAAACAACTAGATAAATACCATTAGTAGCACGGTAATAAATAAAAGAATAAAAATGATGGAGAGATAAGGAATGATTATAGTTGCTAGCAAACTTCTAAAAATAAAAATAAACTGAGATAACACTATTGTTGTCTCCGGCAACGACGCCAAAAACTTAACGCACCCGAAACCTACACCTAGATTCCACCCGGCGGTGTCACGATCGCTAGGCGTGGTATGGCCCCTAGGTGTTAATTCCCGGCTCTATCTGCAAGTAGACGGTGTCAAATTATAGTATAAAATATATCGAATCCCACAGGGACGGTGACAGTATAAATGAGTTCTCAGTTTACTTTTATATCTCGAAGTGAGATAGCTATCGGGTTGAGAGAATTAGTTTTGGTATCATTGTTGATTTAATAATAAAAAGGGACTAGGGCATTAGGGATCACCGCTAAGACCATCGGGGATCGATGTTGAAATAGAATCCTTACGTTGCATTAGGGTTAGGGGATTAATCTCCCAATTCGTACCACTCTCGTGGGTTAGAATTGCGAGGTATTTTGGTGGCTCTCGTTGACGCAATAGCAGTAACCTCAATTTAGCGATACAGTTCGTCGATGGATCCTCTCAAGGCACGAGCCTGGCATGGTCAAGAGCCTTAGTTGGATCCACCGATTTCTCTATTCGAATCCTAAGGATACCCCTTAATCACATCAATTCCACAGACCATGGTCATGATCCCAGTACGGGTTATCCTAGGGATTCGGTAGGATCGACGAAATACTCCCATTTTATCCCCAATTCAGCCTAGGGATCCGGATCTTTATCTCCCCCTAGGGTATTAGGGCTAACCCATCAACCGTAGAAAGACTAAGAAATGTAATATCGTAGGAAAATACGGGATTTGAATGCGAAAATGGTATAGAATGCGATGTCATGAAGTTTTGAAAAAGGTGTAAAATATGGACACATCAATAACAAAAAACTTTGTGAGAATGTTAATACCATGTCTTTGGTGTTTTTTTGAGAAAATGTTAAAACTTTAAAACACTACATGATATTGTCTCGGTTTCCAACAAAGATCGCGGTGTTTTACAATATTTGATGTGATTGAAATATATTTGTGTTTTTGGGACATAATCGGATAGTTGGGCATGTACTTGGATGAACATGATATTTTATCTGTAACCAAAATTTATACCGATATCAAATACTGACATCCGCATTGAAAAAATGAATATTAGATCGGACACGACCAGGTAATCCATATCAGTTTGCACCCCTAATCTCAACATAGAATGCAACTTGTTGCTAAATTATTCTTGAATTCTATGAAAACGTAAAGAAATTGCAATCAATTGTTAAGCCAAAAAAAACTTTTAACTTTGAGCATTCTAACAATCTAGATGAATATGGAAGATACACTAGATTGCAGCTTGGGTGGTCCATCATTAAATTTGAGTTGATTTGTCTTCAAATCCTGCCGGAAGCACCCAAGATTGACCCCTCTAGATATTCCTTCAGGTCAACGTTATAAATTTTTTAACTTTTTTGGTCACTTTCTTTCCATCGTTCACATTGAAAATTATTAAAAATTTGGAGGTCTATATGCGCACAGACCTAATTGCTACTCACACAGACTACTTATTTACAACTTTATCAATAAAAATTTACTGGTTGTTATGGAAACTTTTTCATCTTTTACCCTCCGTCTTTTCATCATCCGTGCCGGTGAAAAGCTGCAACTGGACCCCGCCCCCAGCGGCCATCGCCGCACCCCGCTCCCCGCTCCCTCCCATGTATCACTCACTCTCTCCCGCTTCCCTCTCCCTACGTGGCGGTGGTGGCGACGACGAAAGGGGGAGTGGGAGGAATGAAGAGTTGGAGGATAGAAATGAGGGCGAGTGTGTGTAATGAAGGGGAGTGTGACAGCAGCGGAGGGCGGCACCGTCGGCTGCAAAAAGAGGAGGAATATGTTAGGTAAGGATGAAGATGGATAAAAAAGAAAATGTACTTGAAATAATGTGTTGTGTATAAAGTGAAAAAGATGATTTTTAATTCGTTTGTACACGTGTGTAAAGTTCTCTGTGTGAGTAGCAATTAGGTCATTTCGCATAATAACTCCCAAAAGTATTCTGTATTTATATTAAAATCTATTCGCATTTTTATACCTTTTCTCTAAGCTGTTGTATGCCATCAGAATAGCTGTTAGAATATAAGCAAAACATTGTTTCATACATGAAGCGTTATGATTTAATTGGTAAAGTGAAGATGTTGGTTGCATATTAGACCAGGTGCAAGACACAAAAAGGCGGGCCCCATAGAAAGTACAAGCCCAACGTGGACTTGTACTTTCCACTTTTTTGTGTCTTGGTGGCATATTAGATCCTGTGCCATTTTTTCTACATTATTTCCATCCTATATTTAGTATAGGTAAAGTGTTACAAGGGTGACTCCATAGATGAATCTAAGGAGTGGTCCCCATTTTCCACCATATCCAACATTTTAAGGAATTTTTTCTTGGGCTTGTTGTTGACCTCATGGATGATCACTTACCAAAAATCAAGTCATTCCAATAATTTTAGATCCCTCATTTATCCCTTGCAACTTCATGGGGTTTTCAGCATGTTTTAGACTGTTGAAGTTACTAGAGGTAGATTTGGGCTCTAAAGTATTGTAATGACTTGATTTTTGCTAGTTGATCATCTATGATGTGAACAACAACCTCATGAAAAATAAAATCCAAAAAAATTTGGGATATATGAGAAAATTGGGGTGACTCCATAGATTTCATATAAGGAGTCACCATAGGAGCATTTTGCCTATTTAGTATTTATATATAGTTCGTATCAAAATAGTCGAAATGAGAAGACGACTCCCATCTCTGCAGCCCTTGCAAAAGTACCATGGATGCGAGAGGCTGTAGTTGTTGTAGTAGCAGAATTTTGTGTTGGAGGAGCCGTAGCGAGGGCAATCGGGGGCGCGTGACGTCCCCTAGTTTTTGAGCAAACAAGGGCAATAGGATTGATGATACCAGATTTAAATATTTATACCGCAAGCGCACGGTGTTGTAGTGTGGATTAGGGGTCGAACACATGGAGGCATGTGTTGTGCTTGTGTCAAAGAGGAACCGGTTCACCCTATGGGTGAGCTAGCTCGTACGATCGATGGTTTGTCACAGAATATAAATACGGAGGATATACGATATAAAAGGAAACCTAGGACATCGGTTTCCACCCTATCATGTGTTCTCACTATTACGACCTATGGATAGTAATACTATTGGATTTAGGGTTTAGTGCTGAGACGTTGTCTCTAAGAGTGATACCAGCGTCCCATGGGCCCGATATTCCGGTCGATACCCAGGATGATACGCTGGACTACCCGGGTTCGGTCGGTGGACATTCCCATGTCCATTAACACCGACCGACTCCATGAGCACTAAGCTCACAACGATTACTCCCAACATCTCATCATGCCGTTCCCACGCGCTAGGATTCAATGTCTACGCTAAGGGCGTGAGCTGTGGCTAGGGAGTCAACCGCCAAGTTTATTCCCCCTTGGCCCGACGGTCGAAGGCGGTCTTTTTCCCGCCAATGACAATGAAACACCCCGTGTGACCATCCAAATTCATAACCCCTATCGAAATCCTAGTCCTATGGACGCATTAGGGAGAATCCACGAAGGGGTTTCCATAAAAATCCGAGATTTGGGAACTACTCACAAATCATAGCTAAAAAGCAATCTAAATGAAAATCAACCGTAGAAATCATGATCAAACAATTGAAACGAGATAGTAGCAATGCTATTAAGATAATATTAAAGTTTGAAAGCAACCAGAAGACTTACAAAATGCAATACAATTCCAGCCGTCACCGTATAAGAAAAAGATAGAAAAAATAACAACTCCATTTTCTGAAACCTAGTGCAACTATTTGTACAAATCGATGTCACTCGATCGGTTAAAGCATCAATCGATCGGGTGAGCTGCTTGATGCTTCGGCCGTCGTCTTCGGGAGCTTCAACCGGGCGCTGAGGAGAGCGGGTGGAGCTGTCGGTTCGATATTTAGGGCGAAGCGGCATCAGGGGAACCGATTGGTTGAGTATTCAACCGATCAGTTGGAATTATCCCCAAAAAGACAGAGAGTTCTGTCGATTTCACACGGTCAGCGAACCGTCGGTAGAGCTCTCTGGGTCATCGTTTGGAAAATTTGCTTCAGATGAACCGATCGGGTGAGATGTCACCCGATCGGTTGGAATTCAGCTTCAAATAGCCGAGAGCTCTGTTGTGTTCAACCGGTCGGCGAACCGGTCGGTTGAGCTACTCATCACTTCAGCCTTCATTTGGGTCGGATACGCGTGCTTCAACCGATCGGGTGGCTGTGTCCACCTGATCAGTTGAGGGCTGAGAAATAGCAATCTTCATCGTTTGACCCTCTGGATCGCGCGCGAGTCCTTCCGTTGCTCCGAGGACTCATGATATCTTCTTTATATGTCCCATACGCTGGCAATCTCCTGCATTCACACAAAAACACAAAGATGTGAAAGAAAACTAAAAATCACAAGAAAATGGGTACAGGATGACGGAAAACAACAGAAAATCACGAAGAAGACGTGCGTGAATATATAAAATATAAACGCACGTCAAAATCCTCCAAGCTGAACCCTTCCTCGTCCTCGAGGAAGACGAGCGAGAGTAGGAGCTCGGAGGGAGAAAATAGAGGGACAGAGAGAAATAGAAATCAAAATCCTAAATCGCCCGTCAGAGCCAACAAAATCAGACATGCCACACTAAACAAGCATAGGACACAACGCATCACTAAACTAAGGAAATATGAGTCAAACAAGTGTCGTGGGCCCACGCGGTGAAGCGCGAGTGAGTGTGGCCGCGTGCTAGCAGACAGTGTCGCTATCTACATTGTGCAGTAAAGCTCCATATACACATATCCAAGGAAAGACCCAAATATCGATTCGATTTGAAATAAGCGGTGAATAAATGCTCAAGCATGCATGAGAAGAGTGTAAGAATAGAAACATATCATGCGTCGGAGACTCCATAGCTAAGGACTAGGAAATCACCACACTATCGCCAAGATAACAGCTAGAAAGATCCTATTCCAAGTTTTTTCCGAAAACGATGGAGGTTGAGAAGATGTGGAGTAGAACACTCTGTGCAAATTCTCGCCTTCCCTTTATTCTCAGTAGGTATGAAAATATTCACACTGGAAATTTTTTTTGGGTTTTGGATATATGTATTTTTTTGGGTTTTTGGCTATGCATATTTTTTCTTTCTTTTCTCTTTTCTTTTCTTTTTGGGTTTTTCTTTTCTCTCTTTTTTTTTTATTTTTGGATTTTGGGGTATATACATGTGTGTACTCTCCCAAGTGGGAGAACGGTACACGACGAGGACATTTGTACCAAGTAAAATAAAAAGAAATCGGATTCTAAACACTTGGGCAAAGGAGATTTTTCTCGCTAATCAGAGCATAAGCTAAATGGGTTATTCTAGTCCTAATTGTGGAATCCCGACACATGCGAATTGAAGAATACGATATAAATATATTCATGCATATAGAAGCAGGCAGGAGAAGCAAATACCGCATATTCAAATCGAAGCATGATAATCTAGGAGTCATCCCAGGACAGGTATATAAATCAAAATCACAAAGTAGAAGCACACTGTAAGCTAGTCACGACACACGACTCACAAAAAAGCAAAGTGGACCCACGATGCATGAAATGTAAGAGGACTCGGCTTCCTAGGGTTAGTGAATGTGATTATCGAAGCCATGCTAGGTGTGTGTGTGATTCTGCGGCAATTCATCATATGGGGTCATCTCTAGGAGAGAGAGAGAGAGAGAGAGAGAGAGAGAGAGAGAGAGAGAGAGAGAGAGAGAGAGATGAGAGAGATGAGAAGAAAAAAGAAAAACACGATGAAAACGACTCAAAGACGAAGAAAAGACACAAATGACGCATAAAGTACGACTCCCCCAAGCTGAAACTTTCATTGCCATCAATGCAATAGTAGTAAATACGGGAGGGGAATGCATACCGACACAAAGAGAATGAAAAACAAGAAAAACACACATACGAAACTGAAAAATAAAAAAGGAGGAAAATGAAAACAGAAAATAAAAGATAGAAAATCATACCGCACGACATATATAAACATGCACACCACAACGAAAGAACAAGAGAAAACACACAAAATTCGATGTCCCCCAAGTTGGACATGACAATGCTAAAATATGATATGATCATGATGAAGCAAAAATAATGCTAGGGGGAAATCAATCAGAGCCGCGGTCGGTAGAATGGTACGGAGATGGTGAGGAGGGTGGTGAATAGTGGAGGAAGGAGTCTTCTGAGTACGAAGGAGAGGGTGTGCCGACAGGAGTAGGAGGGCAACCGATTGGATTACCGGTGGATCGAGATCGACTGGTGGTTTGTGATGGATAATGATTGCACCGGGTGAACCCACACACGGGTGCCAATCTGGAGGTTCCAAGGGTGGAAAATGTACAAGTGTGGCATACCAAGGATCCGGGTAGAACTCCCATGGTAGATGTGAAATGCGAATGGGGAGGCGCTCAGGAGATGAGGGTGGGAGGATGGCAACAGGAGTGTTGGCAGGACTATAGAGGTAGACTGCATGCTCCTCACCAAAGGGAGTTAGCATACCGATATCGATCAAGTAGTCGCGATCGATACGACTACGTCCCGGTAGAATAGGGAGGTGGGGCGGTAGCTTCAAAACACAACTGACAATAAGAGTGATCATCCCACCACAGCAGATAGATCCAGAGGTTACGCGACTAACAGATAAGATCCCGTGGATGATCCAATAAGCGGTGTTTATGGGTAATGGTATACGTCCATGAATCCTGACGTGGGACATGGCGTAAAGAAAGAATAGCTCATCCCGAGACACTGTGGAAACATCCATACGGGAGAAGATGGTGGTGGCAAGGAAGCAATATGCGAAGCGGTAGCATGGATGTATGATGTAGGAGGCAAGAGCTACCGATGGAAAGGTGGCATACTGGGTGAACCGTTGCCAAACACCATCATCCCGAAAGTAAGAAAAGATATCAGACCGATCATGAGTTGAACATTCAACATGACTATCGGGGTGAGGGAAATCCAGAATATTGTTAAGCTCGGCAAAGCTCATAGAATAATTGCCATTGAAGGCACGGAAGGTGAAGCCACAATCGGACACTTCGAGGGAACTGAGGAACTCGAGTGTGAGATTCCTCTGTGTGTATGCATGGGCACAACAGAAGGAAGTCGCAACCAATGAAGCGAAAAAGTGTGCTGACGCCCCTAAAGAGTCCAAGAGATTCGAGAGTGGGGGGAATCGGTGAAAAGAGTAGGTCGCATGGGGCGATGAAGCAGGGCGTGCAGACGCACAGATTGCTCTTCAGAAATTGGGTTAATGCCCAGGAATGATTGTGGAAAAGGGCCGTGTAGAGGGTGCCTACGTGAAGATGAGGCAATCTCTTTTCCCTTCCTAGACATGGTAATGACATGGAGGGACAATGATAGAGCGGGGGTGTCTATGATGATGATAAGGCAGATGAAGCAGATAGACACAAATTCAAGACATTGCATATAAGGAAATAAATATGAAGAGTGGAAAGAGATTACCCAACGATGATGCAAGTCCAAACTCCTGAAAGATTCCACGCCGTATAAGGGAATAATCTGGGGACATGTAGCTGCTGACCGACAAGGAATTTTGAAAATTTACCTAACCGATCGGGTGAACCCTCACCTGATCGGTTCGCAAACGCTTTTATACATCCCCCCACCCGAACTCATTCACCCGACTCTCACATTTCAAATTCGCACGCTCCCTCCTCTCACCTTCCAAATTGATCTCCCCCATAGATCCCTCCACCCTTGAGATCACACCCCCATCCTTTTCTCATACTCCCCCACCATCAATATCCTTCCCATTTATCACATTCACCCACAAATCACCGAAACTCTAACCCTAGCCCTCATTTTCAAAAATTTCTTCCTTGACGGATCAGCCAACGGTACCATACAACTTGATGTCCCCTAGTTTTTGAGCAAACAAGTGCAATAGGATTGGGGATATCAGATTTAAATATTTATACCGCAAGCACACGGTGTTGTAGTGTGGCTTGGGGGTTGAACACAGGGAGGCATGTATTGTGCTTGTGTCAAATAGGAACTGGTTCACCCTATGGGTGAGCTAGCCTGTACGATCGATGGTTTTTCATTGAATGTAAATACGGAGGATATACGATATAAAAGGAAACCTAGGACTTCGGTTTCCACCCTATCCTGTGTTCTCGCTATTACAACCTATGGATAGGAATACGATTGGATTTAGGGTTTAGTGGTGAGAATTTTCCTCTAAGAGTTATACCAGCGTCCCATGAGCCCGATATTCCGGTCGATACCCAGAATGATACGTTGGACTACCTGGGTTCGGTCGGTGGGCATTCCCATGTCCATTAACACCGACCGACTCTGTGAGCACTAAGCTCACAACGATTACTCCCAACATCTCATCCTGCCGTTCCCACGCGCTAGGATTCAATGTCTACGCTAAGGGCGTGAGCTGTGGCTTGGGAGTCAACCGCCAAGTTTATTCCCCCTTGGTCCGACGGTCAAAGGCGGTCTTTTTCCCACCAATGACAATGAAACACCCTGCGTAACCATCCAAATTCTTAACTCCTATCGAAATCCTAGTCCTATGGACGCATTAGGGAGAACCCACGAATGGGTTTCCACCAAAATCCCAGATTTGGGAACTACTCACAAATCATAGCTAAAAATCAATCTAAATGAAAATCAACCGTAGAAATCATGATCAAGAAATTGAAGCGAGATAGTAGCAATGCTATTAAGATAATATTAAATTTTGAAAGAATTAGAAGACTTACAAAATGCAATAAAATTCCAGCCGTCACCGCACAAGAAAAAGACATAAAAAATAACAACTCCGTTTTCTGAAACCTAGGGCACCTATTTATACAAATCGACGTCACCCGATCGGTTGAAGCATCAACCGATCGGGTGAGCTATTTGATGCTTCGGTCGTCGGATTCAAGAGCTTCAACCGGGCGCTGAGGAGAGCAGGTGGAGCCGTCGGTTCGATATTTGGGACTATACGGCATCAGGTGAACCGATCGGTTGAGTATTCAACCGATCAGTTAGAATTATCCCCAAAAAGACAGAGAGTTCTGTCGATTTCACACGGTCAGCGAACCGTCGGTAGAGCTCTCCGGGTCATCGTTTGGAAAATTCGCTTCAGATGAACCGATCGGGTGAGATGTCACCCGATCGGTTGGAATTCAGCTTTAAATGGCTGAGATCTCTGCAGTGTTCAACCGGTCGACGAACCAGTCGGTTGAGCTGATCCTCACTTCAGCCTTCATCCGGGTCGGATACGCGTGCATCAACCGATCGGGTGGCTGTGTCTACCCGATCGGTTGAGGGCTGAGAAATGGCAATCTTCATCGTTTGACCCTCTGGATCGTGCGCGACTCCTCCTGTTGCTCCGGGGACTCATGATATCTTCTTTATATGTCCCCTACGCTGGTAATCTCCTGCATTCACACAAAAACACAAAGAAGTGAAAGAAAACTAAAAATCACAAGAAAATGGGTACGGGACGACGGAAAACAACGGAAAATCACAAAGAAGACGTTCGTGAATATATAAAATATAAACGCATGTTAGCGCGCAGCACGTTGGGCTTCCATGATCGATCAACCACTGGCACTGTTAGCGTCTGGGACTGATAAGGGGTCATCTTGTTAGTAATCAAGAAGAGAACATATAGTAGAAGATCTAGAGTTGGTTGATTTTATATGCTTTACCTACATTTGGTACAAGTCCATGTTACGCTTGTAAGAAATCATATGGGCATGGGATCCATTACACAGTGAAGATGTTGTTATTTAAACACGACTGAACTCCAACGTGGGAAAATTCAATGAGCTTGTGATTTCAAAAAAATTTGACATATGGTGCTACTTATCCTTCGACTCTGTTTGATGCGGAGGCAAAGCTTAGTAGCCAAATACAAGATCTTTCGAAGGGAGGAGGAGAAAACAAAGTATCTGTGTAAACAATAGTGTGTAGGAAACTAGAATAACTGTGTTCCAATTGCACTATATATGTGTGATCTCTCCAAAATGCAACCCAAGAGCACGACCAAAAACTTGATCGGCCCCGGATATACACCCATAGAACAATTGTAGTTTTACCGCAAGCGCACGGCGTAGTGGCGAGCGGGTATCGAACACGAGGAGGTGGTGTTGGTTCCAATCTATCCTAGGTTGGTTTGACTACGAACGTTTTATTGGTGGAGATGGTTATGGTATAATGTAATGGCAATGGTGATGGATGTCGGTGTCGGAGATAGAGAAATCGGTCAGATATCGATTCAAATACAATACAATAAAAGAGTCTAGGGCTAGGGAATCCCCACTACGGATCGTCATTCGTCATTGTGAATAGTGAATCTCAATATTACTAGGCTTGCGTTGAGGTGAACTAGTCGTAACTGAATAGAGAACCAAGCTCATGCTCTCGTGCTATTACCGGTCTATAGCAAACCTAGATTAGAGCCCACTCTCGTGCAAACCCTAACCTAAGCCACTAGCATTAGGATCGACATCATTGTCCAATCGCTTCTCGAGCCCACTCTCGTGCAAACTCGAGTCACGATCTAGGTTGTGATAGTTCGTATTCGTCCAATCTCTTGCAAACGAATATTGGTATAGATTTACAATTAAAAATCCTAGCTTTGGTCCAATCTCTTGCAAACCAAATCTAGAGAAATCCAATTGTAAATCTAAATCGAATATCTAGGCCTTCCCATCGATTAGAATCCAATCTCTTGTAAATCCCAAATCGATGGAAATCCCTAGCTATCCGTAGTAAATCAATCACAACCTAACCTCCTAGCAATTCTAGCAATTTAGAAATTCATTCATCACAAATATGAAATTAGATCCATAGGGTTCATCCCCAAACCATAGAACAACAAATCTACTCTAGCATAGCAATAAGGATATGAGAATCAATAGAAATCATTGCTTGCATACAAAAAGGTAGAAAAACAAAGATTCAAATAAAAAGTAGAAAATACTTAGCTTGATGAGGATCTTCAATCCAAAATACAAGCTTTTAGATCCAAGAGGGGGCCTAGGGCATGGCCTAACCTCTAAAATAATCTCTAAGAAAACATCATCGGAACCTCCTTAATGACGGCTACAAACCCCCTTAAATAGCCCCCAAAAACCCTAGCAAAACTCCCCCAAAAAACCTCTGAAACCCGCGCCCGAAACACAGTCTGCGTACAACTTGGATTCTGGGCAAGTTACGACTCGACCGAGTGGGGAAAGCTCATTTGGCCGAGTGAGAATTCCAGCATTGCAGCGTCGACTTGCAGAAATTCCCCAGATTTCATCCGACCTCCGATTTGTGCGTTCTTGGCAGCGTTGGAATCTTCATGAAGTCTAATATCCATAAAAATATGAGAAAAATACTTTGATGGCTGGAATGATAGCAGATTTCAAAAGAGTAAGAGGCGGTCTGAAATTCTGGGCGCTGTGTGTCCTCGGCATCACTCGGCCGAGTGGCAAATGTCACTCGGCCGAGGGGCTTTTGGTACTCGGTCGAGTCGGAGCTCTTAGTCGACTGACAGATTACAGTAAGTTTGGTCTTTTGGATGCCGTCGTTCGTGTGCCACTCGGGCGAGTGGTGTCTCCATACTCGGCCGAGTGGGATGTCGTCACTCGGCCGAGTGCACGCTAATCTTCAAGTAATTGCGTGTCCTATCTGGCCGGCCGAGTGGGCTTCTTTTCTCGACCGAGTGAGTCCTTCACTCGGCTGAGTGGCATGCTGAAAATGCCCAAACTTCATCTTTTTGCTTCCCCGTCGCTCCTACGACGTTCTTTCTTCTTCCACCCGTCTTCTATAGCTGATAGGTCCTCAATAAGTCCATGAGCGATGCTCCGTTATGTGTACAAGTCCTTTAAGCTCATTTTTGCTCCCAATTGCTCATATTTTCTGAAATCCGACAAAAACAAGAAATAGTGAAAAGTAACACAATATCATCGAATAATCGTGAAAATCTCAATATGAGCAACCGAAATGACATGCAAATATGCAGAAAAAAGGTGTAAAATATGGAGTGATCAATGTGTACAGACAAGCACTTAAGTGAGTACACAATACACTACAAGTGTGCACACAAAACTGTGAACACAAATTTGAGAGTATGAGGAAGAACGATTTTTAGGAATTTTTCCCACGAATTTGAGGCAAAGCTGATGACCTTTTTGCTTCTCCTTGTTTGATTTTTTTTGATCTTGATCTTAGAGATCTCACTCACTCTTCTTTACTTTTTCTTTTTTTAATTACATATACATCATTATTTCACTTCTGCACCTTATAATTCACATACATACAATTATTCTCTGTCGAGAGCTTACATCAACTAGTACAAGCTTTTACTACACTAGACCAAAACACAAATCTCAAGGGACTTGCTTTCTCAAAGAACAGAATTACTTTGCATACAACTGAGCTCCTTTTCTTCAGCAGCTGAACATACTTAGCTTTAAGGCTGGACATACTTGTTCACAACTTGGCCATACTTATCTTTAAGGTTGTACACACTTGTTCACAACTTGGACATACTTAACTTTAAGGGTGTACACACTAGTTCTCAACTTGGACATACTTATGAAGCTGTCTGAACACATTTATTGAACATACGAACACACTTCAAGTCTGAATTAACTCCAACATATCATCCCTTTAATTCAGACTAGTGTAAGCCCAAGATCATTTTTGAATTTGATGAATTGTTTGATGTCCAAAGCCTTTGTAAACCCATCAGCTAATTGATCAAATGGCTTGCAATACTGAAGCACAATTGCTTTTTCAGAAACCAATTCTCTTATGAAGTGATACCTTGTATCTATATGCTTGGTTCTTTCTTGATTGATGAAATTATTTGCAAGATGGATTGTAGACTTGTTGTCAGGCCCCAGTGCCCAAAAATGGGAAAAGGGGTGACGACCGATGTACGGGAGCACCAAGTGTTAAGGCGCTACAAGAAATTAGCAGGCCACTACAACTGCTAGAACAACACATGCAAATAAAGCAGGTGTAAAAGTAAAGCACGAACTATAAAGCTCCAGCACATCACAAAAGGTACAGCGATGCGGCGGTAAGCAACAAGCAGGAGCGTACGAGTGTACATCACAGACCATCTACTATCAACATACCACAACATCATATACTGTACATATACCACCACCAGAGGCACGGGGCACAAAAGCTGAAGGGGAAAACAAAAGTAACTGCTCACAAAAGAAATACCCCGACCACTACACCCGATCCCTAACTAACCACTCCGGGCTCCTGGCCTGGAAGATTCGCCCTCAAGGCATCGGTAGTCCGGCTGGTAAGCTGTCGTCCCTGGACCTGTACCTGGAGAGTGGGGAAAAGGGATACGTCACACCGTGTCAAGTAGGAAACTCAATTACACAAGCCATATTCACAACACGGCACCAATGTCCGTAATACTAAGTTTGTTAAATTGATGTTAGTTGTTTGAAACCTAAACATCAGGTGGGACACAAGGGAGCTGGACCTCACCCATAAGGTGGGTGGAAAGAATCTTCGACTCTCTGGCGTGCTAGTTCGTCAGGAGCATTCGTAACCCAACCTCTCTCCACGACCCAAAAGGGCCACGACCTCTAAAGGCTAAAGAAAACTCACACCCCAGAGGGGCACGACCACACCCCGTGGTAGGAGGGCCAAAGAAAACAACCTCGAAAGTCTAGTCCACACTATGTCCACCTAATGCTTTGGTTTCCCCACCACATTCCCTAAGATTTTCACCCACCTTAAAGTCGAAAGAGACATCCCGGGCTTTCATTTTAATCATTTAACATTTAGCATTGTATCGGGATTATCTGCAACATAATGGTGTAAAATTTGAATATCCATCTTTCAATGTATCAAATCAAACCAACATTCTCATATTTAAAGGAAACATCGCCATGGCATGATAATCATCTTCATTAACGCCTTCAAGGCGTAAGTAAAATTCACCATTCATCATCTACTTAATTAAAAACATAAGAGTATGAACCATAGCTACAAGCAACTCCCAAGGAAACTTGAACTCAACCATCCTAGCACTACTAAATAAAAATGCCATAGAAAAACAACTTCAAGTGTGGTTACTAGTCTCATTTGGAAGGAAATAGAAGAACAACTAAGGTAGAATGAAAACAATGCATTAGTTTAGTTAAAACTTGTAAAATTTGGAAGAGGGTTAATATAAGATTTAAAAATAAATGAAATGTCGTAAGCTTAATTTGTAGAATTTCATAAGTGGGTTATTTAATGATAATTGTAAGTGCCTAAGTCTACCTTTTTGCTTATTGCTAAGATTGACAAAAACCATCTTACAAAAATCATGATTTTGTCATGGAAGGTAAGTTTTTTTTTCAAAGGGTTCTTGAACTACTTCGTGTAGTAATTCCTAAGTAGGCTTAATTTATTAATAGTTATAGGAAACTAAAATTCTTCTTTAAATTGAATGTTCACAAAACTCCTTCACTAAGTTCTTGGAAAAGTTCGCTTTCCTATTGAAATGATACCAACTTGTTGTGGAAATCAAAGTTTGTTTAAAGGGAACTTGTAGAACCTTGTCAATAATGGTAATTAGGATTCCTACACTCTCAAAAATCATTTAGAGCTTCTAACGTGAAATTTGTCAAAAACCCTCTTACTAAATTTTTCTTTATACAAAATTTTCAAATGGGTTTTCAATTAAACATGGAATTCTAAGGTAATTAGCTAGTGGCATTTTGTGTAATATTCCTAACTTAAGTTCATAAGGCACATGATGTTATGGAAATGCTTATAAAATGCTCACAAAAATTTCGGCAGAGTTTCTCTTGTATTTATCAAGGTTTCCCAATTACAACATAAGTATTATTAAAGGAAACACATGCTATAAACCCAAACATAGAGTCGTGCTCATAGAATCATAGGAGGAATAATAATCAACATCCAAAAACATGAAATCTAACAAAACAGAGCTTGACCCATTTCTCAAATTGATCCAAATAACAGCTTTTACCAAAGGTGAAAGGACAAAAACATAAAATTCTAGACATAGCCACAAATTGGGGGTACGGTGAGAATCCTACCTTGCTAATGCTTGGGAATGATTGTAGGAGAGCTAAGGAGGTCTCTTGAGGTTGTGGATGCAAGGGCTCCCCTCTCTTTCTTCCAATTTTTCCTTCGCCTTCTCTCTTTTTCTTTCTTTGCTTTGATTTGTTTAATTTTTTATGTTGCAAGTTTCGGCCCTAGGGGGGTTCAAACGAAATGCATGAAAGAGAAAAAGAAAAACAAAAATGGTTAGAAGAAGAAGCTTGTAGAAGAATGGAGAGAAAAGATATCTTCAAGGGTTTACTTTATTTACAAATTTGCCATGCCTATACCTCAAATTAAAAAGCCACTCCGTGGTTAAATTACAAGGGTGCCATTACCAATTAGGTTAGTTCATCATTTCACTATGTACAAGTAGGCCATTGCCTTATTATCATTTTTCACTTTTTTGGCAAGTTCCTACAACATTCTCTTTCATTAAATACCCCTCTTCGGGTATAAATGTAAACTAGTTGGACATATAAGTAACCTTGGTCCGAATTAATGGTTAATGTATGAATTTTCCACATACTTGAAGGAGGAATACTTGTATTATCACTTAGGAGCATTACACCCTGCCCTCCTTAAAGAAATTCAATCCTCAAAATTCAAAACAAGAAAGAGGGTCTTATATCTACATAATAAACATACAAAAGATCTTTAAACAAACAGATGAGGATACTTCTCCCTCATTTCATCCTCTCGCTCCCAAGTTGATTCTCCGGGAGATTATTGTTGCCACATGACCCTGACCAAATTAATAACCTTCTTCCTCAATATCTTTTGTCGTCGATCAAGAATTTCCACCGGCTGCTATTCATACGTCAGGTCTGTACGTAATTCAATCTCTGAGTAGTCCACAACATGACTAGGATCTCCAATATATCCTCTTAATTGCGATACATGAAACACATCATGTACACCTTCAAGATGTGGTGGCAGCACTAACCGATAAGCCACTTCGCCTATCTGGGCTGCAACTTCAAACGGGCCTATATATCTAGGGCTCAACTTCACATGTTTACCAAACCGGATCATTCCATGGATTGGTGATATCTTCAAGAATACATAATCACCAGACTGAAATTCAAGTAGACGCCGCTTTGTGTCTGCCCAGTGCTTATAACGGTCTTGGGCTACACGAAGATTCTCTCTGACTGTCCGCACTACATCAACTGTAGCAGTCACTAGGTCTGGGCCCAAATTTTCACCATCTCTCACATCATCCCAGCTCAGAGGCGATCGACAATTTCTACCATATAGAGCCGCATAGTGTGCATACCAATACTTGCCTGATAACTGTTATTATAAGCAAATTCCACTAGATGGAGATGGTCCTCCCAGGACCCCTTGAAATCCAACATGTACGACTTAAGCATATCCTCTAATATTTGAATGATGCGTTCCGACTGTCCATCTGTCTATGGGTGATATGCGGTACTGAACTTCAAATGGGTCCCCAAACTGGCCTGCAAGCTCCTCCAAAAGTAAGATGTAAATCTAGTATCATGATCCGACACAATGCTCACAGGAACTCCATGCAACCTTACAATCTCTTCCATATACTTTCGAGCTAAGACTTCTGTAGACTGACCAAGTCGAAATGGATTAAAGTGAGATGCCTTAATCAATCGGTCGATAATCACCCATATGGCATCATTCCCCTTCGGAGTACACAGTAGACCAGTCACAAAATCCATGGTCACATGTTCCCATTTCCATTCCGGTATCGGAAGGGGTTGCAATAAGCTTGCGAGTCTCTGGTGTTTTGCTTTCACCTGCTGGCAAACCAGACGTGAAGCCACGCTCTTAGCCACACTATATTTCATCCCATGCCACTAGTAGTATGGTCGCAGATCCTTATACATTTTGGTCCCTCCAGGGTGAATAAAATAAGGAGAATTGTGTGCCTCCTTCAGCAGCTCTTCTCGAATATTCCCCTCTGGCACACACACCCTGTTCCTAAACCTTAAGGAACCATCCTCATGAATACAAAAGTCTTTCCAAAGCCCTGCCTCGACTTGTTCTCGAACCCGCTTCAATTTCACATCGTTCAGCTGATCAGCCTTAATTCTATCCATCAGGTCAGATTGAATCTGCAAATCCAACATATCTACCCTTTCGCCTGGAAGGATCACTTGAACATCCATCGGTCATGCCCCGCTTCCCAAAAATACGGAGGCGAAGTGTGACTAAGGCCCGCTTAGGCCGAAGCTGTGAAGCTCCGGCCCAATAAGCGTCTGCAGGGGTACCATTCATAAAAACTTTCAGGTTCTTGCATTAATAAAATTCGGAACAATAGGAAGTACAAAGAGGAAATGGCATTCATTAAAATAAGGATATATAACATCCAGCGAGTACAAAGTCTAAAAAGAAGCCTAAGCATGGCAACAAACTATGTAAAAGCAAACTAAAAGCAGTAACCTCTGAAAGTGTCGACTAAAAAAGACCTCAAGGTCTGGTCCTCGTCAGGCACGTGCTCTGGGTCGACTTCCTCGGCTCCTCGTACTCCAGTGAGTCTGCCTCGTCCACGAACTCTGGCTGAACACCTGACATACAGCACCCAAGAGAAAAGGAACTGTACGTCAGGTAAAGTCTACAAGAAGGGTTAGACTCTACTGCAAGTGCACCAACTATTAAACAATGATTTACTGGTTGTTTAGCATGCTGGGGTTATAACAGATGGTTTACTGGTTGTTTAGCATGCTGGAGTTATAACAGAGTAACAAAAGGAAGTACACGCAGCAGGAAAGTAAAGCGTAACAAGTAGTAGTCGTAGCGTGTGCTACCGACTACGGGACTACCCTAAATGTGTCAGGACAAGACGGAACTAGACAAGACAAGACGGAAACGACACAACACGTGAGACACGAAGGGTTCACATCTTACAGGTTGAGGGGGATCAAACCCTCTCCCCGTGCGCACGCTCAACCCTACCCCAAACCCAGAAACTCAGGACAAGAAGTACAGAGATCACTTCCGCTAGGGAAGCACCTGAAACGCCCGTAGGCTTTTTGTATCACATAGATCACTCCCGTAAGGAGAGCATCTGAAACGCCCGAAGGCTTTTTGTATCACGGAGATCACTCCCGCAAGGAGAGCATCTGAAACGCCCGAATGCTTTTTGTATCACGGAGATCACTCCCGCAAGGAGAGCATCTGAAACGCCCAAAGGCTTTTTGTGTAACAATGACATGACACGACCGGTGTACGGGAGATGTTATTCTAGGGTGTCCACACACACGCACACACAAGATAATCCTACGGTGTCAAAGTTGTTGTTTGTCGGGCTTAGACTTCGTCCTCAAATCTAAGTCGTTAGGGCGACCCAGACGCTATCATTTCACGTCCGGTTCTCTTTGTTCACATTTATCAGTTCTAACCAACTAGGCCTAAGCACGGCCAAAAGTGCAAGTGGGATACACTTTCCTGCGGTGGCGAGTGTGTCGTCCTCCCGGAGCGTCTCGTCCAAGCGTCTCATCAGCGGTAGTCTGTCTGAAATAGTGTCACGTCGACGGTGTCAGGCCTCGTTTTCAGTAATTCCTATTAGAGTTCATGTCTAGGTTATCGGGACTATCCTACTCGTCAGAAATCACATTTTTTGAAGTTCAGCCCTATCCGACGATCTATCCTATGTGCATAGTCATCAAGTCCATTCGTCGATTTTCCTATGTTTGCACAATGTTTTAAAAGAGCGAAAAGGAAAATTTAATTAAAGTTGTCGACTTTTAGTTTAGGGTCTGATTATAGCTACGGTGGGGGTTGCTACGAGTTGGGGGAACCAACCTTCTGTGACGGTCATGCATAAATCCGGCGTCGGATCTGGGAACAGCTACGGATCACGTCGCGGCTCCAGTTACTTGACTGCGGTAGCGCGGATTCCTCTGTGTCATTTAGATCAAATTAAGATAATTAACCAAAGAACTAACATTAAACATCCTGTTATATAATTCTGTTTACACACTAAAACTTATAGGCATTAACGAGAACTAAAGCATTGGTTCAACTACTAGCATTATAACACTAAATATTATTAACTAACATACATGTTACTAGTTAACACTAAAAAAGGTTAAGTTATTACAGCTAAATTATATAATTAGTGTTAAGCTAAGTTATATCATTTACATTACTGTCTCACAAAACTTATTGCTAATATTAGTTATGAAAAAGAGGGTTGTAAGTTGCAGTAACTACCAACAACCTATGTTCACTGACGTCATCTGGTTCTCCTCACGAAAACTCTTATTAAATCACGTGTAACTCACCATTTCAACTTATTGTTGCCTCGTTGTTTGCAGGAAAGCGATCGGACGGCAGCCTAGGGATGGGGACGATCGATGCGCGACGACCGCGGTAGCGAATGGATGGCGAAGCAGTCGGGGAGCAGCGAGTGCGTGGCCGGTAACGGCAAGTCCGGGAGGCGTGGACATATCTGCGAAAGATTTATAAAACATAAGCTAAGAAATTAACTAATTATAGTACCATCAAAATCTATCCCACATTAATATAGCTATAAACAACTATACTAACATTATGCTAACACACATTCTGTTTACATTTCTAACTTATTTCTAACTCTCCTTTATAGCAACAGAACCATCATTCTTATAATTAATAATGTAACTCATTGCTACCGTGCATTACTAACATTATGACATCATATAACAACTGTTATTAACATATAAATATTAACTACTATATACAATAATTGGGCTAACCTCTTGACAGAACTAATATCATAACTGTTATAAACGGGCTTTGGAGGCCCAACCCGTTAGTGGGTATCCACCCATTATGTAACCCTATTACTATAAATACAGGGCTACGGGGTTCCGTAGCCGCCATGGTTTACAACACGTTATCAGCACGCTCAAAGCTAAGCCGAACCCCTGTCGACGGACGGACGCGACGGACGGACGCGACGCGAACGGGCTTCCTTCACCGAACGTCGCTAGATCCGGCGGGTAGGATCTAGAGGTAATCCTGAAACCCTAGATCTAAAATTTCATATGCGCATATGTCTAGATCCAAAATTCTTGGATCGATTGTTTAATGAAAATCAAGGTTTTTATTGATGAAAAATCAAATTTTTACAATAAAAACGTTTTGTTGGTGATTAAAAATAGATTTTTTCCACTAAAAATTAGATTTTTATCCCCAAAAACCATGAAACCCTAGGGGATTTTCTCGCCGGAACGCGAATCCCCCCTAGATCTCGCGCCAAAACCCTCGCCCGCCGCCCGAAGCGGCGGAAAAAACCCTCGCCCGCCGCCCGAAGCGGCGGCAAAACCACCCCCGCCGCTGAACGGCGGGCGGCCCCACCGCTCCCTGCGGCGGGCCAACCCGCCGCCAGCAGCGGCGGGCCAACCCGCCGCCAGCAGCGGCGGGCAGCCCCGCCGCCAGGAGCGGCTGGCCAACCCGTCGCCGCCAGCGGCGGGCGGCCCTGCCGCCAGCAGCGGCTGGCCAACCCGCCGCCAGCGACGGCTGGCGGCCCCACCGCCAGGAGCGGCGGGCGGCCCCGCCGCCAGCGGCGGCGGGCCAACCCGCCGCCAGCGACGGCGGGCGGCCCCGCCGCCAGGAGCGGCGGGCCAACCCGCCGCTGCCAGCGGCGGGCGGCCCCGACGCCAGCAGCGGCGGGCCAACCCGACGCCAGCAGCGGCGGGCCAACACGCCGCCAGCAGCGGCGGGCGGCCCCGCCGCTGCGATGGCGGGCGGCCCCGCCGCCAGGAGAGGCGGGCCAACCCGCCGCTGCCAGCGGCGGGCGGCCCCGCCGCCAGCAGCGGCGGGCCAACCCGCCGCTGCGACGGCGGGCGGCCCCGCCGCCGCCGCCCGCCGCCAGCGGCGGCGGGCCAACCCGCCGCCAGCGGCGGCGGGCGGCCCCGCCGCCAGCGGCGGCGGGCCAACCCGCCGCTGCGATGGCGCCCCCCCCCCCCGCCGCCCACAACGGCGGGCCCGCAACCCCGCCGCCGGCAGCGGCGGGCCCACCCACGCCGCCGGCAGCGGCGGGCCCCGCCCCCCGGCAGCCGCTCGTATCGGGCCCCCCGGTGCGCGCTCATGCCCAGAAACCCTAGCCGCCTGAAGCGGCAATCCGCGCGACCAAAAACCCTAACTAGGGTTTGACCCCGAAATTTTTTTTTCGATTTTCAAATCTTTTTCAGATTTAATTACGATTTCGTTTTCGTCAAAATCTGTTAAATTACACAATTTTTATTCATCGCATTTTATCCGGATTATCTGATTATTTACGTTTAATAATTAGAGAGATCCTGCGACCGCTCTGCCGTTAGTTAACTAACCTAACGGTGTATGACGTTGCCTAGTGGTCCAATAATTATTAAACGAAAAATTTTCATTTCCATTATAAAATGCCTGTGATGATTAATTGTCTGTGTTGATCGTCTGCTATGATATTAAATGCCTGCCGCATTTTTCTACGATGTGATGTATATTTTCGTTGCCTCTAGCATGAATTTCCACTTAAACACTATAAATGCATGCGTAGAAAATTATATGCCCGTTGCATATTTAATGTTCTGTAATAAACATTTTATTTAGCATGCTAAAATATTTTTGATGTATTTTTAATGCCTGTAGCATAAATATATGTCTGAGATAAAATTATTTATATACCTGCAGAATATAAATAGCATGTGTATACATCATAATTGTTTCCATTCTGGTTAATTGAGCACAACTTTTTAGTTTACTGGATTTATATTATATGTATGATGTGCTCATGACATGACAATATTTTATGACAACAAACCAATAATGTTTTCAATAAATTTTAACATCTTATCCTAGTTGACAAAATGAACCTGGAGTTCAAAACCAAAATGAACCTGAAGTTCAAAATCAAATCAAAAGTCAACACCCTTTCACACTAATAAAAATTAACAAGTACGAGGGATTATACGAAAAACATTTATGTGATTTCTTTTAGAAATACGCATTTCGCGGTAAATAGATCTCTCAGATCCACGGTCTGTATAAACCGATATTGACACCAGCAGTTGTCATAACACCGCCAAACTCCTTTGAGTAATCTCACTTTACAAGGTATGATTCTTGAATCTAACCTTATTTTTTTAAGCGTACGCCCGAAGTCGTGGCTTAATAGATAAGTGAGAAATTATAAAATTCGTAGCCACGTAATTGTTTCCCCTAGAGTATGATTCTATATCTACACAATACTTGAATAACTCAATAAAAATGGCCCGTAGACCATACTTGAGTTTTCAAATAGACTTTTAAAAGTCTCTCATAAATTAGAAAGTGGAAATATAGAAACTAACTCATTTCCCTTGAATAAGTCTACTTTATAAGACCAATAATCATTCTTCCTTATAAACGACAATAAGGAAGACTGAAAACAGGGGAAGTCTTGAATAAAAATAAGAAAGGGAAGATATGATGTATCTAGATATGGAGTATGCAATGGCAACCCAATATCAGACCAGAAGTTCTGAAAAGACCCATAATGCTTTTTGCAAAATTAATGGGCATTAAAGTATGCCATATAAAAATATATACATATCTAGTCTAAACGACGAAAGTCAAATTGACAGTATGTATAATTCGCTACTACCCGAGGATAAATAAATTTTGAAAATAAATTTGATCTGTTGTCATAATATGAGTCTAAAATGAGCACAATTGTGGACGTATACTTTCTAGAACCCACATCATACTATGAAACTTGTTGCTCTAACATAAATTATTAGTAGTATTCTCTTGCAGTATATATGTGCTTTTTACGCATTTTATTTTACTGTAAATGACTTGTCATCCTGAATACTCCTAAATAGAGGATGCCATTGACTCCCTACACTCCATATATATGGCTGATGATGTACCTTAGAGTACTCATCTATATATCCTCTTAAAATGGTCATAATCAAAACCTTGTTATCCAACCGCAGTCCAGATTATTATTAATCACAACGGACATATTACATTACTAGGATATTGGTTGGGCTTTTACTTACCCTCATACCACCCTCAAAAATGCCGCAGTGGAACTTATTCATCGGGACTAACAATCCTAGATGAATATGTTCCGAGATCCCCAAACGGGGGAGGCATTAGAGCACATCTTATAGATGGAGCCTTGACGGGTTCATATCCCTAGTTCTATGCTCAACTTCATTGAAGTCGAACTTATTGCGGATTTTTGGGATAACACTGGGAAATCAATATAACAACTGGAAGAAAATTGAACACCCTGAAGCTTTGTGTTCACACCCAGTAATGTGTTATATGTAAATCATTAAAATGATTTAAACGGATTACTTGTCCACTAGAAATCCAGTTGTAGGTGACCATATGGGAACATACAAACCATCAGAACGCCTCCTTAGAAACTATTTATATGAGCCTGATCACCTCATATAAACAGTTTCCGAGAACCCCTAACGGGGGAAGCGTTTAGTGCACATCTTATCGATGGAGTCATGATGAGTTTACATTCCCATATCACCACTATGGACCATTTAAAACATTAATACCTATGATCTGATTATCATGAATAGTGATGAGATCCTGAAGATCCACACTTATGAAACTGTTAAACAGTTATCAGACATAGCTACTGACAATATACATATTGTCAAATTCACACATCCCTGCTACTAAAAATCCAGCTAGGATTGACATACCAAATATAATGGATGCAATCTACCAGTAGCAGAAGTGGATATCCTCAATGGATGAGAGGACATACCACGAGACCCTAAAACAATACCACCACAGGAAAGTGAGCTCATCTCCATATCCTCTCCCTTTCCAGAACCTCCAGAAGAGATAAATCTGGAATAAATTGAATAATGTACGTACAAGGAGAGGTATTTGGATAAAACACACTTGTCGACAATTACTCATATTTCATTTTGCCATTGATATCGTTCACAATCTCCGTTTCCTGAAGCAAACGCAAAAATTTGGCCAAATTATGTGGAACGAGGCAATAATAAGTTGAGCTGGACTCACTTATGAAATGTGGAGTGTTTGGACCTGAAGTCCTGATATCAAAAGATATCAAACCTGTGGGCTACCGAGTATTGTATAAATAAATAAAATCGTATGCTATAAGCAAAACGCTATAGCTTAAAGGTTTATTTCGCAGAAACCAGGAAGTAAGCATGTAAGATGAGCTTAACCCACTTACAAAATTATTTGAACTGATGCATCAGGCTCCTTGGTCATAGTTGCGAAAACCATACGATTGCAAAGATAACTTTAGGCTATGTTGATATGGATGATGTGACAACATACCCTTATGAATAATCATCCTGAAGATGAATTATCATCCCGAAGATGAAACCATCATCCCGAAGATGAATTATCACCCTGAAGATGAAACCTTCATCCCGAAGATGAACAATCATCCCGAAGATGAAACCATCATCCCGAAGATGAATAATCATCCAGAAGATGAATAATCATCCAGCAGATGAATTACCATCCAGAAGATGAAATTATCATCCAGTCGATGAAGAAACATGGAGAATTGCAATCCACCAATACACCTACTGGGTATATGGATGCACATTAAGACCCCTTCCGTTCGCTGGAAGAGGGGAAGGATATCCTAGGTCCTGAAGTGCCTTACTCAAATGTCTTTTGTACACTCCTTTATCTGGCAGTAAACACTTTAACCAGATACAGTGCAGCGCCTGCAGCACACCACTGGACCAGAGATATGTAGCTTCTGCGCTATCTCCAAGGGTCAAGGATCATACATGTTAAATGTATTTGCAGATACAGGTTACAGATCATCGCGATGACTGCAACAAAGAAGCGACCAACTCCTGGAGACCAGCAAAGCATACTTCCAAGGCAACATCATTCCCACCATCCCGAGAGGCTCATCAATCCAAGAAGCAAATCATAAGTACGCACAGGCAGGTCCTGCAGTACCTCGCAGACACAGTGAAGACTGGGTCAGAGACGTGATGCAACCTACCGAGTCTGAAGACCACTCCTCCTCAGAAGAGATCCCTCATATCCAGTAACTGCTATAGATGAGCGATACTTGTATAGATGAGCGATGTCTTGTATAGGTGAGCGATGCCTTGTACTTTGTATCGGAACACTGTAAGAGATTGATGTATAGATGCCTAGGAGATCTGCAAGCCTGCAGCTTGTACAGATCAGGGGGAGTCAAATGTAGTGTCGCACTCTTTTCCCTTGGCTATTGGTTTTTCCCACTGGGTTTTCCATAGCTAAAGGTTTTAACGAGGCAAACTCATTGACTCTGGATCCAGAAGTATCCACCCCCTAAATACTTCCACTAATCAGGGGAAGTTACGGAAACTGTACTCTTTTTCCTTGGCTATTGGTTTTTCCCACTGGGTTTTCCATAGCTAAAGGTTTTAACGAGGCAGTTATCCCTAACTTAGGATCCAGAAGTATCCACCTCTAGTGATATACATCGATCAGGGGAAGTTACAGAGACTTGTACTCTTTTCCCTTAGCCATTGGTTTTTTCCCACTGGGTTTTCCTTGGCAAAGGTTTTAACGAGGCAAGTACTCTTAAACTTGGGATCCAGAAGTATCCATAGACCCATGATCAGATAAGCTCTATGAACCCTGAAGCGTTCATCACGGCTTACAACAATGGATGGATAAGGGGAAGTGTTATAAACGGGCTTTTGAGGCCCAACCCGTTAGTGGGTATCCACCCATTATGTAACCCTATTACTATAAATACAGGGCTACGGGGTTCCGTAGCCGCCATGGTTTACAACAATAACTCTAATATCATTAACCTAATATTATACTAGTCATCATTTGCATTGATCGCTATGCTACAACCTTTACGTACTGAGCCAAAACCAAGGTATTGTCCTTCATATTTTTACCTTCATGCTCGCGTGTGCTTGCAGGGGGACGGGGCGTTGGCTTCGAGAATCGCCGGAGGCACTGGTGGCACGGTCATCAGAGGGCAACGCCTCCGAGTGTGGCAGAGGAGTTCGTCGGTCAGGGCTTGGCTGCCACGGGCTCGTCGGGGAATGGAGGAAGCGACACAGTGGCATGGGTGACCGTCAGCGAGAGAGTTAAAGCAGGGGGGTTATCAAACGGGTGGACAATGGGGGGTCGGGTTGTCGAGGCGCGCGGCGGCGGTGATGGTTGCCGGCGGCAGGTCTGAGGGTGAGTGGAGGCTGAGCGCGAGTTAGGAGGGCTTGGGTGGCTGCTGTAGGGTGAGAAAGTGACCTACGACTGGGAGAGGCCGAAGGGAGCCCTTGCACGCGTGGGGAAGTGATGCGCGTGGCTTGGAAGGGGGTTGTGCAACCTAGAGCTGGGTTATGCGCAAGGAGGGGAAGCTAGGGCATGCAGCGGGTTTGGTCGAAGGAGGAAGAACTCGGCGCCTGGAGTTGGGGTCTGGGATGTTGTGTGGGCTGGCAGCGATGAGGGGAAAGGGTTTCTTTGCGGTTTCGAAGGGGAGAAGAGTGACAGGCGTCCGCTACATTTGTAAGGGAAAAAGAAGGAAATGACGTGAGAGTGTGGGGAGAGAGGTTGGGCCCATGCATGACGTGGGGAGATAGATAAGAGTGTTGGGTAGTTAGGATCTTAAGCTATCAAATAGGTTAGGATTTATAAACATGGTAGATTGTGTTTTTTAGGATTTAATAAGTTTTTGTTGTGAGTTGAGGGAGGCCTTTGGCCTTCCTCCCCTCATCACTCTCCATTACTCCCCACTAACTTAGTGGGGAGGCCCTTGGACTCCCAACTCAACATGAGAGTTTTATAAATATAGTACCATGGCTATTTGCCATGGTTAATCCTCTTCAATCCTCTTCTAACACGTTATCAGCACGTTTGCTCCCTTTTTCTTGAGCTTTTCTACCCTCAATCCATCCCCAAATTGGTTACGCTCATCTCACTTGTGACGCGCGAAGGAATCTCTGGTTGCGGCTCTACGTTGCGGCGTTCCTATTGTGCATACTCGGAGCGTGGGATTTTATATCTACGGATCTTCTCATTTCTCGATTGTCCCTAGATTTTTAATCTAGATGTAATTTCCGTAAACCACGTAGATAGCTACGAACAAAATTTGATTTGGCTATGATTTTTTTTTTCACAACCCATTTTAGGATTGTATCAAATCTGCTAAATATAATATCATATATGGATAAAATACCGACAACAATAAAATTAATAAATAAAAAATATATTTTGATGCACATATCAGGCTTTGCCAGGTTCTCGAGTCTTGTGATAATTTCATAACATATGCCAGCTCATATATATTTTTGGATTGATTGTGACTCATTTATATTTCTATCATGATGCACATATCGCACCTGTAGCGAATCCAGGACACCTACTCAATGGGTGATGATTCTCAAACTCAGAATCATTATATCCCCAACTGTTATTTGTTGGAAAAATTATAAATTCAATTATAAAGATCTGAATTCTAAAACTCTCTGATTTATCCATTGTTTCATCCTGATCTGCTCGTTGTAGATCTAAGTATCACTACTAATTATTCAATATACACTACGTGTATGATCGGCTTGTATGGATAATTTCTTTGCATTGTCAACTGAATACTTCCTAGCACTGGTATGCCACACAGAGAACTACATCAACAAGGCCACATAACAGAGATGGTTATTGGACCCAAATGACACAGTTTAGGATTTTTGGTATTCCACAACCCAAAAATGGGCTTAATGGCTGATTTTGTTTAATTTAATTAAAATAGATCGCCTTGTTGTTGGGCCTGCAGCCCCAATTACTTAATAGTAATTTTTGCCTACAAAAAAACGGGCCTGAAGCCCAGTAATTCTTACTGCAATCATTAAAGTGTTAATTAAAATTTTGACACTGGGCCTGTAGCCCACATGTTAATTTGACTTATTAGGGCCATAAGCCTAGTAAATTATATTGCAATTATTAATTTGTTAGTTTTTTGTGGCAAATGGGCCTGCAGCCCAAATATAAATGAAATATTACAATGATTAATATTTTTGGGCCTACTGCCCAATTCAAACTATTAATTTATTTTAATTTCTTGTCATTGGCCTGTCGCCCAGTCTTTCATATTGCTAAAATAATAACACTATTGCATTATTATTAAATTATGGAATATTAGGATTTTTTTCAAAATATAATTATCTTAAGGATCCTGCGACCGCTCTGCCGTTAGTAAACTAACCTAACGGTGTATGACGTCTCCCCGTGGTCCGAGAGATTATTATATTTTATAGTCTATTTTTCCATATTTTATATGCATGTGTTATATACATGCGTGGTTGTGTATTTTGTGCCTGTAGCATTTATAAACTGTGTGGATGTTTATGTAAGCTAAAATGTGATTTTTGGGATCGGCCAATTTGATACCCTTTAAATTCCTTGCAATTTAATTTTCTTTTTTGAGAGAATTTGTAAGTGAGGCTTATATGTATTTTTGCCAAAGACCGGTGTACCGACAAAATGAAGACGGCGTCATAAATTTGAAAATATAGGGACCCATTCTGGGTTTCCAAGTTGTATTTTTCTTTTCTTTATGGACTGTATATTCAGACTTTGGACTTTGTACACTTTTGGGTATCTGGCCGATCCCCACATTTTGCTTACTTTATTTGTTATGCGTGAATTACAATTTTAATTAATTCATGCTTATTTTAAATTGCATAGATAAAATGGCAAAATTGGCCAGCGTCGATTTCGAAGTCCCTGACTCTGCAGGGAAGAATTACCTGAGTTGGCGAGTGGACCTGAAGTTCCACTTGCGTTCGATGGCCCTCCTTGGGTCCATTTTGGCTCCTTCCTCGGCCCCAGCAGTGGCCGATGCTTCTACTGCATCCAGCAGCGGCACTTCAACCACTGTATCCGATGTAGATAAGGCGAAAGCCATAATCTACATTAGGAAACATATAGGTCATACCTTAAAGGCAGAATACTTAATGGTTGAGGACCCAAAGGACCTATGGACAGCGTTGGAGGCACGGTATAAACATCAAATTGATGTTATATTACCGCGTGCCAGTTATGAGTGGGAAAACCTCAGACTTCAGGACTATAAGTCCGTTGCTGAGTATAATTCTGCACTTCATAACATCACCTCACGCCTGAAGTTGTGCGGTGAAGAAGTGACAGAACAGCGCATGTTGGAAAAGACATTTACCTCGTTTCACGAGAAAGATGCAATCCTCATGCAGCAGTATTGTGAACGCAACTTCACGAAATTCTCTGATCTGATCTCTTGCCTCCTTAAGGTAGAGCAGAATCGAAATTTACTGCTCGCTACTCATAATCTACGTCCAGCTGGCACTGCCCCTATCCCTGAAGCCCACCACATTTCTCCCCAGAAGTGGAAAACCAAGAAGAAGGCTAAAAATAACAAAGGGAAAGCTGTGATGAAGAATGGACGAGGATCAGCACCCCCGTCCAACAACAACAATACAGGAAAGAGTAACTTCATATGGAAGCAAAAGAACACTGACCAAGTGTCACTTCCTAAGAACTGGGAGGATAAATGCCATAGATGCGGCATGACTGGCCATTGGTCCAGAATCGGCCGCACTCCTCGCCACCTCCAGGAACTATATCAGTCGAGCCAGAAGTCTCTGCCTGAAACAAACTTGGCGGCTGTTCAGCCACCAATGATGTTCACTGCAAATGACTTCGAGAACGACGACCTGCTCGATTAAGATTCATCTTTTATCTATGCATTTAAAATTCAATGTTGCTTCATCTTTAATTTGCTTAAGTACGAACTTTTATTTTGAATGTCTTTTTCATTGACTTAAATAAAATTTCGTTTTACTTATAGATGAAGTATGGAATATTGTGGGCAGTGCCTCGTTGCACTGGTGTAGCATTGATATTTCTCACATATACAACGAGACTATAAGATGCAAATTCTCCTCTTAAACGTATATGAAATCTCCAATTTTCAAGGATATTTCTTTTAAAGAAAATAACTTGAAAATTGTGGATAATATATATTGAATATCAATATGTAACTCGTCAAGAGAATGGCCAGAAGACCATCTACTTACGATTTCATTGGACCCCCGTCGGGCCCCTATAATTACAGATATTCATCTTATAGAAAGCCAACTCGACTAAGCACCAGAAGTGTCTTTCTTTGCCATAATTTTTAACTCTGGCAAAATGGACTTGGTCATCCTAGATCAGCGATGATGGACGCATCATCAAATGAATCCATTGGAGAACCTGAAGATTCTTCAAAAGATTGACTTTCCTTGTCCCCCTTGTCGTAAGGGCAAACTTATAGAGAGACATTCCCTCCTGAAAGTGGGATGAGAGTCTCCTGGCTTCATTGAGAGAGTACATAGTGACCTTTGCGGGCCTATTCACCCCGCAAGTGGCCCATTTTTGGTACGTTATTGTACTTGTATATGCATCTACTAGATGGTCTTATGTGCCTTTATATTCACTCGCAACATAGCTTTCTCAAAGCTTATAATGTGGGTGAATTCACTACACATATCATTCAAGACTTCCACCAAGCAATTGGCATTGATATCGAACATCCTGTAGCATGTTCATACTCATAATGGACTATCAGAGTCTCTGTTGAAGAGACTCCAATGGATTTCACATCCATTGTAAAATCGCAGTTCCCTGTTGATGTTTAGGGACCATCACACTACATTCAGCATTGCTTATCACGATACGGCACGCTTGTTGTCATATCTTATTGCTGATGCTGCTTGCTTATGGTTTACCACCAAGTCTTGATAAATATGAATTTGATGAGCAAAATCTCATTGAAATAGGCACGCAGTCTAAAGAAGCCTGAAGCTTCTGAGACCATATCATGGGACACATAAGTCCTCATCTCGTTATGATCCGCATACTTTTTCTGTGTGACGTTGAGATCCAGAAGATCCTTCACATTCAGACTAAAGTACATCAATTGACGGATAAATTTGCGGACAATCAGAAGATTGTTCGTTCACACGTCCCTGCTGCCAACACGCCAGCTAGGATTGACATTCCCAAAGATGGATGCAATCAACCGGCAGCAGAATTGGCTGTACCTCATTTGAAAAGAGGACGCCTGCCAGGTTCAAAATAAAAATTTCCTCATAATAGGAAGATTCCTGGATATATCAAAATGATCCAACCACATGATGTTGAGCTCAGACCAGCAACCTCTCCCCTCCTAATTTCCCCTGCAGGGGAAACAACAGGAGAAACATCATTATATTACGTACGTACTGGAGAGGTACTGGACATATATAGCACAGTCGTCGACGACGGTTTTGCTTTCGCTATTGCCATTCACGTCGCTGAATACGACGATGACGTCTACCCACTTTTCTATAGCGTAAACGCATAGAATGGCCAAAGTGGGACGAGGCAATAAGAGTAGAGCTGGACTCACTCTTGAAAAGCAAGGACTTTGGACCAGTAGTCCATACACCTGAATGTGTAAAAACCTGTGGAATATAATTCGAATTTCATAAAGAAATTGAAATGAAGGAAATGTGATCATTTTCCTACTAGGCCTACACTTCTCTGCAAAAGCCAATACATGCAGCTCATGGACGTTGTGACTGCATATATATACGGCAATATAGATATAGAGATCTATATAAAACTTCCAAAAGGGTATACTCTACCCCCAGAGATGAAAGAGAAACGTAGAAACGTCTTCTCCATAAAGGCTACAAAGATCATTAGTTGATCTTAAGAAATATTCTTCCCTTGTATCTTTTTCGAAAGATCGTTGACAGGATTTGTTATATTTGCCTTACATATGGTCGACTTAAAGCTAATAGGATCTCCGGCAGAGACCATTAAGATTTCAGATAGCTTTAAAGCATACATTGGAAATGAAAAACCTAGGTATAACGATCATCCTGAAGATGACAATAATCATCCTGAAGATGAACTATCATCCTGAAGATGACATTAATCATCCTGAAGATGAACTATCATCCTGGAGATGAACCATCATCCTGAAGATGACATTAATCATCCTGAAGATGAACTATCATCCTGGAGATGAACTTTCATCCTGAAGATGACATTAATCATCCTGAAGATGAACTATTATTAATCATGCCGAAGATGTCTCGGCTTACATATTAAACACCTTCGTGGTGGAACCCTTTCATATTCTTCATACACCTGGAGTTTTATGAAGAATGATATCCTTTTGCAACCTATTAAAAATGGATGCTTATTTATGACACCTTTCAGTAGCTGGAAGAGGGGGAGGACATCCTA
The DNA here is from genome assembly GCA_030789695.1 of Scilla litardierei. Taxonomy (NCBI): domain Eukaryota; kingdom Viridiplantae; phylum Streptophyta; class Magnoliopsida; order Asparagales; family Asparagaceae; genus Scilla; species Scilla litardierei. The sequence goes on along the minus strand of CM061132.1, from coordinate 79,749,108 downwards.
GATCCCGAAGAGCCTAGCTCTAGTGTATTATCTGGCCAACTGCACGTATCTTTGATAGAACGTCTCCAGTAAAGTTGTTAACCAGATACAGTGTTGTCCTGGAGAGCAACACTAGACCAAGGATAGGCTGCTTCTGCGCAACTTCCAAGGGTCAAAGAATATATATTGCATATGCAGGTTTAAAGATCATCGCGACAACTGAAACACAATAGGCCAGCCACCTCCTAAATATATACACATCATCATCCAATGTCTACATCTTCTGAGAAGCTCATCATCCACGAAGCAAGTATTGAAAACGCTCAGCCAGGTCTAGCAGTACCTTACAGACACACTGAAGACTGATTCAAAGAATACTTTAGTGGAGTCATCTACCAACTTCGAAGAGCATTACACTCCAGAGCGAATTTGTCTTCCAATAGCCGCTAGATGAGTGAAACTTGTATAGATGAGTGATAATTGTATTTTCTTTCAGAACATGATGGATGTATAGACGAATAGGAAATGATTGTATAGATGCATAGGAGATCTGCAAGCCTGAAGCTTGTACAGATCAGGGGGAGTCCCTCGATAGTTGTACTCTTTTCCCTTAAGCTGCTGGTTTTTCCCACTGGGTTTTCCACAGCTAAGGTTTTAACGAGGCAACCACAGTGGCTCTGGATCCAGAAGTATCCACCCCATTAGCATACTGAATCCTGAAGTATTCATATGCTTAACCCAAGGTAATGGAGAGATGAGGGGGAGTGTTGTGAGTTGAGGGAGGCCTTTGGCCTTCCTCCCCTCATCACTCTCCATTACTCCCCACTAACTTAGTGGGGAGGCCCTTGGACTCCCAACTCAACATGAGAGTTTTATAAATATAGTACCATGGCTATTTGCCATGGTTAATCCTCTTCAATCCTCTTCTAACAGTTTTGGTATTATAAGATTTTAAATAATTTAGTTAAGATTTCAATCTGATTTGGATTTTAAAAAAAAACGTACAGAGCTTAATAATTTAAACTTTTTTTAAAAAAAGTTTAATAGTTAACAATGGAAATATGCAGATTGGTCCATAAACATCCAAAAAATTAAAAGAAGATACCGGGGCGACCGCGTCTCCAAAAGAGTCGTGGAGACGGAGTCTGGTCATGCGTCTGAGCTACGGTAAACAATAATATAAAAAATACGAAGAAAAAACACACGAAAAAACAACACACGTTAAAATACATCCGGTCGGAAAGTGATCGTTACACCATCCGTCTTAGATCTCCTCGAAGCTGAGGCTACATAGTCAACCTTATCACAGCCGGTAGTCGAATAAGAGCATCAGGCACCACATTCACCTTCCCTGGAAGGTACTGCAAATCAATGTCATACTCAGCCATTAATTCAAGCCAACGGCATTGCCTCATGTTTAAATCCTTCTGAGTGAAGACATATTTCAAACTTTTATGGTCAGTGTAGATCTTTCCATGTTCGCCTAGTAAGAAATGTCTCCACAACTTTAGGGAATATATGACGGTAGCCAGCTCTAGGTCATGGGTAGGATAATTCTGCTCATGCACCTTCAATAATCTGGAAGCATAAGCTACTACTCGTCTATGCTGATGAAGGACACAACCAAGTCCCTTTCCTGAAGCGTCACAGAAAATCTCGAAGCCGCCTGGTCGGTCGAGAATTGTCAACATCGGAGTTGTGGTCAATCGATGTTTCAGTTCCTCAAATGCACACTGACACTCCTCTGACCACACATAAGGCACTTCCTTCTTAGTCAAATGAGTCAGAGGTGAGGCAATCTTGGAGAAGTCATTGATAAACTTCTGATAGTATCCAGCCAACCCCAAGAAACTCCTGATCTCCGTGACTGTCCTAGGGTTATGCCAATTCTCTACCGCAACGACCTTCTCTGGGTCGACAGATACTCCCTCTCCTGTAATAATGTGACCAGGAATGTGACCTTAGTCATCTAGAATTGACATTTACTAAACTTTGCATATAGTCGATGCTCTCTGAGAGTATTCAATACCATCCGCAAATGCTAAGCATATTCATCCTCAATCCTCGAATACACTAAAATATCATCAATAAAGACTACCACAAACTTATCCAAATAATCAAAGAAGACCTGATTCATCAGCCTCATAAAGGTTGCCGGGGCATTAGTTACTCCGAATGGCATTACCAAGAATTCATAATGCCCATACCGAGTTCTAAACGCCGTCTTCGAAACATCCGATCCATGCACCTTCACTTGATGATAACCACTTCGTGAATCCAGCTTCGAGTACACTCGTGAACCACCGAGCTGATTAAAGATGTCATCAATTCGAGGAAGGGATACTTGTCTTTCACTGTCACTTTATTCAGATCCCTGTAATCAATATACATCCTCTGAGTTCCATCCTTTTTATTTACTAACAACACTGGTGCTCCCCACGGGATACACTCAGACGTATCAGTCCTCTATCAGACAAATCAGTCAACTGATCGAGAAGCTCAACTAATTCAGGTGGAGACATACGATAATGAGCTTTTGCTATTGGCTGTGTGCCCAGCAATTGGTCAATAGTGAATTCTAAAGACCTATCTAGAGGTAGTCCAAAAATATCATTGGAAAATACCTCTGGAAATTCCTGACCTACCTTAGGCAAAACTATTTCTGCGTCCATCGTCATCTCCAAGGATGTCGCCTTAAACTTCAAGGGTTCCAGAGCCCGAGTACCACTACAAAAGTCAAACTCTGGGTGGCCAGGGATTCGAAAGACTACCATCCTTAATCTACAGTCTATGGTCGCATAAAACATCCCCAACCAATCCATTCCAAATACTGCCTCATAATCTGGTATTTCGATCATGAGAAAGTCTGCATATAGCTCTCGACCTCCTATCTCTATGGAACAATTCCGTAATCCTGACACACTACATATCACACCATTTCCCTCATGTACATTCCACTTAGCAGCAAAAGAATCAACAACTATACAATGCTTCACCACAAATCCCTTGGATAAAAACTAATGTGATGCTCCAGAATCAAAAAAGGACCAGGCTGGATATGAAGCTACTCTAACCATTCCTATAATAGCATAGCATAAACAACTAACCATCTAGCAATAGCTAAACAAAGAACCATGAACTACAAGGACTATGGTTAGGGTCATAACAGCGATCACCTGTCCTGAGCGCTCGGCCTCGACTGTTGTCATCTAAAACTGCTACAGCCTCTGCAGAGCAGGCGCCTGCCTCTGGAAGTCGCACCGCAAAGGCCTCCCTGGAGGTCCCCTCGGAGCAGTCGGTCGCGGTCCCAACGGTGGTGGAAGAGCCAACCGCTTCGGGGCCGGTGGAAGAGCCCTCGGCCGAGGCGGTTCAGCTACTACTGGTACTGGTGCCTCCATAGGCCGTCTCCATCAGGGGCAATCCCAACTGAAGTGCCCCATCTCGCCGTAGGTGTAGCACTGTCTGCCCATAACCCTACAATCCTTGGCTGTATGCCCAAGCTTCCCACACCTCGAACAAGCAAGCCCCCTCTGAGGTACTGGTGATATGCTGATCGCTTGAAGGTCACCTGGTGAGTCGGGCGAGGAACAGCTCTCTGTGGTGCTACAGGTCGTCTTTCGACGACTGGAAGCTCTCCCAAACTCCTTAAATGTAGCTCGTACCGTCGAGCCGCGCTAAGCACTGCCTCGTATGTCAACAGCTCATGTGTAGCCATAGCCCCTCTAACCTCTAGGTCGAGGCCTATGTGGAAGCGTCTAGCTCAGGTAGCATCCGTTGAGACTAACTCTGGGGCGTATCTGCTCAGTAAAGAGAAATCTGCATCGTATTCGTCTATCGTCCTGCAGTCCTGCGTCTGGTGCTCGAACCGTTGCCTCAACTCATCCCTCGCCTCCCCTGGAAGGTAATGGGCCTCAAACCTCTCCCTGAAGGTTTTCCACTACACTTCCCCTGTCATATGCCTCTCCTGGACATCCCACCAATCTTGGGCTTAATGAGTCAACTGCCGCTTGACCAACTCTACACATGCCTCTGGGGGTATGCCAGCCAAATTCAAGTCATCCTATGTGTGACACAGCCACTCATCAGCCTCTAGGTTGGTCCCTCTGTCAGAAAAGTACACGGGTTTCAAGGATTAGAACTGCTTGTAACTCGAGGCCTTCGGTGCAGGCACCTTGTGTCAAGCTGCCCTGTCCCCCAACCGCTGCAAGTGGTCCAAAATCCCCATCAGGACCTTCGCCATCAGGGCTGACTCTAAGGTCCGGTCTACCGAGCTACCCGAAGCTCTGGTCTCTCCAGACCCTTCAGGTATCACATCGCCGCCAGACGTCCCGTTCCCTGCCTCCAGACTACAGAGGAGAAACAGAACAAATCTGAATTAGTACCTCATATACATCTTGAAGTGTCGGAGCTTTACCTGTGTCATCCTTACACAATCGCAGTGTGCAGAGACCTGCATGGGCCATCACAAAACCTGTCACGCCTCGGTGCCCAAAAACGAGGAAAGGGGTAACGGCCGCGGTACGGGAGCACCAAGCATTAAGGCGCTACAAGAAATTAGCAGCCACTGCAACTGCTAGAACAACACAGGCAAATAAAGCAGGTGCAAAGTAAAGCATGAACTATAAAGCTCCAGCACATCACAAAATGGTACAACGAGTAGATGGCAAGCAACAAGCGGGAGCGTACGAGTGTACTTCGCAGACCATCTACTATCAACACACCACAACATCATATACTATACATATACCACCACCAGGGGCACGGGGCACAAAAGCTGAAGGGGAAAAGAAAAGTAACTGCTCACAAAAGAAATACCCCGACCACTACACCCGAGCCCTAACTAACCACTCCAGGCTCCTGGCCTGGAAGAGTCGCCCTCAAGGCGTCGGTAGTCCGGCTGGTAAGCTGTCGTCTCTGGACCTATACCTGGAGAGTGGGGAAAAGGGACACGTCATAACGTGTCAAATAGGAAACGCAACCACACAAGCCATATTCACAACACTGCATCAAGGTCCCTAATACTAAGTTTGTTAAATTGATGTTCGTTGTTTGGAACCTAAACATCAGGGGGGGACACAAGGGAGATGGACCTCACCCATTAGGCGGGTGGAAAGAATATCCGACTCTCTGACGTGCTAGCTCGTCAGGAGCCTTCGTAACCCAACCTCTCTCCACGACCCAACAGGGCCACGACCTCGAAAGGACAAAGAAACCTCACACCCCAGAGGGGCACGACCACTCTTCACGGTAGGAGGGCCAAATAAAACGACCTCGAAAGTCCAATCCACACTACGTCCACGTAATGATTTGGTTCCCCGACCCCATTCCCTAAGATGCTCACCCACCTTAAAGTGGAAAGAGACTTCACTGGCTTTCATTTTAATCATTTAACATTTAGCTTTGTATCGGGATTATCTGCAACATAATGGTGTAAAATTTGAATATCCATCTTTCAATGTAACAAATCAAACCAGCATTCTCATATTTAAAGGAAACATCGCTATGGCATGATAATCACTTCATTAACGCCTTCAAGGCGTAAGTAAAATTCAACCTTCATCATCTGCTTAATTAAAAATATAAGAGTATGAACCATAGCTACAAGCAACTCCCAAAAAAACTTGACCTCAACCATCCAAGCACTACTAAATAAAACATGCCATAGAAAAACAACTTCAAGTGTGGTTACTAGTCTCGTTTGGAAGGAAATAGAAGAACAACTAAGGTAGAATGAAAACAATGCATTAATTTAGTTAAAACTTGTAAATTTTGAAAGAGGGTTAATATAAGATTTAAAAATAAATGAAATGTCGTAAGCTTAATTTGTATAATTTCATAAGGGGGTTATTTAATGATAATTGTAAGTGCCTAAGTCTACCATTTTGCTTATTGCTAATATTGACAAAAACCCTCTTACAAAAATCATGATTTTGTCATGGAAGGTAAGTTTTTTTCAAAGGGTTCTTGAACTACTTCATGTAGTAATTCCTAAGTAGTCTTAACTTATTAATAGTTATAGGAAACTAAATTTCTTATTTAAATTGAATGTTCACAAAATTCCATCACTAAGTTCTTGGAAAAGTTCGCTTTCCTATTGAAATGAAACCAACCTGTTATGGAAATCAAAGTTTGCTTAAATGGAACTTGTAGGACCTTGTCAATAATGGTAATTAGGGTTCCTACACTCTCAAAAATCATTTAAAGCTTCTAACGTGAAAGTTGGCAAAACCCTCTTACTAAATATTTCTTTATACAAATTTTTCAAATGGGCTTTCTTGTAAACATGGAATTCTAAGGTAATTAGCTAGTGGCATTTTGTGTAATATTCCTAACTTAAGTTCATAAGGCATAGGATGTTATGGAAATGCTTACAAAATGCTCACAAAAATTTCGGCAGAGTTTCTCATGTACTTATCAAGGTTTCACAATTACAACATAAGTATTATTAAAGGAAACACATGCTATAAACCCAAAAATGGAGAGTCTTGCTCATAGAATCATAGGAGGAATAATAATCAACATCCAAAAACATGAAATCTAACAAAACTAAGCTTGACCCATTTCTCAAATTGATCCAAATAACAACTTTTACCAAAGATGAAAGGACAAAAACATAAAATTCTACACATATCCACAAATTGGGGGTATGATGAGAATCCTACCTTGCTAATGCTTGGGAATGATTGTAAGAGAGCTAAGGATGTCTATTGAGGTTGTGGATGCAAGGGCTCCCCTCTCCTTCTTCCAATTTTTCATTCTCCTTCTCTGCTTTTCTTTCTTTTCTTTGCTTTGTTTTTTTATGTTGCAAGTTTCGGCCCTAAGGGGGGTTCAAACGAAATGCAAGAAAGAGAAAAACAAAAACAAAATGGTTAGAAGAAGAAGCTTGTAGAAGAATGGAGAGAAAAGATATCTTCACGGGTTTACTTTATTTACAAATTTGCCATGCCTACACCTATAATTAAAAAGCCACTCTACTTAGTGGTTAAATTACAAGGGTGCCATTACCAATTAGGTCAGTTCATTATTTCACTATTTATAAGTAGGCCATTGCCTTTTATCCTTTTCACCTTTTTTTGGCAAGTTCCTACAACATTCTCTTTCATTAAAGACCCCTCTTCGAGTATAAATGTAAACTAGTTGGATATATAAGTAAACTTGGTCCAAATTAATGGTTAATGTATGAATTTTCCACATACTTGAAGGTGCAATACTTGTATTATCACTTAGGAGTATTACACCTGTTATCACAAAAAATAACAGTATCTTCACCTTGCTCTTGCTTCAGATCTTCCAGAATTCTCTTCATCCATATTACTTGGCATGATGTATAGGACAAGGCCATATACTCAGCTTCTGTTGTGGAGAGTGCAACTGAATTCTACCTTTTGGTGCCCCATGTGATACATGATTTTCCTAGTAAAAATGTATATCCTGTCATACTCCTTCTATCCTCTTTACTGCTTCCCCAACCAATGTCTGAATATGCTATCAGCTCACAAGTTTCATCTCTGCCATAAAACAGACCAAGTTCTTTCGTTCTTGCAATATATCTCAGCACTCTTTTGGCTACTGTCATGTGAATCACATTAGGCTTATACATAACTCTTGCCAATTGATTTACAGCATATGACAGATCTAGCCTTGTGTGTGCCAAATACATCAAACCTCCCACTATACTTCTGAAATGCTTCTCATTTACTCCAGCAATAGACTCATCTACTACAAGCTTTTCTTTGGCATTGAAAGGGGTTTCCACAAATTTGCAATTTTCCATTTTAAGTCTGTTCCATATAGATTAAGCATACTTCTGCTGAGACACATGTATTATATGCTCTGTTTGTTTGATTTCTAGTACCAAGAAGTAATGCAGCTTTCCTCAATCACTTTTCAAATTCTTGCTCCATTTGTCTTTTAAATTTATCAAGCCAAGAATCTTCATTGCTAGTATAAATAATGTCATCTACATAGAGACATAAAGCTAGAAAATTAGCATTTTCTGACTTGACATAGAGTGTAGCTTCAAAATCACTCCTTGTATAGCCTTGTTTGATCAAGAATTCATTAATTCTTTGGTACCATGCTCTAGGTTCTTGCTTCAATCCGTACAAGGCCTTGTGAAGTTTATAAACTTTTGAGCTCTAATTTTCTTTAACCAATCCATGAGGTTGTTTCACATAAATTTCTTCATTTAATGCACCATTTAGAAATGCTGATTTCACATCGAGCTGTCTAACTTCCCATCCTTTGGAGGCTGAAACTGCAAGTAAGGTTCTTATAGTTTCATATCTGGCAACTGGGGCAAAAGTATCTTCATAAGCTTCTCCATAGACTTGAGTGAATCCTCTAGCCACAAGCCTTGCTTTTAGCTTGTTAATGGATCCATTAGTGTTGTATTTAGTCTTATGTGACCACTTAACATCCACTGCCTTCTTTCCTTGTGGTAGCTCACACAAGCTCCATGTTTTGCTCTTCTCAATGGCATTAATCTCCTCTTGCATGGCTGTCCTCCATTCTCTTCAGCACAAGCTTCAGTAAAATCTGCATGTTCTGCAGTAAAACAAGCAAATAATTCATAAGTCTCATTACAGATATCTCCCAATAATCTTGTCTTCACATTCTGATTTTCACTTAGAGAATTTGAAGAACTGTTGCGGGAACTACCAGCATATGAACTACTAGATGTAGCATTTGGACTATGATTTTTGATATGTAGATTCAGATTTGTGGTACTTGAGCTATGTTTTGTATCTGGCTGAGCTGCTTCAGGCAATGCATCCACTTCCAACCTGTTGTCATCTGCCACAGTTGGTTCCTTTCAATTCCATTCAAATTCTTCAGTTTCAATGAACTCCACATCTTTGCTAGTAATCACACTTCTTGTATTTGGATCATAAGTTTTATATGCTTTGGATTCAATGATATAGCCTATAAATTTTCCCTTCCTACTTTTATCATCAATCTTTCCTCTTACATTGGCAGGCTTCAACACATATGCTTTGCAACGAAACACCTTCATGTTAGTAACTTTAGGCTTGTCTCCATTAAGTGCTTCATAAGGAGTCTTATTCTTCAAATCTGAAGTGAGGCTTCTGTTAATGCCAAATATAGCTGTTGCACTTGCTTCTGCCCAAAACTCAAGAGGCATCATCTTATCCATCATAGCACTCCTATGTAACTCCATAATCACTCTGTTCTTCCTTTCCGCAACACCATTTTGATGAGGCGTGTAACTAGCTGTCAATTGTCTCCTTATGCCATTTTCTTCACAGAAAGCATTAAACTCTCTGCTGCAGAATTCTCCACCTCTATCTGATCTAAGAGTGCCAATTTTGCATACAACGTCCCATCAGCTTCATATTTAAACTTATTGAAGAAACTCATGGCGTTAGACTTTTCTGAAAGGAAATAAATCCAGCAGTATCTACTAAAATCATCCACTACTATCATGAAGTATTTTGATCCACCAAGGGAATTAACAAACATTAGGCCACACAGGTCTGTATGAACCAATTCCAATGGCAAACCAATTTGAATGGCCACACAGGTCTGTATAAAGCTCTCCAATTTGAATGTGAAGGGGCTTTCTTCTTCTGTTGCTTGCCTAAGATACAAGCTTCATATACATGCTTCCATTTAACTTTCTTTAGTAATGGCAAACCATACACTAGCTTCTTTTCAGATAATTCAACTAAGCCAGTCACATTGAAATAGCTAAATCTTTTATGCCAAAGTTCTAAGTCATCTTCAATATGGTATTTAGAAAGTTTGTATTGTAAGGAGCAAGAAACATAACAGGAAACATCTTGTTATTTGTCGTTTTACTCACACAAACAAGTTTCCTCTTCTTCTTATCATATATCCTGCATTGATCTTCATCAAACGTAGCAAAAAGTCCATTCTTCACTAATTGACCAACACTTATCAAATTATGGTTTAGATCATGCACATACAACACATCTTTTATTGATTTTCTCCCTTCATTAGTAAGCACAACAATATCACCAATTCTTTCTACACTAGCTTTCTTATCATTGCTAAGTCTTACATCTCTATCTTTAATAGGTTCAAAATTGATGAATAAATCTTGCTTACTTGTCATGTGATTGCTGCAACCACTATCAACTACCAAGTGAGGGAGTTGTTGACTAGAATATCATCAAATTTTGACATGAACAAGTTGTCAACTTCGCAAGCTTCTTCTACCACATAGTTGACTTGCTCCTTTCCCTTGTTTTCTCTGCTAGCTTGCTCCTTTCCTCTGTCTCCTCTGCAATCCTTCGCATAATGTCCATACTTCTGCCATTTCCAGCACTTTTGAGCTGTATTGTTTTTATACAAACAATTTTCTACTTTGTGGCCAGTTCTTCCACAATGAGAGCGCCCTTTCATCATGGGTTGGGCTTATATCTATTCTGAACTTCTAATCTAGGATGATACATTTGTTGTCTACCAGTTCTTCCACCACTCCAATTACTTCTTCCTCTACCTCCTCTGAAGTTATGTGAGCCATGATACTTGCATGACCACCGAATGGTTTGTCATTGCTAATTGGTGAACTTATTGTCACTTTTGAATGAAAGGCTTGGTTTATTCCTTCTTCATCATTGCTTCTGTTGAGTCTATCCTCAGAAGCAAAAAGTGAGCCAAGTAGATCACTTGTTGTATAAACAAGGAGGTCTTTTGATTCCTCAATTGCTGCTGCTACAAAATCAAATTTTCATGTCAAACTTCTCAAAACTTTCTCCAACTACCATTGGCTCAGCAAGAACTTCACCCAATGACCACATGACGTGCGTTTATATTTCATATATTCACGCACGTTTTCTTTTGTGTTTTTTCGTTGTTTTTCGATGTCTTGTATTCGTTTTCTCGTGTTTTCTTGTTTTCTTTCACTTTTCCGTGTTTTTGTATATTTGCAGGAGTTTACCGGCGTAGGGGACATAAAACGACGATATCATGAGTCCCTGGAGCAACAGGAGGAGTCACACGTGATCCAGGGGGTCAAACGACGAAGATCGCATCTTTCAGCCCCTCACCCGATCGGTTGGTCATTTCCAACCGATCGGGTGATGCACGCGTGCACCACCCGGACACAAGTTGGAGCGGCCAAGAAGTCACCTGGTCGGTTCAGAGACCGGTTCAAATGCCCCAACTCTATGGATTTTTGATGCTGAATGCCAACCGATCGGGTGACCTTCACCCGATCGGTTCACCTGTAGCCGATTCTCCGAAGCCATCACACGGAGAGCTCAACCGACCGGTTCACCCGACGGCACGAAGATCCAACCGATCAGCTTCAACCCTCAACCGACTGTGCCGTATGACCGGGTGAAATCCTATTCTGAGCTGCCGAAGAACGAAGCAGGTCACCCGATCGGGTGACTTTTCACCCGATCGGGTGATATCGTATTCTATATATAGGACCCCTAGGTTTTTTTGAGAAACGGGAGTTGTTATTTTTGATGTTTTTTCTCTCTCTCTCGACGGCTGCAATTTTTCAGATATTTGTAAGTTTTCCGATCTTTGTTAAACTTTAATATAGTGTTATTACCATTGCTCTTACTGCTTTTCAATCGCCCGATCATGTTTCTAACGGTCGATTTCGATTTAGATCGCTTTTTACTAAATATGTGTGAGTAGTTCCCAAATCTGGGATTTTGGTAGAAACCCCTTCGTGGGCTCTCCCAGATGCGTCCATATGACTAGGAAATCGATAGGGATTAGGAATCTACCGGTTACGCGGGGTGTTTTATTGTCATCGGCGGGAAAAAGACCGCCTTTGACCGTTGGGCCAAGGGGGAATAAACTTGGCGGTTAACTCCCTAGCCATAGCTCACGCCCTTAGCGTAGACGTCAAATCCTAGCGCACGGGAGCGGCAGGATGAGGCGTTGGGAGTTATCGTTGCGACCTTAGTGTTCCCGGAGTCGGTCAGTGTTAATGGACACGGGAGTGCCCACTGACCGAACCCGGGAAGTCCGGCGTATCATCTTGGGCACCGACCGGAATATCGGGCCCATGGGACGCTGGTACCACTTTCAAAGGCAACGTCTCACCATTAGATCCTAATTCCAATCGCTATCCTACCCGTAGGCCGTATCGGCGAGAATCGCACGATAGGGTGGAAACCGAAGTCCCGGGTTTTCTCTTTATATTGTTTATCCCTTACATTCCATTTACTGTGACAACCCATTATCTGATTCGGGCTAGCTCGCCCATGGGGTGAATTTGGTCCTTCTTGACACAAGCACAACCACGCCTCCCTGAGTTCGACCCCCAAGCCACGCAACGATACCGTGCGCTTGCAGTTACAAATATTTAAATCTCACGCCCCCAATTATACATTGCACACTTGCATGCACGCAAATGCGGGGGACGTCAAGCTTTATGGCGCCGTTGCCGGGGAGGCAACGTGCTTGTTATTTTAGGATTTCATGAACCCTTGAGTCTAGCTCACATCCCTACCTCGCGATAATTCTCGCATTCTTATTTTTCTATTTCCATTTTATTCTTTAATTTTTATTTTTATTTTTATTTTTTATTTCATCTGTTTCTTTCACACTTTTCGCTTCACGGGTGTTTGTTGTTTTTAATGCGCAGGAGTTCAAGAAGTCTCAACGACTTGATTCTCGTTGACCCTGAGATAAACGCCACCCTAAGGCGTCTTGCCACAGAGAAGCGAAGAAGAGAGGATCCTAAAACCATGGGGGAGAACACCCCACCTCACAAGTCCCTGTTGGAGTACTCGATGCCATCCATCGAGTCTACTTCCGCCATCCGTCCTCCTGCTATTACGGCGCAAAGCTTCGAGCTTAAGCCATCTTTGGTGACGTAGATCCAATAGGATCAATTCTCGGGGGCACCCATGGAGAGCCCCATTGAATATTTGGACTCCTTCTTGAAAAAATGTGACACCTTCCGGATAAATGGTGTCACAACTGAGGCGATCCGTCTGAAGCTATTCCCCTTCTCTCTGCGAGATAAGGCCAAGTTGTGGCTTAGGGGGAAGGACCCGAATACATTCACAACCTGGGAGAAGCTTTCAAATGCTTTTCTGACGAATTTCTTTCCTCTGGGGAAGACCATGAAACTGAGGAGTGAGATCTCCTCCTTCTCCCAGGCCAGCCACGAGTCCTTGCATAAAGCTTGGACGAGATATAAGGAAATGCAGCGAAGATGTCCCCAACATGAGCTCCCCAAGTGGCAGATCATAAATCTATTCTATAATGGGTTGAGGGACGATTTAAAATCTTTCATGGACGCCGCGGCTAGAGGGTCCTTTATGTCAAGAAGCGAAGAAGATGTCAGACAGATTCTAGAGAATATGGCATCAAACAATGAGCGGTGGTGTGACGAGAGAGCCACACCTAGATCTGGGGGTATCCACAAGGTCGAGGACGTCGACAAATTATCCAGCAAGTTTGACTTGCTGTCGACCCAGATCTCTGCTTTGATGGTAGGCGCCGGTGGCGCCGGAGCGCAACAGATTACTGCGGTGGAATCTGAAGTCTTTGGAGAATTCGACGGTGGTGACATCTCACCACCGTTGGACCAGGCAAGCACATTATTTTACAATCCTACAGGGAATGCGCCTTTTTCACCACAAACCAACTCCAACCCGGCCTACTCTCCAAACAACCGGAATCATCCCAACCTTAGTTACCGGGCACCGTATCAGCCGCCGCCGCCTCTACAGCAGCAACAACAGATATATCAGCCTGCTAGGCCTCAGCAGCAGCAGTTTCAGCAGCAGCAATTTCAGCAGCAGCAACCTCCACAATAATATCATCAATATGCTCCCATGAATCAGCAACCAGTTCAGCAACAGCAGCAATATGGCCAACAGAGGGCCATCTCTCCGGTTGAGTCCCTATTGACTCAGTATATATCCAACCAGGAGAAGATAAATCTGAAGCTGGAAATGGGACACCGGGCTCTCATGGACCAAGTAACCCAGCTGGGGTTACAAGTGGCGAACCTTTCAAGGTCGCAAAACTTATTGCCGCCACAACCGGAGGTGAACCCGAGGGGAGCAAATCAGACCTTGGCACTCACACACGAGCATGCGAACGTGTCCGCTATCTTCTTGAGGAGCGGAACACAAATCCCCACTAGAGTGCCCCCAAAGGAACCGGAAGCACCATTGGTTGTGGAGCGACCGATTGACAAATTAAATGACGTCGGTGCTTCGTCGTCAAAGCCAACTACTACGGAGGAAATCCATGAAGAGGAGAAGAAAAAGGATGAGGAAGGGAACCTTAGGGTATTCAAGCCCGTTGTGCCATTTTTGCAACGGTTGGCCCAGGCCCAAATAGACAAGAAGTATGGCAAATTTTTTGCCATGGTCAAAGATCTAAGCTTGCAAATCCCCTTCCTTGAAGCTATAGAGACCATACCATCCTACGCAAAATTCCTCAAGGATTTGGTGACAAAGGGTTCTAGAAAGGAGAAGGTCGTTCTGACGACAGAATGTAGTGCTCTTATCCAGCGAGCAAATCCTCCTAAGCTTAAGGACCCGGGGAGCTTCTCTATCCCTTATGCGATCGGGGAGGTAAAGATACATCGTGCGCTCGTCGATCTTGGAGCGAGCGTCAGTTTTATGCCCTTGTCGCTGTATAAGAGGATAGGAATGGGTGAATTGGAGCCCACCGGAATGACCTTACAGATTGTGTACCGTTCATTAAAATATCCGGTGGGTGTTGTTGATGACCTTCCTGTCAATGTTAGAGGGGTGCATGTGCCTGTGGACTTCATTGTCATGGACATGCCTGAGGATGCACACACTCCCGTCATTCTTGGACGGACTTTCATGGCCACTGCCAGTGTATTAATCGATGTGAAGAATGGGAAACTTTCCCTAAACGTCGGCACCGAAAAAGTCGATTTTGACTTGGGGTTTTCGATGAAGCACCCCGATCCCCCAGATGATCCAAGATGCAATGTGTTGGAGTTAGAAACAGAGAGATCTGCGGAGGAAAGCTCCTGGGAAATTCTTTCGAGAAATCCCCCCGATAGCTTGGGGAACTCAGAAGAACCAGTCGGCCCGAAGAAAAATGATGTTGCTGGGATAACGGATGCGGCGCACACGATCCCTCCCGGATTCCCAAAGGCTCCTCCTACAAGGAGAAAAGGCAAAAAGCCCATGGGGCTCACCGGGGATGAGGTCCGGATCCTTAAACGAGTGGCGGTGGACGCCAATATGAGGGAGAAGCCCCCGGACCCCGTCAACAAAAGGAGAGTCGTCGAACAAGTTTTCTTGTCGCCACCGGCTACACCAAAACCTACCAGCTGTGAAGTTGAAGCGATGCCAAACTTTGGGCATCACCCGTATCACCCACCTTGAACATCATCTACGGGCGTCGAGCTAACGACGTTAAACAAAAGCGCTTCATGGGAGGCAACCCATGCTCTAAACCTTTGTTTCCAATTTTTAGGATTAATTTTAACTTTATTTTATATATTTTAATGTATAAATCCAGCCGCAAGAACTTCCGTTGAGGGACTAATGCCATTTGTGGACTTTTGCAGAAAATAAGGCCCCAACCGATCGGTTGATAACTCAACCGATCGGGTGGATGTATCAGCTGCTGGCCGTATCAGTCGCTCAACGAACCGATCGGGTGAAGATATGCGAGACCGGTTGGCAGACCGGGTGAACTGGGCTGAATTCTCGTGAATTTTTTAGAGATGATCAACCGATCGGGTAATGAGAAACATGACCGGTTGACTGACCGGGTGATCTGCACCAAACTTTCGGGAAAATGGTGTGAGGCGGCGAACCGATCGGGTGACCTTCACCCGATCGGGTCACCTGTAGCCAACTTCCAGCAATATTTTCGGCCTTAAAGTAAACCGATCGGGTGACATTTCACCCGATCGGTTCGACTTAAAATCCTATATATAGCCGGGCTCTGCCCGTTCGTTCCCCATCGCCCGATTTCGATTTTTCCAAACGCCGTTTCGACTCCTCCGCCTTCGCCTGACCTCGTTCTTCCTCTCAGCCGACCTTGATCGATCTCCCCACTCTCCTTTTACATCTCTCCATCGAATTCTCCCCCTTCTTCTTCGATTTCGCCCACACACAAAGCCCTAATTTTCACCCATTCTCCCCCATTTTCTAAATTTGCTGGAAGGATTCACCGTGGCTTCACACGTGCTCCTGTTGCGTTGCGTTAGGGCGTCTACGAGCAACGATCTTCATCTCAATTGGGTAACCTCGCTCCCTAGCTCAATTTTTATTTTGCCCAAGAATTTCATTTTGCTAGTTTGCCATGTTGGTGTGTATTCGTCGTATTTTGCACACACTCACATACACACACGTCTCCTGCACAATGCCTCCTCGTCGTGCTAAACCCACCCGATGCGCTCGTCGCACATAATCCACCGCCCAACCCACCACCACCACCAATTCATCCACCACCCCACGCCCCTCTGACCCCGTTTACATTGGCGATGCCGAATACGAGGTGTCATTCCATGATGACGACCATGCTGACCGGTTCATGTCCATGCTCCTCCTAGCAGGAGCTGGTGGTCAGGCAACTCAGCAGTCAGTCGAGCGTGACCTGCCCGTCCTTCAAAGCCTCATTCGTCACATTCGCACTGACCCCCCCGATGTCTCCGAGCTTCACATCCCACCTCCCACCACTCCTGGTCCTCAGCACAGGCCCCCATCACCACCCCCAGAGGGTGGTGCCTCTGCTTGATACTTTCCCATCCAGCTTTTGCCTCCCCCTATTTTTAGTGCCCATATGTCTTTGCGGGGCCCTGCTTTACCACTGCTAGGGGAGGACCCATTCACGTGTCGAGTCCCTTCCTTTTTATTTTTATTTCTATTCTTTTCTTTTATTGACCTCCCCCTTGCATATCTCTGCTTATTCACGATCACATCTTTTTGCTAGCGCTATCTCGTCTAGCTTAGGGGAAGTCAAATTTTTTCTGTGTGCTTTCGTGTGTCGGTTTTCTTTGTGTGTTTGTTTATATGTCGTGTCGTGTGATTTTCTTCTTTTTATTTTATTTTATTTTCTATTTTTATGTTGTGTGGTGTTATTTTTATTTTTTATTCTTATTCTCAGTTTTGTTTGTGTGATTTTCTTGTCTTTCGTGTCTTTTTGTGTCGGTGGGTATTCCCCCCCCATTTTCTTTGCCCTCCCGTATTCACTTTTATTGCATTGAGGGCAATGCAAACTTCAGCTTGGAGGAGTCGCACTTTGTGCATCATTTGAGTCTATCTTTTTCGTTTTTGAGTCTTTTTCATCATGTTTATTATTTTTCGCTTCTTCTTTTTCATCTCCTCCTCCTAGAGATGAACCCTGTGATGAATTGCCACAAAATCACACACGCCTAGCATGGCATCGATAATCACATTCACTAACCCTAGGATATCGAGTCCTCTTGTATTTCATGCATCGTGGGTCCACTTAGCTTTTTGTGGGTCGTGTGTCGTGCCCAGCTGTTTGGTGTGCTTCTACTTTGTGATTTTACTTTATATACCTGTCCAGGAATGACCCCTAGATTATCACGCTTCAATTTGAATATGCGGTATTTGTTTCTCATGTCTGCTTCTGTATGATATATATATATATATATATATATATATATATATATATATATATATATATATATATATATATATATATATATATATATACTAGTCATAACCCGTGCCCGCGGGCACGGTTCATTTAAGATTTTTCCCCCGTGAAATCTGTGTTCCCAAAAAAATATTTTCACGGCCAAAATTTAAAAGAAAAACAAAGTAGCGTAAAAATATTTAGCGATACGGGCGCCTTCGACGCGGAACAACAAATTCGGCGTAGGCGCCTTCGACGCGGAACAACAAATTCGACGCTGGTGCCTTTGGCACTGGCAAAAATACGCCTTCGGCGCAGATGTCTTCTGTTGGTTCAAAAATATATATTGCATGTGGATACACATACATGTAAATGTGTGCGTACTTATGGTGAAACAATTCTTTTAAACAATTATTTTAGGAGCATGTTGTGTTGTTACGATGGAACGTTTAGGTGGCTGCGGGCTCCATCGTGTGTACCATTACTCCACAGATATTACGAAAATAGACTTGGCTTTAGCCATGAATGATCAAGGGACAATGTAGGTTCAGTGTGATGTGAGCACAGTGACGATGGAGGGGTTTTATAAAGGGTGGAAAGTGCATCAAATAGGTGTATGCAGGTTACAACTTGACAAATGTCTCTTGGTTTTCCAGCTGGCTTTCAATCTCAGCCCGCACAAAACAATGCGACCTGCAATGTGCCTCTGCATATTCCGCCTCTTTAAGAAACGTGTGGGTATTAAAGCACAGCCTGCCTCTTTGATGAATGTGTGGGTATTAAATGCTGATGCATTCAATTTCAAAAAAGCAATTTGTTCTCCCAACAAATTTTCTCCCAAACCAAAAATTTTCCCTCCAAAATTTGATGTGACATTGCCACATAGGATAAGTTCAAAAACAGCTCTCAATTGTAATATAGACTTTCCCCCGCCACATAGGATAAGTTCAAAAACGGTTCAATTAAGATTTTCCCCCGCAAAATCTTTGTTCCCCAAAAAATTATTTCCACGGTCAAAATTGTGCGGAACAAATTAGCGTAAAAATATTTAGCGACCCGGACGCATTCGACGGGGAATAACAAAATCGGCACAGGCACCTTCGGCGCGAAACAACAAATTCGATGCGGGCGCCTTCAGTGCGGAACAACAAAATAGGGTAAAAAAATTTAGCGGGCGCCTTCGGTGCGGAACAACAAAGTAGTGTAAAAAAATTTAGCGGGCGCCTTCGGCCGCGGTTCATTTAATATTTTTCCCCGCATAAAACACAACAATTAGCAAACGCATTCAGTTCTTTTGCATTCAAATGTAGATAGATTTCAATTTGATTTTTAAAACATGTCTGGCAATGATATAATTTAATCCACATTTTTCAGGAATCAAATTAAACAGCAAAAATCACTCCTTAAACGTTCCCATGTACAACAAATGATCCTAATGCTAGTTCTCTGTACATTCAAGCAACCAAATTCCCTATTGCTGATGCTCCTTCAATAAGCAATCTGACATGCAATTTGAGACTGAAAGGGCAGAATCTGAACTCGATATCCCATACCTTTCTGAATTTCAAAATCTACCACTTCATCATCCCTCTCCGTGCATGTATCATATGATATGAGCTTCCCTGCCACCACGAAGTAAACCAACTCCAACTCTAGATGGAAAGCCAAGAACCTTCCTGAATCCAGTTTTATCATACACAAAAAGTGCTTTTGCTTTCATTTCATCAGCCAGCTTTAAGTGCCTAACTTCTTGAATCCAGTTTTAGCATCGATGTTGTCATGGCCTAAAGCCTGCTTGCTGTTGGATAGCTTCTTACAGAGTTCATCCTAGAATTTCTCACTCCTGCAAGATGGATTAATTATATAATTATACAACTGATCTCTTAATGTAGATGTAAAATTGAGTCCCAAATCTAAGCATCTATAAAGAAATTTGATAACATAAATATGACTCATACTCTACTATAGACAATTTGGAACCTATGGCCATGTGAATTTTCTAAGACAACCTTATAACTTACTTATTTTCAGGATTATAATACTTAAAAGTGATAGACAATTTGGAACCTATGGCCATGTGAATTCTCTAAGACTGCCTTATAACTTGCTTATTTGTTTCTAGTAAGAATATTTGTTTCTGGTAAGAATATTTTCATGTTAGAACATAAATAAAACTGACTTGCATTCAGAATCACAAACTTATTGCTCAAAACATGAGCAAGTTTGTTCTCCAAGTACAAAAAGTATCATATCACTCACCTAGCTCCATCAAACCCAGCTCCATCA
Source organism: Scilla litardierei (assembly GCA_030789695.1). Classification (NCBI taxonomy): domain Eukaryota; kingdom Viridiplantae; phylum Streptophyta; class Magnoliopsida; order Asparagales; family Asparagaceae; genus Scilla; species Scilla litardierei. The sequence goes on along the minus strand of CM061132.1, from coordinate 79,729,272 downwards.
AACTTGTACATGAAAGGGAGAAAAATATAAATAAATACATTATCTTGAGAATTATACACATAACGTGCCCGAGGATTTCTACTATATTCATAAAGCTGATGTAGTTTGTTTCCAAGAATCTAAGTTGAAAATTGCTTCTGATCAGAATCTTAAATCTGTTGGGATCAGGAGAAACTGACTTACTGGTTGGAATGTTAATTAGGCAGTTGGTTCAGCTGAGGGATTATCAATTGGATAGAATTCCCAGTAGTTTTTTGGAGTTTTAATTAGGCAGTTGGTTCAGCTGAGGGATTATCAATTGGACAGAATTCCCAGAAATTTAAAAAACGGTTAGAGATGGTGGGAGGTCATTCACTTTCTATTGTCCAACACAGTAAAAAAGATCAATCAGCCGATGTATCGGCCTGGTCAGCCTTTCCTACGTCAATCCTAATGAGTTGCCAATATTGATGCAAGTGCAATATAAATGTATGTAGTGCAATATAAATGATGCAAGTTGTTCGAAATGTGAATGCAGGCAGCAAATCGTTTAATCCACACAATACTACTCAATGGAGAATGAAACAACAATGTGATCAGTTGTCTCAAGTTAATCCAACTGTTTCACAACGGCAACGACCAACTGCAGATTTACATGTTACAATACCATAAAAACACATCATACCAAATAAGCATCAGCGTAACACCATTTCTTGATGCAAAGAAAGAACTGTACTTGAAATTTCATAGATAAATATGATAAAGCCTTGAAATTAAAACACATGCAAAATCTCACAAAAGATCCATCTTCAAGCAAGCACCAAGTACTATGTCTGCAACGATCATATGTAATTATGATCAACTAATCAACCTAATAAGATGTAGACCTCAATAATCTATACATGCTGAACATAAAAAACTTAAATTCCAAATAAAAACTACTTTCACTGGTGTGAATATTCTGAGGGAAGTTTCCTAATATAAAAGTAACTATGACGACTAAATAAACAAATGGAATCGGCAAAAATATTATTGAAGTTGGGCCAAAATTTTCTTTTGGTTTCTCCTCGTCATGCATAACTTAGTAACAACAGTAGGCAGAGCCAAAGATATGAGGAAGAAGATGCATGGGAAATCCAAAAATACTGATTCCGACTGAATATACACAGCCCAAAACACATGATATGCCTGATGTGCGTGAATTGAGTCCATTTCCGACTGATGAACAATCTTGGTGACGAAGCTGGAATGTGATAATTAAAACTCTAAAAGGCTTGAAATTTCCCATCTTCCCTCTGGTTTGTTTGTTCTCCTTGTCACCACCTTTGTTTCTTCATAGAGGTGAATCTAGTGATTCCAAAGTTCGACCAAAATGTTGAAGTCATATATATTTTGTTAGACCGATGAAATTAAAATAACAAACATCCATGCATTTGTTCAATGAAAAAAGTAGTCCTGCGAGCTTTTCATGGCTGTATTCTTCTTTTTTAACTTTGTACTTTGATAATTGTTTCAAAACAGAAGCAAACTACCTTAACTTTGTACTTTGATAATAGTTTTATTTAGGCCTATAACAATCATATATGTTTTTTCAAATCGGTTCAAATTTTGGTCTATAACAATCCTAATCAATTAATAATACCCAATAAAAACTTACCTTTCTCAACTTAGTATAAAATATATTCAATACTTCTCCCTTATGTCCTAAATTTTCAGGTACATAAATCCTTCTGACCCAACCAAAAATTCTTTTGAATAAATTTGTACTCCAAGCCATTTAAATCAATTGAATAACATCAAGTAGTTCATAGGATTCATGTTCATTGAATTCAATCCTAATGTCATATGCCAATCACTGAAACTGAATATGTTAAGCTCTCAACTCAGTAATTAGATGGAAATATACCCAAAAGCTTGCAAAAAATGTATAATATATACAGAGCATATAAATCGTTTCTCATGAATCAGTTATGATACTATCCTAATAAATAATAAGATAACCAAGTGCACATAAATAGAGGTCCCAAGTATACACAGGTTATACTATTTCATAGGCTATACTATTTCATATTCTAAGTTGCCAATAAATTAGGAAAAAAACCAAGTATACACAGGTCCCAAGATAACCAAGTCCATATAAATAGAGGTCCCAAGTATACACAGGTTATACTACTTCATAGGCTATACTATTTCATATTCTAAGTTGCCAATAAATTAGGAAAAACATAGGACACAACTTATTGCATTAAGAAGAACCAAAATTAAAGAAAACACATGCTATACTTAGTGAAAACATGCAGTTCCTCAAAATTAATCAAACCGCAGTTTCACAACTTATCTCAGCGGTTCAGGATCTTCAGGCGAAAAGAAAGCACAGGCTGACCCGAAGTTCCAATCCGCACCTGAAAAGAAAACACATGTGAAAAGCAATTAAGGATGCAAATCTGGACTTTTGAGAAGTTCAAGTTAAGCTACCATACTTAATGATTTGGTTATGCTTGCCATATCCATCACAGGTTCATTTGCATACCCTTTATATAGATCATCAGTAAGTTCAAGTTAAGCTATCATTTACTTATAGGATATGAGAAAAAGACGGTGTCCTTACACAATGGAAAATAAGAGGTGCACCAGGGCCTGCATCAAAACATAAATAATCACATAAGAAAACAACAAAAGGAGAACACTTTAAAGCTTTCAGTTCATCATTAGCATGTGAAATTTATAATTGAAAAAAGAATGTGTGTGCAACTTATATATTGGTAAAATGAAAATTTAAAGCCTAATTGGGCTGAAACGTAAATATGCACATGAGCAACACCAAGTTTGTTTTCTGCATTGTCATACTGCAGACAACAAAACCCATTTTATGTTGTTGCATTGAATTAATCTCATGCATGAGATGAATCATTACTGCTGCATCATATCTACTTTGTGCATATGAGGTTGCATTTTTAAAGCTGATAATGTAATTTTCCATATAACCATTGAAAGGATTACCACCAACATTGGCTGTGACAACTGCATCTATAGTCTTGAAAAGTTGCCTACTATAAACCGTGGTGTTAGTCATACAAAGTTGTCACATACTGGAAGTTGTACTTTGTTGTGATACTTTGTTGTGATATGGAGAATACCAGTACACTATAAACTGAACATAAAAGCCCCAATAAATGAGAGAAAGACTAAAAGCCCCAAAAAATGAATCATGCCAAAGAAATTAAGTACCTATCTCAAGGTCATGCCAGGGATGTGTGGCCACAGATCTTCTATACAATGAGGAAAGTATTCTTTCATTAAGGGAAATGACAGGTTCAAAGTGTGATTCCGTCAAAAACTCTCTTCCAGCATCCGCGACTGCTCTTTCGACAGCCGGAGCTTCTTCGACTGCTGTCTGCAGCCTTCACCGTCTTCCTCCAGGCCTCCTCCGCCTCCGCCGCCGACAGGTTTATGTCCAGGTCCTTCATGTAGTTGCAGGCAACACCCTCTACATTCCAAAAATTACAACCATCAGACCCCATAAAAACTTCTTTATACCAAGAACCCTCTACAATCTAAATTTACATGTGCCCTTTTTGCACTGGAAGTTAAAAGTGAACCCAAAAAGGCTAAACACAAAAATAGAATAATCTAACATGACACCAGAGCATGTAAAATTTTGATGATTTCAACAAAAAGTATAATCCCTGCTTAAAAATGTAACTTTGCCTCTTTTAGGTAGTAAACATATTCAAGTAAGAAGAAGTTAAGACAATTTCTTACTTTGTCTATAAGGAGTCTATGATTATGTTATACTGGGATCCACATTCAATTGAGATAACCTTATTTTAGTTACACAACTCATGAATCCTTCAATTACAAATAAATTGTTCATGTGACCCCCTAGAGAACCTATAGAACAATGCAATTCAGTTTGTAGGCTTAATTTTTGTCTAGACCATTTTTAGTGTAGCAAATAGAATAATCTTTGGCTTTCACTTGCCTCTAAAATGATCTGAAGTATATATAAATAACTTATATTCACACTATTTCCCTGATCGTAAGCTAGCACACCCATTAAAGACTCAAAATCCATTACAAATATACAATTCATCGCAAAAAAATTCTTAATTTGTTTCTTAGCATGACTCATTTTTCTCTCTTTTATCAAAAAAACGTAAGTCCATACAAATTTCCATCTTGTTCTCCCCTGAACAAAGTAAAAGTTGAAACCCACACAGTAAGCATGGCATGCTTGTGATCACTAAAGATGCCAGCCAAAATGATAACTTTATTGGTACAACCACAACTAATCTCATAAAAACATTCCGAAGTGTATAATAGATGATCCTATATGGATATTTTGTGAATTGTTTGTAATTCTAACCTTGTTGTCATCCCTAAGTGTATCATCCATGTCTGTAATTCTAACCTTTTGTGCCAATACTAATCGTTAACTGTTTGGTCTGTTATTAAGCCATTGCTACGTTTATGTTGCGCATTGCACTAAGCTGCACCGATACAATCAAACCTTGTTATGGTCACTTAATGATAATGATCTCATGGCTTCTAATAACATTTAAAGAATAATACCAAACAGAAAGCCACATGTTATGGAATAATAATGTAATAATCTTTAACCGTAAATGAGGCATAAGAAGCAAGTCTAGATATACATGTCTATAAGTCTAAAAATCATTGATGAACCTTGAGTGGTTGTTGCTTACCAAAAAGAGAATCCCTTGCAGCCTCCACTACAGAGGAAAAATTTATTATCATAGGAAGAGATGAAGCATCCATTCTATATTACCACAAAACTGAATTTCCACAAAATTTCCACAAAATTTCCAATTTCCATAAATATTTCAGGTTACTGTCATCATGACGTTCACATTCAAATTCAAAAAAAATTCAAAAAACATTTCCTGAACACTGCACAATGCAGACAAAAAACTGAATTTAAGTTTCCATGAACTAAAAAATCAATATTCATTCATAAATGTAGTATAGGTGTCACAAACAAATTGCAAAACATTTCCATGAACGGATTTCAATGGTTCCATGTCTAACATCTGACATAAATACATATGCATCAAAAAAATTATATAACACAAAATACACTGAATAATATATCTACCAAAGAAATTATATGCAAAAATCAACATGAGTTTAAATATTGATCAGGTGAAAAAAAACAATAACTTGACTCTCTCAATAATTCAAAAAAAAATCATTTGGAAATCTCCAGAAGTTGGAGCTATTAAGCAAATCTCTATAATTAGAACAAAATATCATATAAATAACAGAAGTTTCTAATCAATTAAATCGTGATGATGATTAAGCTAATTCACATGAACCTTAAGTAAGGACTGAAAATTTGCAGTTCAAGCATTTTCTGTAACTTCATGCAAACAACCATGTCCATGAACAACCAAGACAAAAGAAGGTTGCTTTTTCTGTAATTTGCATATCATGATTTGTTTTACTTGTTGTTTTCCTGAACAGGAGAGGGTTTCTTTACATAGCTTGCCAACAGCAAAAAAATGACAGATTTCTACGACATGAACAGACCTCAAAAATCACTCACAAAGTATTGTTGTTTAGTAAAAGAAATATCCAATAACATCAAAAATGTACCATGATGACAAAAATGTATAATTGTTTACTAAATCGTTGTTTAGTAAAACAAAGTATCGTTGTTTAGTAAACCAAAATGCATCAGTTGCATACTCAAGTTCAATAGTAATAGAATATCGTCCCTTTGCAATCTGATCCTGGGCAGTCTTCATATGGGCAAGGAAAGGATTTAATAATCTAGAAGCAAGCTTTTGTCTTCCCATTTGCTAGGATCGCCAAATCATACCTAATAACAAATCAATGGTCAATCATAAACATCAAGCTGAAACCAATCTAGCAACAATTAATAATGCCAAGCTTGCAACATTCCACAACAAATATTGCAGCTAATTTTTGAATCAATATGACAAAAACTTTCCTCCAGATGAATGATCACAAAAGATTAATCAAAACTACCATCTTGGCAAATAAAAGAGACAAATCAATAAACAATCTAAGAGGTTAACACGTGATGTCCATTGGAGATCTAGTTTTGGTCTTTAAGATAGAGTGAAAATGGTACCAAAGAATCCAACTTTATCATTAGAGAATGACAATTGATCATCAAAAAGGGGAAAGATCTGAACAAAGGGGAATGACAATGCCAGGACAGCAAGACTTACCACAAATCTTCAAGAAAATGGGTCCATCTTTAGCTTGAGGATAATCAAGATACTCATGGTACTGCTGATTGAATATGTGATGATCCTGTATAAGTAAATTGTGAGATTTTTTCATTGAAACAAAACATCAAACACTTATGAGAACTTTTCATTGAAACAAAACATCAAACAAAAAGAAGCGTTCGGCTTTAGGAGGCTACAAATGGTAAATATATATAACATGGACAGAATTTATACATGTAAATATATAGAAATTTATAGCATATAATTTATATAATGCAAAATATGTGCTTTACATGCACTTCAAGCCTGAAATTTACAAAACAGAATTCATAGAACAAATTTATACGGAATATTGGTCATTAATACATATTTATGTGCTCATCTTCTGAAGAAGAAAATTTACAAAACCAAGGCTGATAATACCATGGTCCCAACCTACATGCATTTTAAGACTGACATTTATAGAACAAAATTTTGCATTTTATAAGTATCAAAATATATATAACATGACCAAAATCTTGTAATAGAATAGAAATTATACATGTATATATATAAATTTATAGAACAGAATTTATAGATTTATAGAACTATAAATATATATCATAGAATTTTGGCCATATAAACAGATGTGCTTACCTCGTTGAGCCACCTCCTTGAGATTAATGTGTACAAAAACTCTTAACCCAATAGAAACTGGCAGGGAAAATAAAAACTCTACCAGTTACAAAAACTACTAAACCAAAAATCAAGCTTTTCGCGAGAATAAGGTGCTCGCCTTTTTGGTAGATTGACCAAGCTTGACCTTGTGAAAGATTAACCGAGATTCCTCCATGATTAATCAAGCTTGAGAGATTAACAAAGCGTGGGCTTTGAGTGATTAACATAGCGTTGGATTTGAGATAGAACAGAGCTTGGGATTTGAGAGAGAAGAAAAATTGGTGGCTGTTTTGACTGTAAGAGAGAAAATTAAAATGTTGAGCTTTTTACCCAGGGATGAGAATCTGGTGGGTATATTAAAATTAATTTAGATATATAGGTTAAAATTTTTCTCTTCATTGAAATTTCTCTTCATAACAAAACATGAAATTTTCTATTCTTAGCAAAACATTTCTCCGCTTCAGCCATTTTCCCTTTTCCCTTCAAAGTTGAAATTTTATCTACATAACAAACCACATTACAAAACATGAAATTTATGAAAGTGTGTACCAATGCATTAATATAACATTTATGAAATTTTTGGCAGCACAATGCTTTAATATAACATTTATAACAATTTTTGTAAGTAAAACATATGACAGAAATGAACATTGAACCCACATGTGCTCACCTAAACCATGAACCCACATCACCTCTGAGGCATTCCATCAAACACCTCTATTGCCTCCTCCAGCTTCCCCATCCTTGAGTACCCACTAACCATCGTTGTCCACGTCACCACGACCCTCTCGGCCATTCCATCAAACACCTTGCACGCGTCTTCATCAACCTCAAACCCAAGAGTTAGGAAACCCAATTGGTAATTTTTGAAGACAAAACTGAAGGAAGGATATAAAAAGATGAGATTTTTACCTGGTATACGATGATGAACTTGGAATCAAAGAAGAGGAAGATGCCCCCATCGCTGCTGTTGCCTAAAAAAGCTGGAGAGCTTTGTTCTAATAAAGCTGGAGAGGTCTCTGAGGCGGATGCCTTCCATTCCTGGGTTCCATCAGATGGGCGTATCGAGGTAGCCATTTGTGAAGTAGCTCTTCTTGATGTGCTAACCGAGGTAGAAGATGTTGCTGCTCTTCTTGATGTGCTTGCTCATCGTGATAATGGAGGTAGAAGAAGATGGCGAGGAGCTCTGTTGAGATGCTTGAGCTTGGCGAGCAAATTTTCTTGCAGAGAAAGCATGTGTGACGTGAGGAAAATGTTTCCCTCTAATGTGATTACGTTTGGGAATTGAGAGGTGATCAAAAAAAATTTCCCCCCATTTGTTTTGAGCAAAATTTTCCCTCTACTGTGAGTACGTTTGATTTCAAATTTTTTTATAAAAATGATTTGATTTCGTATCTCAATGTTAGGCTCTGATATGAGTTGATTTGATTTGATTTTCTTATATCCAATATCTCATAACTCAATTTCTCATACCATATATACAATCTATATTAACATCACACCCAATTACACATAACCAAAACCAAATTCTCTTATCCTTTATCTCTTATCCATTATCTCTTAACCAAAATCTCTTATACAACAATACACATATCCACATACAACAATACACATAACCAATATCTCTTATCCAATTTCTCTTATCCAATAACCCATGATAACATCCCTGTTTTATAATATAGATATATATCGTATACTTCATTTCGCATGTGTCGGGATTTCACAACTAAGGATCAGGATAACTCATTTATCCCATCTCTAATTAGCGAGAATAGCTTCCTTTGCCCAAGTGTTTAGATTCCGATTTCTTTTTTGTTTTACTTGGTACAAATCCCCTCGTCGTGTACCGTTCCTCCACTTGGGAGAGTACACATCTGTATAGCCAAAGAAACCCAAAAATCCAAAAAAGGGAGAAAAGAAAATAAAAACCCAAAAAGAAAAGAAAAGAGAAAATTGTATAGCCAAAAAAACAAAAAAAATACAAATACCCAAAACCCAAAAAAATTCCCGTGTGAATACTTTTCCTACTTACCGAGAATAAAGGGAAGGCGAGAGTTTGCACCGAGTGTTCTACTCCACATCATCTCAACCCCCATCGTTTTCGAAAACACTTGGCTTAGGAAACTTTTTAACTATTATCTAGGCTATAGTGCGGTGATTTCCTTAACCCTAGTTGTGGAGTCCCTAACACATGATATGTTTCGATTCTTGCTCTATTCTCATGCATGCTTGAGCTATATATTCACCGCTTAATTCGAATCGAATCGATATTTGGGTCATTTCTTGGATTTGTGTATATGGAGCTTATTGCACAATGTAGATAGTGACACCGATTACGAGCACACGACCACACTCACTCGCGCTTCACGGCGTGGGCCCACGGCACTTGTCTAGACTCGTATTCCTCGGTTTAGTGGTGTGATTTGGTGTTTGTTAGCTTGGTGTGTGTTTTTGATTTTGCTGGCTCTGACGGGCGATTTAGGATTTCTTGTTTTCTCCTTTCCTCTCTTCCTCTCTATTTTCTCCCTCCAAGCTCCTACTCTCACTCGTCTTCCTCGAGGACGAGGAAGGGTTCAGCTTGGGGGATTTTGACGTGCGTTTATATTTCATATATTCACGCACATTTTCTTTTGTGTTTTTCCGTTGTTTTCCGTCGTCTTTTATTCGTTTTCTCGTGTTTTATTGTTTTCTTTCACTTTTCCGTGTTTTTGTATATTTGCAGGAGTTTACCGGTGTAAGGGACATAAAACGACGATATCATGAGTCCCCGGAGCAACGGGAGGAGTCACGCGTGATCCAGGGGGTCAAACGACGAAGATCGCATCTTTTAGCCCCTCACCCGACCGGTTGGTCATTTCCAACCAATCGGGTGATGCACGCGTGCACCACCCGGACACAAGTTGGAGCGGCCAAGAAGTCACCCGGTCGGTTCAGAGACCGGTTCAAACGCACCAACTCTCTGGATTTTTGATGCTGAATGCCAACCGATCCGGTGACCTTCACCCGATCGGTTCACCTGTAGCCGATTCTCCGAAGCCATCACACGGAGAGCTCAACCGACCGGTTCACCCGACGGCATGAAGATCCAACCAATCAGCTTCAACCCTCAACCGACCATGCCGTGTGACCGGGTGAAATCCTATTCTAAGCTGCCGAAGAATGAAGCAGGTCACCTGATCGGGTGACTTTTTACCCGATCATGTGATATCGTATTCTATATATAGGACCCCAAGGTTTTCCAGAAACGGGAGTTGTTATTTTTGCTGTTTTTCTCTCTCTTGACGGCTGTAATTTTTCAGATATTTGTAAGTTTTTCGATCTTTGTTAAACTTTAATATAGTGTTATTACCATTGCTCTTACTGCTTTTCAATCGCCCGATCATGTTTCTAACGGTCGATTTCGATTTAGATCGCTTTTTACTAAATATGTGTGAGTAGTTCCTAAATCTGGGATTTTGATGGAAACCCCTTCGTGGGCTCTCCCCGATGCGTCCATAGGACTAGGAAATCGATAGGGATAAGGAATCTACCGGTTACGCGGGGTGTTTTATTGTCATCGGCGGGAAAAAGACCGCCTTTGACCGTTGGGCCAAGGGGGAATAAACTTGGCGGTTGACTCCCTAGCCATAGCTCACGCCCTTAGCATAGACGTCAAATCCTAGCACGCGGGAGCGGCAGGATGAGGCGTTGGGAGTTATCGTTGCGACCTTAGTGCTCCCGGAGTCGGTCAGTGTTAATGGACATGGGAGTGCCCACTGACCGAACCCGGGAAGTCCGACGTATCATCCTGGGCACCGACCGGAATATCGGGCTAATGGGATGCTGGTACCACTTTCAGATGCAACGTCTCACCATTAGACCCTAATTCCGATCGCTATCCTACCCGTAGGCCGTATCGGTGAGAATCGCACGATAGGGTGGAAACCGAAGTCCCGGGTTTTCTCTTTATATTGTTTATCCCTTGCATTCCATTTACTGTGATAACCCATTATCCGATTCGGGCTAGCTCGTCCATGGGGTGAATTTGGTCCTTCTTGACACAAGCACAACCATGCCTCCCTGAGTTCAACCTCCAAGCCACGCAACGATACCATGCGCTTGCGGTTACAAATATTTAAATCTAACGCCCCCAATTATACATTGCACATTTGCATGCACGCAAACGCGGGGGACGTCACCACATTTGGTTAACAATAGATGTGATCCTTGAAAAGTAGTCTTGTATAGATTCTGATGGTTTCATTTTCTTATTTTCGAAACTTTTCTCAAAGTTTGAAGCTTTACAGGGATTACATTTGTAGATCCAAGGAACTCCTTATTCAAAACATCCCAAGCTTCTTTAGATCTTGAATCATTCATGATTCTGGGAAAGATAGTCTCATCCACAGCTTGCTGAATCCAGTAGAGAGTTTTAGCATCCTTCTTGATCTTCTCTTTATGAGCATTCTTTTGAACTGATGTGACTCCATCTGCCAAATCAGTAACACCATCTTCTATATGCTCCCACACATCTGTGTAAATGAAGAAAGTTTTCATCTTGATGCTCCAATATTGGTAATTGATTTTATTTTCATTGTTACTCAAGAGTGGAAGATGAGAAAGGGATGATTGATCAGAATCCACTGCTTACTATCAACCTGAGACGCTCTGATACCATTCTGTTGGATGCTGAGGCAAAGCTCAGTAGCCAAAGGAAGGATCTTTCGCGTGGAGGAGGAGAAAACAAAAAAGGATCTGTGTAAACAATAGTGTGCAGGAAACTGGAATAACTATGTTTCAATTACACTATACATGTGTACATACAAGCACTTAAGTGTGTATACAATACACTACAAGTGTGTACACAAAACTGTGAACAAAAATTTGAGAGAATGAGGAAGAACGATTTTTCAGAAATTTTTCACATGAATTGGAGGCAAAGCTGAAGCCCTTTTTTCTTTTCCTTCTTTGATTATTTTTTGATCTTGATCTTATAGATCTCACTCGCTCTTCTTTTCTTTTTCTTTTTTTAATTACATATACATCATTCTTTCACTTCTACAACTTATAGTTACAATTATGCTCTGCCAAGAGCTTACATCAATTAGTACAAGTATTAACTACACTAGACAAAAACAAAAATCTCAAGGGACTTGCTTTCTCAAAGAATAGAATTACTTTGCATACAGCTGAGCTCCTTTTCTTCAGCAGTGAACTTACTTAGTTTTAAGGCTGGACATACTTGTTCACAACTTGCATACTTATCACTAAGTCTGTACACACTTGTTCACAACTTGGACATACTTATATGTAAAGCTGGATACAGTTGTTCACAACATGAACATACTTATGAAGCTGGCTGAACACACTTAGTGAACAGCCGAACACACTTCAAGTCTGAATTAACTCCAACGGACTCCTTGATGAACTGTTGTGCCATCCAAATTGTCAGATGTGAATACACCATAACAACATTGTCAAACTTAAAAAATGTCCTCCTGACTAGATACACTTTCACTTCTTTGGAATATCTTACATTTGAGCAGGATGTGCTATAAATATCACTTTATGTATCACATATTCAAGGTCGACTATTGTATATAAGCAAAAGGAAACTTACTATCGAGTAGATATGCAGTTCTGGCACTAGCTCTCTGTTCTGGCACTAGGGGAAAGTTACCCCTAAAATTTTGAGGGACAATGACGGGGCTTTAACCTTTCAATGGTGTTTAAGGGTATGTTAGGACACTGTTGCGGAGTTCCTCGAGCAGTTGTTGCTGATTCCTTAATCGTAACATTTATGGTTTTCCCAATGAAAGCTAGTGATGAGTTGGAGTCGTTAACAACAGGTTAACCACCGAGTGTCCAGAGGTGAGTGATCTTTGGTAGCTGCAACAAGAAGCATATCACATGTATCATGGTTGTCATAGCATATGCCACAAGACTACAGGAGTCACTTAATTAATCCCAGAGGAATTAAGGAGCTGAAAAGGAAACATCGGAGGTGGATTAATCGCTGATTTAATGTTCTGTTCCTTGGCGCACTAATGCAATGTAGGACTTGGTTATATGCTTAATTGGATGGCAGTCTGTTTCCCACGTCGCACTGCGCGCGGCTGACCAAGCAAGGGATATTGATGCAAATATATTGTCGGTCAGCCTCTTGAATACTTCTCTCTCTCTCTCTTTTTTTTTCAAGAAAGTGAATGGTTAGGTTCATGGCTATTATTTTGAAGTTGGCAGGGGGAATGAACAAAGGGAACTTTATATGAAAACCTCGAAGTTTGACATCCGGGGTTGTGTGATATATGGCACTTGGCATCCAAGGTGGGATCAATATGTAGGATTGTTTTCCCCCACATTTTCATATTTTGACCAAGAAAGTGATGCATGAAGATTGCCCATTTAGCCTGTCTATTGAGTACGGATGCCAATTGGGTTGGGGTGGGCTATGCTATTTAAAAACTTCAAGTTGGCATAGACCCACCTTGATATTGGATAAGAGAGAGAGATCATATTAGGACCATCTATTTGCAACCCCACTTGATATCCATTTATTCCTCTTTGTGATCTATCCTTTCTGTTACCGAGTTTATTTAGATTTCAACTACCTAATCGATCGGCGTGTACTTGACACAAGTTTATATTGATTTGGCATGTGACCATGATAATCTACCGTGTTGACTAAATAATTTCCACATCGCTGCATGCAAGTATGTATACTTTGTCGGCATCGATCCTTTGGCCCGTGCATGTGCATTATCTGCAGACTTGTGATTGTCATCATACTTGCTTGATGCGCTGTGACATCGAATGGTCACATAAATGGTATGTTTTCTACAGTCCCTATGTGAGGTCATGGATCAAGAACTTGTCCATTCTGTATTAATTAGTCGGATGGTGGTGTTTCATGTATCTTGATCTTACCAATACATTCATGGAAGCACTACTTTTGGACCTTCAGACTTTGGTTACATTCTCGATTCCCATGAGAAAGGCTCAAGCATTGCCGGTAGCCTACACAGAGAGAGAGAGAGAGAAATATACACACACAGAGAATAATGGAGAAGTTCTGACAGCGCTGGAAATTTTTCCAGCGCTGTCAGCGATCTGGTGTCGTTAGAGTATTTTTTTTAAAAAATTTTTTGCAGTTGGTAGATATACTTGTTAGGAAGCTCCCCACAAATTTTCAAGTCGATCCAACGCCGTTTGGGCCTCCGTTCATTGATTTCAAAAACGTTGCGCAAAAATGTGTCGGATCGACCTAAAAATTTTTGGGGACCTTCCTAACAAGTATATCTACCAATTGCAAAAATTTTAAAAAAATACGGGAGAGACCCCAGATCGCTGACAGCGCTGGAAAAATTTCCATCTGTCAGCTCTTCTGCATTTTTCACACACACACACACATATTAAAACACAACTATTTTTGAATTCTAGGGCTGCCTAGGACAAGCTGACTAGGACAAACAGGTTGGTAGAAAGACGGCTTGGATTTAATCTTGAGGATTGAATGGTTGTGATGAGATTTTGTGAGAAGTTTTGGAGGGAAAAACATTTCTTGGAAAAAGAAAGTTTCTGGGGAGATGAAGCTTTCTGGGAAATAAAACTTTCTGGGTATTAGGAGAATGAATGCAATTAATGCATTTGGAAAAAAAACTTTAACTTGCACTTAATGCTGCAGATCGAATGCTGCTGCAGATCAAATAATCTCTCACTCAACGCGATGAGATTAATTTCCTGCCCCGAAGGCACGCCCGCTAAATTTTTTTACAAGAATTTGGTGTTCCTCTCCGAAGGCGTCCTCGCCAAATTTGTTGTTCCAGCGCTGTCAGCGATCTGGTGTCGTTAGAGTAGTTTTTAAAAAAAAATTTTGCAGTTGGTAGATATACTTGTTAGGAAGCTGCTCACAACTTTTCAGGTCGATCCAACACCGTTTGAGCCTCCGTTCTTCGATTTCAAAAACGTTGCACAAAACTGTCCACAGTTTTGCGCAACATTTTTGAAATCGATGAATGATCACTCCATATTTTACACCTTTTTTCTGCATGTTTGCATGCCGTTTTGATCGCCCATATCGTGTTTTTCACGATTATTCGACAATATTGCGATGCTTTTCACTATTTCTTGTTTTTGTCGAATTTCAGGAACTATGGAGCGATTCGGAGCGATTTTGAGATCAAGGGGTTTGTAAGCGCTAGGGAGTGTCACCCAAGGCTCTTTTGAGGGCCATTCAGTGATGGAAGATGAGTGGAAGAAGAAGGAACTTCGTAAGAGCGACGAGGAGGATAAACGAAGAAGATTGGGCATTTACAGCATGCCACTCGGCCGAGTGTAGCACTCACTCGGCCGAACAAGAAGCCCCACTCGGCCGACCGGAACGGATACACACTCAGAGTCAAATTCAGCATATACTCGGCCGAACGAATAAAGCCTACTCGGCCGAGTGGGAAATCTCACTCGCCCGAGTGGTATAGGGAAATTGTCCAGAGAAAGGCCGAAGTTACTGTATTTTTCGAAGATCCTGCCGAAAGTCACTCGGCCAAACGATAAAACCACTCGGCCGAACGGATAAGTATACTCGGCCGAGTCACCTTCGAAGGCAGACCCTGAGACCCCCCCTGACTTACTGTTTTCTTATAGGGTCTGTCACTCGGCCGAGTGACAGTTTCACTCGGCCGAGTGAGCCGCTCCGCCTGCTGCGAAAGTTGCAATTTCTGGGCTGCGCAGGGGCAGTTTGGTCACGATTTTCTGGGCGATTTTGGGGGGGTATTTAAACCCAGTTTTTACCCTAGTTAGAGGAGCTTTTTGGGCAGCCTTTTTTCAGAGCTTTTCAGAACTTTTTAAGATTAATTAGATTTAGACGTTCTTTTTGGAGATTTAAAGGCTACGCTTATTGGATTCTCATTGGATATCATTGGATCTTCATTGGTTTGTCTATTTCCCATCAAAAACTCAATTTTTATTAGCTATTTCTCTATTGCAATGAATTCTCTAGATATTATTATTGATTTTTCTGAGAATTGCATGATGAATATTGAGTAGTGCCATCGTCTTAGGGCGTAGGGATGAACCCTATGGACCCTATTTCTAAATTGTGATGAAATTGCGGAATTGTTGCTAGAATTGATTAGGGTTAGTTTGTGATTGATTAATTACGGATAGCTAGGTATTCATATCGATTGGGATTTGCAAGAGATTGGGTCCCAATTGATAGGAAGCCCTAGAAATTCGATTTAGATTGTCGATTTGATTTCTCTAGACTTGGTTTGCAAGAGATTGAGCCAAAGCTAGGATTTTCAATCGTAAATCTATACCAATATCCGTTTGCAAGAGATTGGACAGATATGAACTATCACAACGTAGGTCGTAGCTCGAGTTTGTACGAGAGTGGGCTCGAGATATGATTGAACGATGATGTCGTTCTTCACGTTAGCGGCTTAGGCTAGGGTTTGCAAGAGATTGGGCCCTATCCTAGGTTTGCTATAGACCGGCAATAGCGCAAGAGCGTGAGCTTGGTTCTACATTTAGTTGCGACTAGTTCACCCACATTCAAGTTTAGCAATGATGAAACCTATGAATCACAATGATGAGAGACGGTCCGTAGCGGGGATTCCCTATCCCTAGACTTTTATTAATTTGATATTTTCTCTTGATATTTGCACGATTGTGACTGTTTACCCCAAACGATTCTCGATCCTCTTGATAGCTAGTTGATTGGAAGGAGACACTGTCATTAGTCCTCCCTGAGTTCGATAGCCGCTCGCTGCTACACCGTGCGCTTACGGTAAAACTACAAGTCGGCTGTCCTGGGTGTGTGTACTCCTGGGGAGCGAGTAAGTTTTTGGCGCCGTTGCCGGGGATTCATCTCCGTGTAAATTGCGCCATACTTGGTTGTTCTCGGAGTTACATTTTGGATAGATCATGTTTTTGGCACCATTGCCGGGGAACGAACCCGGGTCAACCGCGTGACAGGCGGGAATACTCACCATTATACTACAACGACTTCAGCAGGAAAGCCACTCGGTTGAACGGATAAGTATACTCGGCCGAGTCACCTCCGAAGGCAGACCCTGTTGCTGGGGAGCTTCATTTGACGGTGTTCGATTGTGATCACCCGGTTATCTCTTACCATCTATCTTCCTTTCTTTCTTTATTTTTTCCTTTTTGACTCTGTTTGTTGCCCAATTTACTTGCTCTCCCAGAATTCTCCATAAGATCTTAACAGGAACATGGGGGACGCAATGTTGATGACTGAGTCTAGCCTAGGAGATATTGACTCCTTCGCGAGCCTTCTTAAAGAACTTGTTGATGAGGTCCATGCCACAGTGGCGTTCACTGTTGATATCGAGGACCCCATTGAGCAACAATTTGCCATTTTTGTGATGGATCAAATCTCCCTGGAAGGGACTATCGAGGGCAACATCAGAGTTGATGTGAGGGACGTCAAGTTATATTTTGAAAATGGCGGAGCGTGCATCGAAGAGTACTACTCTTTAGAGGAATCCACTGGGAATGCCAAGATTTAGGGAAGTACACTCTACAACCCTCACTCTTATATTTATGAACCCACTGACGTATCTCTTGATCTCAGGTTTGGACCGAAGCACAGTGGTAGTCCCATCGATGCCCGCGCAGTGTTGTGCACAGTCTATTCCGATGCACCGTCCTCACCGAGAAGTGAATCTGAGTCTGCATGAGGAAGCCCACTCAAAGAGCAGGAACTAAACCCAGATGTTGCGGAAGAGGTCAAGCTTTCACAAGGAGAGGAAGTGGAGGGTATAGCGCCACCTGAGGTAGAGCTTAAACAATTACCACCAAATCTAAGGTACGTTTTCTTGGGTAATAAATTGACCTATC
This sequence comes from Scilla litardierei, assembly GCA_030789695.1. Taxonomy (NCBI): domain Eukaryota; kingdom Viridiplantae; phylum Streptophyta; class Magnoliopsida; order Asparagales; family Asparagaceae; genus Scilla; species Scilla litardierei. The sequence goes on along the minus strand of CM061132.1, from coordinate 79,711,576 downwards.
CGGTTATTGTTAATGCCCACCTCAACCATGATCAACTAGAAAGACTCTTAGATGTCCTTAGGAGTCACAAGGATGTGTTTGGCTACACCATCTCTGATCTTAAGGGAATAAGCCCTAGGCTTTGCACGCATAGAATCCACTTGGAAAACACTGAAGCCACCTCCATAGAGCATCAAAGGCGGTTGAACCCTAACATGATGGATGTGGTTAAGAAAGAGATTCTTAAATTACTCGAAGCCGGTATTATCTATCCTATCTCTGACAGCCAGTGGGTTAGCCCCGTTCATGTCGTCCCTAAAAAGGGAGGGATGACCGTTATAAAAAACGAAAAGGGAGAACCCATTTCTACGCGTACTGTCACGTGATGGCGGATGTGTATTGGTTATAGGAAATTAAACAAAGCCACCTGGATAGACCATTACCCATTGCCCTTCATTGATCAAATGCTTGAGCGTCTTGCTAAACATTAATACTTCTATTATTTGGATGGGTATTCGGGATTCTTTCAAATCCCCTTGCATGAAGACGACCAAGAAAAGACCATTTTCACATGTCCTTATGGCACATATGCCTATCGTAGAATGCCCTTTGGTCTTTGTAATGCTCCCGCCACCTTTCAAAGGTGTATGACATCCATCTTTTTTGATTACATTGAAAATATTATGGAAGTCTTCATGGATGATTTTTCTGTTTATAGAAGTGAGGTTGATTCTTGTTTGGCTAACATCACTAAAGTTCTTAAAAGATGCCAACAAAACAATCTCACTCTTAATTAGGAGAAATGTCATTTTATGGTCACCAAAGGGATAGTTCTTGGGCACCTTGTTTCTTCTAGGGGAATTGAGGTTGATAAGGTGAAAATCGAGGTAATCGAAAAACTCCCTCCTCCTATCAATGTTACGGGCATTAGAGGCTTTCTTGGTCATGCGGGGTTTTACCGTCGCTTTATCAAGGATTTTGCCTTGATTGCCCGACCTCTTACCTCCTTACTTGCTAAAGATGCTCCCTTTGTCTTTTCAGGAGAATGCTTGTAAGCATTCAATATGTTGAAGGAAGCTCTTATTTCCGCCCCCATCATACAACCGCCAGATTGGAGCCTTCCCTTCGAGCTTATGTGTTATGCAAGTGACCAAGCCATTGGAGCGGTGGACAGAGGAAAGACAAAAAGCTTCATGCTATATTCTATGCTAGCAAAACATTGGACGATGCGCAGAAAAATTATACTACCACCGAGAAAGAGCTTTTAGCGGTTGTCTACTCCATCGAGAAGTTTCGTTCCTACCTCGTTGGATCCAAAGTTATTGTCCACACTGACCATGCGGGATTGAAGTATCTTCTAAGCAAAAAAGAGGCAAAACCAGGAGTGATAAAATGGATACTTTTGTTGCAAGAATTTGACTTGGAGATTAGAGACAAGAAGGGAACAGACAATGTTGTGGCGGACCACTTATCTAGACTTGTTCGCGACAAGGAGGATGAAAGCTTGCCAATCGATGACACCTTTGTTGACGAGAGGCTATTCACCGTAAGACCCGGAGAGGTGCCTTGGTATGCGGACTTTGTCAACTATTTGGCATGTGGGATAAAACCAAGTGGAATGTCCACAGAACAAAAGAGGAGATTTATGCACGAAGTCCAAAGCTATTTTTGGGAAGATCCGTATCTCTTCAAGATTTTCAAGGATGGTGTTATTCGGAGATGTGTTTCCAATGAGGAGGCCACGTTAATCATCTTGCATTGCCACAGTATGCCATGCGGGGGGACATCACGCCTCATCTAAGACCACCGCTAAGATATTGCAATACGGATTCTTTTGGCCGACCATGTTCAAGGATACGCATGACTTCATCAAGGGATGTGATAGATGCTAACAGACCGGGAATATATCAAGGCGAAACGAGATGCCGATGAGGCCCATTCAAGAAATTGAGCTATTTGACTGTTGGGGAGTGGACTTCATGGGGCCCTTTCCTACAAGCAAGGGTAACAAGTACATCCTATTGGCCGTGGATTATGTCTCCAAATGGGTAGAAGCCATTGCCACCCCCACCAATGATGCAAGGGTGGTTTCAAAATTTTTCAAGCAAAACATCTTCCCACGCTTTGGGGTGCCCCGTACTTTGATAAGCGATGGGGGGAGCCACTTTATAGAAAACAAATTTGAAGCCATGTTGAAAAAGTCTGGCGTGAATCATAGAGTTGGCATGGCATACCACCCTCAGACGAGTGGCCAAGTTGAGGTGTCGAATCGAGAAAGCAAGCAAATTCTAGAAAAGACCGTCGATAGATCTAGAAAAGATTGGTCGATGAAATTGAATGATGCACTATGGGCTTATCTTACGGCCTTTCGCACTCCCATTGGCACCACACCGTACCGGCTTGTTTATGGGAAAGCTTGTCACTTGTCGGTAGAGTTGGAACACCGCGCATCTTGGGCTATTAAGACCTTCAATTACGACTACAAGAGTGCGACGGTGAGGCGACTCTTAGACATTAATGAGCTTGATGAGATTATACGTGATGCTTATGAGAGCTCAAGAATTTACAAGGAAAGGACTAGAATCCTCCACGACGCACACATCACCGTTTCGGACTTCAAGGTCGGAGACAGAGTCCTACTATTCAATTCCCGGCTCCGACTCTTTCCCGGAAAGTTGAGATCGCGATGGTCCGGACCATTCACCATTAAGCACATACAACTTGGGGGAGCTTTTGAATTGGAAGGAAAAGACGGAGCCACATTCAAGGTAAATGGACAACAGCTCAAGCATTATTCCAAGGGAGTCCCCACCGGTGAAGTGAATCGCGTATATCTACTCAAGGGACGCCCCCACGATCTTTCATACCTCCTTGATGAGGTAATTGACGAAGCCATTCCTTACTCTATTGGCACTCTCCATGATGATGGCCTTGAAGAAGGCCAAATATCTATCATTGAGGAAAAGACGTAGCACCTTCCGGATAGCTCCATGGCCGATGATGAAGACGACGCTGATGTCGCAAGGATAAGGGAGCTTTGCAAGCTCTCGACGGCCAACAAGTCAAAGAAAGATCCACTGGACCGAACGTCGGCATCACCGGTGAGAAGTAAGATTGGTGCTAGCTCAAGCTTGGGGGACTTATCCCCCAACTCTACCCATGATGAAGAGACGTCGAGGAAGGCCGACGACCACCAACAACCAAATTCAAGTGGCCTTCCCGGTAAATTTGATGGGCGTATCTCATATGCGCCCAACATCATGCGCTAAACGAAAATCTTAAGGGGTCGAGCTCATGACCTTAAACGAGCTCTTGTCGGGAGGCAACCTAACAGTTTTACATTGTTTTAGTTTGACCTTCGTTTTTTTAGATTTTTCTTAGTGTTTAGAGTACAGTGTCTATGAAAATCGTGACAACGGGTCCTAATTTTCATGACAGGAGATGGAGAAAGATAGATCATTCAAATGGAGGATGCTCAAGGCAAGGGAGAGCGCTTCAGGAATGTGCTCAGGCCCCAGGATAAGGAAGAAACTGACTGGAGGAAGAAAAACAGAGAATGGAGCGAAAACAGAGAGCCGTTATAGAAAACAGGAGGCCACTCGGCCGAGTAACATATGTCACTCGGTCGATCAAAGACTCCATTCGGCCGAGTGGAGTACCAATCAGGGAAGACTCTACAGAGAAACTCTCTGTTACTTTCTGTCAATTTACAGTATAATTGCCACTCGGGCGAGTGACTTGTCACTCGGCCGAGTGAATCAGATACCCTCCAGTGCTAAAAAAATGCTGAGTGGCTGAGCCACTCGGGCGAGTGACTTGTCACTCGGTCGAATGAGAAAAGCCACTCGGCCGAGTCGTAACTTGTGGGAGATATTTTCGAAATTTTATTTTGTATCCCACTCGGCCGAGTGAACTATTCACTCGGCCGAGTCGTAACTATCCTATATAATCGCTGAGCGGGCAGCGCAAATTTCGAAGCGCCTCTTTGCCCAAACTTCACCTGAGCCCGCTGCTTCCCCTTCCCCGATTGCCCGATCCACCATTTTCGACGCCCGAGCTGCCACTGCATGGCCGACCGACGTTCGCCATCGGTCGTCACCGCCGCCTCGCCGTTGCAGCTCGCCGGCGCCGCCCGCCCCCGCCGCCGATCACCCCATTTCGCCCAAAACGCCTCTTTTCTCCCCATTTCTCCTATTTTATACGCCCGATTTGCCCCAAATTCAAATCAAATTTTATTTATATCTATTATTGACGTGCGTTTATATTTCATATATTCACGTACGTTTTCTTCTATGTTTTTCCGCTATTTCCCACCGTCTTGTATTCGTTTTCTCGTGTTTTCTTGTTTTCTTTCACTTTTCCGTGTTTTTGCATGTTTGCATGAATTTACCGGCGTAGGGGACATAAAACGACGATATCATGAGTCCTCGGAGTAACGAGAGAAGTCACGCGTGATCCAGGGGGTCAAACGACGAAGATAGCATCTTTCAGCCCCTCACCCGACCAGTTGGTCACTTCTAACCGATCGGGTGATGCACGCGTGCACCACCCAGACACAAGCTAGAGCGATCAGAAAGTCAACCGGTCGGTTCAGAGACCGGTTCACACGTCCCAACTCTCTGTAATTTGATGCTGAATGCCAACCGATCGGGTGACATCTCACCCGATCGGTTCATCTGTAGCCGCATCTCTCCAATCGACGACCCGCTCACTCCACCCGCTCGCCTCATCGCTCGGTTGAATATCTTCAAAGCTCTCACCCGATCGGTTGACTCATCAACCAATCGGGTGACCTCTATTTCTGCGGTTTTGTTGGGTATTTGAACCAGAACCGTTAGGGGACTATATATACACGATGTTGGCCGACTGATGGAGGAGTCTTCTAAGTTTTTAGGGCTTTTTTAGCCCCTTTGCTGGGGGGCTTAGGTCAGTTTAGATTAGGTCTTTTGATCAATAAATCTTGTATTGGATTGAAGATTCAAACTCAAGATAAATATTTCTTTCTCTTATTTTCCATTGTTTTGTATTATTTTCATTTTGCTCAATGGTGAATGTGTGTTTGTCATTTTTATTGCTTTCTTTTATGTTCTTCACCATTGAGTAGTATTGATGAACCCTAATACAGGTTAGGGTAGGATTGATGATTGGGATTTACATTTGACTTGATTGCATGGTTTGTGTTCGATGAAATGTGTCAATGGGGATTTCTAGCAATCTGAGTCCAATTCGTATGGCGACACACTAGTTGTGATGGGGATTGGGGTCCGGTGTCTTGTCCAGTCAAGATCCGCTTCGATGTATTGCTAGAAATCACATTCGACCTATTTGGCCATTAGGGTTACACGGGGGGTGTTTCATTGTCATTGGCGGGAAAAAGACCGCATCTGACCGTCGGGCCAAGGGAGAATACACCTGGCGGTTGACTCCCTAGCCACAGCTCACACCCCTAGTATAGACATTGAGTCCTCGTGCGTGGGAACGGCTTGGACGAAGTGTTGGGAGTTATCATTGTGGCCTTAATGCTCCCGGTTGCGGAAGGTGTTAATGGATATGGGAATGCCCACCGTCCGGAACCGGGTAGGCCTAGCGTGCTAGGCACCGACCGGAATATCGGGCCATGGACGCTAGGTACCACCTTTTGGGGAAATGTCTCACCCTGGGTCAAGTCAAATGCCAAGTGTCATGAATGCTCTATCCCGTGTTAGCGGGGATTCATTTCGTGTCTTTTTATTTCTTCTCTTTTATTTTTACACTTCCACCCATATTATCAGCATAGCTAGCACACAACCTAGGCGAGGCTAGTAGCCATTCAAGCCATCCACCTCCCTGAGTTCGATAAACCCGCACACTACACTAACCGTGCACTTGTGGTAAAACGACACCGCGCCCAAACCGTAAACGGGGCGCCGGTCAAGTTTTTGGCGCCGTTGCCGGGGAGGCGTTCGGTTTGATATTAGCTTAGCTTGGGTTCGTTTGACTCCGCATAAAAACACAAAAAAAATTTTAAAAAAAATATATTCAATAACCAAGAAATTTTTCCCCCACCATTATATTATCTTTTCGTTATTCTCTTGTACTATTGATGCTCCTTTCTAGTTTTCTTATTTCTATTGTCCAGGTATCTTTGGTGTAACCATGTGGAGATCAAATTTCGATGCTCAGATGGGAGGATACGATCCTTATTCAGTTGTGGTTTGTGAGACTTGTGGGATGGTTGGGCACATGTATTATGATTGCCCGTTTACGCTTGAGAGCCTCCCTACACCATGGCCAAACATTTTCCCACAACCATTACCCAAACACCTCCCATCCATTTCCTCAACCTTATATCCATCCACCAACACAAGAAGAATCAAGCCTCGTGTCTCTCCTTGAAAGTGCCATGTTTAACTAAGGCCAATTATTACAAAACTTTATGGTACCAATCACCGAGCCTACACCGAGGAGAGGGGATGAAAGAGAGGATATACCCACTTTCATGGTTGACACCACCATCTCATCGGCCCCCATAGACAAATCTTATGCCGATACCCCATTTTTCCAACACTACCACTTGGATGACGAAACATTTTTTGATGGTGATAGTGAGGATGGGGAGATGTCTCTAGGATTTGTGGGAGAGACTTCTCATCTTGATTTGGATACCCCACATGAGTCCTACGAGGGCACCGAGGAGACCACAGAGCTTATGCATACCGACGACGAGGATGTGTGTGAGGACACGGACACCACGACAACATACGAGTGGTCCGCTCCACATCCACCTCCACTGTCATCTCTGTTGCTGCTTCTTCCTTGGTCTGTGGTCAACCACGAGGATGTCATTCAGGACATTGGGCAGATGGTGGAACATGAGCATATCGTCGAGGAGGATGTGCATGAGGGCTTGGATACGATGGTCCACTCCATGGAGCCCGAGTCACATCTACCTCTACCGTCGCTCCCCATTTCTTCTGCGGCTGAGCATCTACTTGAGCATATTGCCCCTATTCAGGGAGATTTTCATATTCACTCTCACTCCACTTTTGAGTCTCGCTATTCACTTCCTATTTCTTTAGACTCATAGATATTTGACACACCATATCTCTCGCAGGACACATGATCTACTTCCCTTGAGGTATGCTGCGGTGTGTCACCACCTGGAGTTCCACTTCTCATGGAGAGCGAGGATTTGGTTGTCGCTAGTACAGAGGATAGCGACCGATTATCAGGGAGTATTCGTCACCCTTTTATTATCTTTCCATCTTATGTTGACGATTATCTCTGGGATACATTTATTTTGGGAAATAATTTCTTGCCATGGACTAATGCACCTCATCCTTTGCAGGTCACAAGTGGACACCTACGAGGGATGCTTGGAGGTGCATTGCTTGGGTCCATTGGCACTCGTGGCACAGCGCTTCTGGCGGAGCCACAGAATGAGCAATTAGAGCAGCTGCCTGCCCCACTCCAGATCTTGGATCCTCATATGCTCAGGTATATCCTAATCCAGTAGTGTAAAAATTTACCGCTTTCTAGTTTAGATTAGAATAATCTCGTCTCCTCTCATTAGCGAGGGGAGCGTATCTAGGATTTGCTTTTGAATCATAATAACCCATCATGTCGTGCCCTTCTATCAATTCTACCGCCCACACCCCACATCCTCTTCCGAGGAGAATGAGCACACCGTCTCTCCTGCATTTTGATTTCTTTCTTTTCTTTTCCGATCTTCCACTTGCATATTTCTGCATCACATTGATCATATCATTTCGCTAGCATTGTCATGTTCAGCTTGGGGGGAATCGATTTGTGTGCATGTTTTCACGTGTCGTTGTTGTGTGTCTGTGTCTATGTGTTCTTTCGTCGTGTTTTATATCTTTTATTTGAGTGTTTCTTTTTCTTTATTTTTTAGTTTCGTTCATGTGTTTTTCGTGTTTTACACTTTTTGTGTCGGTGCGCACCCCCCATTTTCTTTACCCTCCCGTATAAACTATTATTTCATTGAGGGCAATGCAAGTTTCAGCTTGGGGGAGTCGCACTTCGTGCGTCATTTGTGTCATTTTTCTTCGTTTTTGAGTCATTTTCCATTGTGGTTTTCTTTTTCTTCTCATCTTTTGTTCTCTCTCTCTCCTAGAGATGACCCCATATGATGAATTGCCACTGAAACACACACACACACACACACACACACACTTAGCATAGCTACGATGATCACATTCACTAACCCTAGGAAGCCAAGTCCTATTGCATTTCATGCTTCGTGGGTTCACTATGCTTCTATGTGAGTCATGTGTCGTGACTAGCTTATTGTGTGCTTCTACTTTGTGATGTTGATTTATATACCTATCCTTGGTTGACCCCTAGATTATCATGCTTCGATTTGAATATGCGGTATTTGCTTCTACTGTCTGCTTCTATATTCATGTTATAAGTTTATATCGTATGTTTCAATTCTCATTTGTCGGGATTCCACAAACAAGGACTAGGATAACCCATTTAGCCTACGCTCTGATTAGCGAGAAATATCTCCTTTGCCTAAGTGTTTAGAATCCGATTTCATTTTTATTTTACTTGGTGCAAATCCCCTCCTCGTGTACCGTTCTCCCACTTGGGAGAGTACACATGTATATATCCCAATATCCAAAAATCCAAAAAAAGAGAGAAAAGAAAAACCCAAAAAAAGAAAAGAAAAGAGAAAAGAAAAATAAATATGTATAGCCAAAAATCCAACAAAAATACAAATACCCAAAACTCAAAAATTTCCAGCGTGAATATTTTTCCTATCTACCGAGAATAAAGGGAAGGCGAGAATGTGCACTGAGTGTTCTACTCCACACCTTCTCAACCTCCATCGTTTTCGAAAACACTTGGCATAGGAACTCTCTAGCGGTTACCTAGGCGATAGTGTGGTGATTTCCTAGTCCCTAGCTGTGGAGTCCCCGATGCATGATACGCTTCTATTCTTATACTCTTCTCATGCATGCTTGAGCAACTATTCACCGCAATTTCAAATTGAATTGATATTTGGGTCATTCCTTGGATTTGTGTATATGGAGCCTTATTGCACAATGTAGATAGCGACACCGTCTGCTAGCACACGACCACACTCACTCGTGCTTTACCGCGTGGGCCCACGGTACATGTCTGGACTCATATTCCTTGGTTTAGTGATGTGATTTGGCGTTTGCTTGCTTGGTGTGTCGTTTTTGGTTTTGTTGGCCCTGACGGGTGATTTAGGATTTAGAGTTCTCTTCTTTCTCTCTTTCTCTCTATTTTCTCCCTCCGAGCTCCTACTCTCAGTCGTCTTCCTCGAGGACGAGGAATGGTTCAGCTTCGGGGATTTTGACGTGCGTTTATATTTCATATATTCACGTATGTTTTCTTCTGTGTTTTTCCACTATTTCCCACCGTCTTGTATTCGTTTTCTCGTGTTTTCTTGTTTTCTTTCACTTTTCCGTGTTTTTGCATGTTTGCATGAATTTACCGTCGTAGGGGACATAAAACGACGATATCATAAGTCCCCGGAGCAACGGGAGGAGTCACGCGTGATCCAGGGGGTCAAACGACGAAGATAACATCTTTTAGCCCCTCACCCGACCAGTTGGTCACTTCCAACCGATCGGGTGATGCACGCGTGCACCACCCGGACACAAGCTGGAGCGGTCAGAAAGTCAACCGGTCAGTTCAGAGACCGGTTCACACGTCCCAACTCTCTGTAATTTGATACTGAATGCCAACCGATCGGGTGACATCTCACCCGATCGGTTCATCTGTAGCCGCATCTCTCCAATCGACGACCCGCTCACTCCACCCGCTCGCCTCATCGCCCGGTTAAAGATCTTCAAAGCTCTCACCCGATCGGTTGACTCATCAACAGATCGGGTGACCTCTATTTCTGCGGTTTTGTTGGGTATTTGAACCCGAACCGTTAGGGGACTATAAATACACGATGTTGGCCGACTGGTGGAGGAGTCTTCTAAGTTTTTAGGGCTTTTTCAGCCCCTTTGCTGGGGGGCTTAGGTCAGTTTAGATTAGGTCTTTTGATCAATAAATCTTGTATTGGATTGAAGATTCAAACTCAAGATAAGTATTTCTTTCTCTTATTTTCCATTGTTTTGTATTGTTTTCATTTTGCTCAATGGTGAATGTGTGTTTGTCATTTTTATTGCTTTTTTATATTCTTCACCATTGAGTAGTATTGATGAACCCTAATACGAGTTAGGGTAGGATTGATGCTTGGGATTTACATTTGACTTGATTGCATGGTATGTGTTCGATGAAATGTGTCAATGGGGATTTCTAGCAATCTGAGTCCAATTCGTATGGCGACACACTAGTTGTGTTGGGGATTGGGGTCCGGTGTCTTGTCCAGTCAAGATCCGCTTCGATGTATTGCTAGAAATCACATTCGACCTATTTGGCCATTAGGGTTACGCGGGGGGTGTTTCATTGTCATTGGCAGGAAAACGACCGCCTCTGACCGTTGGGCCAAGGGGGAATAAACTTGGCGGTTGACTCCCTAGCCACAGCTCACATCCCTAGTGTAGACATTGAGTCCTCGCGTGTGGGAACGGCTTGGACGAAGTGTTGGGAGTTATCATTGTGGCCTTAAAGCTCCCGGTTGCGGAAGGTGTTAATGGACATGGGAATGTCCACCGTCCGGAACCCGGTAGGCCTATCGTGCTAGGCACCGACCGGAATATCGGGCCATGGACGCTAGGTACCACCTTTTGGGGGAAATTTTTCACCCTGGGTCAAGTCAAATGCCAAGTGTCATGAATTCTCTAGCCCGTGTTAGCGGGGATTCATTTCGTGTCTTTTTATTTCTTCTCTTTTATTTCTACACTTCCCCTCATATTATCCGCGTAGCTAGAACACAACCTAAGCGAGGCTAGTAGCCATTCAAGCCATCTACCTCCCTGAGTTCGATAAACCCGTACCCTACACTAACCGTGCACTTGCGGTAAAACGACATCGTGCCCAAACTGTAAACGGGGCACCGGTCAATTATCCCCTATCTCCCCCATGTATATTGAGTTTTATTTGTTGATTTTATCGTTTGCTTTTCAGGCTAGCTTGGGGGAGCTTTGGGGAGTTTTTTTGACGCATACGGAGCCTTGCGGAGGAGGCGTATCTTTGCACACATTGCTGATTGCTCTCACGGCTGCTCAGGTATACTTGTTTTATTATTTAGCGCGTCGCATTTCATTTTGGGCGGGCACGTTTCGTGGCACACATGCCGCCACGCCGCAGTTCACGCATGCGGGAGCCCGCTTCCAAGCGGAAGAAGTCAGGTGATCCTGGTTCCTCTTCTGCTAGGGAGGACTTCCCTCCACCTAGCCCACCACCACCTATACAGTCGCTTCCTACCGATCCCATCCCCACACAGGCACCACCCACTCCCGCTGTCGACCGATGGGGATTACGTTTCGAGATGACGCACACCGTGCCAGATTCGAGCGTAGCTGTCATCGCTCGATAGTACCCTCTAGGTTTGCATACCTAGCCGACCTAGACCGCCTAGGGGTACTTGAGGGGCTTCTCATGTTGTACGACAACGTAGGATGGCGCGACTTTCTGTCGGTGTCGGCGGATACTTACATCCGTCCGACACTAGAGGTCCTTAGTTCCATTGACCAGACCCCTGGAGGATGCTCCTTCCATTTGATGGATCGAGAGTGCGAGATCACTCTCGACATGCTTAGAGCATTTTTCCAGTGGCCCACCGTCCCTGACCCAGACCGCGCTTACGCTCCCACGCACATTCCACCCCCGTCGTTCGACACTCACACCTTTTGGACACGGATCACGGGATCCCCACTCGCCTTTGACACTAGTAGGGCCAAGGCATCAGCTATTATTCACCTCCGCCTCCACATTGCACAGCGCCTTATGGCGACTACTTTTCTTGCAAGGTACGAGCCTGGGATGCTATCTACGCCAGAGCTCTACATGCTCTATGCGATGACACGCCCTAGGGTTCTAGATAGGGGTAGTGACGATTTGGTCCCCGACGTCGAGATCGACATTGCCAGTTGGTTTTTGGACCGCATCATTATTTCTGTGAGCGCTCGTACGCCTATCTGTTGCGGCGGTCTGATCACCCTCTTGGCCCTTATGACCGGCGTGGACCTTCCTGACGACCTGCATCGACCTCCCGCCCCACTACACTTTCTATAGATGTTATGGCCCAGATGAAGATGCTTTGTCCCCATGGTCGTCAGCACTGGATGTGGCTGCATGGTCCCTTTGGCGCGGATTACATGGTTCTCCTGAGCCCTGATCGGACACATATTAGACCAGATGGCAGAGACTGGATTCCAGCGATGGATCTCCTTATCCCCGATGCCTACGTGCTTACGCCCGAGGATGCTCAGCAGGAGCCCCTCGTTCCACACGTCGACCCCGTGATCCCTCAGCCTGCTCCTGCCCTGTCTGCACCTCCCGACACCTCTATCCACACGTCTGTTAGTGTCGGGAGCACTTTAGCTGAGCCGTCCACCACCACCACCACTGTGCCCATTTCTGTCGATCCCATTACCACACTGAGTCCCGAGCGTCACACTACCATTTTAGAGAGCGGCGAGTCCTCTTTCACCGCCGCAGTAGAGACCCTATCCTGATTGTTGTTCTCGACTCCTGGGGAGTCATCTTTTGTGCCCTTCACGGCCACCCAAGCCGCCGACTTCTTGGTCTCCACTGTCGCAGTCTTTTCTGAGAGTGTCGTGACATCTGTCCCCACGTCTGCGTCACTGACCTCTCACGCCGCCTCGTCGTCTGTTTTCACTTCCACTTCCGCTGCTGCTTCCACTTCGACCTTTCCTGCATCCCAGTCTCTGACAGAGGCTGGGCATCACTTAGTGAGCACAGCACCACTACCCCACTTCCCTGCTGGACCCATCCACTACACTGGCTGCGTGAGACAGCCCCGCACTTCACCAGTTAGACCTGTGCGTCCCTCTGCTCCACCACCCCCCGACACTCTAGTTCAGAGCATTCGTGCTCTTGAGGGGGCTGTTAGTGTGCTTAGAGGGGATTCAGGGCTCTCTCTACCACAGTTAGTTCTGTGCAGACCCGCGTCACCATTCTTCCCAGTATTCAGGCTTGCCTGAACCAGATTCTGGCTCGTCTGCCTCCACCACCGACACCCACCCAGCAGCTACCACGCCCACCACCTCCACCACCACCTCTGCCACAGGACGGTGCTGGTGCACCACCACCGGCCTAGGCACACACTGGATGCCTTCTATATTTCTGTTGTTTTGCTGGTCGTTTTTGTGCCTGATGATTTTTGATCCCCTCCTCCACACACTGTTTCGGTACCTTTTTGGTCATATCTGTTTATATCTCTTTGGGAGTGAGGGAGCTTATTTTTGGGGACACTGATATTCTGCACCATTTTGACCTCTGCATGCATCACCTGCATTAGCATATCATTTCCTTTTTCTTTTATTTTCATCATGCATGCATCCTCACCCACCCCACCCATTTCGCGTCTCTCGGTGTGCCACACTTCACACATTGAGGACACTGTGCACTTTAGCTTGGGGGAGTGAGTTCCCACGCTTTTGCTTTTTGTCACCATTTTATTTTTTGCTTTTCTCACATTTTCTGCTTTTGCACTCATTTTCACCCACTTTTTCGTTTTTTATCATGCATCATGTTTTCTTACCTTTTTGATTGTGCTGCATTTCATAGTAGTTTCTATTTTCCTTTATGCTTATTTCTTTCATCTTTTGCTAGAGATGACTTTTCTGTGATGATGATGACGTGGTGATTAGCTTATCTCTGTTTGCATGCTATTTTGTTACGCCGTAGTTTTTATTTTAGATATCATATGCTTTGTCATGCTATGCATTTGAGATAGTAACCCACCTTTTCGTATATGAATATGGATGAAATTCTGTTATTAGCTGAAGCCTGATAATTCTTATGTATGCTCTTCGTAGAAAATACACCAAGCTTCACGCATTGATTGCTTATATCTGGAGTACTGCTTTCCTTTTTTATATCACTTCTTATTGCATGAAAAATGTACACCTCACTTTCAGGTTGGATGAATGAATGGTAGGTTGATATAACTGGACTAGTTTACTTTCTGAGATCAAACTGAGTAGATTACATTACTCTGCTGAAGTTGTTGTGCACGTCTTATAGAGTGCACCAAGTGTTACATTTATTTCTTTCTCCACATATCTTGAGCATTAATTCTCTATTTTATATTCATTGGTGAATCTCCCTTTAGCGGATCCTATATTGGCAATTCCCCCGCTTTATAAAGTTCATGCTCCACTACCCCCAAAATCAAAAAGAAAAACATATGTATATCTTTCTATCTTTTGATTTGGGATCAAAGTTGTATATAAAAAAAGAAAAAAATGAGAAAAAGAAAATAAAAGAGAAAAGAAGTTTATACATGATCCCATCTCATACTCTTTCTCTCTTTCTTCCCTCTTTTGTTTTTGTTCTATCATGAAGCTTCAAAAATGGGGAATATATTTATTGATTTATCTTATGCCACCACGCTTATAGATAAGCTTGGGGGAGAGGAACCAATGATGTATGAGAGAGTGACTACCTGACAGTGCATGACAACCTAAGCTAGGTAATTTTCTATACTTGGTGAGATCACTAAAAGTCTTACAAAATCCAGGAATTGACACTTAGCATACATTTCATAAAAACCACACTTTTCTATTCTTACTGCTCCATATTGTGTGGTATCTCTTATACTCCAAGTAGAAAGCATTCAATTGAAAAGTGTGGGATCTATGATTATGTATACCGCTTTAGATGCTTCAGACGATGTTAATTCTAGAATGATTCCGTATTCCATATTATTTTTCTATTCTCGGGTTTTCTATTTTGAATGCATCCATATACTATGGTATCGAGACAAAAATCTTTGGCGTGAGTTTTACATTCGACGTGTGCTACATGAGTAAGCAAAACCCACGTCCTGAGAAAATGATCTAGCACCTCTCTCTTTGCTTTCTTCCTTATTTTCTATCTCTTCCGTCTTTTCTTTTTATTATTTTTTCCAACGGGCTCGCCTTTTACTTATCTTCCTCGAGGACGAGTAAGAGGTAAGCTTGGGGGATTTTGATCACTCCATATTTTACACCTATTTTCTGCATGTTTGCATGCCGTTTTGATCACCCATATCGCGTTTTTCACGATTATTCGACAATATTACGATGCTTTTCACTATTTCTTGTTTTTGTCGTATTTCAGGAAATATGGAGCGATTCGGAGCGATTTTAAGATCAAGGGGTTTGCAAGCGCTAGGGAGTGTCACCCACGGCTCTTTTGAGGGCCATTCAGCGATGGAAGATGCGTGGAAGAAGAAGGAACTTCGTAGGAGCGACGAGGAGGAGAAACGAAGAAGATTGGGCATTTACAGCATGCCACTCGGCCGAGTGGAGCACTCACTCGGCCGAACAAGAAGCCCCACTCGGCCGACCGGAACGGATACGCACTCAGAGTCAAATTCAGCATATACTCGGCCGAACGAAGAAAGCCTACTCGGTCAAGTGAGAAATCTCACTCGCCCGAGTGGTACAGGGAAATTGTCCAGAGAAAGGCTGAAGTTACTGTATTTTTCGAAGATCCTGTCGAAAGTCACTCGGCCGAATGATAAAGCCACTCGGCCGAACGGATAAGTACACTCGGTCGAGTCACCTCTGAAGGCAGACCCTGAGACCCCCCCTGACTTACTGTTTTCTTACGGGGTCTGTCACTCGGTCGAGTGACAGTTTCACTTGGCCGAGTGAGCCGCTCCGCCTGTTGCGAAAGTTGCGATTTCTGGGCTGCGCATGGGCAGTTTGGTCACGATTTTCTGGGCGATTTTGGGGGGTATTTAAACCCAGTTTTTACCCTAGTTAGAGGAGCTTTTTGGTCAGCCTTTTTCAGAGCTTTTCAGAACTTTTTAGATTAATTAGATTTAAAGGCTACTCTTAATGGATTCTCATTGGATATCATTGGATCTTCATTGGTTTGTCTATTTCCCATCAAAAACTCAATTTTTATTAGCTATTTCTCTATTGCAATGAATTCTCTTGATATTATTACTGATTTTTCTGAGAATTGCATGATGAATATTGAGTAGTGCCATCGTCTTAGGGCGTAGGGATGAACCCTATGGACCCTATTTCTAAATTGTGATAAAATTGCAGAATTGTTGCTAGAATTGATTAGGGTTAGGTTGTGATTGATTAATTACGGATAACTAGGGATTCATATCGATTGGGATTTGCAAGAGATTGGGTCCCAATTGATAGGAAGCCCTAGAAATTCGATTTAGATTGACGATTTGATTCCTCCAGACTTGGTTTGCAAGAGATTGGGCCAAAGCTAGGATTTTCAATCGTAAATCTATACCAATATCCGTTTGCAAGAGATTGGACGGATATGAACTATCACAACCTAGGTCGTAGCTCGAGTTTGCACGAGAGTGGGCTCGAGATACGATTGAACGATGATGTCGTTCTTCACGCTAGCAGCTTAGGCTAGGGTTTGCAAGAGATTGGGCCCTATCCTAGGTTTGCTATAGACCGGCAATAGCGCGAGAGCGTGAGCTTGGTTCTTCATTTAGTTGCGACTAGTTCATCCACATTCACGTTTAGCAATGATGAAACCTATGAATCACAATGATGAGAGACGGTCCGTAGCGGGGATTCCCTATCCCTAAACGTTTTATTAATTTGATATTTTCTCTTGATATTTGCATGATTGTGACTGTTTACCCCAAACGATTCTCGATCCTCTTGATAGCTAGGTGGTTGGAAGGAGACACTGTCATTAGTCCTCCCTGAGTTCGATACCCGCTCGCCGCTACACCGTACGCTTGCGGTAAAACTACAAGTCGTCTGTCTCGGGTGTGTGTACTCCCAGGGTGCGAGCAATGAACGGAGGCTCAAACGGTGTTAGATCGACCGGAACACTTGTGGGGAGCTACCTAACAAGTATATCTACCAACTGCGCAAAAACATTTAAAAAAAATTCTACTGACCCAAGATCGCTGACAGTGCTGGAAAAATTTCCAGCGCTGTCAGCACTTCTCCATTAACACACACACACACACACACACACACACACACACACACACATATATGTTAATGGAGAAGTACTGACATCGCTGGAAATTTTTCCAGCGCTGTCAACATTTTGGACGACCTAAAAATTTTTTTTAATTTTTTGGCAGTTGGTAGATATACTTGTTAGGAAGCTCCCCACAAATTTTCAGGTCGATCCGACACCGTTTGAGCCGCTGTTCATCGATTTCAAAAAAGTTGCGCAAAACTGTGTCAGATCGACCTAAAAATTTGTGGGGACCTTCCTAACAAGTATATCTACCAATTGCAAAAAAAATTTTAAAAAAATACGGGATAGACCCCAGATCGCTGACAGCGCTGGAAAAATTTCCAGCGCTGTCAGCTCTTCTGCATTTTTCACACACACACACACACATCCACACACATATTAAAACGCAACTATTTTTGAATTCTAGGGCTGACTAGGACAAGCTGACTAGACAAACAGCTTGATAGAAAGACAGCTTGGATTTAATCTTGAGGATTGAATGGTTGTGATGAGATTTTGTGAGAAGTTTTGGAGGGAAAAACATTTCTTGGAAAAAGAAAGTTTCTGGGGAGATGAAGCTTTCTGGGGAATAAAACTTTCTGGGTATTAGGAGAATGCATGCAATTAATGCATTTGGGAAAAAAAACTTTAACTTGCACTTAATGCTGCAGATCGAATGCTGTTGCAGATCGAATAATCTCTCCCTCAACGCGATGAGGTTAATTTCCTTCTCCGGAGGCACGCCCGCAAAATTTTTTACGAGAATTTGGTGTTCCTCTCCGAAGGCGTCCTCGCCAAATTTGTTGTTCCGCGCCGAAAGCCCCTGTGCCGAATTTGTTATTCCGTGTCGAAGATGCCTGTGCCGCTAAATATTTTTACGCTAATTTGTTGTTCCACGCAATTTTGATAGTAAAAATAATTTTTTTGGGAACAAAGATTTTGCTGGAGAAAATGTTAAATGAACAGTGCCCACGGGCACGGGTAGTGACTAGTATATATATATTTCACATATTAGGTTAATGGAGGAGTGCTGACAACAACCTGAAAATTTTTCCAGCACTGTTAGCGATCTAGGCACCCTACAGATTTTTTTAAAATTTTTTTTCCAGTAGTTAGATAAAGTTGTTACCAAGCTCCCTACCCAATTTCAGGTCGACCCAACACCGTTTGAGCCTCCGTTCATCGATTTAAAAAACGTTGCACAAAACTGTCCAGATTTTACGCAACGTTTTTGAAATCGATGAACGGAGGCTCAAACGTGTTGGATCGACCTGAAATTTTTTGGGAAGCTAGGTAACAAGTTTATCTAACTACTGCAAAAAAATTTAAAAAAAAATGTGTAGGGTGCCTTGATCGCTGACTGCGCTGGAAAAATTTCCAGTGCTTTCAGCACTCCTCCATTTTTCACACACACACACACACACACAGAGGAATATGGAAGTGAGTTGACAGCGCAGGAAATTTTTCCTGCGGTAGTTAGATATACTTGTTAACTAGCTCCCCATAAATTTTCTGGTCAATCCAACACCGTTTGAGCCTCCATTCATCGCTTTGAAAAACGTTGCACAAAACTGTCTAGTTTCAGGTCAATCCAACACCGTTTGAGCCTCTGTTCATCGATTTCAAAAACGTTGCGTAAAACTGTCCAGAATTCTGGACAGTTTTGCGCAACGTTTTTGAAATTGATAAACTGAGGATCAAACTGTGTTGGATTGACCTGAAAATTTGTGGGGAGCTAGTTAACAAGTATATCTAACTACTGCAAAAAAATATTTTAAAAAAAATCGTTTTTACCCCTCCAAATCACTGACAGCGCATGAACAATTTCATGCGTTGTCAGCTCAGGCATATATATATATGGGATTAATGTAGAGCGGGTGGCACCTGATCCAATGGATCAGGTGTAAGACACAAAAAGGTGGGCCCCAACGAGTACAAGCCCATGTGGAGGCTTGTACTTTCCACCTTTTTTGTGTCTTAGCACAAGATCCATTGGATCACGTGCCACCTTTTCTACATTAAATCATATATATATATATATATATATATATATATATATATATATGGGTAAAATGCGCCTGAGCTCGTGCTCAGATGGGATTCCTGCGCTTGACCCCTCCTGACCGTCCGATCTGATCCCCCGGCTGTTGTTAAAAGCGGAACATGAGGAACTTTTGGTGCAAGTACCAACGCGCCCTTACGCGCCCGGAACTTTTGGGGCAATTACCATCCCGCCCTTATAGCCCATATGAAAGCAACTTTTTAGAACTATTGGTGCAATTACCAGCAATTACCATCCTGCCCTTTATATCCTTTTCAAAAAAATAGTTTACACTATACGGCACCGTTGTGCGCGTCGACCCAGAACGGAGTATATTACTCCCCGCGAACAACGCGCTACAGCCTACGCAGCGTGCGCGGCGTGGGCTTAAAACGCACAAGTGTTGAGAAGTTACCAACCGTGCGCACGACGGGCAAAATTACACCCGTCATGCGCGAGGGGGAAAACGCAACGTGTAAAGAAATTTCCATCCGTGTGCACGACGGGCAAAATAAACCCCGTCGTCCGCGGGGGTTAAAACACCTAGTGTGAAGAAATTCACATCCGTGCGCACGACGGGCAACATTACCCCCGTCGTGCGCGTGGGTTAAAACGCCTAGTGTGCAGCAATTTCCATCCGAGCGCACGACGGGCAAAATTAACCCCGTCGTCCGCAGGGGTTAAAACGCCTAGTGTGAAGAAATTCACATCCGCGCGCACGACGGGCAAAATTACCCCCGTCGTGCGCATGGGTTAAAACGCCTAGTGTGCAGCAATTTCCATCCGAGCGCATGACGGGCAAAATTAACCCAGTCGTGCGCGGGGGTTAAAACGCCTACTGTGTGAAGCAATTCACATCCGCGTGCACGACGGGCAAAAATAACGTCGTCGTGCGCGTCATCCGCGGAGCATAAAATGCACAAGTGTCGAGCAATTTCCATCCGCACGCACGACGGGCAAAATTACCCCCGTCGTGCGCGTGGGTTAAAACGCCTAGTGTGGAGCAATTTCCATCCGAGCGCACGACGGAAAAAATTAACCCCGTCGTCCGCGGGGGTTAAAACGCACAAGTGTGCAGCAATTTCCATCTGCGCGCATGACGGGCAAAAATAACCTCGTCGTGCGCGTCGTCCGCGGGGCATAAACGCACAAGTGTCGAGCAATTTCCATCCGCGTGCACGACGGGCAAAATTACCCCCGTCGTACGTGTCGTGTGCGGGCAAACGCACAAGTGTGGAGCAATTTACAGTCGTGCGCACGACGGGCCAAATTACCCCCGTCGTGCGCGAGGGGGAAAACACAATGTGTAAAGAAATTTCCATCCGCGCGCACGACGGGCAAACTTACCCCGTCGTGCGCGGGGCTTAAAACGGACAAGTGTGGAGCAATTTCCATCCGCGCGCACGACGGGCAAAATTACCCCCGTCGTGCGCGTGGGTTAAAACGCCTAGTGTGGAGCAATTTCCATCCGAGTGCACGACGGACAAAATTAACCCCGTCGTCCGCGGGGGTTTAAATGCACAAG
Organism: Scilla litardierei; assembly: GCA_030789695.1. Taxonomy (NCBI): domain Eukaryota; kingdom Viridiplantae; phylum Streptophyta; class Magnoliopsida; order Asparagales; family Asparagaceae; genus Scilla; species Scilla litardierei. Next base: position 79,690,970 of record CM061132.1, on the reverse strand, counting down.
TGTGCAGCAATTTCCATCCGCGCGCACGACGTGCAAAAATAACTCCGTCGTGCGCGTCGTCCGCGGGGCATAAAACGCACAAGTGTCGAGCAATTTCTATCCGCACGCACGACGGGCAAAATTACCCCCGTCGTGCGCGTTGTCCGCGGGGCTTAAAACGCACAAGTGTAGAGCATTTTCCAGCCGCGCGCACAACGGGCAAAAATACGCCCCGTCGTGCACGGGGGTTAAAACGCCTAGTGTGAAGCAATTTCCATCTGCGCGAACGACGTGCAAACTTAACCCGTCGTGCGCGTCGGTTAAAACGCCTATTTGGCAGCAATTTCCATCCTAGCGTACGACGGGCAAAATTAACCCCGTGGTGCACGGGGGTAAAAACGCCTAGTGTGAAGCAATTACCCCCGTCGTGGGCGTCGTGCGCGGGAAACGCACAAGTGTGGAGCATTTACCAACCGTGCGCACGACAGGCAAAAATTACCCCCGTCGTGCGCGAGGGTTAAAACGCAACGTGTAAAGCAATTTCCATCCGCGCGCACGACGTGCAAAATTCCCGCGTCGTGCGCGGGGCTTAAACGGACAAGTGTGGAGCAATTTCCATCCGGGCGCACGACGGGCAAAATTAACCTCGTCGTTCGCGGGGGTTAAAATGCCTAGTGTGAAGCAATTCACATCCGCGCGCACGACGGGCAAAAATAATCCCGTCGTGCGCGTCGTCCGCGGTGCATAAAACGCACAAGTGTCGAGCAATTTCCATCCGCGCGCACGACGGGCAAAATTACCCCCGTCGAGCGCGTTGTCCGCGGGGCTTAAAACGCACAAGTGTAGAGCATTTTCCAGCCGTGCGCACGACGGGCAAAAATACGCCCTGTCGTGCACGGGGGTTAAAACGCCTAGTGTGAAGCAATTTCCATCTGCGCGAACGACGGGCAAACTTACCCCGTCGGGCGCGTCGGTTAAAACACATATTGTGCAGCAATTTCCATCCTAGCGCACGACGGGCAAAATTAACCCCGTCGTGCGCGGGGGGTTAAAACGCCTAGTGTGAAGCAATTACCCCCGTCGTGAGCGTCGTGCGTTGGAAACGCACAAGTGTGGAGCATTTACCAACCGTGCGCACGACAGGCAAAAATTACCCCCGTCGTGCGCGAGGGGTAAAACGCAACGTGTAAACCAATTTCCATCCGTGCGCACGACGGGCAAAATTCCCGCGTCGTACGCAGGGCTTAAAACGGACAAGTGTGGAGCAATTTCCATCCGGGCGCACGACGGGCAAAATTAACCCCGTCGTTCGCGGGGGTTAAAACGCCTAGTGTGAAGCAATTCACATCCGCGCGCACGACAGGCAAAAATAACACCGTCGTGCGCGTCGTCCGCGGGGCATAAAACGCACAAGTGTCGAGCAATTTCCATCCGCGCGCACGACGGGCAAAATTACCCCCGTCGTGCGCGTTGTCCGCGGGGCTTAAAACGCACAAGTGTAGAGCATTTTCCAGCCGCGCGCACGATGGGCAAAAATATGCCCCGTGCACGGGGGTTAAAACACCTAGTGTGAAGCAATTTCCATCTGCGCGAACGACGGGCAAAGTTACCCCGTCGGGCGCGTCGGTTAAAACGCCTATTGTGCAGCAATTTCCATCCTAGCGCACGACGGGCAAAATTAACCACGTCGTGCGCGGGGGTTAAAACGCCTAGTGTGAAGCAATTACCCCCGTCGTGGGCGTCGTGCGCAGGAAACGCACAAATGTGGAGCATTTACCAAACGTGCGCACGACAGGCAAAAATTACCCCAGTAGTGCGCGAGGGGTAAAACGCAACGTGTAAACCAATTTCCATCTGTCACGCCCCGCTTCCCAAAAATATGGAGGCGAAGCGTGAGAAGGTCCGCTCAGACTTGAAGCTACAAAGCTGCAAGTCCGATAAGCGTCAATCAAATTTAAAACTGCAGGTCCTTGCAACGCGAGCGAAACAAGATAATAATAATGAAATGAGACAAAAGAATAATCTCTGAATATCCATAAATATAAATTCCAACATCGTAGAAAAGCCACCAGGCTGAAATAAAAGAGAGACTAAAGGCCCAAACATGGCCAACAAAAGTACAAAGTACAAACGACGGTGCTACGCACCAATAACTAACAAAAGGCCTAAAACAAAATAAAGCTCAACAAAGACTCAAAGAATGGTCACCGGTGTCAACCAAAATCCTCCTGGGCAATCATGGACTCAGACTCAGCGTCAGCAACACATCACGTACTCAGCAACGGTCTCTGGCTCAGGTCTAACATGTGACACCCAAAAGAGCAAGGGGCACATGTCAGCAAGTCTACAAGAGACTTGTGCAAGGAAACTGAAAGTGAAAGTAAAGCAACCTAGCAGTTCTAGCATGATGCAATGACATGGCAGTTTAAGTATGAGTGCAGCAGGTAAAGAAAACAACAAGTAAACTAGCATGGCATGGCAAGTGTGGCAAGACTAATAACATTTACAAGGATTTCTCTAGTCATGTTTTCATGTCATGTGCAAAGTTTACGCCTTACAGCTGAAATGACTTTCTTTCACACTGATTGGTCGCTTAACTCCGCCCCACCCAGAGTTTACGCCTTACAGCTGCAGTTGCTGATCAGGCAGACTCCCAGCTGATTGGCCGCTTAACTCTTACCCCATCCCACGTGTATCGAGCCAGGGCCTTACCCCCGAACGGTAATGCTCGCTTCTGGAACACGAGCCAGGAAGTGTTTTTCATGATGGCGTAGGGGTGCACCTAGCCAGGACAAGCAAGTACAAGTATGTAGCGTGTGCTACGAATGCAATATTCAACTTGGATGACATGTAGAATGCAATGCATGGCAGTTAAAAGTGCGTACAGATAAGGAAAGTAAACGTGACAGTTTAGTATGCATGAACAACAAGTTTAAAGGGTTGGATCTGGCTTCGTTGTCAAGCTAGATCAATTAGGTGACGGATCTAGTTTCGTTGTCAAACTAGATCAAGTAGGCGTCTAGCCAGCTATTATTTCACTGACTAGTCTCTTTTACGCTGGAAACAAGGAAGTAGCCTAAAAACTTGGCCCTACACAAGAGTTGGCAAGTTTCACTTGCCTGCAAGTACGACGTCTGAGCACACCGTCCAATGAGTCCAAAAATCACAATTATCCTACGTGCACAAGTCCACCGGCCTAAAGTCCATATTATTAATCTTCATTAGTGAATGCTAAAACATTTAAAATACTTTAAAAATACTGATTTTAGTCTTGATTAGCATGCAATTGGGTTGGGGGTCCTAGGGGTGCAAAACGTTACCTCAACACGACGCGAAAGCTACACCGGCGTCGGGTAGCGACGCCGGGGGTTGGAATAATAGAACGCGCTCCAAGTCCTGATTCCAATACAGTTTCCTCGCTGGAAAGTTCAGAGCATCAACCCGGGCGACGATTCCAGATTCCAAAGCTCGTACGTGCGACGACGGGCTACGACGTGCGACGACGTCGTACGCGGCAAGTCGTCGAAGAGAACACACCTAGGTGGGGCCCACAGCAGTCCTAGGGGCCTTTGGGGGACCCACAATAACTCTGGAGAACTTGGGGGGCCCACGGTGGCAAGCGATGCGACGAATGCGGGGTTGCGACGAATGACGCTCGGTCGTACCCAGCCAATGCGGGAGATCGTATCGGTCGCTGCGAGAGAACGGGGCTGTGCAGCGATTTGGGTCGGTCGCAGCAGCGGGCGGGGCTGTCTCCTTCGGTCAGACCGGTCGGGAGCGTCGGTCGCTGCGGGCGACAATGAGTTGCAACGTTTGCAACGTTGCAACGAATTGGCGAGCGCACGGTGCGGGCGGGCGCCTCGGTCAGGTGCGGAGCAATGCGGGGCGACAAGGCGGGTCGGTGCGGAGCGCTGTGCGGAGCGGATGCGGAGCCAAGTCCTCGGTCAGACCGAGGGAACGGAGCGGTCGAAGCGGGCGAACGGGGCAGCTGCGATGCGAGCGGCTGGGATGCGGGGGCGGCTACCGGTCGGGGCGGCGATTTGCGGTGGGTTTTCTCGGTCAGATCGATGGCTGAACGTCGCAACGTTGCGACGAATCGTCGCAACGTCCAATTTAAGTTTTGGGAGAGGCTAGGGCTAATTTCTTGCGAAAATGGGTCTTCCTAGGGGTTGCTTATATAGTATAGATGGGTTGACTTGGTCTAGGGCTAAATCTAATAGGATTAGAAGTTTAAAATAATTTAAAATTTGAAATTCAACTTCTCCAACTCACCCTAGGATTTGACTTGGTCCAAATGAGCTGGAAATTGGCTCAAAAATTCTTTAAAACGTTTTAAACTCAAATAAATTTTATTTGGCCGAAAATAATTTAAAAATTAATTATTAAAAATAATATAAAACTTGTTAAAAATGTAAAAGTGGTCAAATGAACTCCAAAAATTATAAAATAAATATCGTGGTGATCGTGGCGACAAATGTGAGCTAACTAAGAAGACGGTTCTCGATTTCGACGTCGGACGACGAGACTAAAAATAGAAACGTCTCCCGTCAAGAGTGAGAATCGTCACGTCTCATCGAGTAAGTTTAAATTGTGGACAAACGACTCGAGAAGTGTCGTTCCAAGATAGTGCCACTATTTAATACTCTCAGAGACCTTCGCAATGGCATATCACACAAAAGTGTTCACGAACAAACAAGGTCTAAAACAAACACGTGCACGGTCAAAAGCACGTGCACGAACAACGTACCACGAAAAGTGGTCGTTACATCATCCCCACCTTAGATTAAAGTCCGTCCTCGGACTTTCTAATATAGCTAGTCGCTCTAGTAACTACCCCAATCAAGTCATATAATAATTCAACCAGGTATAATCATTACAAGTGCTTATATATGCACTAAGTAGTCAAACATTAATACTACCAACACGTATATACATTCACGTACGTATACACTTATACCTATTATAGTCAGTCAAATTCATACATGTATTTCAATCATATATATAAACATACATCCCTTATATAACTACTACTCGCAAAACAACAGTTCAGATACTTATATAAGAATAGTCTCACACTTAGCCAATACAATCATTGCTCTACCTATATGTAGCTACCTATGCACAAACATCAGGGGTATACTACCCTCTAATATTCATCCAATACAAAACGTCTCAACACATATAGTCACACCATACCACTATTAAATCAAATTCACCATATATAATATACACTCACCACTTCTATAATTTCATATTATATATAGTCATTCAAATGCATTCAAATATTTCACCATACATTCACATTACGTACGGTCCTATAACTGCATTTACGACACGCCACATATACCATAGTCATCAATTCCTATAACTAAGCACATACTTACCCGTGCATGGTGCACACCCATACACGCTAGTTTTTCATTTACGCACACCAATCATACCATTATATAACTAGCACACACACACACACACCCTAGTTTTAGCTAGTACACATACGTTCACACGAGCAAGTCCTTAGTAATTAGCTATACCACAAGACCAACACCTATAACTATATACTGGCGTAGCGACCCACAATCATGTGCGTAACTCAACCAGGCACAAACACTTCTATCACTATACATACATCAAGCATTGCTATATTCAAACTACAAACATACATTCAATATACTTGGAGTATACCCACTCAAGCTTGAGTGAGACTCAATACACATATTAGAATATTCTATATACGTAACACGCAATTCATACCTATACCAATACCACTCCCATATATATACATCTACCAATACAACCATATACATTCCATAAATCAATCACACTTAATATTTAGTCAGATAACACCCACATAGTTCAATCTAATTATATACCATAATAATAACATTACAGACATCAGCACCCACATATTTATAATTATAATATACTCCTTAGTACAAACATTCACCGTATAGTCACACATAAGTAGTGTATATATTCACACCATAACCTACTACCTATAATTAGTATACTAACACATCCACACATACATAATTAAGATGTGCAATAGTCGTGTATACCTCACGGTATGCACGCATGCAACATCCCGCAAAGCAAGCAATACCAATCAAAATTATAATTCTACTATCATATGCATATCACCTATATATTCAGGCAACAAAACATAACTACTTACGTCTAAGCATAATACATACCTACATACGAGCACTTACACATACGTACTAATATATATGTCACTCAATAGGCCTACTTACTTATCTATATGCACACCTATTATCATCACACCTAGCATATACATAGCTTTACCATTCATTTTATTTCAACCATTATAAGTATTCTCTAATTGCAGACACTCCAATAGACATTCCAACGCTAACTCTTATATACACAAGCATCCCTATTATGGTATAGCTAATCACACACGAATCTATAAATACTAACACATAAACAACTTCATACTATCACGAATAACTCCGGGTATATATATATATATATATATATATATATATATATATATATATATATATATATATATATATATATATATATATATATATATATATATATATATATATATATATATATATATATATCACACATTAGGCAAGCATTAATATACTATGGGGGGTGTACTCATTCAAGCTCACGTGCGTGCACTACAACACCTCACAAAGGTCCAAGGGTCTACTAACAACTAAGAGTTGTCACAGACATATACGGGCACTAAAGTCTAAGCAACAAGGGAGGTCGAGAGCGTGGCGAGGGAAGGGTCGATAAGCACAAGTTCAGATAGGACGAATACTGGGAGACAGCTTGGTTAGACGAAACATTGACTCAATGGTGATGTTTAGGTTGAGGGAAAAGGGAGATGTAGTGATGCTTACATAGGAGGGGAAAAAGAAAATAGGGTAAATAGCATGAGCTAAAATACGCAAAATTGAAAACTGTTGTACTTCAAAAAAAATTGGAATTCCTCATCTGTATAAAATATTTGAAAATCGATAAAGCGAGTTGAAATAAGTTTGAGTCGAATATTCATAATAAGAGAAAATGTTTTTAATGGATTATCGCAAATCATTAAGAAAGGAAAGTAAATCATTCGCACGGACATTAAAGGCGTAATTTTTTTTTGAAAATATTATACGGCAGTAATTTAATATAATGTTGTCAAAAGTTTTTGAAAGTCAAAGAATGAAATCAAGTAACGGAAGGATTTAAACTCATGTTAAATGCTTTCAAAACTTTTAGGCTATGGAAAATCAATATTGAAACTTCTTTTAGAGAAATCAGTATTAGTCAAAAATAAAATTGGTTACACTAAGCTCTTAGCGTACAAGCACAACGAGCCTGATACGGGTATAAAAATAATTGAAATCAATTTGGTTTAGAAATTTTCTAAAAGCGTGTATGGTGAGCGGAAAGAAAATTATAGTAACTTAGCATAAGAATTATCAAGATTGAATAGTAAATCTTTAAAATCAAATCAGGGTGGGTCTAAAGCAGGAAGAGGTTATGAAAATAGTAATTTTGCAAAAATCTGAAGTGGCGAAAACGACGAGCAAAAACCAACTTGCTGAAAGCTGAAATTCCATGTGACTTGAAAAGCATGTGAATGGCACAAATTAGGCGGGAAAAATAAAAGTACGATTCAGAATAAAATTAATATATGAAGGAATGACGCATTTGCATAAGTACAAAAAAACATAGGCTAGGAAAATACTATAAGCTAGTATTCAAAAATTCCGACAAACGTTTTAAAAATTTAAATCAATGAAGGAGGATGAAATATAGGTATATTAAAATTTTGAACAAAATTAAACTTAGTGGAAGAGAAGATTGAAAAACACTTTCAGAAGGTTCAAGTTTTGCAATGGCGATGCTTGAAAATTGACGACGATCGACATGAGGCGATCTCGTGAATCGAGGCAAGGAAATGGTCGGATGGTCAGAACGTACATACGCCTAGGATATGAATCTGAAGGATCTACGGGGAAACTCCTACGGTCAACCAACTAAAGATTAAGAACTAAGCGCTAAGACTTTCTAAGGAGCTAGACGGAAACGAAATGCGTTCAGCTTGGTCCGAAATCGATAAACCCAAGCGAACGACCAAAGGAAAATCCTAAAAGTCTAATATGGTCAAGGGTAAACAAGGGCCACTAAGGTAACTCCTACGAAGATTGAATCAATGGCTGACAGGGAGTCTAACTAACAAACAGAGGCCTCTAGCAAACACAGACGTCTAACTAAGTCTTCTTACCACCTAGTGTCGTAAGAAAACGACTAGACTCAGGGCTTATGACTCGGATGTTGCAATTTATTTAATGGACATTCCGTTATTATCGTTGTTCCGTTAATTCGAAATTGCAAGACCGGACCTGCATGGGCCACCAACAAAACCTGTCACGCCCAGCTTCCCAAAAATATGGAGGCGAAGCGTGAGAAGGTCCGCTCAGACTTGAAGCTACAAAGCTGCAAGTCCGATAAGCGTCAATCAAATTTAAAACTGGAGGTCCTTGCAATGCGAGCGAAACAAGATAATAATAATGAAATGAGACAAAAGAATAATCTCAGAATATCCATAAATATAAATTCCAACATCGCAGAAAAGCCACCAGGCTGAAATAAAAGAGAGACTAAAGGCCCAAACATGGCCAACAAAAGTACAAAGTACAAACGACGGTGCTACGCACCAATAACTAACAAAAGGCCTAAAACAAAATAAAGCTCAACAAAGACTCAAAGAATGGTCACCGGTGTCAACCAAAATCCTCCTGGGCAATCATGGACTCAGACTCAGCGTCAGCAACACATCACGTACTCAGCAACGGTCTCTGGCTCAGGTCTAACATGTGACACCCAAAAGAGCAAGGGGCACATGTCAGCAAGTCTATAAGAGACTTGTGCAAGGAAACTGAAAGTGAAAGTAAAGCAACCTAGCAGTTCTAGCATGATGCAATGACATGGCAGTTTAAGTATGAGTGCAGCAGGTAAAGAAAACAACAAGTAAACTAGCATGGCATGGCAAGTGTGGCAAGACTAATAACATTTACAAGGATTTCTCTAGTCATGTTTTCATGTCATGTGCAAAGTTTATGCCTTACAGCTGAAATGACTTTCTTTCACACTGATTGGTCGCTTAACTCCGCCCCACCCAGAGTTTACGCCTTACAGCTGCAGTTGCTGATCAGGCAGACTCCCAGCTGATTGACCGCTTAACTCTTACCCCATCCCACGTGTATCGAGCCAGGGCCTTACCCCCGAACGGTAATGCTCGCGCCAGGAAGTGTTTTTCATGATGGCGTAGGGGTGCACCTAGCCAGGACAAGCAAGTACAAGTATGTAGCGTGTGCTACGAATGCAATATTCAACTTGGATGACATGTAGAATGCAATGCATGGCAGTTAAAAGTGCGTACAGATAAGGAAAGTAAACGTGACAGTTTAGTATGCATGAACAACAAGTTTAAAGGGTTGGATCTGGCTTCGTTGTCAAGCTAGATCAATTAGGTGACGGATCTAGTTTCGTTGTCAAACTAGATCAAGTAGGCGTCTAGCCAGCTATCATTTCACTGACTAGTCTCTTTTACGCTGGAAACAAGGAAGTGGCCTAAAAACTTGGCCCTACACAAGAGTTGGCAAGTTTCACTTGCCTGCAAGTACGACGTCTGAGCACACCGTCCAATGAGTCCAAAAATCACAATTATCCTACGTGCACAAGTCCACCGGCCTAAAGTCCATATTATTAATCTTCATTAGTGAATGCTAAAACATTTAAAATACTTTAAAAATACTGATTTTAGTCTTGATTAGCATGCAATTGGGTTGGGGGTCCTAGGGGTGCAAAACGTTACCTCAACACGACGCGAAAGCTACACCGGCGTCGGGTAGCGACGCCGGGGGTTGGAATAATAGAACGCGCTCCAAGTCCTGATTCCAATACAGTTTCCTCGCTGGAAAGTTCAGAGCATCAACCCGGGCGACGATTCCAGATTCCAAAGCTCGCACGTGCGACGACGGGCTACGACGTGCGACGACGTCGTACGCGGCAAGTCGTCGAAGAGAACACACCTAGGTGGGGCCCACAGCAGTCCTAGGGGCCTTTGGGGGACCCACAATAACTCTGGAGAACTGGGGGGGCCCACGGTGGCAAGCGATGCGATGGATGCGGGGTTGCGACGAATGACTCTCGGTCGTACCCAGCCAATGCGGGAGATCCTATCGGTCGCTGCGAGAGAACGGGGCTGTGCAGCGATTTGGGTCGGTCGCAGCAGCGGGCGGGGCTGTCTCCTTCGGTCAGACCGGTCGGGAGCATCGGTCGCTGCGGGCGACAATGCGTTACAACATTTGCAACGTTGCAACGAATTGGTGAGCGCACGGTGCGGGCGGGCGCCTCGGTCAGGTGCGGAGCAATGCGGGGCGACAAGGTGGGTCGGTGCGGAGCGGATGCGGAGCCAAGTCCTCGGTCAGACCGAGGGAACGGAGCGGTCGAAGCGGGCGAACGGGGCAGCTGCGATGCGAGCGGCTGGGATGCGGGGGCGGCTACCGGTCGGGGCGGCGATTTGCGGTGGGTTTTCTCGGTCAGATCGATGGCTGAACGTCGCAACGTTGCGACGAATCGTCGCAACGTCCAATTTAAGTTTTGGGAGAGGCTAGGGCTAATTTCTTGCGAAAATGGGTCTTCCTAGGGGTTGCTTATATAGTATAGATGGGTTGACTTGGTCTAGGGCTAAATCTAATAGGATTAGAAGTTTAAAATAATTTAAAATTTGAAATTCAACTTCTCCAACTCACCCTAGGATTTGACTTGGTCCAAATGAGCTGGAAATTGGCTCAAAAATTCTTTAAAACGTTTTAAACTCAAATAAATTTTATTTGGCCGAAAATAATTTAAAAATTAATTATTAAAAATAATATAAAACTTGTTAAAAATGTAAAAGTGGTCAAATGAACTCCAAAAATTATAAAATAAATATCGTGGTGATCGTGGCGACAAATGTGAGCTAACTAAGAAGACGGTTCTCGATTTCGACGTCGGACGACGAGACTAAAAATAGAAACGTCTCCCGTCAAGAGTGAGAATCGTCACGTCTCATCGAGTAAGTTTAAATTGTGGACAAACGACTCGAGAAGTGTCGTTCCAAGATAGTGCCACTATTTAATACTCTCAGAGACCTTCGCAACGGCATATCACACAAAAGTGTTCACGAACAAACAAGGTCTAAAACAAACACGTGCACGGTCAAAAGCACGTGCACGAACAACGTACCACGAAAAGTGGTCGTTACACCATCCGCGCGCACGACGGGCAAAATTCCCCCGTCGTGCGCGGGGCTTAAAACAGACATGTGTGGAGCAATTTCCATCCGGGCGCACGACGGGCAAAATTAACCCCGTCGTCTGCGGGGGTTAAAACGCCTAGTGTGAAGCAATTCACATCCGCACGCACGACGGGCAAAAATAACCCCGTCGTGCACGTCGTCCGCGGGGCTTAAAACGCACAAGTGTCGAGCAATTTCCATCCGCGCGCACGACTGGCAAAATTACCCCCGTCGTGCGCGTGGTAAATAGCATGGCAGCTATTTACCCTCATCGTGCGCGAGGGGTAAAACGCAACGTGTTAGGCAAAATTACCCCCGTCGTGCGCGTGGTTTAAAACGCCTAGTGAGAAGCAATTTCCATCCGAGCGCACGACGGGCAAAATTAACCCCGTCGTCCGCTGGGGTTAAAACAACCAAGTGTGAAGCAATTTTCATCCGCGAGCATGACGGCAAAACTTACCTCGTCGTGCGCGTTGTCCGCGGGGCTTAAAACGCACAAGTGTAGAGCATTTTCCAGCCGCGCGCACGACGGGCAAAAATACGCCCCGTCGTGCACTGGGGTTAAAACGCCTAGGGTGAAGCAATTTCCATCTACGCGAACGACAGGAAAATTACCCCGTCGGGCGCGTCGGTTAAAACGCCTATTGTGCAGCAATTTCCATCCTAGCGCACGACGGGCAAAATTAACCCCGTCGTGCGCGGGGGTTAAAACGCCTAGTGTGAAGTAATTACCCCCGTCGTGGGCATCGTGCGCGGGAAACGCACAAGTGTGGAGCATTTACCAACCGTGCGCACGACAGGAAAAAATTACCCACGTCGTGCGCGAGGGGTAAAACGCAATGTGTAAACCAAATTCCATCCGCGCGCACGACGGGCAAAATTCCCGCGTCGTGCGCAGGGCTTAAAACGGACAAGTGTGGAGCAATTTCCATCTGGGCACACGACGGGCAAAATTAACCCCGTCGTCCGCGGGGGTGTTAAAACGCCTAGTGTGAAGCAATTCACATCCGCGTGCACGACGGGCAAAAATAACCCTGTCGTGCGCGTCGTCCGAGGGGCTTAAAACGCACAAGTGTCGAGCAATTTCCATCCGTGCACACGACGGGCAAAATTACCCCCATCGTGCGCGTGGGTTAAAACGCCTAGTGTGGAGCAATTTCCATCCGAGTGCACGACAGACAAAATTAACCCCGTCGTCCGTGGGGGTTAAAACACACAAGTGTGCAGCAATTTCTGTCCGCGCGCATGGCGGGCAAAATTAACCCCGTCGTGCGCGTCGTGTGCGGGCAAACGCACAAGTGTGGAGCAATTTACAGCCGTGCGCGCGACGGGCAAAATTACCCCGTAGTGCGCGAGGGGGAAAACGCAATGTGTAAAGCAATTTCCTTCCGCGCGCACGACGGGCAAACTTACCCCATCGTGCGCGTGGGTTAAAACGCCTAGTGTGCAGCAATGTCCATTCGAGCGCACGACGGGCAAAATTTAACCCCGTCGTCCGCGGGGCTTAAAACGCACAAGTGTCGAGCAATTTCCAGCCGCGCGCACGACGGGCAAAATTACCCCCGTCGTGCGTGTGGGTTAAAACGCCTAGTGTGGAGCAATTTCTATCCGAGCGCACGACGGACAAAATTAACCCCGTCGTCCGTGGGGGTTAAAACGCACAAGTGTGCGGCAATTTCCATCCGCGCGCACGACGGGCAAAATTAACCCCGTCGTGAGCGTCGTGTGCTGGCAAACGCACAAGTGTGGATCAATTTACAGCCGTGCGCACGACGGGCAAAAATACCCCGTCGTGCGCGTGGGTTAAAACGCCTAGTGTGCAGCAATGTCCATCCGAGCGCACGACGGGCAAAAATTAACCCCGTCGTCCGCGGGGGTTAAAACGCACAAGTGTGAAGCAATTTCCATCCACACGAACGACGACAAAATTAAACCCGTCGTGCGCGTTTTCCGCATGGCTTAAAACGCACAAGTGTAGAGCATTTTCCAGCCACGCGAACGAAGGGCAAAAATACGCCCCGTCGTGCACGCGGGTTAAAACGCCTAGTGTGAAGCAATTTCCATCTGCGCGTACGACAGGCAAAATTTTCCCCAGTCGTGCGCGTCGTGCGCGGGGCTAAAACGTATAAGCGTGGAGCATTTTCCATTCGCGCGCATGACGGGCAAAATTACCCCCGTCGTGTGCGTCGTCCGCGGGGCTTAAAATCACAAGTGACAAGTGTGGTGAAATTTCCAGACGAAGGTAGCAATATGGGTAAACATATCTTTTAATTTCTTACAACAAGTGATTATTTTGCACAAAACCTAACTTCAATTTTATACCGAATTTTTTTCAATATCAACATTCTTGTTGTCCCTTTTTACTCTGTGACGTGCATTATAAATTGATTTGCATGGAAGGTTGGACTTTCAAAATCTCAGCCGGCCTCAGCGTGCTATTTACCAAATCTCTCAATGATCCATCTCCATTCCCTGCTACTGCCCTTCATCGGAATGGCCCTCGACATAATTAGCAGCTTGATGGTTATGCCTGCCCTCAACGACTGTTAACCTTCACTCCTCATCGCCAACGCCGACGCCCACCATTACCACGCAATGAGAACAGACATTGACACTTCTTGGTTTTAACTGGCCTGTCGGTCGTTTTTTCCTTTCCCTGCAACTGCCCATCATCGGAATGGCCCTCGACATAATTAGCAGCTTGATGGTTGTGCCTGCCCTCAACGACTGTTAACCTTCACTCCTCACCGCCAACGCCGACGCCCACCATTACCACGCAATGAGAACAGACATTGACACTTCTTGGTTTTAACTGGCCTGTCGGTCGTTTTTTCCTTTCGGTGTCACCTGTAAACCCCGCTTCATTCACATGCAAAGTAAACAACTTTGCATGTGAAAGAAGTGGGGTTTACAGGTGACACCGAAAGGAAAAAACGACCGACAGGCCAGTTAAAACCAAGAAGTGTCAATGTCTGTTCTCATTGCGTGGTAATGGTGGGCGTCGGCGTTGGAGGTGAGGTGTAATGACTGCTTTTCATGAATCTGGATTTAATATAATATAATATATGTTTTGGTGGATTTGCTCCTCTTGTGTGGTTTTCGTCTCCGTAGTTTCATTTTCGATCGATTCGTCGTATTTTCTCGCTTCTTCCTTAGGATTGTCGATTTCGAAGTATGTCACTCGTGACGGACTTCTTAACGGTCGTATCTAACTATTAGATCAAGCCTAGGAGTCTTAGGAATCGATCCCGGGGCCCCGCGCTCCGTATCGGTACTTTTCTGTGCTCATTAGCCGGTGTAAGAAGGGCCATCGACCGACTAGATGACGATCCAGTCGGTCGGCAATCCTTCTTGGACCGACTAGTTAGCTTTCTAAAATTTCTTAGGAGTTACTGTTTATCGTTAGTCGGTCTAAGAACGTTGGTTGACCGACTAGGTTGCAAACTAGTCGGTCAGCAATGCTTCTTGAACCGACTAACTCATCATATTATTTTTGTATCAGTTACTGTTTACTCTTAGTCGGTCTAAGAACGTTCATCGACCGACTAGATGTAAAACTAGTCGGTCAGTATTTGTTCATGGACCGACTAACTCTAGAATCCTATTTTCGTTCAGGAGTTACTGTTTGCACTTAGTCAGTCTGCGTTGGTCGACCGACCGACTAGTTGCCAAACTAGTCGGTCAGTGGTTGGTCTTTGACCGACTAGTCTGTGTTAAAACCCTAATTTCTGGGCAGCCGCCAGCCTAGCCTATAAATACCCAACCCAAACGTTTTCTTCTCCCTCAACACGATCCAAAACCCTAAAATCTTCCCCTCCAAGCCCCCATCTTCCTCCAAGCTTCATCCCTCCATTCTAAGCCCTAAATCCATCATCCAATCCATCCATTCACTCATTCCACCTCCCATCTTCCCCAAATCTCCATCGAAATCCATTAAAACCCCCAAATCACCCAAAACCCTAGTTTCCCCAAAGTTCTCCAATCTCTTCCAGATCTGATCCTAGGGTTCCCCGGAGTGTTTCTTCCGCCTTCTCTCGGTAAGAAATCGATCTACCGTTGTTTTCATAACCTATTTATAATTTTATGGCAACCCTAATTAATTTCATGTGTTTGGTGCTTGTTTCCCCCATAACAGCGATATCCCCGTAGATAGCAACCGTGTGACGAAGTGATCGTCAATCCCCGGTGCTAGGCAAGTGAAACTTGCCACTTAGGGTTTGGGCCATGTTTTAGGCCATTTTCTTATAGTAGGCGTAAAAGAGGCTAGGCGATGAAATGATACTCGCCTAGGCGCAAATTGGGGAATTAGCTTGACAACGAAGCTAATTCCGACATTTAGCATGTTGCACAACTATCATGTCACGTTTACTTTCCATTATCGGTACGCAAGTTAATTGTCATGTCATTGCATCCTTCATGCATTTCAGTGATTGCGTAGCTTTGCTACATTGCTTGTGTTCCTGGCTCGTGTTCCAGAAGCGGGCCATGTGTTGGTTGATAGCCAATGCCCGAATTGTGTGTTTCCTGGCTCGTGACCAGAAGCGAGCATAATGAGTTGGAAACCCCAACGCTCGATATTGAATTGTGAAATAGGAATGCGAGCTCATTGTGCGGGGCAACCCCAGGCTCACTAGCTGAGTTCATTGTGCGGGAACCCTAGGCTCCATTACGTGTGGGTATAAGGGGTGAGGGTTAAGCGGCCATTCAACTGGGAGTCTGTTTGATCAACAATTGCAGTTGTAAGGCGTAAACTCTTTGGGGTGGGGTAGTTGTTAAGCGGCCAATCAGCGAATGTGGAACCATTCAGCTGTAAGGCGTAAACAATCTACAAAACAACGTGAATAGTGAATTGATTGAGATTGAAAGTAGCGTGGCTACTCTTGTCTTGTCCCGATGATTGTTCTCTTGTACAAACTGTCTTGCCATGTTTTAATTGTGCACTCATGTTATAACTGCCATGTCATGCATACTAAACTGCTAGGTTGCTAGATGCCTCACTTTCAGTTTCCTTGCCCAAGTCTTTTTAGACTTGCTGACATGTGCCCCATTTACTCTTTTGGGTGACACATGTTAGATCCTGAGCCCGAGTACCTCGTTGAGGACGAGGTGTTTGCTGACGCCGAGCCCGAGCTTGTGTTTGACGGGGAGTACGTGGACACTGGGGACCAGTCCTAGTGTCTTCGTTATGTTTTACTTTTGTTAGACAGTTGTTTGTTATCGGTGCGTAGCACCTATACTTTGTTATATCGTATTCTTTTGTTAGCCTTGTTCTGGGCCTTGGACTCATTTCTTTTAGCCTGGTGGCTTTTCTGGATGTTGGACTCTTTGTTGATGTTGGACAATTTGTGAGATGTGGAATTTTATTTCAGCCTCGCCTTGTGTTATTATTGTTATTCTGTTGTGGTTACAGGGACCTGTTTATGTATTGTGGACGCTTATCGGGTTTGGGGCTTCACAGCTCCACTCTCGTGCGGACCTTTTCACGTCTCGCCTCCATTTTAGGGAAGCGGGTCGTGACAGGTTTTAGTGGTGGCCCATGCAGGTCCTTCTGTAACTGCGATTTTTGGAATAGCGATAATAATATTAGAATGTCCAATAAATTGAGTTCGACGTCCGAGTCATAAGCTATGAGTCTAATCTGATTCGTTCTCTGTGTCATTAGATGGCAGGAAGGCGTTTCACCCATGGTGGGGGCAGTGGTGCGCTCCCTCATGATGAGGAGCCTGAGCGGGAACCCACCAACGGTGAGATGATGCGGATGATGCTCCAGATGATGCAAGTGCAGCAGGGCATGCTTCTGCAAGTCCAGAATGCTCCACTTGCTCGAGCTGCCCGGGCTCTTCCGGATGTTCCTCGCTCTGAGCCAGGAGCGAAGCAATTTCGGGAGCTGGGTCCCGCATATTTTGATGGTTCTGAGGGTCCCCTGGCTGCCGATGAATGGATTCGGAACATCGAGGACAATCTGAAGATGGCCAAGATCACCCCGGCTGGATGGGTTGATTTGGCGAAGAGGCAGCTCAAGGATAACGCCAGGAATTGGTGGGATGCGGAGGAGAAGTTGTTGGTGGAGCCGATTTCTTGGGCTACCTTCAAGGCCAGATTTGAGGGTGAGTTCTTCCCGAAGGCTGCCAAGGAGGAGATGCTGCAGCGTTTTATCGATCTGAAGCAGGGGAACTCGTCGGTGGACATGTATCACCAAGAGTTCATGAGGCTGAGTCGGTTTGCACCAAGGATGGTGCAGGACGCTGAGGAGAGAGCTCAGAGGTTCCTGCAGGGGCTTGCTTCGGAGCTCCAGAGTTTTGTGACCTCTTCTGACCGGGAATCTTATCAGAAGGTTCTGGTCGCTGCCAAGAGGCAGGAGCTGCTTGTGAACCAGAGGAGAGGGTCTGTCGTTGGTGCTGGGAAGAGGCCTGTGGAACAGGCGAGAGCTGTGGTTAGACCTGGATTCAGGACTAATCAGTCTGCTCAGTTTAAGAGGCCAGGAGGGCCTATTCTGAAGCTTTGCCATTTCTGCGGCAGGCCTGGCCACGTCAAGGATCAGTGTCGGAAGTTTTTGGGCCAGTGCCTGATTTGCGGTGATGCTTCCCATATCGCGAAGGATTGTCGGCATGCGAATCAGCTGCGGAGGGCTCCTGTTGCAGCACAGCCGTTGCAGCAGCGAGTGTCTGTTCCTGCTGGCCGTGGAGCAGCTCTTGTTCCGCAGGGCAGGCTTTTCGGCAGGCTGTTCCGCTGAGGAGGCAGGCTTTTCTGATGACCGCTGCGGAGAGCGCGGCTGTGGATGAGGTTATCGCAGGTAATCCTTAATCTAGCTGTTACTTTCCTAGCTGGTTTTGATTGTTAGATTTTGTTGTTTGCTTGAACATGGTTGTTTGCTAGATTAGGGTTTGATTGTTAATTGCTTGATTAGGTGTGATTTTGGTTTGCACATTTCCTGCACGAGTCCTCTTTGACTCGGGTGCATCGATGTGCATTATTTCTCGGAGCTTCGTGGAGAGGCATTCCTTATCGACATCCCCTCTTCCCAAGAGTTGGAATATCGTTACAGGGAATGGTGTGGTCTCGGTGCATTGTGGTTGTAATTCTTGCTCGTTGGTGGTCTGTGGACATGAACTTTTCGCTGATTTCATTGTCCACGACATCATCAACTATGATGCAGTTCTTGGGATGGATTGGCTTGCGAGCTTTTATGCTACGATCGACTGCCGGAGAAAGAAGGTGGTGTTCGAGATTCCCGGACATCCAGTGTTTGAGTTCAGTCGTGGTAGCAGTTCGCTTGGTCCTGTCAGATTTCGGGCCAGGCCGGTGGAGGCTGTGGCTATGCAGATGGAGCTGGAGTGGCCAGCTGTGGTGCGTGATTTTGGCGACCTCTTCCCCGAGGAGATGTCTGGTTTGCCGCCTGATCGGGCTTTGGAATTTTCTATCGATCTGGTTCCAGGTGCGCAGCCGATTTCGAAGGCGCCGTATCGTATGGCACCTGCAGAGTTGGAAGAGTTGCGAAAGCAGTTGGATGAGCTCTTGCTCAAGGGTTATATTAATCCTAGTGTGTCTCCGTGGGGAGCACCGGTGCTATTGGTGAAGAAGAAGGATGGTTCGCGTCGCATGTGCGTGGATTATCGGGAGTTGAATACGGTGACCATTAAGAATAAATACCCGTTGCCTCGCATCGATGATATCTTTGATCAGCTTGGAGGTTCGAGGGTGTTTTCTAAATTGGATTTGAGGAGTGGTTACCATCAGTTGAAGGTGAAGAAGGGAGATGTTCCGAAGACAGCGTTCAGGACGAAGTATGGACACTATGAGTTCGTGGTTATGCCTTTCGGCGTAACTAACGCGCCCGCAGTTTTCATGAATCTGATGAACCTGATTTTCTACGACTTTTTGGATAAGTTTGTCGTTATCTTTATTGACGACATTCTGATCTATTCGAAGTCGGAGGAAGAGCATGCCTCGCACTTAAGGACGGTGTTGGAGATTTAGAGGAAGCATCGGTTGTATGCTAAGTTTTCGAAGTGCGAGTTTTGGCTGGATCGAGTTGCTTTTCTCGGGCATGTGGTGACTGGAGATGGTATTTCAGTGGATCCCGAGAAGATTCGGGCCATCAGGGAGTGGCCTGTTCCGTCGTCAGCGTCTGAGATTCGGAGTTTTCTTGGACTTGCTGGTTACTATCGGCGATTCATTAAGGACTTTTCTCGTATTGCTGAGCCGATGACCAGGTTGACGCGGAAGGATGTTGCTTATGTTTGGTCGGGTGATTGCGAGAGTGCTTTTGGTGTTCTGAAGGAGAGGTTGACGAGTGCCCCTATTCTAGTCGTGCCTGACTGCAGCGGTGGATTTGAGATCTTTTGCGATGCTTCTGGCAAGGGTCTCGGTTGTGTGTTGCATCAGCACGGGCATGTTGTGGCGTATGCGTCTCGTCAGCTTAAGGTTCATGAGAAGAATTACCCGACGCATGATTTGGAGTTGGCTGCCGTTGTGTTTGCTCTTAAGATTTGGAGGCACTTCCTGCTGAGTGAGAAAGTGAAGATTTTCACCGATCACAAAAGCTTGAAGTATATTTTCACGCAGAAGGAGCTCAACATGCGACAGCGTCGATGGTTGGAGCTTATGGCGGATTATGAGATTGATTTGCAGTATCACCCTGGCAAGGTGAATGTGGTTCCGGATGCTTTGAGTAGGCTTCCAGCGGTGATGATTTTGACCTCGCAGTGGAGATTGCAGCAGGATTTTTGCGAGTCTGGTGTGGAGATTGTTCTTCCTGGGGAGGCTTCTTCGTTGATGTACATGCAGGTACAGTCGACGATCGTGGATCGGATTAAGGCTGGCCAGGCTGAGGATCCGAAGCTGGTGAGGATTCGGGAGCAGGTGGAAGCCGGTCTGCGGACTGACTTTTTGATTCATGAGGATGGCTCGCTGAGGTTTGGAGCCAGGTTGTGTGTGCCTGCTGGGGATATCAGAGAGGAGCTGATGGTGGAGGCACACAGTTCGCCGTATTCTGTGCATCCTGGTGGCACCAAGATGTACCAAGATCTTCGTCTGAATTATTGGTGGCATGGTATGAAGAGGAGCATGGCTCGGAGTGTAGCCAAGTGCTTGGTTTGCCAGCAAGTGAAGGCGGAGCATCAGCGTTCGGCCGGGTTGCTACAACCGCTTCCGATTCCGGAGTGGAAGTGGCAGCACATCACTATGGATTTCGTGACTGGACTACCTCGGAGTCTGAAGCAGAATGACGCGATTTGGGTGATCGTAGATCGGTTGACCAAATCTGCGCACTTTATTCCGTTCCGAGTGGGACAGTCCACTGAGACGCTAGCGAGGAGATATATGGAGGAGGTTGTGCGACTTCATGGAGTCCCCGTGAGTATCGTGTCTGACAGAGACACGAGGTTCACATCTCAGTTCTGGCAGAGTTTGCAGAAGAGTTTGGGCACGCGTCTGAGTTTCAGCACGGCGTACCATCCGCAGACGGATGGCCAGTCCGAGAGGACGATTCAGATTTTGGAAGACATGCTGAGGGCGTGCATGTTGGATTTCAAGGGTTCGTGGGAGGACCATCTACATCTGGTAGAGTTCTCTTACAACAACAGCTTCCAGGTGAGTATTGGCATGGCGCCTTTCGCCGCTCTTTATGGGAGGAAATGTCGATCGCCATTGAGTTGGGATGACGTTGGTGATCGGGAGTTGTTGGGACCTGAGATGATCGTGGAGGCCGTGGATATCGTCAGGAATATTCGGGAGAGGTTGAGAATTGCTCAGGACCGTTTTAAGCATTGGGCGGATGCTAAACGTCGTCCTTTGGAGTTTCAGCCGGGCGACCATGTGTTCTTGAAGATTTCCCCGAATCGTGGTGTGATTCGTTTCGGGAAGCGTGGAAAGTTGAGCCCGCGATACATTGGACCATTTGACATTTTGGAGAGGGTTGGCGAGGTAGCTTATCGCTTGGCCTTGCCGCCATCTTTGGAAGGAGTTCACAATGTTTTCCATGTGTCGCAGCTTCGTCGATACATTAGCGATCCGTCTCATGCGGTGGATTTTTCGGAGATTACCGTTCGCCCCGATATGACGTATGACCAGCATCCCGTGCAGATTCTGGACAGGCGTCAGAAATCGCTTCGGAACAAGATTGTCAATCTTGAGAGGGTGATGTGGCGACATGGTTCACCTGGAGAGTCTACTTGGGAGAATGAGGATGAGATGCGAGAGCGTTTCCCACTTTTGTTTCCGGACTCGTGAGTATTTGGAAATTCCGAGGACGGAATTTTTCTTAAGTTGGGGAGGATGTAACGACTGCTTTTCATGAATCTGGATTTAATATAATATAATATATGTTTTGGTGGATTTTCTCCTCTTGTGTGGTTTTCGTCTCCGTAGTTTCATTTTCGATCGATTCGTCGTATTTTCTCGCTTCTTCCTTAGGATTGTCGATTTCGAAGTATGTCACTCGTGACGGACTTCTTAACGGTCGTATCTAACTATTAGATCAAGCCTAGGAGTCTTAGGAATCGATCCCGGGGCCCCGCGCTCCGTATCGGTACTTTTCTGTGCTCATTAGCCGGTGTAAGAAGGGCCACCGACCGACTAGATGACGATCCAGTCGGTCGGCAATCCTTCTTGGACCGACTAGTTAGCTTTCTAAAATTTCTTAGGAGTTACTGTTTATCGTTAGTCGGTCTAAGAACGTTGGTTGACCGACTAGGTTGCAAACTAGTCGGTCAGCAATGCTTCTTGAACCGACTAACTCATCATATTATTTTTGTATCAGTTACTGTTTACTCTTAGTCGGTCTAAGAACGTTCATCGACCGACTAGATGTAAAACTAGTCGGTCAGTATTTGTTCATGGACCGACTAACTCTAGAATCCTATTTTCGTTCAGGAGTTACTGTTTGCACTTAGTCGGTCTGCGTTGGTCGACCGACCGACTAGTTGCCAAACTAGTCGGTCAGTGGTTGGTCTTTGACCGACTAGTCTGTGTTAAAACCCTAATTTCTGGGCAGCCGCCAGCCTAGCCTATAAATACCCAACCCAAACGTTTTCTTCTCCCTCAACACGATCCAAAACCCTAAAATCTTCCCCTCCAAGCCCCCATCTTCCTCCAAGCTTCATCCCTCCATTCTAAGCCCTAAATCCATCATCCAATCCATCCATTCACTCATTCCACCTCCCATCTTCCCCAAATCTCCATCGAAATCCATCAAAACCCCCAAATCACCCAAAACCCTAGTTTCCCCAAAGTTCTCCAATCTCTTCCAGATCTGATCCTAGGGTTCCCCGGAGTGTTTCTTCCGCCTTCTCTCGGTAAGAAATCGATCTACCGTTGTTTTCATAACCTATTTATAATTTTATGGCAACCCTAATTAATTTCATGTGTTTGGTGCTTGTTTCCCCCATAACAGCGATATCCCCGTAGATAGCAATCGTGTGACGAAGTGATCGTCAATCCCCGGTGCTAGGCAAGTGAAACTTGCCACTTAGGGTTTGGGCCATGTTTTAGGCCATTTTCTTATAGTAGGCGTAAAAGAGGCTAGGCGACGAAATGATACTCGCCTAGGCGCAAATTGGGGAATTAGCTTGACAACGAAGCTAATTCCGACATTTAGCATGTTGCACAACTATCATGTCACGTTTACTTTCCATTATCGGTACGCAAGTTAATTGTCATGTCATTGCATCCTTCATGCATTTCAGTGATTGCGTAGCTTTGCTACATTGCTTGTGTTCCTGGCTCGTGTTCCAGAAGCGGGCCATGTGTTGGTTGATAGCCAATGCCCGAATTGTGTGTTTCCTGGCTCGTGACCAGAAGCGAGCATAATGAGTTGGAAACCCCAACGCTCGATATTGAATTGTGAAATAGGAATGCGAGCTCATTGTGCGGGGCAACCCCAGGCTCACTAGCTGAGTTCATTGTGCGGGAACCCTAGGCTCCATTACGTGTGGGTATAAGGGGTGAGGGTTAAGCGGCCATTCAACTGGGAGTCTGTTTGATCAACAACTGCAGTTGTAAGGCGTAAACTCTTTGGGGTGGGGTAGTTGTTAAGCGGCCAATCAGCGAATGTGGAACCATTCAGCTGTAAGGCGTAAACAATCTACAAAACAATGTGAATAGTGAATTGATTGAGATTGATAGTAGCGTGGCTACTCTTGTCTTGTCCCGATGATTGTTCTCTTATACAAACTGTCTTGCCATGTTTTAATTGTGCACTCATGTTATAACTGCCATGTCATGCATACTAAACTGCTAGGTTGCTAGATGCCTCACTTTCAGTTTCCTTTCCCAAGTCTTTTTAGACTTGCTGACATGTGCCCCCTTTACTCTTTTGGGTGACACATGTTAGATCCTGAGCCCGAGTACCTCGTTGAGGACGAGGTGTTTGCTGACGCCGAGCCCGAGCTTGTGTTTGACGGGGAGTACGTGGACACTGGGGACCAGTCCTAGTGTCTTCGTTATGTTTTACTTTTGTTAGACAGTTGTTTGTTATCGGTGCGTAGCACCTATACTTTGTTATATCGTATTCTTTTGTTGGCCTTGTTCTGGGCCTTGGACTCATTTCTTTTAGCCTGGTGGCTTTTCTGGATGTTGGACTCTTTGTTGATGTTGGACAATTTGTGAGATGTGGAATTTTATTTCAGCCTCGCCTTGTGTTATTATTGTTATTCTGTTGTGGTTACAGGGACCTGTTTATGTATTGTGGACGCTTATCGGGTTTGGGGCTTCACAGCTCCACTCTCGTGCGGACCTTTTCACGTATCGCCTCCATTTTAGGGAAGCGGGTCGTGACAGGTTTTAGTGGTGGCCCATGCAGGTCCTTCTGTAACTGCGATTTTTGGAATAGCGATAATAATATTAGAATGTCCAATAAATTGAGTTCGACGTCCGAGTCATAAGCTATGAGTCTAATCTGATTCGTTCTCTGTGTCATTAGATGGCAGGAAGGCGTTTCACCCATGGTGGGGGCAGTGGTGCGCTCCCTCATGATGAGGAGCCTGAGCGGGAACCCACCAACGGTGAGATGATGCGGATGATGCTCCAGATGATGCAAGTGCAGCAGGGCATGCTTCTGCAAGTCCAGAATGCTCCACTTGCTCGAGCTGCCCGGGCTCTTCCGGATGTTCCTCGCTCTGAGCCAGGAGCGAAGCAATTTCGGGAGCTGGGTCCCGCATATTTTGATGGTTCTGAGGGTCCCCTGGCTGCCGATGAATGGATTCGGAACATCGAGGACAATCTGAAGATGGCCAAGATCACCCCGGCTGGATGGGTTGATTTGGCGAAGAGGCAGCTCAAGGATAACGCCAGGAATTGGTGGGATGCGGAGGAGAAGTTGTTGGTGGAGCCGATTTCTTGGGCTACCTTCAAGGCCAGATTTGAGGGTGAGTTCTTCCCGAAGGCTGCCAAGGAGGAGATGCTGCAGCGTTTTATCGATCTGAAGCAGGGGAACTCGTCGGTGGACATGTATCACCAAGAGTTCATGAGGCTGAGTCGGTTTGCACCAAGGATGGTGCAGGACGCTGAGGAGAGAGCTCAGAGGTTCCTGCAGGGGCTTGCTTCGGAGCTCCAGAGTTTTGTGACCTCTTCTGACCGGGAATCTTATCAGAAGGTTCTGGTCGCTGCCAAGAGGCAGGAGCTGCTTGTGAACCAGAGGAGAGGGTCTGTCGTTGGTGCTGGGAAGAGGCCTGTGGAACAGGCGAGAGCTGTGGTTAGACCTGGATTCAGGCCTAATCAGTCTGCTCAGTTTAAGAGGCCAGGAGGGCCTATTCTGAAGCTTTGCCATTTCTGCGGCAGGCCTGGCCACGTCAAGGATCAGTGTCGGAAGTTTTTGGGCCAGTGCCTGATTTGCGGTGATGCTTCCCATATCGCGAAGGATTGTCGGCATGCGAATCAGCTGCGGAGGGCTCCTGTTGCAGCACAGCCGTTGCAGCAGCGAGTGTCTGTTCCTGCTGGCCGTGGAGCAGCTCTTGTTCCGCAGGGGCAGGCTTTTCGGCAGGCTGTTCCGCCGAGGAGGCAGGCTTTTCTGATGACCGCTGCGGAGAGCGCGGCTGTGGATGAGGTTATCGCAGGTAATCCTTAATCTAGCTGTTACTTTCCTAGCTGGTTTTGATTGTTAGATTTTGTTGTTTGCTTGAACATGGTTGTTTGCTAGATTAGGGTTTGATTGTTAATTGCTTGATTAGGTGTGATTTTGGTTTGCACATTTCCTGCACGAGTCCTCTTTGACTCGGGTGCATCGATGTGCATTATTTCTCGGAGCTTCGTGGAGAGGCATTCCTTATCGACATCCCCTCTTCCCAAGAGTTGGAATATCGTTACAGGGAATGGTGTGGTCTCGGTGCATTGTGGTTGTAATTCTTGCTCGTTGGTGGTCTGTGGACATGAACTTTTCGCTGATTTCATTGTCCACGACATCATCAACTATGATGCAGTTCTTGGGATGGATTGGCTTGCGAGCTTTTATGCTACGATCGACTGCCGGAGAAAGAAGGTGGTGTTCGAGATTCCCGGACATCCAGTGTTTGAGTTCAGTCGTGGTAGCAGTTCGCTTGGTCCTGTCAGATTTCGGGCCAGGCCGGTGGAGGCTGTGGCTATGCAGATGGAGCTGGAGTGGCCAGCTGTGGTGCGTGATTTTGGCGACGTCTTCCCGGAGGAGATGTCTGGTTTGCCGCCTGATCGGGCTTTGGAATTTTCTATCGATCTGGTTCCAGGTGCGCAGCCGATTTCGAAGGCGCCGTATCGTATGGCACCTGCAGAGTTGGAAGAGTTGCGAAAGCAGTTGGATGAGCTCTTGCTAAAGGGTTATATTAATCCTAGTGTGTCTCCGTGGGGAGCACCGGTGCTATTGGTGAAGAAGAAGGATGGTTCGCGTCGCATGTGCATGGATTATCGGGAGTTGAATACGGTGACCATTAAGAATAAATACCCGTTGCCTCGCATCAATGATATCTTTGATCAGCTTGGAGGTTCGAGGGTGTTTTTTAAATTGGATTTGAGGAGTGGTTACCATCAGTTGAAGGTGAAGAAGGGAGATGTTCCGAAGACAGCGTTCAGGACGAAGTATGGACACTATGAGTTCGTGGTTATGCCTTTCGGCGTAACTAACGCGCCCGCAGTTTTCATGAATCTGATGAACCTGATTTTCTACGACTTTTTGGATAAGTTTGTCGTTATCTTTATTGACGACATTCTGATCTATTCGAAGTCGGAGGAAGAGCATGCCTCGCACTTAAGGACGGTGTTGGAGATTTAGAGGAAGCATCGGTTGTATGCTAAGTTTTCGAAGTGCGAGTTTTGGCTGGATCGAGTTGCTTTTCTCGGGCATGTGGTGACTGGAGATGGTATTTCAGTGGATCCCGAGAAGATTCGGCCCATCAGGGAGTGGCCTGTTCCGTCGTCAGCGTCTGAGATTCGGAGTTTTCTTGGACTTGCTGGTTACTATCGGCGATTCATTAAGGACTTTTCTCGTATTGCTGAGCCGATGACCAGGTTGACGCGGAAGGATGTTGCTTATGTTTGGTCGGGTGATTGCGAGAGTGCTTTTGGTGTTCTGAAGGAGAGGTTGACGAGTGCCCCTATTCTTGTCGTGCCTGACTGCAGCGGTGGATTTGAGATCTTTTGCGATGCTTCTGGCAAGGGTCTCGGTTGTGTGTTGCATCAGCACGGGCATGTTGTGGCGTATGCGTCTCGTCAGCTTAAGGTTCATGAGAAGAATTACCCGACGCATGATTTGGAGTTGGCTGCCGTTGTGTTTTATCTTAAGATTTGGAGGCACTTCCTGCTGAGTGAGAAAGTGAAGATTTTCACCGATCACAAAAGCTTGAAGTATATTTTCACGCAGAAGGAGCTCAACATGCGACAGCGTCGATGGTTGGAGCTTATGGCGGATTATGAGATTGATTTGCAGTATCACCCTGGCAAGGTGAATGTGGTTCCGGATGCTTTGAGTAGGCTTCCAGCGGTGATGATTTTGACCTCGCAGTGGAGATTGCAGCAGGATTTTTGCGAGTCTGGTGTGGAGATTGTTCTTCCTGGGGAGGCTTCTTCGTTGATGTACATGCAGGTACAGTCGACGATCGTGGATCAGATTAAGGCTGGCCAGGCTGAGGATCCGAAGCTGGTGAGGATTCGGGAGCAGGTGGAAGCCGGTCTGTGGACTGACTTTTTGATTCATGAGGATGGCTCGCTGAGGTTTGGAGCCAGGTTGTGTGTGCCTGCTGGGGATATCAGAGAGGAGCTGATGGTGGAGGCACACAGTTCGCCGTATTCTGTGCATCCTGGTGGCACCAAGATGAACCAAGATCTTCGTCTGAATTATTGGTGGCATGGTATGAAGAGGAGCATGGCTCGGAGTGTAGCCAAGTGCTTGGTTTGCCAGCAAGTGAAGGCGGAGCATCAGCGTTCGGCCGGGTTGCTACAACCGCTTCCGATTCCGGAGTGAAAGTGGCAGCACATCACTATGGATTTCGTGACTGGACTACCTCGGAGTCTGAAGCAGAATGACGCGATTTGGGTGATCGTAGATCGGTTGACCAAATCTGCGCACTTTATTCCGTTCCGAGTGGGACAATCCACTGAGACGCTAGCGAGGAGATATATGGAGGAGGTTGTGCGACTTCATGGAGTCCCCGTGAGTATCGTGTCTGACAGAGACACGAGGTTCACATCTCAGTTCTGGCAGAGTTTGCAGAAGAGTTTGGGCACGCGTCTGAGTTTCAGCACGGCGTACCATCCGCAGACGGATGGCCAGTCCGAGAGGACGATTCAGATTTTGGAAGACATGCTGAGGGCGTGCATGTTGGATTTCAAGGGTTCGTGGGAGGACCATCTACATCTGGTAGAGTTCTCTTACAACAACAGCTTCCAGGTGAGTATTGGCATGGCGCCTTTCGCCGCTCTTTATGGGAGGAAATGTCGATCGCCATTGAGTTGGGATGACGTTGGTGATCGGGAGTTGTTGGGACCTGAGATGATCGTGGAGGCTGTGGATATCGTCAGGAATATTCGGGAGAGGTTGAGAATTGCTCAGGACCGTTTTAAGCATTGGGCGGATGCTAAACGTCGTCCTTTGGAGTTTCAGCTGGGTGACCATGTGTTCTTGAAGATTTCCCCGAATCGTGGTGTGATTCGTTTCGGGAAGCGTGGAAAGTTGAGCCCGCGATACATTGGACCATTTGACATTTTGGAGAGGGTTGGTGAGGTAGCTTATCGCTTGGCCTTGCCGCCATCTTTGGAAGGAGTTCACAATGTTTTCCATGTGTCGCAGCTTCGTCGATACATTAGCGATCCGTCTCATGCGGTGGATTTTTCGGAGATTACCGTTCGCCCCGATATGACGTATGACCAGCATCCCGTGCAGATTCTGGACAGGCGTCAGAAATCGCTTCGGAACAAGATTGTCAATCTTGTGAGGGTGATGTGGCGACACGGTTCACCTGGAGAGTCTACTTGGGAGAATGAGGATGAGATGCGAGAGCGTTTCCCACTTTTGTTTCCGGACTCGTGAGTATTTGGAAATTCCGAGGACGGAATTTTTCTTAAGTTGGGGAGGATGTAACGACTGCTTTTCATGAATCTGGATTTAATATAATATAATATATGTTTTGGTGGATTTTCTCCTCTTGTGTGGTTTTCGTCTCCGTAGTTTCATTTTCGATCGATTCGTCGTATTTTCTCGCTTCTTCCTTAGGATTGTCGATTTCGAAGTATGTCACTCGTGACGGACTTCTTAACGGTCGTATCTAACTATTAGATCAAGCCTAGGAGTCTTAGGAATCGATCCCGGGGCCCCGCGCTCCGTATCGGTACTTTTCTGTGCTCATTAGCCGGTGTAAGAAGGGCCACCGACCGACTAGATGACGATCCAGTCGGTCGGCAATCCTTCTTGGACCGACTAGTTAGCTTTCTAAAATTTCTTAGGAGTTACTGTTTATCGTTAGTCGGTCTAAGAACGTTGGTTGACCAACTAGGTTGCAAACTAGTCGGTCAGCAATGCTTCTTGAACCGACTAACTCATCATATTATTTTTGTATCAGTTACTGTTTACTCTTAGTCGGTCTAAGAACGTTCATCGACCGACTAGATGTAAAACTAGTCGGTCAGTATTTGTTCATGGACCGACTAACTCTAGAATCCTATTTTCGTTCAGGAGTTACTGTTTGCACTTAGTCGGTCTGCGTTGGTCGACCGACCGACTAGTTGCCAAACTAGTCGGTCAGTGGTTGGTCTTTGACCGACTAGTCTGTGTTAAAACCCTAATTTCTGGGCAGCCGCCAGCCTAGCCTATAAATACCCAACCCAAACGTTTTCTTCTCCCTCAACACGATCCAAAACCCTAAAATCTTCCCCTCCAAGCCCCCATCTTCCTCCAAGCTTCATCCATCCATTCTAAGCCCTAAATCCATCATCCAATCCATCCATTCACTCATTCCACCTCCCATCTTCCCCAAATCTCCATCGAAATCCATCAAAACCCCCAAATCACCCAAAACCCTAGTTTCCCCAAAGTTCTCCAATCTCTTCCAGATCTGATCCTAGGGTTCCCCGGAGTGTTTCTTCCGCCTTCTCTCGGTAAGAAATCGATCTACCGTTGTTTTCATAACCTATTTATAATTTTATGGCAACCCTAATTAATTTCATGTGTTTGGTTCTTGTTTCCCCCATAACAGCGATATCCCCGTAGATAGCAATCGTGTGACGAAGTGATCGTCAATCCCCGGTGCTAGGCAAGTGAAACTTGCCACTTAGGGTTTGGGCCATGTTTTAGGCCATTTTCTTATAGTAGGCGTAAAAGAGGCTAGGCGACGAAATGATACTCGCCTAGGCGCAAATTGGGGAATTAGCTTGACAACGAAGCTAATTCCGACATTTAGCATGTTGCACAACTATCATGTCACGTTTACTTTCCATTATCGGTACGCAAGTTAATTGTCATGTCATTTCATCCTTCATGCATTTCAGTGATTGCGTAGCTTTGCTACATTGCTTGTGTTCCTGGCTCGTGTTCCAGAAGCGGGCCATGTGTTGGTTGATAGCCAATGCCCGAATTGTGTGTTTCCTGGCTCGTGACCAGAAGCGAGCATAATGAGTTGGAAACCCCAACGCTCGATATTGAATTGTGAAATTGGAATGCGAGCTCATTGTGCGGGGTAACCCCAGGCTCACTAGCTGAGTTCATTGTGCGGGAACCCTAGGCTCCATTACGTGTGGGTATAAGGGGTGAGGGTTAAGCGGCCATTCAACTGGGAGTCTGTTTGATCAACAACTGCAGTTGTAAGGCGTAAACTCTTTGGGGTGGGGTAGTTGTTAAGCGGCCAATCAGCGAATGTGGAACCATTCAGCTGTAAGGCGTAAACAATCTACAAAACAACGTGAATAGTGAATTGATTGAGATTGATAGTAGCGTGGCTACTCTTGTCTTGTCCCGATGATTGTTCTCTTGTACAAACTGTCTTGCCATGTTTTAATTGTGCACTCATGTTATAACTACCATGTCATGCATACTAAACTGCTAGGTTGCTAGATGCCTCACTTTCAGTTTCCTTGCCCAAGTCTTTTTAGACTTGCTGACATGTGCCCCCTTTACTCTTTTGGGTGACACATGTTAGATCCTGAGCCCGAGTACCTCGTTGAGGACGAGGTGTTTGCTGACGCCGAGCCCGAGCTTGTGTTTGACGGGGAGTACGTGGACACTGGGGACCAGTCCTAGTGTCTTCGTTATGTTTTACTTTTGTTAGACATTTGTTTGTTATCGGTGCGTAGCACCTATACTTTGTTATGTCGCATTCTTTTGTTGGCCTTGTTCTGGGCCTTGGACTCATTTCTTTTAGCCTGGTGGCTTTTCTGGATGTTGGACTCTTTGTTGATGTTGGACAATTTGTGAGATGTGGAATTTTATTTCAGCCTCGCCTTGTGTTATTATTGTTATTCTGTTGTGGTTACAGGGACCTGTTTATGTATTGTGGACGCTTATCGGGTTTGGGGCTTCACAGCTCCACTCTCGTGCGGACCTTTTCACGTCTCGCCTCCATTTTAGGGAAGCGGGTCGTGACATGAGGAGTGAAGGTTAACAGTCGTTGAGGGCAGGCACAACCATCAAGCTGCTAATTATGTCGAGGGCTATTCCGATGAAGGGCAGCAGGAATCCTATCGGAAGTTTTACATGCAAAGCGACAACATTCTTGTTGTCCCTTTTTACACGGTGACGTGCATTATAAATTTATTTGCTTGGAAGGTAGGATTTTCCTATAGGACTGTCAAAATTTCAGCCGGCCTCAGCGTGCTATTTGCCAAATCTCTCAATGATTCCATCTCCATTCCCTGCAACTGCCCTTCATCGGAATGGCCCTCGACATAATTAGCAGCTTGATGGTTGTGCCTGCCCAGCTGCCCTCAACGATTGTTAACCTCCACTGAACGCTGGATTTTTTTACGACATAAATAGTACCTTGGATTTTTGTACCTTCTCGAGCAATCTCAACCGTATCTGCATGCAGGTAAAATCACCAAATTTCTACATCATTTTGCACCCAATTGAATAAGAATTACACCTATAGTGTATTTAAAAGTATATACTTACCAAATGGAATACCTCGAAAATCCCTACTTTCACACCCAAGAAAGGAAGAAAATGATCATGTATCCTAGAAGGTCCGCTGACCGCTGAGATCTTCTGGGAAGATTTGAAGGTGCATTTTGGTTGCAAATGCTACTACGCTGACCGCTGAGATCTTCTGGGAAGATTTGAAGGTGCATTTTGGTTGCGAAGTTAGACTGATTTCATTGGAGTCATCTTCTACCGCCATCCCATTCTCTTTACATGCATCTACATCATGAAGGAAATGGTCCACATTGAAATAGCAGGAGTAACTTTCAATTTTATCTTCCATTTACCATGGTATATATCTACATCAAGCAGAACGAAGCAATGGTTAGAATTTGTCCGGTTAAACTGAGAAACAAATATATTGTAAGAAAAATACGTAGAATACCGTGGCTATACGAGGAAGATCCGAGAAGCAGAATACTTGGCAGATGTAATTGAAACCACTGTGGCGCGACCTCGGTGGTAATCGCTGTTGTCGGTTGCTCCCGAAGGTTAACACAGTAGCCCCTGGCCGCGTCCACACTTGGCCAGAGACTTTGGATTTTGCACAGTATAGCTACCCAGGAGAACAGGATGAAGCACATAAGAATTTTTGGAGGAAGCAATTTTTCCGTGTATTTTCTTGAGGAAAGCAGTGGGATATAAATAGAGTTCAAAAAATAGCTGTTATGAATTCAAACGGTCAAATATTAAACGAGTATTAAAATAGGCTTTGAATGCTGCGTATTAAAGCGAGGCTTTAACTGCGTATTTATTGAGAGGTTTTGAATGCTGCAATCAAATTAGCAGTTACCAACATTTTAGAATGAGACGCCATTTATTATAGACGATTTGGACTGCCCATGGATGAGGATGACACTACAGTTGATTTACTATGAGTCATGGAAAGAACCCGTGAGTCTACAGTTGTTGAGCTCGTGAATATACAGTATATACAGATGTTGCGGTGTGAGTAATTTTTGAGGGTAATCTCAAACACAAAGCGAAATTTTTGAGGGCGTTCACGGTCCATTTATAGTGAAATTGACCATTCAAATTGATGAGTATAAGTCCGTTATCCTACAGCGAGCCCTTCATTGCAAACATCTACGTAGACAATCATATGTATTAGTTTGTAAGAGCATAGGCTAATGAATCAGTTTGGGTCTGTATCAGTATGTACATCAATATAGTTGAATTCGATTGAATATGCCTTCAGCTTGAATAAGTATCAGATTTAATTTTAAAGTTTGCATGTAGTTTCTGAGTCAGAGTGAATAAGTATCCGGTTTAATCTACAATGTTTCCAGATTGAACAAGTATAATAAGACTTAAATCTAAAAGCTTGCATGTAGGCTTGATTGGGATTCAGAATAAGTATGATTAAATTTATTCCCGTGGTCGTGTTGAGAAAATTTGTCATCGATGAAACATCAGCTTAACGCGCACAACGAGTAAATTCTGCTGGTTGTTCGCGTTAAACAATTGTTCATAAAATACCTTAGATGCTCAAAGCGAACAGCTAGCTCTGGCTGTGCTTGTTGTGCACTTTGCACAATTAAAGTAACCATTATAAATATCATCAACGCGCACAACGGCCATAAATTAGTTGGTACTGGGCGTTGAGCAATTATGTAAGCGGTTATTAATTTTTCCAGCTCACGTCCCACCGACCGGTCAAACATTCTTGAGAAATGCACATGTGTGGTATCAATCAGCTGTAGATTTACGAACAGTCTTTTGTATATTCACGAGAACCCCTCAGTTTGTAAGAGCATAGGCTAATGAATCAGTTTGGATCTGTATCAGTAATTCAGTATGTATATCAATATATTTGAATGGCTGGGTAATTTTCAAAATGTCATCAATTAGAATATGTATGTGATTTAATCTAAAATTTTGCATGCAGTTTCTGAATTCGATTGAATATGCCTTCAGATTGAAAAGGTATCAGATTTATTTTTAAAGTTTGTATGTAGTTTCTGCGTCAGAGTGAATAAGTATCCGGTTTAATCTACAATGTTTTCAGATTGAACAAGTATAATAAGACTTAAATCTAAAAGTTTGGATGTAGGCGTGGTTGGGATTCAGATTAAGTATGATGAAATTTGGAATTTGATTGATTCACTGTGGTGGCGCGCAGTAGGAGTAAACTTATAGCATCTCACAAATATGATCAAAGAGCAAAACGTTCAAATTTATTCCCGTGGGGGCGTTGAGCAAATTTGTCATCGACGCAACTATAGAGCTTAACGCGCACAACGAGCATAATTCTGCATGTTGTGCGCTTTGCGCAATTATGTTAGCCATAACAAATTTGCTGAACGCGCACACCGGCTCAAAGTGAACACCTGGCGATACTTGTTGTGCGCTTTGAGCAATTTTTTAAATCATTAAAAATTTTCTCACCGCGCACAACGGGCTTAATTTTGTATATTCACGAGCATCCCTCAGTAGCTTGACGGGGTCTTCGATGTAGCCACACAGTAAATATGGTACTGCAGCAGTCACATCCTCATTGACCTATCTTCGTTGCGTGCATTGAACAATTCCCGTTTTCCATGCGTTTTGCGCGGTGATCAATTATAATAGTTTCTCTCTTCTGTATTATTTAGTCCGGGTTGCGTGTCGAATAAAATGTATTAAACAATCTTAGTGGAGAGTAGTATTGTTGGGAGTAAGTTTCCTATTAGCATCAATGTTGATCAAGGAGAAAAATCGTTGAGTTTCATTGTTATGCGCGGAGAGTAATTAACCTATTTTGATCCAGATGCTAAAATAATTGGGATTACGCGATTTTCGCGTTGGTATTACGCGGTTTGCGCATTGAGTAAATAATTGTTGATTCCCGAGATCCATTGCATTACTGTAGGATCAAGGACTTATGATACGCTTCATTTTGATTGCTCCAATTCCCCTATAGCAACTCCAACCCAAATCTCTTAAAAAACCCCCTTCGAAATGGAATATCTTTAAAAGATGCTATTTTTGTGGATGGGCAACTCCAACCCACCATCTTCAAATCCTATTTTCTCTTTGTTTACGCATTACTAATGAAAAATATTTATCATTATAATGGGTTAATCTAATACATTGTTTCTGCATGAAAGAAAACTATAAATAATATTATTCTACAATGCTAATTTTTTTAATTTTTAAGTATTTAGTATTTCTTGTAATGTTGTAAATATTTTAAAATTTGCTCGAAAAATATCCAATATTGGTCTCAGTTAGTAGGTATAATTGAGATATTTCCATCGGTACTAAACTTATTAAATTTGGTCATGTGACTTGTAAAATACATTTGTAATAAATAGCCGTTACCAAGCTATGACGGTAATAAATGCAACGAAGGGCTGATATCAATTATCTGTTGTGCGCATCGTTTGCGGTGGTTAAAAGTCATAGTGTGAATCAATATCCATCCGCTGTACACACACGGTCTCATATCTGAGGACTCCACAATCCACATTACACACAAGGGCTTATAGTGGAACCAATTAACCCGCACTCACAACAGAAACAATTTGATTGTTTTTGTTGCGCTGGAAAATAAATAATTTTTCGAGTGTTCGACGGAGAGTAATTCAAGGCGCAAAACGGTTCGGTATCCTTATCGTGTGGGGAGAGCCTCTTTTTCAGCTGAGCCTAAAATACTTAGGATTACGCGTTTTTCTCGGTGGGATTACGCGTTGAGTAAATAAGATGTTCATTCCCGAGATCCTTAACATTACTGTAGGATAACAGACTTAATACTCATCAATTTGATCAGTCGTTTTTCACTATAAATGGACCATGAATGCCGTGAATGCCCTGGAGAAGCGTATGAAATCGGAGGACTACATGATGATGCAGTCGCGTCCCGAATATGCTTCTCTCCCTGGTCTGTGAAGAGAAGAATGCCCCCCCGGGCCTTTGTGCCCTGGTTGGCTGCTCTGGGTTAATTAGGTTGGCGGTGCATGGCTACCGTCTCTCTGAGGCACAAGCACTCCCTTCTGTTCTTTTCGATCTCTTGGCTCGCAGCCAAATTGGGCAAATCTGACTGTGGATGAAGCAGATCATAATTATCCCTTTCGTCCTGGGGATTTCCAATTTTGGCTGCGAGACAAGAGATCGAAAAGAACAGGAGGGAGTGCTTGTGCCTCAGAGGGCCGGTAGCCATGCACCGCCAACCTATGTGACCCAGTGCAGACATCCAGGGCGCAAAGGCCAGGGGGCCATTCATCTCTTCGCAGACCAGGGATAGGAGCATATTCGGGAGGCGACATCATCAGCTTGTAGTCCTCCGATTTCATACGCTTCTCCAGGGCATTCACGGTCCATTTAGTGTGAAATTGACCATTCAAATTGATGAGTATACTCCGTTATCCTACAGCGAGCCCTAATGCCCGACGCTTACGATAGAAATGGACGATGGAATTCAACCAGTTATCTTTTCACGTAAAGCTAAATGGTTGATGTTGGAAACTTACGCAATGGTGGTAATAAATGCAACGAAGGGCTATCGTCCATTTATAAACATGCATGCCCGATGAATGCCTTCCATATGTGAGCATTTCGCCTTCCACTCCTCGACTATACACTCCATATCCATCTCCTCTTTATAAACTCCATCCAAACCATTAAATCCTTCATCATTTCACTATACCTCGTCTATGACACACAAACACTCCCTCATGTCCTTTCCAATCGCGAAGATAAAAAGCTCATTCTATTTGTTATGCAACCATTTGGTGTTGTTCGACGCCTCATGTGAATCGGAGGTCCTCGGTGTCTTTGAAACGGCTACATACCCGACTACAGGTTACACCGACGCATGCTATGACTACACTCATATCCAGCCGATGATGGCAGAAAATCGCAACGACGGTAATAAACGGAACGAAGATGGTCGCCCGATGAACTCGTGGAAGTTGACGGGGAAGCACGCAGATCACACCGACAATCACATGTTTCAGTTTGTAAGAGCATATGCTAATGAATCAGTTTGGATCTGTATCAGTATGTACATCAATATATTTGAATGGCTGGGTCATTTTCAAAATAACATCAACTAGAATATGTATGAGACTTAATTTAAACTTTAGCTAAACACGCACAACGGGCATAATTCTGCTGGTTGTGCACGTTTAAGTATGATGAAATTTGGAATGTGATTGATTCAATGCGCTGGTGCGAGGTGGAATTAAAATTATAGCATCTCACAAATATGCTCAAAGCGCAAAACGGTCAAATTTATTCCCGTGGGGGCGTTGAGCAAATTTGTCATGACTTTAGCTAAATGCGCAAAACGGGCATAATTCTGCTGGTTGTGTGTGTTTAACAGTTTAAATATGATGAAATTTGGAATTTGATTGATTAACTACGGTGGCGCGCAGTGGGAGTAAAATTATAGCATCTCATAAATATGCTCAAAGCGCAAAACGGGCAAATTTATTCCCGTGGGGGCGGAGAGCAAATTTGTCATCGACGCAACTTTTGCGTAATGCGCACAACCGGCATAATTCTGCATGTTGTGCGCTTTGCGCTATTATGTTAACCATTACAAATTTGCTGAACGCGCACACCGGCTCAAAATGAACACCTGTGACCTGTCGATACTTGTTGTGCGACTTGAGCAATTTTTTAAACCATTAAAAATTTGCTCACCGCGCACAACGGACATAAATTATTGGTACTGAACGTTGAGCAATTATGTAACGGCTATAAATATTTCCACCTTACTTGCCACCGGTAATAAATTCTTGGGAAAATCATATGTGTGGTATCAATCAGCTGTAGATTCAGGAGCAGTAGTTTCTTATTCACGAGCACCCTTCTGTAGCTTGACGGGGTCTTCGATGTAGCCACACAGTTAATATGGTACTGCAGCAGTCACATCCTCATTGACCCATCTGCGTTGCGCGCATTGAGCAATTCCCGTTTTCGATGCGTTTTGCGCGGTGATCAATTATAATAGTTTCTCTCTTCTGTATTATTTAGCCCGGGGTGCGTGTCGAATAAAATGTATTAAAAAATCTTAGTGGAGAGTAGTATTGTTGGGAGTAATTTTCCTATTAGCATCAATGTTGATCAAGGCGAAAAATCGATGAGTTTCCTTGTTATGTGTGGAGAGTAATTAACCTATTTTGATCCAGATGCTAAAATAATTGGGATTACGCGATTTTCGCGTTGGTATTCCGTGGTTTGCGCGTTGAGTAAATAATTGTTGATTCCTGAGATCCATTGCATTACTGTAGGATCAAGGACTTATTATACGCTTCATTTTGATTGCTCGAATTCCCCTATAAACATGGCGGACAAGGAGCACTCATCTTCTCACATCTTCATCTACTTTCTTCCATCATCTTCTTCTTTATTTGCCCCCACAACCTTCATATTGAAACAGTAAGTCCTTCAGCTGTTTGTGCATGCTTGATATAGATATCAGATATGGACGATAGCATTCATTCAGTTGTTCGTCCATTTATAATCAGGCATGCCCGAAAAAGGGTTTCCAGATGTGAGGATTTCGCCTTCCACCATGCCCGTGACTCTGTGGTGTCTCTTGCCGAAGATGAACGCACCCTCAGAATGCAACCCTGCACAACAACCATGTTTTCAATCCTGTCAAGCTTGCTGAATAGCTGCCCGAACCTGGAGGATCTAGTCATTGGAGTAAGTACAAATTTGCTAATTATTTCCTCTGAATAATTCAAAACTACGTATGTATGTATGATGGCATTAAGCATTCTGTTTTGTTACCAGGATGAAATGCTTGATTTTCCAGACCCGGAAGCTTCAGCGCTAGAATACTGGGATCAGCAGATGCCTTCTGATTGCATGACAAATACGCTGAGCACGGTAACTGTAAACGTGGAGGATGTACACCGCAAGGGCTCGCATCCAATGAAGCATTCTATGATCTCGGGATCGATGGTTACTGGAATTTCACCTTTTTTCATATGACCGTCCCCGACACTGGGCACCCAGGTCAGCCGCCCAAGAAGTACTGGTCAGGGGGACATAACCAGCACATTGTGTCAAGTATGATA
The DNA here is from genome assembly GCA_030789695.1 of Scilla litardierei. Taxonomy (NCBI): domain Eukaryota; kingdom Viridiplantae; phylum Streptophyta; class Magnoliopsida; order Asparagales; family Asparagaceae; genus Scilla; species Scilla litardierei. The sequence continues at coordinate 79,652,074 of CM061132.1, read as the reverse complement.
CATATTTGACAGCCGGTTACAACGACGCGTGCAATGACGACACTCCTATCATGTTTCACTGTTGCCGACAGTCGGTAACGACGATAATAAACGTAACGACGATGGTCGACCGAGGTAACTAGATGGTTATAGATTGTTATGGACGCCTCCCCTAAGCTTTTAACTGATGACTAAATTTTTTCATCTCCCTTGCTTCGCCCGAATTCTGAACTAAACCCTAACCCTAGATCCATCTACATCTGTCCGATCGAGTTTGCTTTCACTTATGCAATCGATTGATCTGCGCGTCCTTCTTTTTTGTTGAAAGGTATCGATCACAGTTCATTTTTTTGCTTTTAGCGATTGAGGATCATCTCATCCTTCCTAAGATCATCGAACTTTGTCAGCTCCTTCGGAATACCCTTCAAGATTGAAGCACGAACAACGTCCTCGGGCCCAGGAAGTATCGAAATTACTGTAACCATTGATCCAGACGTTCTATAATGCTTCGTTGGATGCGAGCCGTTGCGCCCGCCTATGTTCCAGGTTCAAAAATCCATGTTTTTTAACTTATTGAAGTTTCAATAAGTTAAAAAAACATGGATTTTTGAACCTGGAACATAGGCGGGCGCAACGGCTCGCATCCAACAAAGCATTCTAGAACGTCTGGATCAATTGTTACTTTAATTTCACCATATTCCCACTCGATTGTTCTTCATTTTCTTATTCAATTTGGATGCGAACCAAGAGATCGAAAACAAAAGGAGGGAGTGCTGTTTCCTCAGAGGGACGGTAGCCATGCACCGCCAACCTATGTGACCAAGGGCCGCCATCCAGGCTTAATCATATCTATCAGTTTGTAAGAGCATAGGCTAATGAATCAGTTTGGATCTGTATCAGTCTGTATGTACATCAATATATTTGAATGGCTGGGTAATTTTCAAAATGTCATCAATTTGAATATGTATGAGATTTAACCATTCTGCATGTCATCAATTTGAATTTGAATATGTATGAAATTTGAATATGTCATCAATTTCAAAATGTCATCAATTCTGCATGTTGTGCGCTTTGCGCCATTATGTTAACCATTACAAATTTTGCTGAACGCGCACACCGGCTCAAAATGAACACCTGGCGTTACTTGTTGTGCGCTTTGAGCAATTTTTTGGTACTGAACGTTGAGCACTTATGTAACGGCTATAAATTTTTCCACCTTACTTGCCACCGGTCATAAATTCTTGGGAAAATCATATGTGTGTTATCAATCAGCTGTAGATTCAGGAGCAATATTTTCTTATTCACGAGCACCCTTCTGTAGCTTGACAGGGTCTTCGATGTAGCCACACAGTAAATATGGTACTGCAGCAGTCACATCCTCATTGACCTATCTGCGTTGCGCGCATTGAGCAATTCCCGTTTTCCATGCGTTTTGCGCGGTGATCAATTATAATAGTTTCTCTCTTCTGTATTATTTAGCTCGGGGTGCGTGTCGAATAAAATGTATTAAAAAAATCTTAGTGGAGAGTAGTATTGTTGGGAGTAAGTTTCCTATTAGCATCAATGTTGATCAAGGCGAAAATCCGTTGAGTTTCATTGTTATGCGCGGAGAGTAATTAACCAATTTTGATCCAGATGCTAAAATAATTGGGATTACGCGATTTTCGCGTTGGTATTACGCGGTTTGCGCATTGAGTAAATAATTGTTGATTCCCGAGATCCATTGCATTACTGTAGGATCAAGGACTTATGATACGCTTCATTTTGTGTGCTCCAATTCCATATAGCAACTCCACCACAAATCTCTAAAAACCCCCTTTCAAAATGGAATATATCTAAAAGATGCGATTTTTGAGGATGGGCAACTCCAACCCACCATCTTCAAATCCTATTTTCTCTTTGTTTAAGCTTTACTAATGAAAAATATTTATCATTAAAATGGGTTAATCTAATACATTATTTCTGCATGAAAGAAAACTATAAATAATATTATTCTTCAATGTTAATTTTTTTTAATTTTTAAGTATTTAGTATTTCTTGTAATATTTTAAATATTTTAAATTTGCTCGAAAAATATCCATTATTGGTCTCATGTAGTAGGTATAATTGAGATATTTCCATCGGTACTAAAATTATTAAATTTGGTCACGTGATTTGTAAAATACATTTGTAATAAATAGCCGTTACCAAGCCATGACGTTAATAAACGCAACAAAGGGCTGATATCAATTAGCCGTCGTGCGCGTCGTGCGAGGTGGTTAAAAGTCATAGTGTTAATCAATATCCAACCGCTGTACAAACACGGTCTCACATCTGAGGACTCCACATTACACACAAGGGCTTATAGTGGAACCAATTAACCCGCACGCACACAATTTGATTGTTTTTGTTGCGCTGGAAAATAAATAATTTTTCGAGTCTTTGACGGAGAGTAATTCAAGGCGCAAAACGGTTTAGTTTTCTTGTCGTGTGGGGAGAGTAAATTGCCTCTTTTTCAGCTGAGCCTATAATACTTAGGATTACTCCTTTTTCTCGGTGGGATTACGCGTTGAGTAAATAAGATGTTCATTCCCGAGATCCCTAGCATTACTGTAGGATAAATGGATCGTGAATGCCGTGAATGCCCTGGAGAAACGTATGAAATCGGAGGACTACAGGCTGATGCAGTCGCCTCCCTAATATGCTTCTCTCCCTGGTCTGCGAAGAGAAGAATGGCCCCCCGGGCCTTTGCACCCTGATTGGCTGCTCTGGGTCAATTAGGTTGGCGGTGCATGGGTACCGTCTCTCTGAGGCACAAGCACTCCCTCCTTTCTTTTCGATCTCTTGGCTCGCAGGCAATTGGCCAAATCTGACTGTGGATGAAGCAGATCATAATTGTCTCATAATGCAGAAGCTGGAAGCCTGGAACTTGTGCGGAAACACAAAAGGCATGGTTGTCTCAGATTTCCAGAAAATCAAATGATGTGAAGAGTCACACATCCATTTCCTCGTCCGAACAGATGATGTTGATGATGCTCAAGTAAAGCGACAGAAATTACAAAACGAGCAGGGAAGTGACTGTAATGACACGCCAATGACGGCATGTCGCGCCTTTGAACTATTTGAATTGGATAATGTTTTGAACTATTTGAGTCTTTGGATAATTATCGGAGGAAGCCATCTTATGAACACTTTTCCTTGTGTATGCGTGTGCGGAGGCCCATGTCCAGTAGTGCACATATCATATTGGTCTCTTATATTGGTCTCTTACAGGCGGTGAAGATCTTCTCTGGATTAAGCTTTTACTTCACCGATCAGTTCGAGCCTCCTTAAAGGGGCTTCCACGAAAAGGTGGATCTAGCTGCCGGTCGAACCGTCCGGAAGAATGTTGACCTAGTGATGGACGCATCAAATGCCAGTGTGTTCTCCGTAGGATCCGCCTTCATTGTCTACAACGAAGATCCTCCACCTACGTGCGCCTTAGCAGATCTTGAGGAGGTTGTAACGAAGAGATGCGACGAGGTTGGGGCCGCATGCAGTGTTTAGTATTCTCTTACTGGAACACATCGACGCATGCAGTTCTACATCTGAGCTTGTAAGTTGTTTAAAGACCAGCGGTGTTTAGTATTTTGATCTGTTGGTGTTGTTCGACGCCTCATGTGAATCGGAGTTTCTCTCGGTGTCTTTGAAACGGCTACATACATGACTGCACGTTACACCGACACATGCTATGACTACACTCATATCCAGCCGATGATGGCAGAAAATCGGCATCGACGGTAATAAACGGAACGAAGATGGTCGCCCGATGAACTCGCGGAAGTTTACGGGGAAGCACGCAGATCACACCGACAATCACATGTTTCAGTTTGTAAGAGCATAGACTAATGAATCAGTTTGGATCTGTATCAGTATGTACATCAATATATTTGAATGGCGGGGTCATTTTCAAAATAACATCAACTAGAATATGTATGAGATTTAATCTACACTTTAGCTAAACGCGCACAACGGGCATAATTCTGCTGGTTGTGCGTGTTTAAGTATGATGAAATTTGGAATGTGATTGATTCAATGCACTGGTGCGCGGTGGAATTAAAATTATTGCAATTCACAAATATGCTCAAAGCGCAAAACGGTCAAATTTATTCCCGTGGGGGCGTTGAGCAAATTTGTCATCGACGCAACTATAGAGCTTAACGCGCACAACGGGCATAATTCTGCATGTTGTGTGCTTTGCGCAATTATGTTAGCCATAACAAATTTGCTGAACACGCACACCGGGTCAAAGTGAACATCTGGCGATACTTGTTGTGCGCTTTGAGCAAATTTTTAAACCATTAAAAATTTGCTCACCGCGCACAACGGCCAAAATATAAATTTTGCCAGCTCAATTGCCACTGGTCATACATTCTTGGGAAAATCATATGTCTGGCATCAATCAGCTGTAGATTCAGGAGCAGTATTTTCTTATTCACGAGCACCCTTCTGTAGCTTGACGGGGTCTTCGATGTAGCCACACGGTTAATATGGTACTGCAGCAGTCACATCCTCATTGACCCATCTGCGTTGTGCGCATTGAGCAATTCCCATTTTCCATGCGTTTTGCGCGAGGATCAATTATAATAGTTTCTCTCTTCTGTATTATTTAGCCCAGGGTGCGTGTCGAATAAAATGTATTAAAAAATCTTAGTGGAGAGTAGTATTGTTGGGAGTAATTTTCCTATTAGCATCAATGTTGATCAAGGCGAAAAATCGATGAGTTTCCTTGTTATGCGCGGAGAGTAATTAACCAATTTTGATCCAGATGCTAAAATAATTGGGATTACGCGATTTTCGCGTTGGTATTCCGCGGTTTGCGCGTTAGGTAAATAATTGTTGATTCCCGAGATCCATTGCATTACTGTAGGATCAAGGACTTATTATACGCTTCATTTTGATTGCTCCAATTCTCCTATAAAAATGGCGAACAAGGAGCACTCATCTTCTCACAACTTCATCTACTTTCTTCCATCATCTTCTTCTTTATTTGCCCCCACAACCTTCCTATTGAAACAGTAAGTCCTTCAGCTGTTCGTGGAAGGCGAAATCCTCACATCTGGAAACACTTTTTCGGGCATGCCTGATTATAAATGGTCGAACATCTGAATGAATGATATCGTCCATATCAGATATCTATATCATGCCCGTTACTCTGTGGTGTCTCTTGCCGAAGATGAAAGAACTCACCCTCAGATGGATACCCTGCACAACAACCACGTTTTCAATCTTGTCATGCTTGTTGAATAGCTGCCCGAAACTGGATGATCTAGTCATTGGAGTAAGTACAAATTTTCTAATTATTTCCTCTGAATAATTCAAAACTATGTATGTATGTATGATGGCATTAAGCATTCTGTTTTGTTACCAGGATGAAATGTTTGATTTTCCAGACCCGGAAGCTTCAGCGCTAGAATACTGGGATCAGCAGATGCCTTCGGATTGCATGACAAATACGCTGAGCACGGTAACTATAAACGTGGTCGATGTACACCGCAAGGGCTCGCATCCAATGAAGCAGTCTAGAACCTCGGAATCAATGGTAACAGGAATTTCACCTTTTTCCGTTTTTCGACGCTATTCTTCTTCATTTTATTCTTCAATTTGGATGCGAGACAAGAGATCGAAAACAACAGGAAGGAGTGCTTGTGCCTCAGAGGGACAGTAGCCATGCACCGCCAACCTATGTGACCAAGGGCAGCCATCCAGGCTTAATCATATGTATCAGTTTGTAAGAGCATAGGCTAATGAATCAGTTTGGGTCTGTATCAGTATGTACATCAATATAGTTGAATTCGATTGAATATGTCTTCAGATTGGTTGTGCGCGTTAAACCATTGTCTATAAATTACCTTAGATGCTCAAAGCGAACACATGTTAAAGCGCACAACGACTCAAAGCGTCTACACCTTTCGTTTCTTGTTGTTCGCTATGAGCAATTATTTAAACCATTAAAAATTTACTCATCGCGCACAACGGCCATAAATTTGTTTGTTCCTAGCTTTGTGCAATTATGTTAGCGGCTATTAATTTTTCTAGCTCACATCCCACCAGCCGGTCAAACATTCTTGAGAACTGCACATGTCTGGTAGCAATCAGCTGTAGATTGACGTGCAGTCTTTTGTATATTCACGAGAACCCCTCCTGTAGCATGACGGGGTCTTCGATGGAGCCACACATTAACTCTACTTCGGTCGCATCCTCATAAACCAATACAAATCGCTGCCATGCGTTGTGCGTTGTGTGCCTTGAGCAATTCCAGTTTTCCATGCGTTTTGCGCGGTGAGCAATTCTGATTGTTAGTTTGTTACTCGCTCATGTATTATTTAGCACGGTGTGCGCGTCGAATAAAATGTTTTAAAAAGGATTAGTGGAGATTAGTATTGTTGGGAGTAATTTTCCAATTGGCATCATTGTTGATCAAGGCGAAAAACCGTTTAGTTTCATTTTGATTGGTCCAATTCCCCTATAAATTGGCGGACAAGGAGCCCTCATCTTCTCACAACTTCCTCTAATTTCTTATATCATCATCTTCTTTTTGCCCACACAACCTCCGTCTGGAAACAATAAGGTCTTCTTATGTTCGAGCATGATGCATGAGGTAGAAATGGACGAGATGGAGATGGATATGGGGTGTAAAGATGAGATGGTTTTCTACTGTTTGGGCCTGATGCTTGAGATAAAAATGGACGATAAAATTCAACCAGTACTTTTTTCACGCATTCACGTGGAACGGCCATCTCCTCTTTTACACTATCTTCTCCTCCATCCCCTTCATATTTGTACTATAGATCGTCTAAGACACACAAACACCTCCTCCTACTGTCCTTTCCGATCTCGAAAATGAAAATCTCATTCTATTTATAACGAACCATGTGTCGGTGTTCACCGCCTCTAGGGAATCGGACTTCTTTTCGGTGTCTTTGAACCGTCGTCATACTTGACAGCCGGGTACAAGGACGCCTGCAATGACGACACTCCTATAAGGGCTACGGTGGCAGATAGTTGGCAAACACGTCCATAAACTCAACGAAGATGGTCGCTTCGTTGCGTTAGTTAACGTCGTTGCCGACTTTCGGCAACCGTAGGCAGGATATGAGTGTCGTCATTGCAGGCGTCGTTGTAGGGTGAAGCACGCAGATCACGCCAACAATAGATCCGGTAAAAAGCCCCTTCATTGCAAACATCTTACGAAGACAATCATATGTATCAGTTTGTAAAGAGCATGGGGTAATGAATATGTTTTGTTCTGTATCAGTATGTACATCCATATAGTTGAATGGCGGGGTCATTTTGAAAATGTCATCAATTGGAATATGTATGAGATATAATCTAAAAATTTTCAATCAGTTTACGAAGTCGATTGAATATGTAGCCGATTTAATCTAAAATGTCTTCAGATTGATTATGTATCAGAGATAATCTAAAAGTTTGCATGTAAACAAGTTAATTTTATCATAGAAGGAATTTAACAACTTGCTTGGAGGGACATTTTCGCGTTCTTTACAATACGTCGATAAAGACGCCAGTGGTTGAAGGCAGGCCGTTGGATGGCGGGCTGGGGGGCCGTTCCACTTTACTGTAAACTGCATCAGGATGTGCGACGGGAGGTCGAGGAGTGGAAGGCAGGCCTTTGGATGGCGGTCGGGGGTTTCCTTCCAATTTACTATAACCTGCACCAGGATGTGCGACGGGGCGTCAAGGAGTGGAAGGCATGCCGTTGGATGGCGGGCTGGGGTTTCGTTCCACTTCAGGATGTGCGACGGGAGGTCGATGAGTGGAAGGCAGACCGTTGGATGGCGGAGGGACCCGTTTTCTGGGAACGGTGGTGCCCAGTGGGGTGATTGGCATGTCGATGCCTTCACCGGTGATTTGGATCGACACCCCGCGGGCGGCGACGCCTCCACCGGAGGTGGAGGTAGTCACGGAGTAGGCGCTGGAGGGGAGGAGCGGTCCGCCCTAAGTCCCCTGGCATTAGTTCTCCAAGGGAAGTCGGGGAGTGGAAGGATGGCCGCTCCATGTGTAAGACGAATAACTCGTCGGCGATCCGCCTGAGAAAGGAAGAATTCGTCGGGAAGGAGAGGTCCGGTATCAACGGAGGGCCTATCCAACGATCGGGCCAACGGGAGGTTTCGGCGACGCCTCCTCCGAAGGTGGAGGTCGTCACAGAGTAGGCGTTGGAGGGGAGGAGCGGTCCGCCCTAAGTCCCCTGGTGTAAGTTCTACAAGGGAAGTCGGGGAGTGGAAGGCGGGCCGCTCCATGTGTAAGAGTAATAACTCGTTAGCGATCCGCCTGTAAGAGGAAGAATTCGTCGGGAAGGAGAGGTCCGGTATCAAAGGAGGGCCTATCCAACGATCGGGCCAACGTGAGGTTTCTTTTGAGAGGGGAGGAGTGTCTAGAGGCAAATCGTCCCTAACACCCTGGGATTGTGAGGAGAGATCGAATACGGGGGCGTCTCGCCCCCTTTCAAACTTCATGGTAAGGCTTTTCTTTCTTTGCTTTGATCAATTATGTCTCAGCGTTGAGCAATTAAGTAAGCGGCTACAAAACCACTCATACCTCAGAATTACTCACCGCACACAACCACTCAAACTCAGAATAAGCTCACTGCACAAAACCCACTCAAAACTCAGAATAGCTCAGCGCACAAATCCACTCAAAACTCAAAATTGCTCATCGCACAGAACCACTCAAACTAAGAAGTGCTCACCACACACAACCTCTTAAAAATCAGAATTGCTCAGCGCACAAAACCACTCAAACCTCAGAATTGCTCACCACACACAACCAATTTTGTCGCAGTGAGGGTGAACTGCCACAAAGTTCTCCACTGGGTCACAGTTGCTCTTGCTTTTGAGGACATTTGTGTCATTTTTCGGGTCAAAGGTCTCCCTGAGAGCTTTCAAATCACTCCAGCTACATCAATTCTCTCCCATCGCAATTAAAGTCTCTTCATATGTCTGACATCAATCCGCTGTAGATGAGCAGTCATTTGTATATTCACGAGAACCCCTCTGTAGCATGACGGGGTCTTCGATGTAGCCACACATTAACTCTACTTCTTCTCATCAATACAATTCGCTGTCATGCGTTCTGCGTTTTGCGCATTAAGCAATTCTCGTTTTCTAAACGTTCTGCGCGGTGAGCAATTATGATAGTTACTCGCCTCTGTATTATTTAGCCCGGTGTGCGCGGCGAATATAATGTATTAAAAAATCTTAATGGAGAGTAGTATTGTTGAGTGTAATTTTCCTATTATGTGATCAAGGCGAAAAACCGTAGGGTTTCATGGTTTTGCGCGGAGAGTAATTAACCTATTTTTCTCCACATTCTAAAATAATTTAGGAGCCCCTTTGGAGATGCTCTAAATGTTGATTCCCGAGATCCATTGCATTACTGTAGGATCACGGATTTTTTATACGCTTCATTATGATTGGTCCAATTTCCCCTATAAATGGCGGACAACGAGCACTCATCTTCTCTAAACTTCGTCTACTTTCTTCTATCATCTTCTTTATTTGCCCACACAACCTCCGTATGGAAACAATAAGTCCTTCAGCTGTTCGTGCATGCTTGATATAGATATGGACGATAGCATTCATCCAGTACTCTTTTCACGTAAAGGTAAATGGTTCATGTTGGAAACTTATGCAACGAAGGGCTATCGTCCATTTATAATCAAGCATCCCCGACAATGCTGGGGGGTGTTGCAACTGCGTTGAGAAAATTTGTCCCAAACAACACTATGAAAAATGTGTACGATGATCATACCATATTCTTTTGGGGTGATATTGGCTATGTTGTCTCACATGTTTCAGGAAAGCTGCTTGGTGTTGTACCATGATAGATTGTTATTCCCTCCTATTATGAATTGTGGCTATGTATTTGTTTTGTGTGTCTTTCTATACACTCCATATCCATCTCCATCTCCTCTTTATACACTCCATCTCCTCCATCAAACCCTTCATCGTTTTACTATACATCACCTTTGACGCACAGACACTCCATCCTATCCTTTCCGATCTCTTACACTCCCAAACACAACTTCTTATGCAACACTGTGTTGTTTTACATCGTCTCCGGTAACGGAGTTCCAATCGGTGTCTTTTGTCCTGACTTCATGTTACAACGACGACAGCAATGACGGTAATAAGCGAAACGGTCTGCCGACTTTCCAATTCACGGCGTCTCCTACAAAGGACAAAGTTCCACGTCATTGCAAACATCTGGTATGACAATCATCTTGAGCAGATCAGGGCAGAAATTCGACAACTGCAACGTAGATGTGGAGCGCATTGCCCGTGTCGTACATCGCCACAGGGGAATCGGGGTTCCAGGCGTTGTGTTTGACACGGCTACATACTTGACTGCAGGTTACAACGACGCGACACTCATATCCAACTATCCAAGGACGTTAATAAACGCAACGAAGATGTGCACCCGATGAACTCGCGGAAGTTGAAGGGGGAAACACGCAGATCACGCGCCACTTCATTGCAAACATCTGTGAAGACACTCAAATGTATCAGTTTGTAAGAGTAAAGGGATATGTATCAGTTTGGATCTGTATCTATACGTACTTCAGTATGTTAGAATGGGTTGGCCATTTTGGAATGGTCACCGTTTGAATATGTATCAGCGTTAATCTAAAGGTTTGCATGCAGTTTCTGAATCAGATTGACTAGGTATCAGATTTTATATAAAATGTCTTCAGAATGAATAAGTATCAGTCTTAATCACAATTAGGTAAATTTTCTAAGTGAAGTTTGACTGTTGGCATATTACGGAATCACAATTTTAGTATGATGAAAATAGGAGTGTGAATGATTGACCGTGGGAACAAAAATTACAGCATCCAACAAATATGCTCAAAGCGCACAACGGGCAAAATTAGTCCGTACGGGGCGCGTTGAGCAAATGGGCTATCGTCGCAACTTTGCTCAACGCGCACACCTGGCATAAGGCTACTAAGTGTGTGCGCGTTTAACAATTGTTGATAAACCACCTTTTATATGCTCAAAAAGTGAACCACCGGCTTTCCTTTTTGCCCGTTGTGCGCGTTGTTTTGCCTGTTATGCGCGTAATTTTTGCCCGTTGTGCGCGTTGTTTTCCCGTTGTGCTCGTAATTTTGCCCGAGCCTAAGGGCATAATTTTGCCCGTTGTGCGTGTTGGGCTATTTTTTTAGTGGCTACAGTTTATCCCAACGCGCAAAACTTAGGCAGGCATTAATCATTATAGAGCAGAACATCCGGCTGGTAGCAATCCGCTGTATATTAACGATCCCTGCTCTGTATGTTCACCAACACTGATCTGCAGACTCGAGGGGTTTCTTAGACTATTAGTAAGACCAAAGGTTCCAATATATCGCCGTTGTGCGATGTGAGCATTTCTGTTAACCATTAAAAATTTGCACGGTGCGAGCAGCAATAAATGTGGATATATCAGCAAATTTTATTGAGTGGACGAGTAGGAGTTTTTTTTTCGCACTAACAAAATTGCTCACCGCGCACAACCGGCCAAAATTATTTGTTCTGATCGTGGTGAATGGTGAGCAATTGTAGTAACCGCTAACAAATTGGCTAATAAAGGCGCTCAACGGGCAAAACTTATCAATGGGAGTTTGTGGTAAGCAATTTTGTCAAACAATAACATATATGATACAATAACCCTACTCTCACTTGGAGTATTGGACACACTAACAATGACACATTCTCATCGCATAACAATTTGGAACAAAGGTTGATGTTATTAAAAATACCCAGAGCGTAAAACCGGCACTAATATTGCCAGTTCTGCGCGTTGAGCAATTTGGTAGGTAAAGACATAATTACTCAAAGAGCAAAACGGGCAATATTACTGTAGTGTTGCGCTCGGTGTAATTGGTATGATACACAACATCAATCCATACCGATGATGACATTTGCACACTTCGGAAGCCATGATAAAATTTCATCCGCCAAAGTGGTCCATTTTTATACCAAAAAAAACTTATTACATTGATAAACGTTTTATCTTACAGATACTAAAAAGCATCAGCGGTAGCAATATTCGTACCTTTTACCCTATCAATGAATGACTGCATCCTCTGCTCGTAACCAGCCGGCCATCCATCGGCCACAGGGTCATGCGATCTTGTCCACACAACTGAAGTTGGAGGGACGTCACCTGTTGGTTGAAGTTGAAGGATAAAAAAGTGATTTCTGTTCACATAACCCAACGTTATGTGGAGTCTGGAGGCTCGGTTTACTGGAGGACTTCTCAATGGAAAAAATGTCACACACATATCATTTGCAATCAAATGTACTACACAGTTGTAGCATGAGGCAATGACATGTCCCATGTCTGGCATCTGCATCCAATTTTCCTCTCCTGCACCTTTATCAGTAATAAAATAGTTCACTGCCTTCAAATTAATATTATATGAAACCTCACTCAGAACACGCCTGTACAAGACGCTGTATGTCCGCATCTTACGGAGCAAATCAGCTCTGACAGTCTGCCAATCGGAATCTTTCAAGCCCAACTGAACTGCCACAGCCCTGTATCCACAGTTGCCATCTGCATCCACGTCTACGCCGCCCACCATGAGGTCACGTAGCTTGTGATGAAAATCCAAATAATATGGTATGAGGAAGTTGGCAAGAAAATCATCAACATAATCATCACGGGGAAACGAAGGTTTCGGCTTCTTTATTTGAAGTTTCGGACGCCTACTACTTTCCTTCGAAGGCAGCCTCTTCCATTTAGGCTTCTCCTTCGCCGCCGCAGTATGCTCCGCAATTGAATACAACCGTGGAGCCTTAACAGGCTTTCTCCTAACTGTAGGCTTCTCCGTCACATCCGAAAAATGATCAGAAATCTCATCAACCAGGGGATAAAGTTGTTTAAGCATGCCATCCATCTCCTCGTGCTCATCAAAATACGAGGCCACAGCCGTCTCCTCCTCCCTCCCAGCAGTCTGAGCATCCACATTATGATCCCCCGTCTCCACCGTCGCCCCCAACTCCAACGTAAGCTCAGCTTGCATCAACCCAGCATCCTCTATCTTCTCATCCTCCACATCCTCCACATTCGCCTCATCCTCCTGCGGCTCCTCATTCTCCCCAGCTGCATTCTCCCCCTCATCCATCTCAGCAGTCTGGTCAGCCACATTACGTTCCACCGTCCCCGCCGTATCCACCAACTTCCCAGTATGCTCCTCAGCAATCAAATCAGTAGCCACTTCCTTATCATCATCCTCCTCGTTCGCCTTCTCCTCATACACCTTCAGCTCCACAGTCTCAGCCGCTGCATTATCCTCCACCAGTATCTCCTCAGCATTCTGCACCTCCACGTTAAGGGCAACCGTCTCCTCCGTCTCCACCATCTCCCCAATAACATAATCATCTACAGTCAACTCAGCAGCCACTGCATTCTCAGCCTCATCATCCCCATAAACATCATGCACCCTCGGCTCCACATTCTCATCCGCTGCATTAACCTCATCCTCCTCAGCAGCATTATGCTCCTGCCCACTAAGAGCCAACTTCTCAGCAGCCTGCTCCATCGCATTACGATCCACCACATCATCCTGCCAATAAGCAGCCAATGCAGTCGCCTCCTCAGCCTCATCCACCTTCTCCTCATCTCCCTTCTGCTCCTCCTCAACATTATCCACATGCACCACAAGCTAATCACCCACAATTCTACACGGTGATGCTAACTCCTTCAACTTGTTTACCATACCCACACTCTGCCCCCTTAGTAATCGGGAACGTGCATTATAAATTGATTTGATTGGTGTTTCATTGAAAGATTTAGTTTCCTTCAGGCCTTTCAAAATTGCTGACGGCGGCACCTTTCTATTTGCCAAGTCTCGCAATGCTTCCACCTCTTTTCCCTGTAACATCCCGTCGTCGGAATGGCCCGCGACATAATTAGCAGCTTGATGGTTGTGCCTGCCATCAACGACCGTTAAACTCCACTCACCGCCATCGCCCACCTCATTACCACACAATTTGAACGGGCATCCACACTTGTTGGTTCTAACTGGCCGGTTGCTCTTTCGTACTGGTCGGTGTCCCCTATAGTTCCTGCTTCTTGCACATGCATAGTAGGCAGCGGGAGTCCTATTGGACGATTTATTCATACTCGACGCACTGGTAACAATCACATGCCCATGTTGTCGTCTGACACTCTTTATCCACTGAAAGAGCTCGTCTCTACTTTTAAAACGTTGAATCGTTGTAAATTCGGCTGTATAATCCATATACACCTGTATCAAACAATTCATACAACTAATTGGACCAGGAACCAAACATTAGTTACATTATTGACGTAAAGAAAAATCAATATTACCTCGGAATTTTTTAGCATCTCCATCAATCTCAACTGTATCTGCAGGCAAGTAAAAACCAAAAATTTCTCCTCCTCTTTCTACACATTGTAATTGTAATAAGAATATCAAATAAAATGTACTTAACATTGTATACTTACCAAATCGCGATTTCGACAAATTTAGGTTGAAAACCCCTAAATCGATTGCTATCGCTTCACCGATTTGTTTGAACGCAGCAGTTGCCACTGTGATGTAAATGTCGAGCCCAGTAATAAAAATCAAATCTTTGGAATTTCCGTCTGTGCGCCTTGAGCAATCTACGAAAAACTTGTCGTTTGATATTCCGCCTTGAGCAATCTGTGGAAGGTTATGGCTGTGAGCGGTGAGCAGAATTTATCAAGGGATGAAAGAGGGTCCTAACGGGTCAAAACGGGTAAAAATTTTAACCCGTTGCGCGCTTCGAGTAAATTCGGTGGTTTAGTTGGCTTATTTTACTCGGCGCGCACAACGGTTATATTTTAACACGATTTGAACTGTTTTGCGCGCTGAGTAATCTTACATGGATTGTCAGGATTGACATTAGTAACGGTAATCGTTATTAATCACGACGCTGAGAACGATTTTGACCGTGGTGCGCGCTGAGGAGTTCTAAATTTTGTTTTTAATATTTATTCTATTGGATTACTCATATTCTTATGCCGATGTTAACAACATTATTGATACGTATAAAATAATATAATACCAACGTGATAACTATCATTAGTTGTATTAATTAACACCCTTAAGAAAATCTGGATAGATTACGTGTGTTATTAAGCATTCAAAATACAGTATATATCAGTTTGTACCCGTTCACCAAAAAGTTAGTAAGAAGCAAACTTGATTAGTAGGTCTATCGTTGAGCATAACTTATAGATACCATACACCAAAGCATGGCATACAGATGATAACATTTGCACATTTAGGCAGACATGATAAAATTTCTTGCTACCAATCTGTCAATATGAAATAAACAATCCATAGTAAAATGATACAACGTTTTATCCTACAATATTTCAATAACGTCAACGGTTGCAATATCGTGACCAAATGCTATTGACTGGAATTGATGCATCCTATCCTCATAAGCAGTCGGCCATCCGGCTGACACATCGGAAATGTATCTTAGCCACATACTTGAAGTCGGAGGGACATGACCATATGGGGCAAGTTTAACAATAACGAAGTGATTATTGTTCACATGACCCAACGTTATGTGGCGTCTGGATGATAGGGGTACTGGAGGAGTTCTTAAAGGAAAA
The DNA here is from genome assembly GCA_030789695.1 of Scilla litardierei. Taxonomy (NCBI): domain Eukaryota; kingdom Viridiplantae; phylum Streptophyta; class Magnoliopsida; order Asparagales; family Asparagaceae; genus Scilla; species Scilla litardierei. The sequence goes on along the minus strand of CM061132.1, from coordinate 79,636,459 downwards.
TATGTCACACACTGATGAGGTGCAAGAATATGTACTACACAGTCGTAGCATGAGGCAATGACATGTGCCATTTCTGGCATCTGCATCCACCATTTAGCTTTTGGACGGTCTAACAAATGGCCCAGTGCCACTACTTTCTTTTTAAATTCCACGGCACCCATAAGTTGCCGGTACAAGCCATCATGGTTCTGCATCTCTTCTCGCAAGTCATATTTCACATGCCTCCATTCGTTCTCACCCAGTCCCAACTGAGCTGCCACAGCCCTATACCCACAGTTTCCGTCTGCTTTCACATCTACGACATGTACTATAAGGGGTCGTAGACACTCAGGAAAAGCGTTCCAATATGGTATTATTATGTCGACAGCCAAGTCCTCGTCACTATCATCATGTGAAATTGATTGTTTCGGCTTCTTTATTGTACGTTTCCACAACGGTCTACTTCTTCCCTTACCCGGCTTACACGTCAATGTAGACGTATCCGTTATCTCAGCATGCTGCTTAGCAATCTCCGCTAGCAGGGTAGAAATTTGAAGACGTAGAACCTCATGCTCCTTCTCAAAGGCCTTAGCCACTGCATTCTCATCATCATCATCCTCCTCCTCAGCAGTCTGCTCCGCCTCATTACGATCCACCTTATCATCCTCCCCACCCATCTTCCCAGTATGATCCTCCTCCTGCAACTCAGCAGGCACTGCATTCTCCCAAAACGCCTCCCCCACCTTCTGATCCCCCCCTCATTATTCACAGCCTTCACATTCTCAGCACCCACAATTTTATCAGCTGATGCTAACTCCTTCAACTGTTTTACAATACCAACCTTCTTCCTCGTTGTAACCGGTTTCGTGCATTATAAATTGCTTTGATTGAGGTAGCACTGAAGTTTTTATTTGCCTTCAGTACTTTCAAAATTTCAGCTGGCCGAACCTTGCTATTTGCCAAGTCACGCACTGTTTCCATCTCCATTCCCTGCAACGTCCCGTCATCGGAATGGCCATCGACATATTTAGCTGCTTCATGGTTGTGCCTGCCACAAACGACAGTTACCTTCCACTCCTCAACGCCCACGCCACCATATAACCACGCAATGAGAAAGGACATGAACACTTCTTGGTTTTAACAGGCTGGTTGGTCTTTTTTAGCTTTCAGTGTCCCCGATACTCACCGCTTCTTTCACACGCAAAGTACACAGCATGATGCCCTTTGGCCGTTTTACTTAATCTCCCCGAACGTGTAACAATCACATGCCCATGACTTAACCCTACGTTTTGTATCCACTGAAACAGCTCTTTTCTATCCTTGAACAGTTGATTGGTGGTAAAGTCGGTTGTAAAATCCATAGTATCATGTATCAAACAATTCATAACCTGATCCTCAAAGATTTAATGCATTATTGTGTACCGACTTCATCAACCTCAACCGTGGATGAATGCATGTAAAATCAAAATAAGAAAGGCAGATAAACTGTACTTAAAAGTATAGACGTACCAAAGAGTCGATGTTCATAAATTTAGGTCAAAAACCCTTAAATCGATTTCTCTCGATTCAGCTCTTTGTTTGATCTCACCAGTCGACTAAGTGATGTACCCTTCGAGCAATTAAATAAAAATCAAAGCTTTTGGATTTCGGTCTGGGCGACTGGAGCGATCTTTGAAAATACTTGCCGTTTGAAATTCTGCCGTGAGCAATCTGTGTAATTGTCTGTCACTTCGCTGCGAGCAGAAGGTATCACGGGACAATTTCGGGTCCTACCGGGTCATATCGGGTCAACAATAATTTACCCGTTGTGCTGGTTGAGTAAACAAGTCTAATTTGAAATATTACTAGCAAATAACTCGTCCACATGTGCACGTGGACTTGACCAAAACGGTTGTGGGCGGTGATCAATTACGGGTTTTGAGTGGTTGTGTGCACTGAGCAATTCCGAGTTTTGCGTGGTTGTGTGCGCTGAGCAATTCCGTGTTTTGCGTGGTTGTGGGCGGTGAGCAATTCCCAGTTTTGTGTGGTGGTGTGCGGTGAGCACTTCTGAGTTTTGCGCGGTTGTGTGCGGTGGGCAAACTGCTAGACGGTTCACAGAGGAGATCTTTTACATTTTTGCCCTCCCACTATTCGCGATGAGTAATTTACACTATGAACCAATATTTTTACGCATCCGTATATACAAATGCATCATAACAGCTTCCATATGCGATCAGTTTTGTGACCTAAGGCGGGAAAAGCTAACGAGATAGGGTTTGATCAACAGAAATTATTCTAATTCGCTGATGTATATAGACTATAAGAGTTCCTGCTTATATCAAACGAAGGTCCTTAAGGCAGAGCAAAAGATTTGTGTCATTGGGTTGGGGTGCCCTAAAATAGTTGACTGCAGACGCATTGCATCGTAAAGTTGGTAAGCCATTAATTGATGCTAATTAATTTGGTATTTTTTAATAATTTCAGAAATTGATTGATGCAATGTACATTTGGAACATGATAGCGTAGAAATTACGAAGATTGAGATGGGCTCGGTACACATTGAGGGGATCTGGGATGAAGCGGACAAAGAAGCAAAGGTTTGAAATTATTTTGCTTTGTTAACTGACTAATTTACTAGAAAATAAAGTTTAACATTTAGTGACTATATTGGTATCTGGTACTTAATTCAGCGTATTGTTGAAGGCTCAGAGGTTAATGAAGATTATACAAATCAGTTCACAACAAATTAAATTTTCCCCAGCATAGAAGAGCTTGGTAAATGGGTAAAAGGGGTCGGTGTGAAAACCGGGAATTTGGTTGTTACAAAATCATCAAATATGAGTACAAAGGGCAATAGGGTCCCAACTTATTATTTTTGTTGTGAAAGAAGTGGGACATATCGGCCACACAGGCCGAATATATCGGCCAAAAAATCAACTCGAAGCAAGAAGTGTTCATGTCCCTTCTACTTGAGGGCTAATGGTGTGGCAACAGATAAGTGGATTTTTACAGTTGTACGTGGCAATCACAACCATAAACCCACAATGTACATCGAGCGACATCCAGCTGAGAGGAGGTTCGGAGGTGGGGAGATGGCCACTGTGAGAGACTTGTCAAATAGATTGCTTAGGCCAAGGGAAATCTTGAAATACCTGAAGGAAAAGGATAATACAACATCTACCACAATCAACACTATTTATAAAGCCAGACAGAGGATGACGGCAGGGGAAATGGCCTGGAGAGCAGAAATGCAGCTATTCCTTAATCTACTGACACAACGTAATTACATTGTGTATCATGAAGTGGACGAAGTGACAACTACAGTGAGGACTATATTTTGGGCACATCTGCAGTCGGTTGAGTTATTACGAAAATTTCCAGAGATTCTGGTTATGGACTGCGCGTTGAAGACCAACCGCAACAGGCCACCATTGATGGAGATGTATGGGGTGACATCCACAGATATTCAGTTCGCAGCGGCATTTTGTTACACGGAGGCCGTACGTGAGGAGAACTACTTGTGGGCCTTGGGGAAGTTGAGCTCTTTGCTGCATGGATACAGGATGCCACGTGTAATTTTGTCAGCACTGGAGCCAGCACTTATGAATGCCAATGGCCATGAATTTCCCCTTGCGGTGCACCAAATATGTAGAATGCACATATCCAAAAATATTGCCAAAAATTGCCAGCCCTCTTTTGAAGATCAAGAAAAATGGTTAGGTTTCATCTCTAGCTGGAATTTATTGGTGGGGGCACGCAAGGAGGAGTATGTTGCTAAACTGAAGGCATTGGAGACCGAGTACAAAGATTACACAAGGGTCGTGAGCTATGTGAAGACATCTTGGTTGGACAAATACAAGGAGAAGTTTATTTTTGTATGGACAGATGGCAATCTCCACTTTGGAAATGTCAGTACCAACAGAGCGCAGACCAAAAGAGCCCAGACTGAACATTCTAAGCTCAAAAAGGCATTGGGTTCATCGGCCTTCAGTTTATCCGCTTCTTGGCCAACCATACATGAATCATTAGAGGGGCAACATATCGAGATCAAGGCATCATTCGAGAAATCTAAGATCATGTTGCAACATAATGTGCATGGGTTCTTGTTCAGGGAGCTGATAGGATTTACAGTCGCTGCGGCGTTGAAGATAATGTCTGTGGAAGCTGATAAATATGACCCTATGGGAACGGACCAATGCACAGGTGATTGTCTAGCTAGAATGATTTATGGTGTACCATGTGTCAATGAGATTGTCGAATACACAAGGGAAAATCGCCCCATTCCCTTAGATGCTGTAAATTCTTATTGGAAGCAGCTAGACATGGAGGCTAAGCCGGAATTGATGTCTGAAGAAGAAGGGCTTATACATGCTGAATTAGAGCGCATACACAAGCTCTATGCTCAACTTGATGGGCCGATGAAGCAGGAGTTTTTAATTAAGTTGAAGGAGCTAGCTACCCCGGCGACAAATCTGATTACAGAGCCGCAAGTTAATGTCGTGTTCAATGGAAGAAGAAAAAGGGATAATAATTTGACAAATGAAGATACAGCCACCCCCATTCATCCTGCTCATTTTTATCATGACATCGCCGATGCGGCTAGTTGCTCTGCTCAAATTCCACCTGAAGTCTCATCGAAACAAGAAAGCGTCGGCCGTGTCCAGCCGAGACGGTCCCAAAGGATCAAAAATACGTCTGCCCCACCAATTCCTCCTCAACTTGCTAGAAAGAAACCAACTGTCAAAGCCGCAACATCTGGCAGTATGACTGGGGTTTCTGCTACAGCTTCATTTGCAGCAGCAAATTATGAAGCAAAGGACGCTAGAGCTGTTCAAGGAGGCATACCTTATCTTGATCAATTCCCCGCTGCAATCGCCAAATATATATCGAACGTCACAGATATGAAGGCAGATGGGAACTGTGGTTACAGGGCTATATCTTCACATCTAGGGATGGGAGAGGACCAGTGGAAGGTGGTCAGAAGAGAGTTGCTTCAAGAGCTGTGTGACTACTATGATGTGTACTCAAAGGTGATGGGTGAGGAAAGTGCACAAGAACAGGTAGTGTCAAATAACTATATGGGTGACCACCCCCGATGCAATATTGGATGACATTCCCTGAAGTTGGACATATAATCTCAAGTCGTTATAACTGTGTAATACATCTGCTGTCAATGCAACAATGTCTTTCGTTTTTTCCGTTAAGATCAGGACCACACCAAGGTACGAAACATGGTCCCTTCACCATAGGTTTTGTAAATAATAATCACTTTGTAAAGATTCAACTTAAAGATAAAAGCCCGGTCCCACCGGTAATAAGGCAATGGAAGGCTAACCGCCTGCCTGCGGCCAAAGGATGGGTGGAAGGCCTTGAAGAGAGGATGCGACAATTCGAGACATTATTCCGTAAAGATGTAGGCAAATCTCCCACTGTATTTACCGTATCATCAGATCATTGAATTTATAATTTTGTGCAAATGTAGTGTCTGAGTTTATAATGAAAGAATATACTGAATTTTTTGGGATTTTTGTACAAAATTTATGGGATTTCTGCACAACGGGAACTCAATGCGCCATCATGTCTTTGCTTGTTGTGCGCTTTGAACATTTATGTTATGGGATACAGTAGCTAAATTCGCACGACTGGCATAATTTTGCCCGTTGTGCGCTTTGAGCAATTTATGTTACAGCATTAAAAATTTGCTCACCGCGCACAACGGACATAAAGGAGAATGCTAAGAGTTGGACTCATAATTGTGTGCTTTGGTATGTTATTGATGTTGAAGACCGTATACTGCATTAAATGTGTTATTTATGTTGCATGAAGTGATTTCCACCTCTGCGTATTCTTGAATCTTTCTCTCCTTGACGATGGTCTACTTGAATTTATGGCATAAGTCCAATATCCCAAGTTCGTTTAAAGGAAAACTCTATACGTAACAATCTCGATGCATGTAGAGGCTATGTGAATGCTGGAGAAAATGACTCCAATGAAACACACTGACAAATCAGATTCATCCATACACATCAGGTAAAAGGTGGGACCAGTGTGAGCAATGAGAAAAAAATTGTATATCTGGTACACTGTGATGCTAAGCTCAATTCCAACGCAGTTCACGTGCACTAAGTATATTCCCGGGCAACTTCGATATTTCACACCATCCTTGTCCATTTCTGTGATGGATGTATGCTAATAGTTTTAATATCCACAAGAAATTAAGCAATCGGTGTACGAAGATCGCTAATGGTTGGCAAACAGATATTTAAACTAACAAGCGGTAAAAGACTGCACCAGACGGTGTTCATTGCCAATTGAATGTTCGGGGTTCATTACTAACGCATAAACCATCACATGTTCACCTCTCAAAATATGAAAACCATTTGGGGTACTAAGATGGCCACGATTCACACAGACGCCTCGCTGGAGGGCGCGTTGGTAGCCAAACCGTCCTACGTTTGGGCCGATCCTCCACCGGACTCCCGACCAGATCGCTGACGCTTCCTCGCCTCAGCCTCATGCTTCACGTCTGCAATCGAGTTTGGAGGAAGCGAGTTTCTCTCCAACTCGGCTATACGAGCCAGGAGACTGCTCTTCTCTACGTACCATCGCTCTTCGGAGCTCTTCCGAACCGCTGACATAGAGGCCGCCCGATCTTTAGCTTTCGCAACCTCCCACTCCGCCTGAGATCTGCGGTCTCTCTCTTTCATCAGCTGCTCCTTCAAATCCTTAAGTTGAGATTCAAAGGAAACCGCATTTTTCTGCTCGGCAATCAACAATTGCACCACTCGGCGACACAGTTCCGCCCCGACCAATGATGTCTGCAGGGAATCATGGATAAGTAAGACTGTAAGAGTAAGGCAACAGCACAACGAGACGACATTAGTATGTAACCTGGTAACTGCCATAAACGACTGAGTTAGCGAGCCTTTCAATGTCAATTTGACCCAGGACACTTTGGTCAATGGGAAGGATGGAGTTCTCCACCAGCCGACTGGCCACCCCCCTATCCACCAATGCAGACTCGCCGTCCCAGACGGGGAAGAAGGGTCGGTGACGGTTCCCCCTAGTACCTTCCGATGGAACGTCAGTGGGCGGATTCAACAGCAATGCCCCCTCGTACGCCGGGGGGGGACATAGCCTGCCGGAACGAGACCTCCCCATGGCCACGTATCCCTTAGGGGAGTCTCAGGCAACTGCGGCCGCACATCCCCCCTGTCATGAAGGGAACGGTTATTATCTACGTCACCATCTCTTCTTCCCTCTGAAGACTGGCCTTGCAAAGTTTCTTCGTCCCACTGACACGATTTCTCAGTCATATCTGCAGTGAAGGCACAAATCATGGCGAATGGTGATATATCCCCAAATTTGGCGGGATAAATATCCTCCACTTGACCGGACGCATGGCGGGGTTTTCTGGGGTCTTCGCGGGGTTTTTTTTGTGGTCTGCTACATTAATACTCTGAGTTTGGCGGCAACTCAAATTTTTTGCCGGGTCCGGCATTATGGGTGGCCATCTTGCTTCTTGACTCTCTCGCTCTTCCGTTTGTTATTACAAGTATAAATAAACGGCGGATTAATTACTGAGCGCGCAAAACGGGGCAAAATTTGAACCGTTGTGCGCGGTGAGCAAACATAATTTAGTCACGCGCAGTATATGCGTAAATGAGGGATAGTTGTGTGCGGTCGAATATTTGGATTTATTATACGAATTTCCTCATCGCGCACAAATGGCATTACTGTATACAGTTGTGTGAGGAGATATATTAAACGACTAAAATGTTTTACTTGTCAGAATGGATACAAATATTCGCTGATATGGCGCTTACGTGAAAAACTTTTCTCAAACAAAGTACCAGCAAATTCGGCAGATGGATGAGTAGATGACCGGTCGAATTCTTGTTTGTGGTCCCACCAACCTCTCACCTCATCCACCTCATCCATCTCTACGTACCATCGCTTTTCGTCTTATTAATAGTAACACATGAAAGTGGAGCCCACAGAGGGAAAAAGATAGAATTTTTCAACGCAGCACAGCGGAACGACGCGAAACCTACTGCAAATTGCCCAGTTAACAACATTCGAACGTGAAGGTACACATATTGTTTAGCGGGCCCCACAATATATTCTCGAGTCTCGACACCCCACTATCCAACCCCATTGAATCTAGTTGGTAGATGATGTGACAGTTAATTAGGTATTTTTTCCCATATTTAGTTTACGTGAATTAAGCTATATTCAACGACTCCAAGCAAGTCTAAGCGGAAGTTGGCCGGTTATATCATCTCCAAACCACACTGCAACAACACGCCAAATATGGCGTTTTCCCTCCATCAACCGCCTTGCAAAACTGGAATCATTTTGCCGGTTTGCTACAGGGCCATCCAAATTTGGAGAGTCAATGTAGCAACCTCCGATGTATAAAAAAACAATGTAGCAACCTACATCCAGTTTTTGTATGTTTGTTTATTAGACCATACCTAGAACATTCATTATGATTCTGTTTGTTTATTTCGATCCCCCTATGGCATTATCCAAAATGCGGGAGTAAAATAACAACAATCGTGCCAAATAAGAGTCTAAATATATATAAAATCCAAAAAATCATAAAACCACATTATAAACTTAGGAGATAAGAGGAACAAAAGTCCAATATCAACATTGAGATACACGAAGGAAACTTAACGTCTCAAATCACAACACATATAGATATAGCATACATGGAGACCATATCACAAAATTCACACATATATGATATATGACCAACAAATATAGTGCGGAATTAAAATTAAACCCAAATAATAAACAAATGCAAACGCAATTATGTTTCAAGGGTTCGGATTACCCAAGTAACTTCACGCCTTGTTCCCGGTTATCCTACGTCCCTTCCACCCGGATACCTCCGGATACTCAAGTTAGAACCCTAACTTGAGGTTGCCTTTAAACCCACTTGTAGCAACCCTACAAATGAAATCGAATACAATCGATGTCCTTCACTCCTACAACTTGGGAGTAAGCAAACCGCTCTCGCAAACCTAGCACAAAAACAAAATAACGAAAGTTATGAAATTATGAAAGCAACACTTACAATCCCATATGCCTTGAAGTAGAACTTGAAGGAGAAGTGTGTTGTGTGTTGAAGAATCTCTTGGAAGAGAGGAGAAAGCCCTTTCTCTTGACTGCACCTATTACCTTGACGATCACTACCGTTTGAATACACATCGCTCCTGCCTTTGCATCGGCTCCATTATATCAGTTCCCGCCTGTTACTCATGAATCCCTATCAATAGAGAGGACTACTGCCGTAAAGGTGGAGGCCGAGGTAATAGACCGGGTGCCAATCGGCGGCTCTAGGCTGCACCGATATACGTGCACCTCATGGGCATTCACGTTCCGTTTTAATACACATCGCTCCTGCCTTGGCACCGGCTCCATTATATCCGTTCCCGCCTGTTAATCATGAATCCCTGTCAATAGAGAGGACTACTGCCGTAAAGGTGGAGGCCGAGGTAATAGACCGGGTGCCAATCGGCGGCTCTAGGCTGCACCGATATACGTGCACCTCATGGTCATTTACGTTCCGTTTGAATACACATCGCTCCTGCCTTTGCACCGGCTCCATTATATCAGTTCCCGCCTGTTAATCATGAATCCCTGTCAATAGAGAGGACTACTGCCGTAAAGGTGGAGGCCGAGGTAATAGATCGGGTGCCAATCGGCGGCTCAAGGCTGGACCGATATACGTGCACCTCATGGGCATTTACGTTCCTGTTTGAATACACATCGCTCCTGCCTTTGCACCGGCTCCATTATATAAGTTCCCGCCTGTTAATCATGAATCCCTGTCAATAGAGAGGACTACTGCTGAAAAGGTGGAGGCCGAGGTAATAGATCGGGTGCCAATCGGCGGCTCAAGGCTGGACCGATATACGTGCACCTCATGGGCATTTACGTTCCGTTTGAATACACATCACTCCTGCCTTTGCACCGGCTCCATTATATCATTTCACGCCTATTACCCATGAATCCCTGTCAATAGAGAGGACTACTACCGTAAAGGTGGAGGCCGAGGTAATAGATAAGGTGCCAATCGGCGGCTCAAGGCTGGACCGATATACTTGCATCTCATGGGCATTTACGTTCCGTTTGAATACACATCGCTCCTGCCTTTGCACCGGCTCCATTATATCAGTTCCCGCCTATTACTCATGAATGCATGTCAATAGAGAGGACTACTGTCGTAAAGGTGGAGGCCGAGGTAATAGATCGGGTGCCAATCAGCGGCTCAAGGCTGGACCGATATACGTGCACCTCATGGGCATTTACGTTCCGTTTGAATACACATCGCTCCTGCCTTTGCACCGGCTCCATTATATCAGTTCCCGCCTGTTACTCATGAATCCCTGTTAATAGAGAGGACTACTGCCGTAAAGGTGGAGGCCGAGGTAATAGATCGGGTGCCAATCGACGGCTCAAGGCTAGACCGATATACGTGCACCTCATGGGCATTTACGTTCCGTTTGAATACACATCGCTCTTGCCTTTGCACCGGCTCCATTATATCAGTTCCCACCTGTTACTCATGAATCCATGTCAATAAAGAGGATGTCACGCCCCGCTTCCCAAAATGGACGGAAGCGAAACGTGACGAGGCCCGCTTAGGCCAGAGCTTTAGAAGCTTGGACCCAATAAGCGTCTGTAGAGGTACCATTTTAAAAGATTTTCAGGTTCTTGCATTAATAAAGTTCAAAACAACAAAAGTACGAAAAAGATATTGCATTCATTAAATTAGAGATAGGATATCCAACAAGTACAAAGTCTAAAAAGAAGCCTAAGCGTGGCAACAAACTATCTAAAAGAAAACGGAAAGTAGTAACCTCTGAAAGTGACGACTAAAAGACCTCAAGGTCTGGTCCTCGTCAGTCACGTGCTCTGGGTTGACGTCCTCGGCTCCTCGTACTCCAGCGAGTCTGCTTCGTCCACGATCTCTGGCTGATCACCTGACGTACAGCACCCAAGAAAAAGGAACTGTACGTCAGGTAAAGTCTACAAGAAGGGTTAGACTTTACTGCAAGTGCACCGAACTTTAAACAACGGTTTACTGGTTGATTAGCATGCTGAGGTTCTTTTACACAACAGTTTACTGGTTGATTAACATGCTGTGGTTATAACAGAGTAACACGACAGGAAGTAACGCAGCAGGAAAGTAAAACGGGACAAGTAGTAGTCGTAGCGTGTGCTACCAACTACGGGACTAGCCTACAGGTGTCAAGACAAGACGTGACGTGACGGAAGCAAGGCAGGACAAGACAAGTGAGACACGAAAGGGTTCACGCCTTACGGTTCGAGGGGGATCAGACCCTCTTGCCGTGCGCACGCTCAACCCAACCCCAAACCCCAAGACAAGACAAGACATGACACCAGTACAAGGGATCACTCGCTCTAGAATGGCGAGTGCCCTATTGCCCGCAGGCTGTGTAACAGTACAAGGGATCACTCTCTCAACTTGGAGAGTGCCCTATTGCCCGCAGGCTGTGAATCCGTACAAGGGATCACTCTCTCTAGCTTGGAGAGTGCCCTATTGCCCTAGGGCTGTGTAACAGTACAAGGGATCACCCTCTCAACTTGGAGAGTGCCCTATTGCCCGCAGGCTGTGAATCAGTACAAGGGATCACTCGGCGAGTGCCCTATTGCCCAGCGGGCTGTGCAAGACGGGACGTGACGTGACAAGACGGGAAGGGTTATTCTAGGGTGTCCACACACACGCACACACATGATAGCCCTACAGCATTAAAAAGTTGTTGTTGTCAGGCTCAGACTTCGTCGTCAAGTCTGAGCCGTCAGGAGCGTCCCGGACGCTATCATTTCACGTCCGGTTCTATACAGTCACAGTCTAACAGTTCTAGCAATCTAAGACCAAGGCACGGTCAAAAACGCAAGTGGGTACACTTGCCTGAAATGGCGAGTGTGTCGTCCTCTCGAAGCGTCTCGTCCAAGCGTCTCGTCCAAGCGTCTCGTCCGCAGAATTCCGTCTGAAATATCGTCACGGCGACGATGTCAGGTCTCAAATTCATCAAATCCTATTAGTTTTCGTTTCTAGGTTTTCAGGACTATCCTATTTGTCAAAAGTCACTTTTTGATGTATCAGCCTAATCGACGATCTATCCTATGTGCACAGTCAAATTAGTCCGTTCGTCGATTTTCTATGTTCGTACAACGTTTTACAGAAGCTGAAAAGTAAATTTAGTTCAAGTTGACGGTTTTTAGTTTAGGGTTCAGTCAGCTATTGTGGGGGTTTCTACGAGTTTCGGGGAACCAACCTGAACCGGAGTTTGTCGTAGAATGGATGTCGTGTCTGATCGGAGAACTCCTCAGCTTCAGATCTGGTCCTCGCACGATTCTCCAAAAGTCTGAACTTGCGACGAAGGCCTACGACGTGTCGCAACGTCGTAGACGGCAAATCCGCGAAGTAGCACGTCCAAGTGGGGCCCACAGCAGTGCTAGGGGTCCAAGGGGGCCCACAACACCTCAGGAGCACTTGGGGGGCCCACCACAGAAGTTGGTGTGGGAGAAACCCACTTGCGAAGAAGTTTGGTCGGTCGGACTTGGTCGGTGCGGGGGTTCCTCTCGGTCAGACCGAGAGGGGCTCTCGGTCGTGCACGTGCAGCGCAGTGTGGTCGGGAGCTTGGGCGGTGCGAGGGATTTTGTCGGTCAGACCGACAGATCCCGTCGGTCGTGCGAGCTGCGGGTGCGGACGTACAGCGCTTGGGCGATGCGGAGCGGCCTCTCGGTCACAGCGGGCGAAGCCATCGGTCGGACGCTAGCGGGTGCGGAGCGGTGGCAACGAAGCGGGGTGCGGAGCGGGCGCTCGGTGTGACCGAGCGGTGCTCTCGGTCGGAGCGGGCGACAGCGGGGGCGCTTGCAGCGGAGCGTTGCAAGCAGCGCTGCGGAGCAGAGCGCCGGTCGTGCACTAGGAAATGCGGGGTTTGGCTCCGGTCGTGCACTGGCGATCGTCGCAACGTTGCGACGAAGCTTTGGAAGAGGAAACGGCGGCTAGGGTTTTGAGTAATGACGAAATAACTTTGCCTAGGGCTAAGTTAAATAGGTTAGAGCTAGGGTTAGGGTTAGGGTTCGGAAAAACTTTATTAAAATAATTTAAAATAATTAATTTAGTTAAAATTACTCTCCTCTCCCTCACGCGAAATTGGTGCGGCCAAAAATTATAAAAGTTTGCCTAAAAATTCCTTAATACGTTATTATAATATAGTAATTTTATTGTAATTAAAACTTTTATAAAAATAGGTTTTAAAATTATTTAAAACTTTCAAAAAAATGGAAAATAGGTCAAATTAAGTCCAAAAATTGTGAAATAATTCTGGGGTGTTCGGGACGACTAAAGAAAGAGAGTGGAGAAGACGGATCTAAATTTCGACGTCGAGAGACGAAACTAAAATTCGAAACGTGTCGCGTCAAAACAGAAAGTCGCGACGTCACGTCAAATAAGTTAGTATCGCGGAAGAACGACTCGGGATATGTCGTTCCCAAGTTATTCCACAATCTAATACTTTCAGAGACGATCACGACGACATATCACACAAAAACATTCAAAAACAAATAAAGTCTAAAATAAACACGTGCACGATCAAAAGCACGTGCACGAAGAAGGTACGATAGAAACAGGCCGTTACATTCTACCCACCTTAGAAATGATTCCGCCCTCGGAATCACTCACACTAAGACTAATTACAAAATTTATAAATACCTAAGCTTATAACTCCTATCCTCCACTCCATGATCTCTGATCATTAAAACTTCAATATCGTTCCTCCAATAATCCATCATGACCCTTCTTTTCACTGGGCAAAGCCACGACTAAACTCACGTCCTAATACTTAGCTATAGATCCATCACTACTGTTCCAATTTCCAACTCCAAGTTCTCATAAAAAAAATAATAACAATCTTCTGATATCGTACCACTCCACTAAACATCATCATCGCTCATTAATATCTTTTAAATTTTTAAATCTTTTCCCATCATTAATAAATCTCCAAAAAATGAGATTCTAGTCATCCACCAATCCAAGACAAAAACATTTGTCTACCCTATAATACCTTCACCAATCAGCAATCGTCGTGTCTTCAATACATTCTCGTCATATCTCCCCACAAATTCATCCACCACATAATTTGATCTGCCAGAATTACCCCTCATCCTACTCACTATAACTAATCCCAACCAATATTAAGTCCGACTACCTAAACATCCATTTATCTCGTCTTGTCGTGTTACTCCCAATGTCTTCTCACGTCAACTCAACAATCAAGTCTCGATGCTAATATAAGCTCTACGCAACCTCATGATCATCCTGACTCATACTATTCTCCGCAGTTACTCCTATCTACTACCCGTCTAAGCCTCAAGTCTGATGAGTCATCATCTCCTCGCATTTAATCTCATTGAAACAGAATTCTCCATTGAGTCCACCACACTTCGGTTTTATAAACAAGTCTTTGGACCGTTCATTCTTTTATCCAAAAGATATTCTAATCCATCATCCTCGTGTTCCCCAAAATCAATTAATCATTGACATAATAAACTCATCTCACTCCAAGCCTACCAACAAACAAAATCCTATAACGATAATAGTTAGGCCCAATTAATATAACAATCATAAACACGAAAATTTTGTTTAAGGGAGAAAGAAGAGAAGAGAAAGAGAGACTTTAAGGCCAAAGAAAATATTTTAAAACATTTGGAAAAACGTGTGGCGTTGCGGTAATGGATGAGGGAGGTTAAGTGATTTGTGATCTTGTGAGCTAGTTTTAAAACTTTAAAGATTTGGTTTAAAGAGAACAAGGTTTTTGATACAGTCACATACAACCAAGATAAACCATTCATTAAAACTAAAACTAAGTCTAAGGATCTGCCTGCGATGACGCCATTCATATAAGTATGAATACCGTCATTCAGACAACTTCCCGCATACCATGGTTAACACTGAGTACACATTCAAGACACAAAAGGCAATCATCGGGATCCTAAAGAACACACATTCATATGGGTCTACGCACTCTACCTGAAATCATGCACCATGACGACATCACCTACTAAAGGGCCTACTCCTAAACCTGAGAAAACATGGATATCTACAAGGTCTGATGTCTAGTTAAAAGAAGGAAGGAAAACTAAATCAAAAGCGGAACGAAATAAGATCGGAAGGAGCGAGTTCAAATAAGGCAAGATAATGAGGTAGTTGGTTGGGTGTAAAACGATTGTTCTGCAAATGAAAAATAAGTTTACACAAAGATTTTGAAATGTGGTCACGAGAAACATAGAACAGATAATATAATAATAAAATAATTGAAGTTCCCCCTAGTTTAGAAAAATATTTTAAAAGTATGCAAGGTAAGTGATTTAGAAATAGATCTCGTAGCCCAGAAAATATAATTTGAATCATTAAAATGTCAACACGGTTTAAAAAAAATGAAAATATGAAGGATACCGATTTGAAATAATTTCCAGATAGTAACTTGCAAATTGACGACTAAGGAGATTTTAAAATCTAAGAAGGAACTTTTAATCGAAAAGCAATAAATTTTAAATATATATAATAAAGGGTTTTCAAGGAAGTTAAACCGAGCGAAGAATTTAATAATGGGTTTCGAAAACAAGAAATAAAGGAAATAAAAGTGGGATGAGGTAGCGATCGTTTTGTAAATGAAAATGAATTTAAACAAAGGTTCTTGAAGTATGAGCACGATGAACATAGAGATGTTTATATGTAAGAAATTTAAAATCCCCCTTTGTTTTAGAAAAATATTCTAAAGTACGTACGTAAATGGTTAAAATAAATTTCGTAGGTAGAAAAATGATATATTGAATTCCCGAAATGATAACAAAGTTTTAAAACTAAAATACGATGGATACTGATTCGAAAATAAGTACGATGTCGTAACTTAAAACTTTCACGACCGAAAGGTTTCGAAATTTGCGAAAGAATTTTAACTCAACCGAAGATAAGAAATTTTAAATAATTAATAAAAGTTTTCAAAGAAGTCAAACTGGGCGGAGAATTTAATAATAAATTTCGAAAAATACTTTTAAAGGAAGCAGGTTTTGGGAAAGGGAAAAATTCGAAAATAAGTACAAGATAGTAGAAATAAATTGTGTAGTTTATAAAAGTAATATATATTTTTTAGAAACAAGGCAAATAAAAACTGAATTTGAGGAATAATGATTTAAAACGAGTGCGAGATATTGACTTAAAATTTTTACGTCCAAGAAAGCTCCAAGTCAATTAAAAGTTTTAACTCGATCCAAAACAGCAAATTTTAAATATATAATATAGGGGTTTTCAAAGAAATCAATCTGGAGCGAAAACTTAATAAGGAAAGTCGAAAATAATTTTAGAGAAGGTAGAATTGGTCAGGGAAGGGATTCGAAGGATCAATGATGATCATTAGGAAACGATCACGAGAATCGAGAGAAAGGAAAAATGATCGCATGAAGATTACGCGTAAGATATGAATCGTGAGGAGCTACGATGGGACCCTATGGTCGATAGCACAAAAATTTGCAAGGATCAGAGGGATGCTAGAGGACAAGGGTTCTAATCATCGGGTCGTCTAAAGATTTAGGATAACTCAGCTCTAAGACTTCCTATGAGCTAGAATATAATCAGGATCTAAAGAGAAGGTTCCTAAGAGAATCGAGGTTACGTTCTGCTGGGCCCGAAGTCAATGGAGCTGGGCGAGCGACAAACTAAAAGAAGGACTCTAGATATCTAATACGATCAGAATCAAATGGGGATACTAAAATAGTCTAGGACGAGGACGACTAAATCTTAACCAAGGCATCCGACTATCAACCTGGGACGTCTACCTAAGTCTTCCTACTATCTAAGACTGGGAAACTAATTCAGACTTGTACGTGGATATCAAATGAATGCGGTACTTTTATTGTTCCGAACTTTTGCAAGACCTGCATGGGCCACCACTAAAACCTGTCACGCCCCGCTTCCCAAAATGGACGGAAGCGAAACGTGACGAGGCCCGCTTAAGCCAGAGCTTTAGAAGCTCGGACCCAATAAGCGTCTGTAGAGGTACCATTTTAAAAGATTTTCAGGTTCTTGCATTAATAAAGTTCGAAACAACAAAAGTACGAAAGAGATATTGCATTCATTAAATTAGAGATAGGATATCCAACAAGTACAAAGTCTAAAAAGAAGCCTAAGCGTGGCAACAAACTATCTAAAAGAAAACGGAAAGTAGTAACCTCTGAAAGTGACGACTAAAAGACCTCAAGGTCTGGTCCTCGTCAGTCACGTGCTCTGGGTTGACGTCCTCGGCTCCTCGTACTCCAGCGTGTCTGCTTCGTCCACGATCTCTGGCTGATCACCTGACGTACAGCACCCAAGAAAAAGGAACTGTACGTCAGGTAAAGTCTACAAGAAGGGTTAGACTTTACTGCAAGTGCACCGAACTTTAAACAACGGTTTACTGGTTGATTAGCATGCTGAGGTTCTTTTACACAACAGTTTACTGGTTGATTAACATGCTGTGGTTATAACAGAGTAACACGACAGGAAGTAACGCAGCAGGAAAGTAAAACGGGACAAGTAGTAGTCGTAGCGTGTGCTACCAACTACGGGACTAGCCTACAGGTGACAAGACAAGACGTGACGTGACGGAAGCAAGGCAGGACAAGACAAGTGAGACACGAAAGGGTTCACGCCTTACGGTTCGAGGGGGATCAGACCCTCTTGCCGTGCGCACGCTCAACCCAACCCCAAACCCCAAGACAAGACAAGACATGACACCAGTACAAGGGATCACTCGCTCTAGCTTGGCGAGTGCCCTATTGCCCGTAGGCTGTGTAACAGTACAAGGGATCACTCTCTCAACTTGGAGAGTGCCATATTGCCCGCAGGCTGTGAATCCGTACAAGGGATCACTCTCTCTAGCTTGGAGAGTGCCCTATTGCCCTCGGGCTGTGTAACAGTACAAGGGATCACCCTCTCAACTTGGAGAGTGCCCTATTGCCCGCAGGCTGTGAATCAGTACAAGGGATCACTCGGCGAGTGCCCTATTGCCCAGCGGGCTGTGCAAGACGGGACGTGACGTGACAAGACGGGAAGGGTTATTCTAGGGTGTCCACACACACGCACACACATGATAGCCCTACAGCATTAAAAAGTTGTTGTTGTCAGGCTCAGACTTCGTCGTCAAGTCTGAGCCGTCAGGAGCGTCCCGGACGCTATCATTTCACGTCCGGTTCTATACAGTCACAGTCTAACAGTTCTAGCAATCTAAGACCAAGGCACGGTCAAAAACGCAAGTGGGTACACTTGCCTGAAATGGCGAGTGTGTCGTCCTCTCGAAGCGTCTCGTCCAAGCGTCTCGTCCGTAGAAGTCCGTCTGAAATATCGTCACGACGACGATGTCAGGTCTTAAATTCATCAAATCCTATTAGGTTTCGTTTCTAGGTTTTCGGGACTATCCTATTTGTCAAAAGTCACTTTTTGATGTATCAGCCTAATCGACGATCTATCCTATGTGCACAGTCAAATTAGTCCGTTCGTCGATTTTCTATGTTCGTACAACGTTTTACAGGAGCTGAAAAGTAAATTTAGTTCAAGTTGACGGTTTTAGTTTAGGGTTCAGTCAGCTATTGTGGGGGTTTCTACGAGTTTCGGGGAACCAACCTGAACCGGAGTTTGTCGTAGAATGGATGTCGTGTCTGATCGGAGAACTCCTCAGCTTCAGATCTGGTCCTCGCACGATTCTCCAAAAGTCTGAACTTGCGACGAAGGCCTACGACGTGTCGCAACGTCGTAGACGGCAAATCCGTGAAGTAGCACGTCCAAGTGGGGCCCACAGCAGTGCTAGGGGTCCAAGGGGGCCCACAACACCTCAGGAGCACTTGGGGGGCCCACCACAGAAGTTGGTGTGGGAGAAACCCACTTGCGACGAATTTTGGTCGGTCGGACTTGGTCGGTGCGGGGGTTCCTCTCGGTCAGACCGAGAGGGGCTCTCGGTCGTGCACGTGCAGCGCAGCGGGGTCGGGAGCTTGGGCGGTGCGAGGGATTTTGTCGGTCAGACCGACAGATCCCGTCGGTCGTGCGAGCTGCGGGTGCGGGCGTGCAGCGCTTGGGCGATGTGGAGCGGCCTCTCGGTCACAGCGGGCGAAGCCATCGGTCGGACGCTAGCGGGTGCGGAGCGGTGGCAACGAAGCGGGGTGCGGAGCGGGCGCTCGGTCTGACCGAGCGGTGCTCTCTGTCGGAGCGGGCGACAGCGGGGGCGCTTGCAGCGGAGCGTTGCAAGCGGCGCTGCGGAGCGGAGCGCCGGTCGTGCGCTAGGAAATGCGGGGGTTGGCTCCGGTCGTGCACTGGCGATCGTCGCAACGTTGCGACGAAGCTTTGGAAGAGGAAACGGCGGCTAGGGTTTTGAGCAATGACGAAATAACTTTGCCTAGGGCTAAGTTAAATAGGTTAGAGCTAGGGTTAGGGTTAGGGTTCGGAAAAACTTTATTAAAATAATTTAAAATAATTAATTTAGTTAAAATTACTCTCCTCTCCCTCACGCGAAATTGGTGCGGCCAAAAATTCTAAAATTTTGCCTAAAAATTCCTTAATACGTTATTATAATATAGTAATTTTATTGTAATTAAAACTTTTATAAAAATAGGTTTTAAAATTATTTAAAACTTTCAAAAAAATGGAAAATAGGTCAAATTAAGTCCAAAAATTGTGAAATAATTCTGGGGTGTTCGGGACGACTAAAGAAAGAGAGTGGAGAAGACGGATCTAAATTTCGACGTCGAGAGACGAAACTAAAAATCGAAACGTCTCGCGTCAAAACAGAAAGTCGCGACGTCACGTCAAATAAGTTAGTATCGCGGAAGAACGACTCGGGATATGTCGTTCCCAAGTTATTCCACAATCTAATACTTTCAGAGACGATCACGACGACATATCACACAAAAACATTCAAAAACAAATAAAGTCTAAAATAAACACGTGCACGATCAAAAGCACGTGCACGAAGAAGGTACGATAGAAACAGGCCGTTACAGAGGACTACTGCCGTAAAGGTGGAGGCGGAGGTAATAGACCGCGTGCCAATCGGCGGCTCAAGGCTGGACCGATATACGTGCACCTCATGGGCATTTATGTTCCGTTTGAATACACATCGCTCCTGCCTTTGCACCGGCTCCATTATATCTGTTCCCGCCTGTTACTCATGAATCCCTGTCAATAGAGAGGACTACTGCCGTAAAGGTGGAGGCCGAGGTAATAGATCAGGTGCCAATCGACGGCTCAAGGCTGGACCGATATACGTGCACCTCATGGGCATTTACGTTCCGTTAGAATACACATCGCTCCTGCCTTTGCACCGGCTCCATTATATCAGTTCCCGCCTGTTACTCATGAATCCCTATCAATAGAGAGGACTACTGCCGTAAAAGTGGAGGCCGAGGTAATAGATCGGGTGCCAATTGGCGGCTCTAGGCTGGACCGATATACGTGCACCTCATGGGCATTTACGTTCCGTTTGAATACACATCGCTCCTGCCTTTGCACCGGCTCCATTATATCAGTTCCCGCATGTTACTCATGAATCTCTGTCAATAGAGAGGACTACTGCCGTAAAGGTGGAGGCCGAGGTAATAGATCAGGTGCCAATCGGCGGCTCTAGGCTGGACCGATATACGTGCACCTCATGGGCATTTACGTTCCGTTTGAATACACATCGCTCCTGCCTTTGCACCGGCTCCATTATATCAGTTCCCGCCTGTTAATCATGAATCCCTGTCAATAGAGAGGACTACTGCCGTAAAGGTGGAGGCCGAGGTAATAGACCGGGTGCCAATCGGCGGCTCTAGGCTGCACCGATATACGTGCACCTCATGGTCATTTACGTTCCGTTTGAATACACATCGCTCCTGCCTTTGCACCGGCTCCATTATATCAGTTCCCGCCTGTTAATCATGATTCCCTGTCAATAGAGAGGACTACTGCCGTAAAGGTGGAGGCCGTGGTAATAGATCGGGTGCCAATCGGTGACTCAAGGCTGGACCGATATACGTGCACCTCATGGGCATTTACGTTCCGTTTGAATACACATCGATCCTGCCTTTGCACCGGCTCCATTATATCAGTTCCCGACTGTTACTCATGAATCCCTGTCAATAGAGAGGGCTACTGCCGTAAAGGTGGAGGCCGAGGTAATAGATCGGGTGCCAATCGGCGGCTCAAGGCTGGACCGATATACGTGCACCTCATGGGCATTTACGTTCCGTTTGAATACACATCGCTCATGCCTTTGCACCGGCTCCATTATATCAGTTCCCGCCTGTTACTCATGAATCCATGTCAATAGAGAGGACTTCTACCGTAAAGGTGGAGGCCGAGGTAATAGATCGGGTGCCAATCGGCGGCTCAAGGCTGGACCGATATACGTGCACCTCATGGGCATTTATGTTCCGTTTGAATACACATCGCTCCTGCCTTTGCACCGGCTCCATTATATCAGTTTCCGCCTGTTACTCATGAATCCCTGTCAATAGAGAGGACTACTGCCGTAAAAGTGGAGGCCGAGGTAATAGATCGGGTGCCAATCGGTGGCTCAAGGCTGGACCGATATATGTGCACCTCATGGGCATTTACGTTCCGTTTGAATACACATCGCTCCTGCCTTTGCACCGGCTCCATTATATCAGTTCCCGCCTGTTACTCATGAATCCCTGTCAATAGAGAGGACTACTGCCGAAAAGGTGGAGGCCGAGGTAATAGATCGGGTGCCAATCGGCGGCTCTAGGCTGGACCGATATACGTGCACCTCATGGGCATTCACGTTCCGTTTGAATACACATCGCTCCTGCCTTTGCACCGGCTCCATTATATCAGTTCGTGCATGTTACTCATGAATCCCTGTCAATAGAGAGGACTACTGCCGTAAAGGTGGAGGCCGAGGTAATAGATCGGGTGCCAATCGGTGGCTCTAGGCTGGACCGATATACGTGCACCTCATGGGCATTTACGTTCCGTTTGAATACACATCGCTCCTGCCTTTACACCGGCTCCATTATATCAGTTCCCGCCTGTTACTCATGAATCCCTGTCAATAGAGAGGACTACTGCCGTAAAGGTGGAGGCCGAGGTAATAGATCGGGTGCCAATCGGCGGCTCTACGCTGGACCGATATACGTGGACCTCATGGTCATTTACTTTCCGTTTGAATACACATCGCTCCTGAACGTGCAGTGGCTACTAAACAATAGATATTTATAGATCGGTTGCGAGACGCAATCGGTATGCCATGTAATGATGAAAGTACAACCGCCATCTCGTACAATCTCATTTCGGAGGTACGTAATGATGGCAGTAAATGATTCTGCTTTCTTCTCAACAATGTTCACGTGTTGTAACTGGAGAATGAGTCAAGTAGAACCTCGGTTTCCGTGTAAGCCCTTCATTACGATTTTTTTGCCCATCCGAATGGATGCTTTACCCCAGCCGTCTGATGAGATCGTTTTAGTCAGTTCCACTTCCATATGTAATCCAGCGGCTGAGATTTAAATAACCAATCGTTATATATATATGGAGTCAGTAGACCAGGGGTTTCACGGAAAATTTCATTCCTCTTTCCTTTGGTCTGTCGTTCCGTTTTCTTCTTCATCTCAACACTCTCGCATTTCATACTCAGGTTTCTTCATGCCGCCAAAACGATCTCGTGAGTCGACTTTTTCTGACCCTTGGGGAGTTAGTGATGATGATTCACCGTCACCTGAACACGATGATCCCCTTCCCTCATCGTTCCCGGCCAATAGACCCATTCTGCCTGATTCACTTTCGTTTGGTCCAACTCAAGGTGAACACAATGTGTTGTTGCCTCCTCCTGGGTTTCCTCCTTTACATGCAGGTTCATCAGTTCCATCTCCGGCTGAAAAAGCCCCACTCGAGGACAACAGTAACGGCCTCCTCTCTATGGTTGGGATGTCTCGCCGTCAGGACTCTGTTCTGCACAACCTCCGTAGCAAACTCGAGGAGCTTACTACGTCTGTCTCTGTACTTACAGATGAACAACGTCAACTTAAGGATATACTCATAGGCAATGTAAGCGCCGCATCTGCTGCTTCATCATCCTCCCATCAGCCGGTGAACTTTACTCGTAGATTAGGAGAAATTGAAACCCATCTCTCCAACACCAATCTGGCGATCTCACTTCTGCGTAGCGACTTCGACACTATGATGCTCATAATATCGAACATACAAGAGAAGATGGAGACTCTGGTGCCCTCTCCTAGAGACATCCGTACTGTTGCCCCACCATCACCACCTCCGCCTCTGCCTCCGCCTCCAGGTTTTTGAGGTGGTCGGGCCTTTGGCGCACAAGCCTTTCTCTTGTCTTATAATGTATTTTTGATCATCGACGGAGAAGAGTGTTTGTGGGTAGATATTCTTTGGTGTTTTATGTCATTATGTACGAAATGTAGTTTCAAATTTGTTATGGTACGTACAGTATAACGTATAAATGTTGTAGTATGATAGAATTCAGACCTTAATACACTGTCATTTAATTTGATACAATTGCATGACATTACGAAATTGATATATGTGATATATACATCGATGCTTACTTGAATCAATGTCCGAAATTGAAATTACCTATGTAAAAACTTTTTACCGATATATGATTTACCCAGCGAGCACAACGGGCATAAATTGTGACCGTCCTTATATACGTTGTGATAAAACATTTACGTTTGCACACAATTACTCAGCGCGCACAACGGTCACATAATGTGTTTGACCGATGTGCGGGCTGTGAGCATACCCGTATCTGATTATCCACAATTACTCAGTTCACACAACTGCACGTAATTGTGACCTTTTTGCACGCGGAGCCAAACTATTCTATATTACAATTGAGAAAAGCTTTTGAATTTGTCCTATGTGGCAGTGTCATGTCAAGTTTTGGGGGGAAATATCTTGGATTGAGAAAATATGTTGGGAATACACAAAAGCATTGTAGAGAAATTAGTTGGGAGAATACAAAAGCTTTTCTTTTTTGAAATTGGTAGCATTAGCACTTAAGTCTTAATATATCCACATTGAAGCAAATAGATGGGTGTAGATACATACTCCTTCCCCTTTTGTATTTAGGTCCTGTCCTTTTGGCATCCGTATTTACGACACGCACACCCACACTTTCCTCTCCTTCCCCGTTTCGCGTGTTAATCGCTATCGTGTTCATGGGGAATTATTTTTGCTCCGTGCACAATTTGCACGGGAAATTTCTAGTATACATATAAGTGAAAAGACAACACATATCGTACTGTTTACAGAATAAGACACCATATATCTTTGTGAATGATACTCATCTGTCACGCTGTTGGATTTGATGGTGTCCCATTTTGTAACGTCCCATTATAAGTAATATTGTACAAACATAAATAATTTGCTCAACTTGCACAACAGCCATTATTTTCCCCGTTGTGCACGTTGAGCAATTTTGTTATTGGCCTTCAAGTTTGCTCAACGCGCACCGTAAAGGCTAAACCTTCTTGGGAACATCATCTGGCTGGTAACAATATGTTGTAGATTCACTCGTCTTTATTGTTGAGTATTGGACTCCCCGTATTTGGTTTTGGATGATGAGTAAACATAAATAAATCATGAACTAACAATTTGTGAGCGCAGTTATGGAGATCATCGCCAAATTCACGAGAACACTCAAAGCGACATCTTAAGACTTCTCAAAGCTTGTATTCAATGCCTAAAGCTTCGTTGAAGCTTTTGGACCTTTTTGGAAGTCATGAAGATTTGATCGAAGCTTTCGAAGACCGTTCCTTAAGGTTTTATTCATAGTCTTTTAGCTTCGATTTATAGAATGTTAAGCCTTGAGATATTCTTACATGTCTATCTTCATATCGCTCATATCTTAGAGCTAGGATTATCTTAGAAGCCATTAGAAACTTTCCCGAAGCCTATCGCTTCTTCCCTCGGCTTCTAGTGCATCTTAGTTGGTTCAAGTAGAGTCACCAACCGACTAGATGACGATCTAGTTGGTCGGCAACTCTTCATGAACCGACTAGATGTCCTAACTCATTTCAGCTCAGCCATGTCGATCAATTAGTCGGTCAAAGAAGGTTCACCGACCGACTAGATGACGATCTAGTCGGTTAGGAATCCTTCTCAGACCGACTAGTTGAGCTTGCCTCTGTACAGCCTGAGTTACTGTTTACAGTTAGTCGGTTCAAGAACATTCATCGACCGACTAGTTGTGAAACTAGTCGGTCAGCATTTGTTCTTAGACCGACTAGTGTAACTTGTATTCAGCTTCGTGCATTTCACTCTTAGTCGGTCAAAGAACACTCACCGACCGACTAGTTGGCAAACTAGTCGGTTGGAAAGTCTTCTTAGACCGACTAGTTCATGTTGCCTGGAAATCACTCTTTTGGCTGTCGAGCTGTTAGTCGGTCCATGTTGAATCACCGACCGACTAGTTGATGAACTAGTCGGTCAGTGATCCTTCTTAGACCGACTAGTCTGCTTCAGATTTAGATCCGTTGGAGTTTTGAAAGCGATGTTTCTTTCTCTCTTTTCCCTTGATCCTTTAAATACCTGAAGGGGTTATTTCATAGGATCCAAGGCTGCTATTTTCCAGAGTTCTATTGATTCAAAGAGAAGCTTTCAACTCTCATCTTCAAGCTCTCCCATTCTCAAGAATCTCTCCCTCACTCTTATTCCTCAAGAGAGATTCATTGATTGTGAGCCTTCCAAGCCAAGGGCTTGATTCTAGGTCATCCATCTCATCCCTAGGCTTCCATTGCTGGTCATCTTCTTGAAGCTAGGGTTTGGTGACTCTTCCTCCATCAACATCCTCTTTGCCCTAATTTGGTAAGAAATCTCAAGGCATAGGTATTTTGTTGGTAAGCATTTCATTTCAGTTATATTTGAATTGTATACTCTCGGTTGTGAGAGGTTTTGCGTGATCCCGGGTTGTGGGATTCACGGTCATCGATTGTAGGTCGTTTGCACTTGTGAGGTTTTCGCAAGTGGTCATATTGGAAATCTTGAGTTAGGGTTTCTAACTCAAGTATCCGGAAGGGATCCGGGTGGTTGGGACGTAGGATCACCGGGAATAAGTCGGGGAGACTTGGGTGGATCCGAACCCATTAAACCATTTGTTTGCGTTTGCATTTATTCTTGTTGATCGTTGTTATTCCGCATTGTTGTTTGTTAATTGCACGATAATTAGGAATAACTCTCCCTATTATTTAAAAGTACTATTCACCCCCCCTCTAGTACATGTGCAGTGGCTTCCTAGGGCATTACATTTGGTATCAGAGCCAAGGTTCAAAGCTACACATAGCCAAAGTTCAAAGCTATGACGAACAACGACTACAACGTCTTCAAGAACCGCGATGGAGCTTCTTCAGTTTTGGAAGGACTATCCTCAGTCAGGCCTCCACACTTCAACGGTACCAACTATGGGTACTGGAAATGCCGGATGCAAATTTTCCTCCGGAGCGCTTCACTATGGAGAGCCACCATGACGGAGTATGTCGATCCTTCCGAAGAAGATTTCGCAAAGTGGACTCCCGCGGAGGTCGCCGCGGAAGTAGCCAATGCCAAGGCAATGAATGCCTTGAATTATGCGTTGGAGCCCGAGGACTTCAACAAGATATGCACATGTAAGAGTGCATATCAAATATGGAACCAACTCCTCATATTGCACGAAGGATCGAGTACGGTAAAAGATTCTAAACTCGTCGTTGCTAATAAAGAATTTGAGTTGTTTCATATGGAGCAGAGCGAAACCATGAAGGAATATTACGCTCGCTTCGTGGATATATCCAACGACTTGGAAGCTCTTGGGAAAACCTACACCCAAAAGGAGAAATGCTCAAAGATTATCGACGGTCTTCCATCATGATGGGAAAAGCGTACCTTCACCATCGAGGAAGGTAATGACATGAATAAATATACCGTCGTACAACTAATGGGTACCTTGTTGTCTTACGAGGTACGCAAGGATAGTAAGATCCGAAAGAAGGAAAAGATGAAAGCGTACTTGAAGCAAGATGAGCCAAAGAGAAAGGCGATTGCCTTCAAGGCCGCTCCATCTACCGATGATGAAGAATCGGAAGACGAATTAGACATGGAATCCATTGCCCGTATGGCAAGGAAGTTCGATCGATTCCTCCGAGAAGGTATATCTTTGAATAAATCTAAAGTTAGTTCGACTAATGCTTCTACTCCCGTGTGTTATAAATGCAACAAGCCAGGACACATCAAACCGGATTGTCCTCTCTACAAACACAAGGAGAAGGGGAAAGCATCGAAGTACGACAAGTCGAGAAAGTACAAGAAAGGACTTGTTGGCACATTCACCGACTCCGAAGAGGATTCCTCAAGTGGAGAGTCGGATGATGGAATAGTGGAGAAAGCAAAACATTGCTTCATGGCTAATGAGGCAAAAGATCGAAAGTCCTCCTTCGATGATAGCGAGGATGAAAGCGAGGATGGTAGCGAGGATGAAAGCGGAGAACCTACTATTGATGAAATGAGGTTAGAAAACCAAGAAATTTGGTCTAAATTTACTAAATTAGTAGATAGATATAATAAGACCAAAGATGAACTTGTTAGCCTCCAAACCTCTCCTAAGTCTACCATCACCAACAATGACACCATTGTTGAGACTCTCGCCAATGAGAAAGCAAGTTTGCTTATTCATAATGGCTTGTTGAGAAATGAGGTGAAGAACCTCAAATCTCAACTTGAGCATGTTCATTTTGAGAAATCGGATGAACACAAGATGGCGGATTTGACGTCTCAAAACTCAACCTTGAGTTTTGAGAATAAGAATCTCAAATCTCGTGTTTATGCACTCACATCGCAAGTATCCACTTTGGATGCTTCGATGCATTCTCTCAAAGAGAAGTATGAGTGCACGTTAGGCCGTATCAATGATTTCAATAGAGGTAAGGGCCATTTGGATAATATCCTAAATGACTTACTTCCGGCCAAACACCACATTGGCTTGGGGTATAAGATGGGAGACTCATCCAAATCGCCTACCACCTTTGTTAGGCCGACATCCGATGCCTCGACGAGTGGGAGCAAACACCCCATTGGTAGTTCTCCTACCAATAGTGCTTCCACTTCGTACACACCCCCGATTGGAAAGAAACCCACTTTGGGTAGACCTCCAAAGAGGGGTCATGCATTTTTGTACTCTGATGCTATGCCACGTAGGAACACACATCCTACTCCACCGGTGCATGCTAATAATGATTTTTATGCTCCGCACCCACGAGCACGTGCGAACACTCATATGAGACACCCACATGCACGTAATCATGCTCATGCACATCCTAATGCTTATGTTCATACATCTAATCCTCATGTGAATGCCTTCTCTCATAATCATCCTCATGCATACACACCTCATGCTTATCCACGTATGTATGCTACACCACATCATGGATCTCATACTCATCATAATGATATTGCTAGACCTCATGCTCCTAGGCCACATGCACCACATAGAAATCAACCTTTTGTGCATGCAACCACTAGGAAGAGGATTCCCAAAATTTACATTATTTGGGGTCCCAAGAACACTAGCAATCATGATATGAATGTTTATGTGCAATCCTATATTAATGATGTTATTTTGAATGATGATTATGTTGGAAAGTCAAGTTCCTCTTGGACTTGGTTTCCGAAGGGTTAGTTCCTTTAACCCTTCAATGCTTGGTACCATGAGCTTATGATCATGTTATGGGTACCAAGGCATATGTTTATAAAATTGATTTTGATTATATTACTTTATGGGTTACAATAATTTTTATTTCGTATTTCAAAATTGTTGTCTAACCCATTGGATCCAAAAGGATTTTTGGATACCAAAATGAAGTTTTCTAGGTTCAATCCACCGTGGGATACCAACCCTACCAACTCCTCGATTTGCGAAGACTTTCATTCAAACTGAGTTGATGGTGCTTAGGTAATGCACCAATGTAGGGGGAGCTTAATGTTGTAAGTATGATATTACATTTGGTATCCATGAGGGTTGAATGCATGCTTGGTTAGAGTCTATGTCTTTACATTGGTATCATTTTGTTTCTCCTAGCATGATAAAATTGTGAATGCCATAAATGCTTTGAAATTCATATCTATTTTTGGTATGACATGTTTTTAAAAGTTATTATGATGATTTTCGAATTACTTTTATCACCTTGTCACTTCTCATCGCACACTTCACTTAGTTTTGATGTGCTTTTACTTTTTTGTTCATTTTCAATCGATATTGTGACATTTGATATTCTATGATGTGCACCACTCTTCTGATGGTTCATTCCTTTGTGCACATTTTATGTATGTCTCTGATATTGATTTCGTCGCTCGACGATTTATTTTGATTCAATAGCTTTAGTTGTATGAAAACATAGAATTGTTCTCCATGCACTAAAATAGCTATAAATGTTGATATTGGAGAATAAATTCCTTTCATCAATACGTGAATTTACAATTGGTATTTTGATGACTTCATTTTTCGTTTTTCGACTAAGGTCTCTTTGGCACACCTTTAATATGTTTTGGTATTTTACTTTGGTGTCATTGGACCGAGGTCGTATTCTTCGACTCCCGTGATTCATGTATTATTTGGCCATGATCTGTTATCATTGACTTCCTCCCATACTTTTTGGATTATGCCAAAGGGGGAGAGATATAATAATGGCATGTGCTAAATGATAGTTTAGCATGAATCTAATTTGATATGTTAGATTCAGGGGGAGTTAAGAAAATATAAATGTACTTCAAATTCGATAACTGGATTTGTATTTTTAATTTTCTCGCCTGATTGATGCATATGTTTATGGAACTAATGTGTCATCAATGCAGGGGGAGTAAGTAAACTTCATTTAGTACATTATTATTGATTATTATTTATGTTGGTTTGTCATCACCAAAAAGGGGGAGAATATTGAGTATTGGACTCCCCGTATTTGGTTTTGGATGATGAGCAAACATAAATAAATCATGAACTAACAATTTGTGAGCGCAGTTATGGAGATCATCGCCAAATTCACGAGAACACTCAAAGCGACATCTTAAGACTTCTCAAAGCTCGTATTCAATGCCTAAAGCTTCGTTGAAGCTTTTGGACCTTTTTGGAAGTCATGCAGATTTGATCGAAGCTTTCGAAGACCGTTCCTTAAGGTTTTATTCATAGTCTTTTAGCTTCGATTTATAGAATGTTAAGCCTTGAGTAATTCTTACATGTCTATCTTCATATCGCTCATATCTTAGAGCTAGGATTATCTTAGAAGCCATTAGAAACTTTCCCGAAGCCTATCGCTTCTTCCCTCGGCTTCTAGTGCATCTTAGTTGGTTCAAGTAGAGTCACCAACCGACTAGATGACGATCTAGTCGGTCGGTAACTCTTCATGAACCGACTAGATGTCCTAACTCATTTCAGCTCAGCCATGTCGATCAATTAGTCGGTCAAAGAAGGTTCACCGATCGACTAGATGACGATCTAGTCGGTTAGGAATCCTTCTCAGACCGACTAGTTGAGCTTGCCTCTGTACAGCCTGAGTTACTGTTTACAGTTAGTCGGTCCAAGAACATTCATCGAATGACTAGTTGTGAAACTAGTCGGTCAGCATTTGTTCTTAGACCGACTAGTGTAACTTGTATTCAGCTTCGTGCATTTCACTCTTAGTCGGTCAAAGAACACTCACCGACCGACTAGTTGGCAAACTAGTCGGTTGGAAAGTCTTCTTAGACCGACTAGTTCATGTTGCCTGGAAATCACTCTTTTGGCTGTCGAGCTGTTAGTCGGTCCATGTTGAATCACCGACCGACTAGTTGATGAACTAGTCGGTCAGTGATCCTTCTTAGACCGACTAGTCTGCTTCAGATTTAGATCCGTTGGAGTTTTGAAAGCGATGTTTCTTTCTCTCTTTTCCCTTGATCCTTTAAATACCTGAAGGGGTTATTTCATAGGATCCAAGGCTGCTATTTTCCAGAGTTCTATTGATTCAAAGAGAAGCTTTCAACTCTCATCTTCAAGCTCTCCCATTCTCAAGAATCTCTCCCTCACTCTTATTCCTCAAGAGAGATTCATTGATTGTGAGCCTTCCAAGCCAAGGGCTTGATTCTAGGTCATCCATCTCATCCCTAGGCTTCCATGGCTGGTCATCTTCTTGAAGCTAGGGTTTGGTGACTCTTCCTCCATCAACATCCTCTTTGCCCTAATTTGGTAAGAAATCTCAAGGCATAGGTATTTTGTTGGTAAGCATTTCATTTCAGTTATATTTGAATTGTATACTCTCGGTTGTGAGAGGTTTTGCATGATCCCGGGTTGTGGGATTCACGGTCATCAATTGTAGGTCGTTTGCACTTGTGAGGTTTTCGCAAGTGGTCATATTGGAAATCTTGAGTTAGGGTTTCTAACTCAAGTATCCGGAAGGGATCCGGGTGGTTGGGACGTAGGATCACTAGGAACAAGTCGGGGAGACTTGGGTGGATCCGAACCCATTAAACCATTTGTTTGCGTTTGCATTTATTCTTGTTGATCGTTGTTATTCCGCATTGTTGTTTGTTAATTGCACGATAATTAGGAATAACTCTCCCTATTATTTAAAAGTACTATTCACCCCCCCCCTCTAGTACATGTGCAGTGGCTTCCTAGGGCATTACATTTATATCCAATACAATATCACGCACAGTGACTCTACTGTAATCTATCGTCCTCATCAATGGGCCAGTCCAATTCGTCTATAAATAGCCTCTCTTCCCACTAGACCTTGTCAACCATTGCACTTCTTAATGATAGTATTCTAAGTGATTCTATCTGTTTCTACTTCATACACTATTTTTTCTTCACAATGCTAAATATTTCCCGTTGTTCATCACTGCTTCGTCTTCAACACACAAAGATGAATAATATACTACCGGTAATTGACGTGTACTGGAAGATGTTATTTGCTCCTTCATATGTTCTACTACAGCAGCGGATTCTTCAGAGAAGAAGCAACCGTGATATATTTTTATATCAGTGCCTAAACGTAAAGTTGCATGTCTTTATACCCTATTTTTTACTTAAATATGCTTTTTATCGTTCATAATTGATGCTTCTTCAACGCATACAGTGGCATGCGCTGAAGAATCCAGATCAGCCAACTTCGTTAAAGGAGTGGCTACTTATACCGTTATGGACGATCTGGATGCTAGTGATGATGGTGCGTGCTATTAGAGCTGATCATAAATGCCATCTTGCTTGAGCTGTTCAGCATGACTCTGTCACTGTGAAGAGTTTTTCATAGTGGGATTCAATGTACCATTAAGATATTCCCATGATTGAATTTCATACCAGTTCCAAACTGTGAAGTTGCAAAATGTTTAGCTGTAGTTTCAACTTTGTTGTGTAATGTACAGAATAATGCATAAATGTTGTAGTATTTTGGAATTCAGACCCTAATACAATGTCATTTTATTTGATACAATTGTAGGACAATACAAAAATGATATAGGTGATATATATGTCCGACGTTGATATTACTGAGCAAAATTGTTTACCGAACTATAAATAACATTTATGCATTATGTACATTATAATGCATAATGCTGTAGTTTGTTAGAATTCAGACCTTAATACTATGTCATTTAATTTGATACAATTACAGGACAATACAAAATTGATATAAGGTGATATATACATTGATGCTTACTTGAATCAATGTCCGACATAGATATTACTGATCAAACACTGTTCACTGAACTATAAATTCCCCAGGGCGCACAACAGGCTCATGCTATATGTTGTGATAAACTATTTACGTGTGCACACAGTTACTAGCTTGCACAACGTTCGTATCGATTTGTTTGACCGCTGTGCGCGATGAGCAAAACAGTATCTTGTTATCAACAATTACTCAAATCACACAACTGGACGTAGATGTGACCCTTTTGCTCGCAGAGCCAAACTGTATGCAATTAAACACAATAGACCATCGCACACAACAGTCAGATGACATGACCGTTGTGCGTGCTGAGCAAAACTGTATTACATGCGCCATTACCCACAGTTAATCATCCCGTCATATGGGCAACATAAGGTAAGGTTGCTAGCACTGATCAAATTACACCCACCTGGGCGCGTTGAGCAAAACGGTCGTAACGAATAATTGCTCTGCGCGCAAAACGTTCAATAAAAAATCCCAAAATATAAAAGAAACACAAAATCGGGCGAGAATTAAATAATGTTCAGTCTCACATTATTTAAAAAATCAAAATTTAAGCAAATTTGATGCGCAGCAGTTGATTGATGGGTGTAAAGACATTTAAGTGATAAGACAACACATATCCTACTGTTTACATAATAGGACATCAAAAATAGCTACATTTCTTTGATTTGTTAAAAATATACATTTTGGATATTTAATACAGCGCGCACAACGGATCAAAATACACCCAGCTGTGCGTGTTGAGCAAAGTGGACGTTACGAATAATAACTCTGCGCCCACAACGTTCAATACAAAATCCCCATAATTAATAACTTCAGCGCGCACAACGTTCAATAAAAAATCCCAATAATAAAGAAGAAAACAAAATTGGGGGAGAATTAATTAATGTTCAGAGTCACTTCAGACTGACAGGCCAGTTAAAAAAAATTACCATTGAAGCAAATCTAATGCGCAATAGTTGATTGATGGTGTAAAGACATTTAAGTGATAAGACAACACATATCAGACCGTTTACAGAATAAGACAGCAAAAATATCTACATTTCTTTGATTTGTTAAAAATTTGATCCTTAGTGCGGGGTATATAAAAAGGTATACATTTATAAAATATAATACAACGCGCACAACGGATCAAAATACACCCAGCTGTGCGCGTTGAGCAAAACGGTCGTAACGAATAATTCATCTGCGCGCACAACGTTCAATACAAAATTCCCATAATTTATTACATCAGCGCGCACAACGTTCAATACATTTAATTGATAAGACAACACATATCCGACTGTTTGCAGAATAAGACAGCAAAAAGATATACATTTCTTTGATTTGTTTAAAATTGACCCTTAGTGCGAGGTATATAAAAAGGTATACATTTAGAATATATAATACAGCGGGCACAACGGAACAAAATATACACAGCTGTCCGCGTTCAGCATAATGGTCGTAATGAATACTTACTCTGCGTGCACAACATTCATTACAAAATCCCCGTAATTAATAACTTCAGCGCGCACAACGTTCAATAAAAAATCCCAATAATAAAGAAGAAACACAAAATTTTGGTAGATTAATTACTGTTCATACTGACATGCAAGAAAAAAAAATCAAAATTGATGCAAATATAATGGCAGCAGTTGATTGATGGGTGTAAGGAAATTTAAGTGATTTGACAACACATATCTGATAGTTTACAGAATAAGACTGCAAAAATATTCACATTTCTTTGATTTGTTAAAATTTGAGTTTTAGTGCGCACCGTGCGGGATTTTTAAATTGTATACATTTTTGACATATAATACAGCGCGCACAACGGATCAAAATACACCCAGCTATGCGCGTTGAGAAAAACGGTCGCAACGAATAATTACCATGCGCGCACAACGTTCAATACTAAATTCCCATAATTAATATCTTCAGCGCGCACAACGTTGAATAGAAAATTCCAATAATAAAGAAAACACAAAATTGGGTGGAGAATTAATTAATGTTCAGACTGACATGCCAGATAAAAAAATCAAAATTGATGCAAATATAATGCGGAGCAGTTGATTGATGGGTATATAGACATTTACGTGATAAGACAACACATATCCGACAGTTTACAGAATAAGATAGCAAAAATATTCACATTTTCTTTGATTTGTTTAAATTTGAGTCTTAGTGCGGATTGTGCGGGGTATTTAAAAGGGTATACAGTTTGCATATATAATACAGCGCGCACATCGGATCAAAATACACCAAGCTGTGCGCGTTAAGCAAAACAGTCGTAACGAATAATTACTCTGCGCGCACAACGTTCTATACAAAATTCCCATAATTAATTACCTCAGCGCGCACAACGTTCAATAAAAAATCCCAATAATAAAGAAAACACATAATTGGGGGAGAATTAAATAATATTCAGACTGATGGGTGTACAGACATTTATTAAGTGATAAGAAACACATATATTAATGTTTCCAGAATAAGACAACTTATATCTATGTGTTGATACTCATGGGTCACGCTGTTTGATTTGAGGTGTTCACATCGCTATAAATGGATTTATGAGTAATATTGTATAAACATAAATAATTTGCTCAACTCGCACAACTGCCATATTTTTACCCGTTTTGCGCTTTGAGCAATTTTCTTAGAGGCAATCAATTTTGTTAGCGTCAATTTCTGTAGCCCACAGTAACCCAACTGTAGTCTCAGCCTCATCCATGCGGACCATACACAGTCCAATTCGTCTATATAAAGTGATTCACTTCCCTCTAGACATCGTCAACCACTACTCCTCTCGATGATAGTGTTCTATATGGTTATACTTATACACTATATTTTCTTTTACATGCTAAATTTTTGTTCTTACTAATGAATGCTTCGTCTACGACACACAAAGATGGCCAGCCAATAAACTTGCGGCAATTGCCGTGATGCTGAAATTGAATTCGTCACATTTATATGGGCATCAAAGATGGAGTCTGCTACTTTAGATATCATCAACGATGGTGTTGGCTCCTTCAGAAGAAGCACACGATGTTTTTGAATGCTTCACATTGCCATTAGCCTGAAGGTGCCACCAAGGTATCGGCTCTCAAACTGCGCGATCTTCTCTGAAACTGTGCATCCTCATTTGTATCCATGCTCAGAAGAATTTCTTACGAGTGCCATTATTTCATTTCATACCAGTGCAAAAATGTGAAGAATCTCTATTGGAGCTGCTCATAACTGCAATATCCACAGGAGACATGGTCACGGCATGAGAACTTGTCGTATGAGCAAAACTGTATTCCATTGCTCAAAGTTAATCAGCCCGCCCTGCGTCCAAAAGTAGTGACCTTTGTGTCCACTAAGCAAAAATATTAACTATACTGTGATTTGTCACAATTACTGTCTTCTGATATGATGCTGTATGTTTTTTTGGAAAAACTTGGACATGCACCGCAAGAGTATCGGTGTATTTAGATTTTTCTCTTTTGCTAATCGAAACCAGATGTTTTTTTTGCCGTTGTGCGCGTTGAGTATAAAACGGTATACCTTCAAGCAATTTTTCTCTTCGCGCACCACCGAAGTCGGATACTAGTTGGAACAACGTCTGGCTGGTTTCCATCTGCCATATATTCACGAGCACGAACTGTTACTCTACGGTGTTTCCATCCTCGTACTTGGTCAGTCCAACTCGTCTGTATATGGTTTCCATACCCACCAGACCTCATCAACCACTACCCCAGGTGATTATAGTTCCTTTATCTGATTCTCTCTGATTCTTCTAATACAATGTTTTTTCTTCAAATTTGTAATTTTGTTGTTGTTCATGAGTGCGTCGTCTACAGCACACAAAGATGGCCAATATACTAGCGGCAAGTGCCGTGATGCAAAAATTGAATACATCACCTTTATATGGCGGCGAAGATGTTCTTTTGCTCCTCTTCGCATGATCTATTCTTCTTCATTGCAAACCTCAAATGAAGGCAAAGATGTTCTTGCAATCATTACAGCTTCATTCTCGTCCATGCCAACTTGCAAAAATTCTTTGACCCTTTGTAAGTTCTATTCAGAATCATTGCATACATAACTTCTTGATGATAACAACTGTTCTATCTTATATATATCTAAGTCTAATTATATTTACTTTTTTATTCTATCTTTTCCTAGAGGAGTTTGTACTTGCTGGTATCCCTCCTGCTCCCAAGGGTGTTCGAAGTGTCATGGTTTGCCTTGAGATAGATGCCGACGGTATCTTGAATGCCTCTGCAGAGGAAAGTATGTGTGCAGAAAAATAAGATCACTATCACTAACGATAAGTGCCACGTAGACCCAGGAGGAGATTGAAAGGATGTTCCTTGAGTCAAAGAAGTATAAAGCAGAAGATACAGCGAACAAGAGAACGGCGGAGATGGAGTGTTATGTTCATTGGAATGCATAAATGTTGTAGTATGTTGGAATTCAAACCTCAATATAATGTCATTTAATGTGATACATTTGCAGCCCATTACACAGACCTTAATACAATGTCATTTAATGTGATACATTTGCAGCCCATTACAAACTTGTGATTGGTGATATATACATTGATGCTTGCTTAAATCAAATTCCAACAATGAAATTTAATGGGAAAAATTAGTGAAAGTAATATACTAAGATTTACACAGCGCGCACAACTGGCAAACGGCGTGAACGTTGTGCGCGTTTAGAAATTTTGATCGAGGCCAACGATTATGCTCACATCGCTCAGCACGTCAGTGTATCTTTATTTGGGAACAACATCTGTGTAATACATACAATAAATACCCGAGGTACAAGATTATTCTGTATATTCACGAGAAATCGTCTGTTGACTTTTATTTAGTAGAAGTGCTACTTTTGTTTATACCAGCTTCTATTTACCCCTGGACACTAATTAATCATCCCACATAATTGCTCAGCGTGCACAACTTGCAACAGAAATGAAAGTTGTTCGCGCTAAGCAACGCTTTCTACAATTACCGAGTTTTGCTCGTTGCGCACAACGGTGTTATTTAACAATCCGTTGTGCGCTCGGAGCTAAACTGTATACAATTACACAGTACACACAATTACTCATCGCGATCATATACGGAAGGTCATTCTCCCGCCAGTCTCGTCCTCGGTGACGGGGCCGTGTCGGCCGTCCAACAGGGTTCCCGGGTGTCGACCTGGAATCAGGGGGAGGAAGTAAATGCTCTCACTCGGCGTCTGTTGCAAAAATTCCCTTCATTAAATTCTGAAAAAATTACATATGACTCGCTCGCGAGCAGCAGTCTTACAAAAGTAACGATTCCCAAAATTTAGGAAGACAACGCACCGTCGGCTGTAAAGAGGTCATTTATCGCTCTCGCCACCCTTTCCATCTTGGCGGTGGCCCGAGATTTGAAAGCGTCGACCTCTTGCTCCTTCTCGAGAAGCTTGGCCTGAAGGTCAGCAACCTCCTTCCTCGATGCCTCAAGATCAGCTCGGAGTTGAGAACGCTCTCTACCCCACTGATCTTCCAACTGCTTCTTGGCGCTTGACAAGGCGGCGAGGCTGGATGTCGCCTCCGAGGCCGCCCAATCTGACTTGCCCTTGGCGGCCATTATCTTCCCCAAATCTTCCTCCAGCTTCTTCACCTGAGCTCTGAGCTCAGAAACCTCGTTCTCGGCATCCGCCACCCGGCGCTGCCCCTCGATCAGTTCGCGGGCCCTGCGGCACAGACCTGCCCCGAAAATGGTCACCTGCAGATGGAGACAATCAGCAAAACCAGAAGGGGAAGCAAAATTCGGAATGAACATTGGCAACGAACCTGAAGGCCACTGCGAACGAAGCAGTTGGCCATTGTCTCAAGGTCGACCCTATTCAGGAAATCGACATCCCTTGGCAGAGTGATATTCTCCGCCAGACGAGCCCCCTTCCCAAAGTCCAGGAGGGCCGACTCGGCCGTCCCCACGATGTACGGTGGCCGATAGGTCTCCCCGTGAATCTCCCTATGATGGCCAGACCCAATGCGGTTCGACTGTAGAAGGTGGCCGAACTCTGGAGGTATGGGGCCGACGGAAGGGACCGGAGGATCAATGTCCTCGTATGGCCACCCGTCGTGTGGCTTGCTGGAGGACGATGCGCCCCCAACTCAAGGATCAGAAGGAGCCGCCTCAAAGACCGCGCAGCTTGACTTGAGGAGCATCCAGCCTCCCCCAACTCCAGCATGAGGTTCCCCGATTCCTCCGATTCCTCCCATTCCTCCCATTCCTCCTCTTCCTCCTCTGCCCTCTTCCTCTTACGGCCTTCTTCATTGGCCCGCTCCATCGCTGAAGTAACCTCTCTGTATGCTCCTCCCGCCATTTTTGTTTCTGGAAGAAATAATAAGATGATGAGATTTCCTCGGAGCGCTAAAGCCATTGGCCTCACCTCCAATTTCTTTTATTACGCGAACGAATGGACAAGATGATCGACACGTGTCAGAATTTTGGCAAAAACAACGGTTGAGATAGGCGAAAGGTTTTGGCGGCCTTAATCCAAATTCGATGCTTCGAATACCGTGCCCTATTAAATGAAATTACCTATCAGTCGGCCTCGATCCGCGTTTATAATCGAGAACGAATCACGGGGGCCAATGTTGAACCCGTGTACGGCGCCGAAAAGGCATGGGGTTATTGCTCATCGCACAAAACGACTCAAACCCTATAATTGCTCTCCGCACACGCCCACTCAAAACTCACAATTGCACACAGCACACAACCATTTTTTTCCCATCCACGTTTACATGTGAAAGGGTAAATTTATTATTCATATCACCGTTGCATAATTGTTAAGAAATTCCATGTCACAACTAGTCCTTACATAAAGTTTGGAAATGATGCATGTCAGCAGGCAGAGTGTATGTCATGGCATATACATCTACTGTAGTAAAGGCAGTAACAACTATACTTATGAACATGTGAAAGCGTGCACGTGCAACAGTCAAGGTGTACAACAATGGATTGACACATGCAACAGGCAGAGTGTAATGCAAGACTGAGGTGCATTCAATCATTGAGATACAAAAACAATCAATTCAAAGTGTCAAATAATACATCTTATGCATGTAGTCCTCATCTAAGGGTGTTAGTGTTACGATTTGATGTATGATGAGAGACTTGTACTTTTGCCCTTCTTTTTTCGAGTGAGTTGTGAATATGAAGATGTTGGTGTATGTATAAGATGTATTAATGTATCATTAAAATGGAATATTGTGTTATTTTCTCAGTCTTTTTATCTGTGATGGAGTTTTACTTGTACTTCCCTGCAAGTGCGAACTACCTGCAGTGTTCTTTCTGCTCTCTTCTTTTATTTCTTTCTACGTAAAAATACTCATCTTTTCGGGAATACATGATAAGGGTTCGTACTTATCGGATATCCCGGGGACCGGGTCGCATTGAATGAAGGCCAGTCGAACGAATTCTCCCGCCCATGGGGAGTGGTATTCGAAGTGCCGCCTCTGTGAGACTTTCACACGTGTCCCATACTGACGGCTTGGATTCGAAGGGACCTTTAGTATAAAGCCTTTCTCCTTTTAAATTCTGCTTTACCCGTTGCTCGTTACCCTGATTTTCATCTTTTTTGCTCAGATGGTGGGTCGGGATTTCAGTGAAGACGTTCCTAACATTCCTCACCATCCGCCCTTGGGCACGGCCGAACCTTCGCCCTTCGTGGCGAATCAGATTGATTCGCCCTCCGGTCTCGACCTCGGAGAGGGGGACGTGGCGGCCGTCGAGCAGGGTTCCCGTGTGTCAACCTGGAATGAGGAGAAGAAGAGACGCTCTCACTCGTGGTCTGAAGGTCCCGAGAGGAAGAAGAAGAGGGGTGAGAGTAGTCTAGCTATCCTTCCGAGTGACCGCTCCTTCAGGGAGAAACTGGCAGACTCTCTGGAATGGCATATCCAGCATGTCGGACCCTTTTTTCTTCAACGACTGTTTTGTTGATGGCGACATTCATCCCTGCGGTCTTGCAGGTTTACCCGATTGCTGTAGATGGTCTTGAGGCGGCCTTGGCGCAGGAGCACCTGAGGGCTGAGGCGGCTGAGCAATCAGCCAAGGAGGCCCACCAGTTCAAACTGAGAGTTGCAGAGCTCACCTCGGAGGTGGGATGTTTGACGGAGGCTCTGGCTGTCGCCAAGAGTTCGGCCAAGTATGTTGAGGATGCACTGTCCCTCGCCCGGGAGGAGCATAGAAAGGCGAAAGGCGCTCTTTGGGCCGATATAGGCAACCTGCGGGAAGTGGCCCATGGTCGGATCGTAGCTGAGGTCTAGAGGGACTATGGGGATGTCCTGGCTCCGAAGATCATGGAGTCTATCCATGAGGGATTCCGGGCGTTCTCGGCCATTTTTGCTGCTCAGATCGAGAGGTCCTTCCGGGATGGTTTGGCAGCGTTCGAGGCACAGGGCCGAAGAATGCTTCCCCGACCTCCGGTTGTCCCTGGTCACCCTACTGGTTTGGGAGAAGACGAATCGCCTGGGGACGCCTCTTCTCAGCTCCTGCATCATAGGTGGATCGAACCCTTTTTTGTTTCTCCTTTTTGTTCGTTGTACTTGGAGTTATTTTTGATCAATGGAAACAATTTCTAGAATGATTTCTTGACAATTGGCATGACCTGCTGTAACCGATAAATTATAAGATATGAGATCGACAGCAGCATATAGATTTCTCGAATGATATGCATCATCCTCATACTCTCATAATTAAAACTTTGGGTATTAACTTTTAGTTTGTACCCGCAGACCTAGGATTTCAAAGCCACACTAGCTGCATTTTGAACTAAAATACCAGATAAATCATTTTTCATAGATACAGCTTTCAAGAGATTCAGTTTTCAGCACATTTAATGATGGGCTTCATTACATAAATGCTTTTCATAACACTGCCACTTTTTCTTTGGTGATGAGCTTGATGACTGAGCCCACAGGCATGGCCAAAAGGCTGAAGAGGAAATTGACAAAATCTTTGCCCGCTTCCGCGAACAACACTCTCTTCATCACCTTGTCTATGAAAAGCTTCAACCTCGTTTGGGTGGCCATCTTCACTGCTGCAGCAAACCGGTGATGGTTTGTTTAAGCTATGGTCTCTGATTGTTTAGGAAGGGTTTGCTTGATATGGT
Organism: Scilla litardierei; assembly: GCA_030789695.1. Lineage (NCBI taxonomy): Eukaryota > Viridiplantae > Streptophyta > Magnoliopsida > Asparagales > Asparagaceae > Scilla > Scilla litardierei. Next base: position 79,594,627 of record CM061132.1, on the reverse strand, counting down.
CAGAGTAATATTTGAGCAAGGTTACTTCTTTCTCATGCCTTTCACAGCACTCGAAGTGTTGTGGTTGAATATAATTTGTGGGTATGGAAGCCATTTATAGACGAATTGGACTGCCCTTGGATGAGGATGAGCCTACAGTCGAGTGTAGCATTACTCCTTCCTCATGACTGATAACCATCACTCGAAGTGTAGAGGTTGAAGAGGGCTTGTGCGTAGGAAAGCCATTTTATAGACGAATTAGACTGCCCTTGGATGAGGATGAGTCTACAGAAGAGACCCCGTGAGTCTACAGAAGAGACCCCGTGAGTCTACAGAAGAGACCCCGTGAGTCTACAAAGCAGTGATCGTGAATGTACATAAGATTTTATTCATCGTGCACATCTTCCAAAATTATTTGCTCTCCGCGCAAAACGGCCATATTCTTGCCGGTTGTGCGCGTTGAGCTATTTTATTTGCTCAACGCGCACCACCACGGTCATACATTATTGGGAACAACACTGGCTCCTATCAATCTGCTGTAGATTCACGGGCATTCTTCTGTATAATCACAAGCAATTTGCTGTAGACTCATGGGGTCTCTTGTGTTGCCTCCCAGAAACTCTACTGTAGTCTCATCCTCATCCAATGGCATCCAAAGTCGTCTATATATGGCTTCCCTTCCCACAAGCCCTCGTCAACCACTACACTTTTTGATGATATTATTCTATCTTATTGTATCTTATTCTAGTTATATGATATTTTCTCTACGACATTCTATTTTTTCCTTCATCACTGCTGCGTCCTCAACACTCAAAGATGGACAATATACTAGCGTCTAGTGACGTGATGCAAAAATTGAATACATCACATATATATTGATTCGAAGATGTTCTTTGCTCCTTCATATGTTCTGTTTGTCGTCATCGAAGCTATCACCTTCCATGCACACCCGTTTCTTCACTGCTTGTATATGCTCTTTGATACTTCGTGGCAGACATCACTGCTCGATGATAATAAATGTTCTATCTTATTCTAAGTCTACCCGTACAATATTTTTACTTAATTATGCTTTGTTATGTGTTCATCACTGATTCTTCTACAACGCAGACAGGGGGACGGATGGCCAAGATACAAAGAAGCAAGTGACGCTGATGCAGCTGATGGAGCAGCTCATAAATGGCAACAAACTTTAAATTTTTTTCATGGTGGGAATCCATGTATCCCTAGTATAGTCTAGTGCTTTAATTGCTTAGTCGGGCAAAAACTGTGATGTTGCAAAATGTTTAGATGTAGTTTCTACTTTGTTGTGTTATGTACATTTGAATGCATTAATGTTGTAGCATGTTGGAATACAGATCTTAATACAATGTCATTAAATTTGGTGCAATTGCATCACATTACAAAATTGCGTGATGCTAACTTGAAGTACCCACAATTACTCAGCTCGCACCAATGGCAACAGCATTGAACGTTGTGCGAGCTGAGCACAACTGTCTACGATTACCAACATTTACTCAACGATCATAACCGTCAAAGTTATGAACCGTTGTGTGCGTGGGGCTTAACTATTTACAATTACCCATATTACTCAGCGCGCACATCCGTAACATTATTGAACATTGTGTGCGCTTATTAGGAAGCCTGTAAAATTACCAAGTTTTGCTCAGCGCGCACAACTGGTAAAAGTTGTAAACGTTGTGCGCGCGGAGCTAAACTGTATACAATTACCCACCATTACTCATTGCGGACAGCTACATGCCTCATTCTCTTGAATCTTCATTCTCTTCAGCTCTTCTGCTTCTGCTTCTTACTCCTTAATCCCATTAATTTTCTTGACATTTGTCAGGTTCTGCAGCAACAGAGAAATTATAAGATATGAGATCCGCAGCATCGAATATAGGTCTCGAATGATAGACATCATCCTCATAGGCTTATAACCAAGACTTACTGTTTTAATGTTCAATTTGGACCCCCAGCCCTATTAATTCAACTCCACGATGGCTGCATTTTGGACTAAAAATATAGGAGGCTGCCATTTTCAGATGACCATTTTTAAAGAGAACCAGTTTATTTACAACCCATTTACACTGATATGTCTGTGACAGATGCATGTAGTATATTTCTTCCAGGCTGATACAAAATTGTTACCTTTAGGATATAAAAATGTCGTCCTTCATATCACAGCCTTGTTAAGTCATCGGGCGAAGATTTTTCCTACAGAGATTATGGAGCAATGATGTTACAATAATTTATACTAGTATATAAAATAGTAACCAGCTGTGCTCATATATACCTTATTTCTACCAGCTGTGCTCATACGACAAGTTCTCATGTCATGACCCTTTTCTGCACAAACACTGCATGTCCTTATTCTTGTTTGACTTTGTTCTTGTGAGACTTGTATTCCAGACGGAATCCTTGACGCCACTCGTGGTCGGCCTTTAGTTCTAGCTTTTGCAGGATCATGCATAATGACATCATTTACTCCCACTTCTTGTTTGATAGGTGCACTGGACCCCACCTGTGATCTTGGCTCTTCAGAAGCAGTTTGCGCTTTATTAGTCATATTATGCTGGTCCAAAAAACTGTTTGCCCACCCAAAGACGACATCAAACAGAAGGGGATCTCTTGTTACCGCCTCCACGACTTTATCGAATGATGAACGAAGTCTCCAGGCTTGAAGTGGAGTAGTTTGAGTTAGACGCACTCCGTGTACTGTGCTAGTCGACGAGGCCCCAAGACTCATGATGCTATGTCTTGCATTTAGAGTCCACCTGGGTAAAATATATCTCTCAGGGATGGCTTGCATATCAAACTTTTGCTTCATCATATATAAAATTTGCGTGCATAGCAAACCTTCAGTCACAGCCCTTGCACACGTACACCTGAACATTCCCTTAGATATATTGCATTGAACATTATGCACGTAGCTCTTTCCAGCAATCCGCATAGTTACTCTATACGTGCTCGTATCCCCATCCGTGCTCACCCTTTCGTGCCGACAGTATAAAGTATTTTTGAAACGATTTTGAAAAATGGAAAATATGTTTCTAGTATATACCTTTGCGGCATGAACCTCTAACTCATGCATGCCGCTAAATTCTGGTTTGTTCCGCATACAAAAAGTATCTTCTCTCTCCTCTTTATCTCGCTGAAATTTTACAGCTTTATCATATTGATCAATGAACTCGTATAATGGAGTCATACAGTTTACGTATCCATCAAAATACGCGTTCATGCTTTCACTCCTTTGGCTGGACGCCATGCCTACACACAAAACAAGAAATGAATACCATGTGCTGAGTTTATTTTGATCATATATTTTTACACCAATCTCTATCGTATTAACATTCATACCCGCAAAGAAAGTACCCAGTAGGTACGCCTTAATCCAATGTTGTGCTTTCTCATGCATTGTATGCAACCACTTCCAGGCTTTCATTTCATTTTTTTGTTTTTCTGTCAATGGCTCCTGAAATTCCGTTTGGTACTTCTCCATTAAGATGCACCAACAATTCTCAGCTTCTTCAACATTTTGACTGTTCTTACACCAGTTTGCATAGTCTTCTTCAAATTAAGGGTTATAAGAAGACCGCAATGAACGTAAATGCTCATCTTCATGCAGACTGATATGCCATATGCAATACCTGTGTTTTGTATTTCGAAAAACTATTTTGATTGCATTGCATATTGTCGGGTCTTGATCGGTGATGATAGCTCCTGGTGCTTTATCCCACATACATGTTAACCACTGTCCGAATAACCAAACAAAGGATTCTTCCTTCTCATCATCAAGAAGAGCACATCCAAATAAAATAGACTGTTTATGATGATTGACACCTGTAAAAGGTGCAAAAGGCAACATGAATCTATTTGTCTTATAAGTGACATCAAATACAACAACATCTCCAAACTGGCTGTATGATGTCCTCGCCCTTCCATCAGCCCAAAATATACTCCTGCATACATTCTCTTCATCATGCTCAATAGCATAATAGAACTGAGAGTCTGTAGCTTTCCTTTTAATAAATTGTTCTATTACTCTAATGCATTCCTTCCCAATGTTGTTCTTTCTTTCTACTCTCCCATGATCAATGCATTGTTGCGTAGTAATATTGACATTACTACTACTCGTGGCATTTAGAATCCTTGCAATCTTTGCAGGTCCTACTCCACAGCCACGCATCTGATCAACTAAATTCCTACATGTTCCGTCCATCTGCGATCTTTTATGTGACCGTAGCATCTGGATCTTCGCTGGGCTTTTTATCAACTCATGATTATGATCATCATTAAAGGAGTTTATCCGCCATACTCCTCCGGTGATTTTATGAACTGTCATTCGAGCCATACAGCCTTCTCTCTCGTTTTTCCTTCGATTAACGTCCCTCCCTATCTCCCTCTTATCTTTTAAGCTTTTATACCCTTCTTTGTTGCACGTATACTTCCTCCTCGTGGTATTGCCATCTTTTCCCTTTCCCGTAGATCCCTTTCGGGTTGCAAAACCTTTCATTGCTGCATATGTATTATAAAATTGATACGCATCTTCTTCTGTTTGAAATGTCATTCCAACATGTGGGCTGCCTTTTTCAATATCACTATGCCTATCCTCTTGATATACGCTGTTTGCACTGTCATTTTCAGCTTCAATCTCATTTGGCATCTCCTGATCATGCACATAGGGTTCACTCTCTTCGATTTTCATTTTCTACATTAGAAACAAGTAAAAATATCAGTAATATTGACGCAATATGACTGCTATACATGTCTATCCAAGTATCAGTAGATCATCATCAGCATGTTAGTTGAAACCACACTACTATTACTAATCATGTTAAAACCTTTCGTATTATATCTATTCTTTTTCAATATGATCTAATTGTTACCATCATATTTGATGACCAGATCAAATCCATCAAAAAATCAAACATATCACCCGTTTTGCGTGGTGGGCACTATTATGTACGCCATTCGCTCTATGTTGTTGTGCTATATGAGCTGCTTCGGCAAGTTTTGATGGACATCTCATATTGCTCAACGCGCACAACGGGTGCGATGTTTGAAGGGTTGTGCGCGGAGAGTAATTTCCATCGCAACACTTCGCTAGTTTGGAAATTACTCACCGCGCAAAACGGGGCAAAAATTTAGCCCGTTGTGCGCGGAGAGGAATTTCCAGCCTAATCGTCCAAAGGTTGGAAATTACTCCCCGCGCAAAACCCTTCAAAAATTTATCCTGTTGTGCGCGTTGAGCAATATGAGATGTCCAACAAATTAGGGATGACGATCCTTACCTCGATGGAGGAGAGTAACAGGGGAATCAACGAGAGTGTGATGGCCTGGATTTGGGGGCGATCTTAGGCGTGGGCTGTTGAAATCGAAGACCTTGTGCAAAACTGGGGATCTACTCCAGCTTCTGCGTTTTACGCGGGAGTGAGCAAAAGAATTGGTGGCGATTGCTCCAGCTTCTGCGTTTTGCGCGGGAGTGAGCAAAAGAATTGGTGGCGATTGTATTTTAGTACAAAAGGGGTTAAAGGTAATTTAGTACAGAGGCGCGTTAAAAAGAGCTTAAAGGGCGTTTTGGTAATTGCACAAAAAGGTCAGATATTACCTTGATCGCTGATCGGATCGGACGGTCAGGAGGGGTCGAGCGCAGTAATCCAATCTGAGCACGAGCTCAGGCGCATTTTACCATATATATATATATATCTATCTATCTATCTATATTATAAAAGAGGGATGTTATCAAGAGAAAATGGATAAGAGATATTGGAAAAGAGAAATTAGATAAGAGATATCTATATTATAAAATAGGGATGTTATCAAGAGAAATTGGATAAGAGATATTGGAAAAGAGAAATTGGATAAGAGATATATATATTATAAAAGAGGGATGTTATCAAGAGAAATTGGATAAGAGATATTGGAAAATAGAAATTGGATAAGAGATATCTATATTATAAAAGAGAGATGTTATCAAGAGAAATTGGATAAGAGATATTGGACAAGATAAATTGGATAAGAGATATCTATATTATAAAAGAGGGATGTTATCAAGAGAAATTGGATAAGAGATATTGGACAATAGAAATTGGATAAGAGTGATGTTATCAAGAGAAATTGGATAAGAGATATTGGACAAGATAAATTGGATAAGAGATATCTATATTATAAAAGAGGGATGTTATCAAGAGAAATTGGATAAGAGATATTGGACAATAGAAATTGGATAAGAGTGATGTTATCAAGAGAAATTGGATAAGAGATATCTATATTACAAACGAGAGATGTTATTAAGAGAAATTGGATAAGAGTTATTGGACAAGAGAAATTGGATAAGAGATATCTATTATATAAAAGACGGATGTTATCAAGAGAAATTGATAAGAGAATTTGGACATGAGAAATTGGATAAGAGAATTTGGATATCTATTATATAAAACAGGGAAATTGAATAAGAGAAAATATAATAGATGATATTTTGAGGGATAAAAGAGGAGGTGGGGAATTTTGCACATACAACCCCGGTTTTTGTATTTTTGCCTATGGACCCTCCCCACACACACCCACACTTTTTATTCTCACCCCTTCCGGCCATTTTTTTTCCAGTTCTATGAAGATTTTGAATCTTATCCTACTAGGACAAAGCTTTGTCCTACGTGGCAAGTTTGTCCTAGGTGGTAATGACAATTTTGGGGGACTTAAATTTTGGCGGAAAACTTAAATTTGGGGGGAAACTTGAAATTTTGTGGGAAAACTTGAAATTTGGGGGAACTTGAAATTTGTGGGGGAGAAAAACTCAGCCATTAAATAAACCGTGCCATATGCGCACGGGTAATGACTAGTCTATATTATATAAGAGGGATGTTATCAAGAGAAATTTGATAAGAGATATTGGACAAGAGAAATTGGATAAGAGATATCTATATTATAAAAGAGGGATGTTATCAAGAGAAATTGGATAAGAGATATTGGAAAAGTGAAATTGGATAAGAGATATCTATATTATAAAATAGGGATGTTATCAAGAGAAATTGGATAAGAGATATTGGAAAAGAGAAATTGGATAAGAGATATCTATATTATAAAAGAGGGATGTTATCAAGAGAAATTGGATAAGAGATATTGGAAAAGAGAAATTGGATAAGATATATCTATATTATAAAAGAGGGATGTTATCTAGAGAAATTGGATAAGAGATATTGGACATGAGAAATTGGATAAGAGATATTGGACATGAGAAATTGGATAAGAGATATCTATTCTATAAAAGAGGACCTTTTTTGAATTTTGTCCCAGTCATAAGTCCAGTCATATCTTAGGGATGTTATCAAGAGAAATTGGATAAGAGATATTGGACATGAGAAATTGGATAAGAGATATCTATATTATAAAAGAGAGATGTTATCAAGAGAAATTGGATAAGAGATATTGGACATGAGAAATTGGATAAGAGATATCTATATTATAAAAGAGGGATGTTATCAAGAGAAATTGGATAAGAGAAATTGGACAAGAGAAATTGGATAAGAGATATCTATATTATAAAAGAGGGATGTTATCAAGAGAAATTGGATAAGAGATATTGGAAAAGAGAAATTGGATAAGAGATATCTATATTATAAAAGAGGGATGTTATCAAGAGAAATTGGATAAGAGATATTGGACATGAGAAATTGGATAAGAGATATCTATATTATAAAAGAGGGATGTTATCAAGAGAAATTGGATAAGAGATATTGGACATGAGAAATTGGATAAGAGATATTTATATTATAAAAGAGGGATGTTATCAAGAGAAATTGGATAAGAGATATTGGAAAAGAGAAATTGGATAAGAGATATCTATATTATAAAAGAGTGATGTTATCAAGAGAAATTGGATAAGAGATATTGGACATGAGAAATTGGATAAGAGATATCTATATTATAAGAGAGGGATGTTATCAAGAGAAATTGGATAAGAGATATTGGACAAGAGAAATTGGATAAGAGATATCTATATTATAAGAGAGGGATGTTATCAAGAGAAATTGGATAAGAGATATCTATATTATAAAAGAGGGATGTTATCAAGAGAAATTGGATAAGAGATATTGGAAAAGAGAAATTGGATAAGAGATATCTATATTATAAAAGAGGGATGTTATCAAGAGAAATTGGATAAGAGATATTGGACATGAGAAATTGGATAAGAGATATCTATATTATAAAAGAGGGATGTTATCAAGAGAAATTGGATAAGAGATATTGGACATGAGAAATTGGATAAGAGATATCTATATTATAAAAGAGGGATGTTATCAAGAGAAATTGGATTAGAGATATTGGACAAGATAAATTGGATAAGAGATATCTATATTATAAAAGAGTGATGTTATCAAGAGAAATTGAATAAGAGATATTGGACAATAGAAATTGGATAAGAGTGATGTTATCAAGAGAAATTGAATAAGAGATATTGGACAATAGAAATTGGATAAGAGTGATGTTATCAAGAGAAATTGGATAAGAGATATCTATATTACAAACGAGAGATGTTATCAAGAGAAATTGGATAAGAGATATTGGACAAGAGAAATTGGATAAGAGATATCTATTATATAAAAGACGGATGTTATCAAGAGAAATTGATAAGAGAATTTGGACATGAGAAATTGGATCAGATAATTTGGATATCTATTATATAAAACAGGGAAATTGAATAAGAGGAAATATAAGAGATGAGATTTTGAGGGATAAAAGAGGAGGTGGGGAATTTTGCACATACAACCCCGGTTTTTGTATTTTTGCCTATGGACCCTCCCCACACACACACCCACACTTTTTATTCTCACCCCTTCCGGCCATTTTATTTCCAGTTCTATGAAGATTTTGAATCTTATCCTACTAGGACAAAGCTTTGTCCTACGTGGCAAGTTTGTCCTAGGTGGTAATGACAATTTTGGGGGACTTAAATTTTGGGGGAAACTTGAAATTTTGTGGGAAAACTTGAAATTTGGGGGAACTTGAAATTTGTGGGGGAGAAAAACTCAGTCATTAAATAAACAGTGCCCTATGGGCACGGGTAATGACTAATATATATATATATATATATATATATATATATATATATATATATATATATATATATATATATATATATATATATATGGGATTAATGTAGAGCAGGTGGCACCTGATCCAATGGATCAGGTGCAAGACACACAAAGGTGGGCCCCAACGAGTACAAGCCCATGTGGAGGCTTGTACTTTTCACCTTTTTTGTGTCTTAGCACCTGATCCATTGGATCAGGTGCCACCCTTTCTACATTAAATCATATATATATTTACAAGTGTCAAAGTATCAGTTGCCATTGCTCTAAACTTATGTATTGTGCATGCATAGCGTTCCACATGTCCAATGTATGCTGTATGTTGAAAATCAAACACATGGAAAAGAGGTTAAGGCATACAAGTATGATTATGTATGTGTAGAATTGGGCATGCATTGCTCATTCGGTTGACAACCATATCTGCGACCTTAGTGATCTTAGAAAACTATAGTATGTTAACATGAGCAATTGAAAAGTCTGGATGTCAAACCATAAGCATTGACTTGACTAATTTTTTTCTTATTTTCCCAGCGCTGTGGATGTAGCTATTGATTATTTCTTTAAACTTAAAATCTGAAGGTTGACACGGCCGTACAAGTTTTGGCATGGCCGTGCGTGTCACAGCCATATCAAACAACTCTGTCGCAGATTTGGACATGGACGTGCGATACCCCCACAAGACCATCTAGGTTCCAGAAACACGGCAGGTAGCTTTATGTGGAAATTAGTACACGGCTGTGCCGATCACTTGCACAGCTGTGCTGATTGTTCTGGAGCAAACTGCAGGTTACACAGTTTTGCGCACGTCCTTGCTGCATATCAGCACGGCCGTACCGGTATCTAGAACCCTTAATACGAGTTCTAATATGAACCATTGATCTATTTGGGGTTTTAATTGGATGGACATGATTAAAAACGTCCTCTTCTACCCTAGTATGTCTTCCTACGATATAAATACCAAGAGATACACCTTTTAGTGGATACGAATATAATTGAAAAGAATTCATTCCGTCTTCAACAGAGAAGCTAATCTTTTGATGGAGATAGGCATCGAAAGCTCTTTGATGTGACTACGAGCTTTAGGAGAGGAGGCATTCCTTATTCTAGAGTCTCTGGTAACATCTATCCCTTGGTTGTGTGCATGAGACATTGTAATTTTTAGAGTGCTAGAGTTTTTTTGTCGGGAGGGCACATACTGTTTTGGAGAAGATTTGTAGTCGGTGTATTATCTGAATTATCATCTATGATCTAGTTGAAACCGTGACAACGGATAACTGGACATAATCAATAGGTTAGGCCGAACTACTATAAATCCTTGCCTCCCTGTGTGAATGCTTGTTGTTGACTGTGTGGGGGTTTCTTGTTTTGCTTATGATTCTTCCAAGATTCTAATTATGCATTGCTTTATTTGGCGACACTTTATCTTTATAAATTCCGTTGTACATACTTTGGTATTTGTTTGATATTGTGTTAGATTCCCAACAAGTGGTATCAGAGTTATTGGTGAGAAAGAAGTAAGGAGTCAAGATGTCGTCTTCTATCACATTATTCAAGATAGATAAGTTCAATGGGAGAAACGACTTCAATCTTTGTAGATTAAAGATGAAAGATTTTCTTATGAAAGACAGATGCTCACAAATTGTCTTTGAGAAAGACAATTTTGACAAGGATGTCATTGAGGCATAAAAAGCTGAGAGGGAACGAAAGTCTTTGAGCGCACTGTAGTTATCACTTTCAGATGAAGTGCTCAAAAAGGTGTCTGAGGAGGCTACAATGGAGAAGCTTTGGAAGACGATGGAGGCGCTATATGGAAAGAAGAATCTGATGAGCAGATTGTATTTAATGCACCAGTGACGTCCCCTAGATTTAGAAATATTGTCAATAGGATCGGGGATACCAGATTTAAATATTTATAACCGCAAGCTCATGGTGTTGTAGTGTGGCTAGGGGGGGTCAAACTCAGGGATGCATGTGTTGTGCTTGTTGTCAAGAAGGAACCGGTTCACACGATGGGTGAGCTACCCGATCAATCGGTAAGTTGTCACTGAAATAGAAATACTATAGATGTAAGATATAAAAGGAAACACATGACTTTGGTTTCCGACCTATCATGTGCCCTCTTTATTACGACCGACGGATATGATTACGATTGGATTTTAGGGTTTAGTGGTGAGACGTTGCCTCTAAGAGTGGTACCTATTGTCCTATTGGCCCGATATTCCGGTCGATGCCCATGATGATACGCTAGGACTACCCGGGTTCGGAGGTGGGCATTCCCATGTCCATTAACACCAACCGACTCTGGGAGCACTAAGCTCGCAACGATTACTCCCAACATTTCATCCTGCCGTTCCCACACGCTAGGATTCAATGCCTACGCCAGGGGCGTGAGCTGTGGCTAGGGGATCAAATGCCAGTTTTATTTTCCCTTGGCCCGATGGACAAAGGCGGTCTTTCTCCCGCCAGTGACAATAAAACGCCCCGCGTACCCATCTAAATTCCCAAACCCTATCGAAATCCTATTCCTATGGTCGTTCTAGGGAGAATCCACAAAGGGGTTTCCACCAATGCCCTAGATTGGGGAACTACTCATAATTAATGGCGAAAATAGCATCACAATCAAATTCAACCATTGAAATCATAATCAAGCAATAGAAAAGGGAAGCTAATAGTATTAAGAACAACGTATCAATGTTACAGAATGATCAGAACACTTACAAGATAAAATAAAATTCCAGCCGTCAATAGTCCCAAAAAGACAGAAAAACAATGGGGATCTCCGTTTTGGAAAACCTATGTCTCTATATATAGAAAATGAGCCCACTCGGTCGGTTGAAGCATCAACCGATCGGGTGAGCTGCTAGTCGCTTTGGCCATCGGGCTTCAGAAGCATCAACCAGCCGCTGAGCTGAGCGGTTGGCGCCATCGGGTCGTGAATTGGGGAAATGCGACTACAGATGAACCGATCGGGTGAGATGTCACTCGATCGGTTGTAATTAAGCTCAAAATAACAGAGAGCTCTGTCAATCTCACCCAATCACTGAACTGATCGGGTGAGCTGCTCTTCACTTCGGCTCCTGTCCAGGTCGGATACGTGTGCACCGACCGATCGGTTGGCTTTGTCCAACCGATCGGTTGGGGCTGATACATGGATTTCTTTGCCGTTTGGCCCCGGGATCTCACGTGACACCTCCTGTTGCTCTGGGGACTCATAATATCTTCTTTATATGCCCCTAACGCTGAAAACTCCTGCATTTGCACAAAAACACGGAGAAAGTAAAAAAGATACATAAAATACGAAAGGACGGAAATGAAACAACGAAAAACAGTGGAAAATTACGAAGAAGACGTGCGTGAATATATATAAAATATAAACGTACGTCTAAATCCACCAAGCTGAACCCTTCCTCGTTCTCGAGGAAGACGAGTGAGAGTAGGAGCTCGGAGGGAAAAATGGAAAGGAATAAACAGAAAGAGAGATCAAAGTCCTAGATCGCCCATCAGAGCCAACAAAATCAAACACGCCACACTAAGAAAGCAAGCGATAAAACACATCACTCAACCAAGGAATATGAGTCCATACAGGTGTCGTGGGCCCACACGATGAAGCGCGAGTGAGTATGGTCGTGAGCTTGCAGACGGTGTCACTATTTAAATTGTGCAATAAAGCTCCATATACACAAATCCAAGGAATGACCCAAATATCGATTCAATTCGAATAAACGGTGAATAATAGCTCAAGGATGCATGAGAATAGAATCAGAATCGAAGCGTATCATGTGTCGGGGACTCGACTGCTAGGAACTAGAAGATCACCGCACTATAGCCTAGATAATTGCTAGAAAATTTCTATGCCAAGTGTGTTCGAAAACGAGGGAGGTTGAGAAGATGTGGAGTAGAACACTAGGTACAAATTCTCGCCTTCCCTTTATTCACGGTGGAGGAATAATATTCACACGGGAATTTTTTTGGGTTTTGGGTATTTGTATTTTTTCGATTTTTGGATATACATATTTTTTTCCTCTCTTTTTTTCTTTTTGGATTTTTCTTTTCTCTCTCTTTTTTCTTTTGGATTTTTGGATTTTCGGGCTATATATTTGTGTACTCTTCCAAGTAGGAGAACGGTACACGACGAGGGGATTTGCACCAAGTAAAACAAAAAAGAAATCGAAATCTAAGCACTTGAACAAAAGAAAATTTCTCTCGCAAATCACAGCATAAGCTAAATGTGTTATCCTAGTCCTATTGGTAGAGTCCCGACACATGCGAATTGAAGTGTACTATATATATATTCCATGCATATAGAAGCAGACAGTAGAGGTAAATACCGAATATTTGAAATTGAAGCATGATAATCTAGGGGTCAACCAAGGACATGTATATAAATCAAAATCACAAAGTAGAAGCACACCATTAGCTAGTCACGACACACGACTCACATAAAAGCAAAGTGAACCCACGAAGCATGAAATGCAATAGGACTCGGCTTCCTAGGGTTAATGAATGTGATTATCGTAGCTAGGCTAAGTGTGTGTGTGATGTTGTGGCAATTCATCATGTGGGGTCATCTCTAGGAGAGGGAGAATAAAAAAGATAAGAAGAAAAAGAAAAACATGATGAAAACGACTCAAAAATAAGGAAAAGACAGAACTGGCGCACAAAGTATGACTCCCCCAAGCTGAAACTTGCATTGCCCTCAATGCAATAGTAGTAAATATGAGAGGATAAAGAAAATGGGGGGGAGTACGCACCGACACAAAATAGTGAAAAACGTGAAAAACACACCAACGAAATAGAAAAATAAAAAGAAGGAAAAAGAAACACACAAAATAAAAGATAGAAAAGCACATCGAAATGACACATATAAACAGGCACACAACAACGATATCATACGACAACACACATAAAAATCGATTTTCCCCAAGCTGAACATGACAATGCTAGCAATATGATATGATCATGGTGATGCAGAAATATTCTAGGGGAAAGATCGGAAAACAAAAAGAAAGAAATCAAAATGCAGGAGAGGAACTGTCCTCATCCTCCTCGGTAGAAAATGGAGGGGTGTGGGCGGGAGAGGTGATGGGTGTGCGGAGAAGTGGAGAAAGGGGTGGATGGATGGGTGCGGTGGTGGTGTGGATGATAGGTGGGGTGGTGGTGATGATCGTGAGTTGAAGGGATACGGCGGCCAATGAAGTAGGTGAGAGAAGTGATCTCGATCGCACCGGTAATTTCTTGCGGTGAGTGTATGCTGTGATGGAAGTGGATGGTGGGAGTGTAGGGTCGACAATAGTGGTTGTGGGTGGATCATAAAGAGTGTGTGGAGATGTAGAAGAGGGAATGGAAACGGTGGTGGCGGGAAGTGATGATCATCGAGGAGGTGAAGGAGGAGGTGAAGGGGGAGTGGGTGGAGGCAGACCGTGAATGTGAGTGAGAATGCGGAGAATGGTGGCCACGTTTCGCTCGAGTGCGAGGAAACGTGGGTGCTAGAGGAAGGAAGAGGATGGGTCCGAGGAGGTAGAGGTAGATGCACTAGCGCGCAGAGAAGCTAACTTAGTCTCTAGAGCGAGACGAGCGGAGGTGGCTCGATGAAAAGCAGAAGAGGTGCCGGCGGTAGTGGTCATGTCGGCACCGGAGGCAAGGCCTAAGAGGTCCGAAGTGAGAGCCTCAGAAGAAATATGGACAGAAACCGAGGTGGCGCCACTGGGTCCAGCCCCGGGGTCTCCTCTAGACGTAGGGATGTCCTGCTCGCCTAAGTGTGCGACAGGGGACGGTGGTCGTGGTGCATCTGGGAGATGAAACTGAAGATGCACCCCCCCTAAAAACTCTGGGTCAGGAGGAAACGATCAATCTGCCTCTAGATGGATGGACATACGGCCTGAGTTGGGTAGAATGGTATAAGGAGCAGGTGGTGGCCATAGTAAAAGACAAACTGACCCACGCATCGTGGCTTGATGATGTGGGTGTGTCGCAGGACATCAAGATCTAAATATGTAGATCCTATGGCGTGTGGAAGATCTCGGGGGATGACGATGTTGAACAGGGGATATGAAGCAATGAGGGTGATGAGGCCCCCGCAGCAACACTTGCCCTTATCGGCACAGCTAATATCAAGTAATTTTTGAATAAGACAAGCACTGCCATTAATGGGTATGCGAGGGGCTTTAAAGGTGATCCCGTCAGCACCGCAAATAAAATCAAACGTTATAGCCCAAAGGATAAAGAGGTCGGGGATAGTCACGGTCCCGGACTCATCCGGGGAAAGAATGTGCTCGAAATGATGCGACAGACTAGACGAAATACGGGGTGGATAATGGAGGAGGCCTTGGCCTTGCCTCGAGGATAACGATCGTGAAGGGTAAGCCGATTCCAAAATTGGTCGACATTGAAGTCGCGGTGATATTCATATGGACGGATATCGGTACCGAGAATGGTGAAACCGAAAATGTTGTTCAGAGTGTTCACGTGAGTGCATATGTTTCGATTTCGGAGGCAGAAATCGACAAGGGACCCCGCTACAGTTTTGAGGGATAAGAGGAATTCGAGTGTGCGGGTGGGATATGATTGTGCATGGGCGTTGAAGAAGCCTAGCCAACCTAATTTTGCAAAGAGAGTCTCGACACCGGAGAAAACTCCGAGATCGATCAGGGTTTGGTTGTGGGCAAACTTAGTGGCTAGGTGGGACCGTTGGTTGAGTCTATTATAAAAATATTTATATTCAAGACTAAAGAAATGGTATCCCCGCGGTCCCATCAGTGGGTCCTCAACGGGAATGATGGGTTGGGGTGGGGGAGGTTGAGGAGCACGTGCATGTGGAGAACGTGTAGATTTGTGTCTCTTGCGAGACGGCCCCTCTTTCTGCATTATCCTCTTACCCTTATCCTTGGCCATGATAGTGTGACGATGTGATGAGAATGCAAGATTATATGAATGCACACTATCAAACGACAAATTGAGCGAAATGCAAATACTTGGGTAAAGTAAAAAAAGTTAAGCTTAGGAACGAGTTTACCCAATATCGAAGTGATTCGTTGCTCGCAAAGGACTCCACACAGCGCAACGGAGAGATTCGTGAAGCCACAGCACTTCGATCCAACAAGATTAAAAATTTTCGAAATTGGGCGGAGGTAGGGTTAGGGTTAGGGCGAAATTTAGGGATTAATGTGGTGGATGGGATAAGATTGATGGTGAAGGAGAGATGGAGGAAGTAGGGAGTGGATTGAAGAGTGTTGGGAGTGAGAGAGATGGTCGGTTGAGGGAGAGGGAAGGCGAAATGATCGGAGGAGAGAGAGTCGGGTGAGAAATGAATCGGTTGGAGGGGGTTATTTATAGGGTTTAGGAGAACCGATCCGGTGAGATCTCACTCGATCGGTTGGGTTAGTTTTCGAAAAATCTTATTGGAGGGCAGCTACAGGCGAATCGATCGGTTGAGTTTTCAACCAATAGGTTGGCCACTTCACAATTTTCCAGCGAGCACTGCTGACTTCACCCGGTCTTCCACCCGATCACAGCTTCAGCTCACCCAATCGGTTGATTTAACTCCAAATTTTCCTGAGAGCTCTGCCTTGTCACCCGATCTTCCACCCGGTCAGCCGCTTTTGTCACCCGATCGATTGGATGATATTTTGATATGGCCATCTTCAGATACGGCTCAACCGATCGGTCGAATCATCACCCGATCGGTTGAGGGCAATTTTCTGCAAAAACACAAAATTCATCTAAGTCTCCCAATGATTGTCCCCATAGCAGTGTTTATTCACCAAAAATAAGAAAACGAATGCTAAAAATAACGACGAAGGTTTAGAACATGGGTTGCCTCCCATGAAGCGTTCTTGTTTAAAGTCGTTTGCTCGACTCACGGTATATGATCTTCAACATGGTTGGTGCGGGTGATGCCCGATGATTGGCATCCCATCAGCTTTTGGAGCAGCAGTCCTTGGTGTTGACAGAGGTGACAGGTAGATGCTCTCAACGATCCTCCCGCTGGCAGTGTCCGGGGGCTTCTCCCTCACGTTGGCATCAACCGCCACTTTTCATAGGATCTGGACTTCCTCAGCAGTGAGCCCCTTAGGCTCTTTTCCCTTGCTCCTCGTCGGAGCAACCTTCTTGAATCCGGGAGGAGTCGTCTGTGAGACACACACTTCTGCAGCTATTTCTTCTTCTGTCGCCCCAATGTGCTCTTCAAGGCCCCCCAAGCTATCGGGGGGGGGGGGGTTCCTCGAGAGAATCTCCCAAGCTCCAGCTTCAACTATTCTTTCTTCTTCAGCCTCCAGCACATTGCAATTTTGCTCCTCCTGTGGATACTTTATAGACAATCCCAAATCGAACTCGACTTTCTGGTCACCCACATTTAGGGACAGCTTCCCCTTCTTCACATCAATGAGCACACCAGCTGTCGCCATGAAGGGCCTCCCGAGGATAATCAGGGTATGGTTGTCCTCTGGCATGACCATTACAACAAAATCCACAGGCACGTGTACGCCGCTGACGTTCACCGGTAATTCGTCCACAATCCCCACCAGATACTTAACCGATCTGTCTGCAAGTTGCAGAGTCATTCCGGTGGGTTCAAGGTCTCCCATTCTTATCCTCTTATATAATGACAGAGGCATAAGACTCACGCTTGCACCCAAATCGACGAGCGCCCGATTGATCTTCACTTCTCCTATCGAGCACGGGATAGAGAAGCTATCTGGGTCCTTGAGTTTTGGCAGGTTCGCTCATTGAATCAGAGCGCTGCACTCCGCTGTCAGGACGACTTTTTCTTTCCTTGTACCCTTCGTCACCAAATCCTTCAGAAATTTAGCATAAGAAGGGATTGTCTCTATGGCCTCCAGGAAGGGAATTTGCAAACTCAAACCTTTGACCATGTCGAAAAACTTGCAGTATTTCTCGGCTATCTTTGCCTTGGCAAGTCTTTGAGGAAATGGCACTGCGGGCTTGTAGACTCTCAAGTTTCCCTCCTCATTCTTCATCATTTCTTCCTCAGAGACTCCCTCCGGAGTCATGGTCTTTGATGATGAAGCTCCGTCGTCATTTGCCTTTGTAGTTGGTCGACCATCGACCAACGGAGCTTCGGGTTCTTTGGCGGCTTCCCTAGTCAGAATCCATGTGCCGCTTCTCAATACTATCACAGACACATTTGCATAGTCACGCGTCAATGCCAAAGTATGATTCGGCCCCTAGGATTTACCTCCAGCTGACCCGGCAATTGGCTCTGTGCCCTCTGAAGATTTGCCACTTGTAACCCCAGCTGGGTTACTTGATCTGTCAATG
The DNA here is from genome assembly GCA_030789695.1 of Scilla litardierei. Classification (NCBI taxonomy): domain Eukaryota; kingdom Viridiplantae; phylum Streptophyta; class Magnoliopsida; order Asparagales; family Asparagaceae; genus Scilla; species Scilla litardierei. The sequence goes on along the minus strand of CM061132.1, from coordinate 79,576,280 downwards.
TCTACTGTCCCATCTGTAGCTGCATGTTTATCTTCTCCTGGTGTGTTATATATTGGGTCAAGAGACTCTCGACCGGAGAGATTACCTGTTGTTGGCCATATGGTTGCTGCTGTGGCGGGGGTTGCTGATTCCTGGGGGGGTATTGCTGGTACATCTGCTGGGGCTATTGTTGTTGCTGGTACAACTGTTGCTGCTGCCGAGGTGGCTGAAATAATTATTGCTGAGATTGCTGGGGCTGCTGGTATGGTGTGCTATAGCTCAGGTTAGGGTGGTTCCGGTTATTGGGAGAATATGCCGGATTTGAGCTAGTCCTTGGTGGATACGGCGCATTACCCGTCGGGTTGTAGAAAAGAGCGCTTTCCTGATCCACCGGTGGTGAGATATCACCACCATCAAAGTCTCCCTGGAATTCAACTTCCACTCCTGCAATTTTCTGGGTGTTGGCACCTCCAGCTCCCACCATAAATGTTGAGATCTGAGTAGATAACAAATCGAATTTGCTAGATAATTTATCGACCTCTTCGACTCTGTGCATTCCTCTAGATCTGGGCGTGCCGTGCTCATCGTACCACCTCTCATTATTAGATGCCATGTTCTCCAGAATGCTTCCGGCACCATTCCATCGAAGATTTCAGATCATCCATCAACCCATCGTAGAACAAATTAATAATCTACCATTTGCGGAGCTCATGGTGAGGGAATCTTCGTTGCATCTCCTTATATCTCATCCATGCCTCGTGCAAGGATTCGTGGCTGGCTTGGGAGAAGGCGGAGATCTCGCTCCTCAGCTTCATTGTCTTCACCGGGGGAAGGAACTTATTCAGGAAGGCGTTGGACAACTTCTCCCAAGTTGTAAAGGTATTGGGGTCCTTTCCCTTTAGCCATTGTTTTGCTTTATCCCGCAGAGAGAACGTGAATAATCTGAGCCGGATTGCATCAGTCGACACTCCGTTGATTCTGAAGGTGTTGCACTTCTCTAAAAATGAATCCAGATGCTCAATCGGGCTCTCCATTGGTGCCCCTGAAAATTGGTCCTGTTGAATCCACGTCACCAATGACGGCTTTAGCTCAAAACTTCCGACCGTAATGGCTGGGGATTGGATGCTATATGTGGACCCAATGGATGGCATCGAGTATTCCAGCAAGGACTTCTGGGGAGGTGTAGTTTCTCCCATGGTTTCAGCTTCTTCCCTCCTCCTCTCTGCGTTCAGACGCCTCACGGTGGCGTTTATCTCAGGGTCTATAGGAATCAAGTCATCGAGACTTCTTGTATTCCTGCGCATGAAAAATCAAGCAACACCCGTGAAGCACGTATAGTATAAAGCCAGATAAAAATAACAGAAAATAAAGAATAAATAATAAAAATAAAATGCAGATTGCGAAAATTATCATGAGGTGAGGTTGTGGACTAGTCTCTAGGGTTCACAGGGTACTAAAATAAACAAGCATGTTGCCTCCCCGGCAACGACGCCATAAAGCTTGACGTCCCCTAGATTTAGCAATATTGGCAATAGGATCGTGGATATCAGATTTAAATATTTATAACCGCAAGCGCACGGTGTTGTAGTGTGGCTTGGGGGTCGAACTCAGGGAGGTGTGTGTTGTGCTTGTTGTCAAGAAGGAACTGGTTCACCCGATGGGTGAGATAGCCCGATCAATCGGTAGGTTGTCACAGAAATAGAAATACGGTGGATGTAAGATATAAAAGGAAACCCAGGACTTTGGTTTAGACCCTATTATGTGCCCTCTCTATTACGACCGACGGATATGATTACGATTGGATTTTAGGGTTTAGTGGTGAGACGTTGCCTCTAAGAGTGGTACCTAGCGTCCCATGGACCCAATATTCCGGTCGATGCCCAGGATGATACGCTAGGACTACCCAGGTTCGGACGGTGGGCATTCCCATGTCCATTAACACCGACCGACTCCGGGAGCACTAAGCTCGCAACGATTACTCCCAACATTTCATCCTGCCGTTCCTAGCGCTAGGATTTAATGTCTACGCTAGGGTTGTGAGCTATGGCTAGGGGATCAAACGCCAGTTTTATTTCCTCTTGGCCCGATGGTCAAAGGCGGTCTTTATCCCGCCAGTGACAATAAAACGCCCCGCGTACCCATCTAAATTCCCAAACCATATCAAAATCCTATTCCTATGGTCGTTCTAGGGAGAACCCACGAAGGGGTATCCACCAATGCCCTAGATTGAGGAACTACTCACAATTCATGGTGAAAATAACATCACAATCATATACAACCATTGAAATCATAATCAAGCAATAGAAAAGGGAAGCTAATAGTATTAAGAACAACGTATCAAAGTTACAAAATGATCAGAACACTTACAAGATAAAATTAAATTACAGCAGTCAAAAGTCCCAAAAAGACAGAAAAACAATGGGGATCTCCGTTTTGGAAAAACTAGGTCTCTATATATAGATAATGAGGCCACCCGATCGGTTGAAGCATCAACCGATCGGGTGAGCTGCTAGTCGCTTTGGCCATCGGGCTTCAGAAGCATCAACCGGCCGTTGAGCTGACCGGTTGGCGCCATCGGGTCGTGAATTGGGAAATGCGGCTACAGATGAACCGATCGGGTGAGATATCACCCGATCGGTTGGAATTAAGCTCAAAATAACAGAGAGCTCTGTCGATCTCACCCGATCACTGAACCGATCGAGTGAGCTGCTCTTCACTTCAGCTCCTGTCCGGGTCGAATACATGTGCACCAACCGATCGGTTGGCTCTATCCAACCGATCGGTTGGGGGCTGATACATGGATTTCTTCACCATTTGGGCCCCGGGATGGCGCTTGACACCTCCCGTTGCTCCGGGGACTCATGATATCTTCTTTATATGTCCCCAACGCTGTAAACTCCTGCATTTGCACAAAAACACGGAGAAAGTGAAAAGATACAAAAAATACAAAAGAACGGATATGAAACAACGGAGAACAGCGGAAAATCACAAAGAAGACGTGCATGAATATATAAAATATAAATGCACGTCAACCAGTTATATGTGTTAAAAATGTGTGAGAGGGCCCACGTTATGGATCACAGTGACGCTTTCACAAAGATCGTGTCAGACTTGTGGAACATGGGGGTGAACATCGAGAACGAGCAATTTGCAATGATATTGTTATGTTCTCTGACGGATGTGTTCGACCCATTGGTCAGGTCCATGGTATTTGGGTGTGAAACATTATCTCTGGAGGAGGTTGAGTTTGCGGTACACTCGGAGGTTCTTCTTGTCAAAGTGACTGTATAAGAAAGTAGTGACCAAGGGGATGCACTCTTCATCAGGTGACATCAGGATTCCAGAGGCGACTATTGTTCTAGGAAGGACACGTGTTGCTCAAGATCTAAATCACGAGGGCACATGATAATGTGTCACTTATGCAAGGAGACATGACATTGGAAACAAGACTACCCTACGATAAAAATGGAAAATACAATGATAAATCTTCTGGTCCTACCTCGATGGGAATCAGTAGCAATAGTAGTGATGCTGCTGAGATTCTTACAGAGGCTGCATCAGGAGATCTAAGGATCTCATGGCTTTTGGATTTATGATGCTTCTTTCATATGACTCCACGCATGAGTTGGTTCTGTTCATATTGTTCCAGAGAAGTGGGTAACGTGATGATGGGGAAAAAATATGCCATGCAAGACAATGGGCATAGGAGGGGTGCAGAGCAAAATGCTTGATGGAGTCATCAGGACACTACGTCACGTAATAGACTTGAAAATGAATCTGAATTCTATTGGAGCTTTAGCTGGACTTGGGTGCATGATAGTAATTGAAGGTTATCTATTGAAAGTGTCTAAGGCTTCTCTTGTCGTGATGAAAGGAATGAGAGTACAGAACTTATATGCACTGCAAGGGCACACCGTGCAAGGTGAGGCTAGCATCTCTCAGGACATAGACGGTGAATGATCGAAAAAGCTATGGCATATTTGTCTTGGACATCCAAGTAAGAAGTCATTGGATATGCTTCGCAAAGAAAGCTTATATAGGACACAGAGGAGATTATGGAGTTTTACGAGAAGTGTGTAGAATACAAGCTGATAAAGACATGTTTTGGGACTGCAGATCATAGTAGCAAAGGACCACTTAACTATGTACATTCAGAAGTATGTGGGCCAACTTTTGTACATAACTTTGGGGGAGGGAAGTACCTTGAGTCCTTCATTGATAATTTCTCGAGGAAGGTATGGATTTATGTACTGAAATCCAAAGATCAGGTCTTTGATAGATTTAAGTCATGGAGAGCCTTTATTGAAAAGTATACAATGAGAGCCGTCAAGATTTTAATATCAGACAATGGTGGCGGGTATACCTCGAGGGTATTCAAAGAATACGGCAAATCTCAAGGTATCTTACGACACTGCACTATGCTTGTATATCCACAGTCAAATGGTATTACAGAGATATTACATCGTACACTGGTAGAGAAGTCCCGATTCTTGAGGCTTACTACTGGACTTCATAAGGAATATTTGGGTGAAGCTGTGACAACTGCAGTGCATCTCGTGAATAGGCTACCATCATCAGCGATCAGTTTCAAAATTTATAAGGAGGTATTGACAGGGAAGACTGGTGACTACTCATACTTGAGGGTATTTGGATGTCATGCCTATGCTTTGCAGAAGGAGGACAAGCTAGACTCGAGGTCCAAGAAGGCCATCTTGCTAGGATACTAAGAAGGAGTGAACGGATACAGGTTGCTAGACCCTGTGTCCAAGAAGACGTTCACTAGTAGGCATGTCATGTTTGATGATGAATTATCGATGGTCAGGCTATAGATAACTCATTCAGATGTTGGACATATGCCTAAGGAGACCGATGCTAAGGTCGAGTTACCTACCATGGAGATAGAGACATGAGATGCTGAGACAGGTCAGGACCCAACTACTGAGAGATAGCAGTTACAGAAAAATCAGATTCAGACTCATGGTGAGGTTTCTGCCCAGGGTCAGTTGGAGGTGCGGAGATCATCGAGGACTAGGAGATCACCAGAGAGACTAGGAGAGTGGAACTGTTCTGCTTCTACATTTGCATTTGGTCATATGCAAGCATATGCCCTGAACATAGAGTATGAAGAGCCTTTGACCTTTTGATGAAGACCAGACCTTGAGTGCAGTTTGTAGAGTGACGGTTGGTGATGGAGGAGGAGATGGAATCTCTCTACAAGAATGGCACTTAGGAATTAGTAGAATTGCCCAAGGATAGAAAGGCCATTGGTTGCAAGTGGGTATACAAGCTCAAGAAAGGAGATGTCGGCAATGTAAGGTATAAAGCTCGGCTGGCAGCCAAGGGATTCGTGTAGATGAAGGGAGAAGAATATAATGAGTCTTCTTGCATGTGGTGAGACACACATCCATCCATGTGTTATTGGCCTTGGTAACAGCTCAGGACTTAGAGCTGGAGTAACTGGATGTTAAGATGACGTTCTTACATGGAGAGCTTGATGAAGAAATCTACATGCGATAGCCTAAAGGCTTCGTGATGGAGGGGCAAGATCAGAAGGTCTGCAAACTGAAGAAATCCTTATGCAGTTTAAAACAAAGTCAAAGGCAGTAGTATAATAGATTTGACACCTTCATGATGAGCATTAGTTTTAAGCAGAGTATAAAGGACCATTGTGTTTATGTTCGCACACTTGATGATGGGTTGATGATATAATTGCTTCTGTACATTGACAATATGCTGATTGCATCACAGTACATAAAGGATCTCAATAGGTTGAAGGCGAAGCTTACTGAAGATCTTGGCATGAAGGATCTGGGGCATGCAAAGAAGATCATTGGTATGTAAATCAACAAGGACAAGAAGAAGGGGGAGTTGAGACTGAGCCAAGAGGGAAATATTAAGATAGTCCTAACATGCTATGGGATGGAGAAGGCGAAGCCAGTCACCCAACCCATAGGAGCTTACTTCAAAGTTTCGACGAGACTGTCACCAAGCACCGCTGAGGAGACATGCTACATGTCTACAGTCCCCTATGCTAGTGTCATTAGAAGTCTGATGTATGCCATGGTTTGTATATTCCCAGACTTGTCCCAGGAAGTTGGAGTCGTCAGCAGGTACATGTCGAATCCAAGAAAGGAACACGGGCATGCAGTGAAATGGATATTGAGATATTTGAAGGAAACGACCAGTGTTGGTTTGTGTTATGGCAAGAGAGATGGATTGTTAATATCTAGATTTTTTGATTCAGATTATGCATGTGAAGAGATAGAAGGCGATCTATAACTAGATATGTGTTCACTTTGGGCATTGATGCGATATCTTGGAGATCATTCCTTTAGTCAATTGTAACCCTGTCAACCACGAAGGCAGAACTTATAGCTACAGTGGAAGCAATAAAGGAAAGAAAGTACCTGAGAAGTCTACTAGGGTATACCACAAGAAGTGACAAAGGTCAATTGCGACAGTCAGAGCACAGTTCACTTGTCGGAGCATCAAGTCTACAGTTCGAGGACCAAGCATATAGAAGTGCAAGTCTTCTTTCTATAAGAAGAAAAAAAGGTGATAGCACTGGAGAGGGTCTCGACGGATCATAATCCTACAGATATGCTCACGAAGTTTGTTCCCGTAGTCAAGCTCAGGCATTGCTTTACTTGATCTATACATGGTGAGTGGTTGATGATTTTTCGGTGTCATGAGTTTCGTAAATTCTAAATCTGTGTAGAGATATTTGTTATTTGAGTAAAGTTGCTATGGAGAGCTTGTGTATGTTCAATGGTTGCTGAAGGAGTTTGAAGCATGGTAGAGTTTGTTGATTATTTCTTCAAACTTGAAATCTAAAGGTTGACACGACCGTACAAGTTTTGGCATGGCCGTATATGTCACATGTGTATCAGACGACTCAGTCAAAGATTTGGACACGGCCATGCGATACCTAGCACGGCCGTGCGTGTTTTGACTACACAACATGAAACTTTCGGTGGAAATTAGTACATGGCCATGCCGATCATTCGCATGTCTGTGCTGATTATTCTAGAGTGTAGTTTTGTGCATGGCCTTGTCGCTTATCCGCATGACTATGTCGATACCCAGAAATTTTAAACGAGTTCTAATCTGAAATGTTGATCTGTTTGGGGTTTTACAGATGCACATGATTAAAACGTCCTCTTCTACCCTAGTATAAACTGCTATGATTTATATACTAATAAATACATCTTTTGGCGACTACGAAGAGAATTGAGAAGAATTCCTTGTGTCTTCAAGAGAGAAGCTGATCTTTTGCCAGTGGTAGGTGGCGAAAGTGCTTCGAGGTGACTATAAGCTTTGGGAGAGGTGGCATTCCATGTTCTAAAGTCTATGGTAAGATCTCTCCATTGGTTGTGTGCATCCGACATTGTAATTGCTAGAGTGCTAGACTTATTTTGTCGAGAGGACACATATTGTTTTGGAGGAAATTTGTAGTCAATGTATTATCGGAATTATCATCTATTAACTAATGGAAACCATGACAACGAAAGAATGGACGTGGGTCATAGGTTAGGTCGAACTAGTATAAATCCTTGCCTCTGTGTCATTGCTTGGTTTTGATTGTGTGGTGGTTTCTTGCTTTCTTATGATTCTTCCAAGATCCTAACTATTCATTGATTTAGTTGGTGACACTTCCTCTTTATATATTCCGTTGTGCACATTTTGGTGTTATTTGATATTGTGTCAGATTCCCACCAGTAGCGATGTCGGTTAATATGCTAAGAATTAACAAGATATTTTGGGGCAAAGAATGATTCATAGATTCATAATTCTATTCATTGCTTCATATTGATCTTTACAAGTCCCTATATATATGAGCTCTTTGGAATGCATAAATACACACTGTAATACATTAGGACATCTTGGAATACATAATGTCTCCTTGGGATACAAATGGACTCATTGGGATAAATGGGGAATCTTTGAAAACACACTTACTCCTTGGACTACATAAAGAAAATTCTATATGAATGAATGTAATAAATGCTAGAACATTATTCAATATACTCCTCCCTTAATGTTGTTCTTGAACTACATGAATCTGTCTAAAATAATTGACCTTATTTTCGGAAGTGCCTTGATTAACATGTCTGTAAGTTGGTCTTCATTCTTGCAAAATTTCAGCTCTACATCACCATCTTTATTTGTATCTCGAATGAAATAGTGATTGGTAGAAATGTGACAAGTTTGGCTATGATAAACTATACTTTTGGCAATGTCAATGGCTGATTTGTTATCACAAAATAACATAGTAGCTTTTGTTTCATTTTCACCAATTTCATTAAGAATTCTTCTAAGCCAAATGACTTATGAAGTTGCCGAACTAGCTTACACATATTCAGCTACAACAGATGATTGTACCACATTTTGTTGCTTCTTTGATGCCTAAGAAATACTTTGAAACCAAGTGAAAAAAAATAGCCTGAGGTGCTCTTCTATCATCAAGACATCCACCCCAATCATAATCACAAAACCATGCAAGTTTGTGGCAACTCATTTGTAGAATTTGATGCCAAAGTTAAGTTTCCATTTGATGTATCTTAACATTCCCTTGGCTGCTCTAAGATGTAGTTGACTAGGATTGTGCATGAACCTTGATAATAAACTTGAAGCAAACATAATATTCAACTTGTGGTTGTGAGATAAAGCAATTTCCCACCAAGCTTCTTATGAAGTAGAATTAGCTTTCCTTTCACCATCTTCTTTCACAAGCTTTTCATTTACAGTAAGTGGTGTAGCCATATGTTTGCAATCAATCATACCAATCTTTGCGAGAATATTTTAAGCATGTTTCTTTTTATAAATAAGGACTCCATCATCATATTGATGAATCTCCATGCCAAGAAAATGATGTAGCATCCACATATCATTAATTTCATATCTTTTCATCATATCTTTCTCAAAATCAATTATCATCTTTTCATTGTTACCAGTCTAAAGTAAATCATCAACATATAACCCAATAATGAGAATGTTTGAGTTACTTTAAGCCTTTATGTATAAGGTTAGCTCACTTTCACTCTTCTTGAATCCTTGCTCTATGACGTAAGAATAAATTTAGCTATACCAAGCCATTGGCGCTTGTTTCAACCCGCATAATTCTTTTCTCAACTTGTACACTTTGTCTTCTTCTCCTTCCTCGATTTACCTTGACTTTGTTGAACATAAACCTCTTCCTTCAATACTCCATTTAAAAATACAGATTTGACATCAAGTTGATAAATATTCCAATCATTTTGGGCCTTCGTGTCAAAGAGAGCTCTATATGTGTCAAATCTAGCAACCAGTGCAAAAGTTTCGTTATAGTCGATTCCGGTCTGTTGTGAATAACACTTTGCAACCAGTCTTGTCGTCCTCTTATGGATTGAGCCATCTGGATTCCGCGTGACTTTGTACATCCACTTGTCCAATGATCTCCTTATCTTGAGGCTTCTCAACTAGCTTCCAAGTCTTATTCTTCTCATTTGCCTGAATTTTCTCTTCCATTGCCTTCCTCCAGTCTTTCGCTCCATATGTTGCTTTAAAATTTTCTAGTTCAAGAATGCAAACGTTACATCTTGTATACACATCACTCAAACTATTCATTTTCATTGGAGTTGTGCTAGGAGAACTCGAGCTTGAATTTGGAGATGATGGTGGACTGTCTGTGGGAATTGAATCATTATCACTTACTTCTTTATTTACTGAATTTTCTTGTTCTTCTTGATGCCTAACAACCTGTTTTACATTCTTTTTGTCAACCCAATTTAGAGCAGAATTTTCATCAAACAAAACATCTCGGCTAATGATAATTTTGTTAGTCATCAAGTTAAACAGTCTATAACCTTTTAGACTTAGAACTATAACCGACAAAAATATATTTTTCACATATATCATCAAGCTTATACCTATTTTATTTTGGGATTTAAGCATAGTAAATGCTTCCAAAAACTTTCAAGTGTTTCACTGAATGCTTCCTTCCACTATATGCTTCAATTGGAGTTTGATTCCACACGACCTTTATGGGACTTTTACTGAGCAAATATATAGCTGTATAAATAGATTCAGCCCAAAATTACTTTAGCAAGCCTTTGTCATGTAGCATAGATTTTGTCATCTTCATTACGGTTTGGTTCTTTCTTTCTGAAACACCATTTGTTGTGGTATGTAGCCAACGATCGGTTGCCTTTCCAAGCCTTAATATTCATAAGATTCTTGGAATTCATTTGAAGTGTACTCCTTGCCATGATCAATACTTAACACTTTAATATAGTGACCATTTTGTTTTTATACAAGACATTTGAACTTCTTAAAATGAAAAATTACTTTCAGTTTATCTTTCGTGAAATAAACCCACGTCATTCTTGAAAAATCATCAATAAAAAGGATGAAATACTTGTTACCTCCATGAGAAGTTGTTTCCATAGGTATCCGTATGAACTAGATCCAAAATATTCTTGTCTCACCATGCAACTGCTTTAGGAAATGGTTACAGGTCAAATGCACAACCTTCACAAACTTCATATTTCTCATCAATCCTTGATAAGCCATATGGCATCCCATTTTGTGGAAATAATTTGAGGCTATGAAAATTTAAATGACCAAGCTTCTTATGCCACATGCATGAATCTTCATTGACATATGCTTTCAAGGCTTGATAGCTACTATTGTTGTAGTGACTAGAAAACTTCGATTGGCATGCATTTTGATTTTCATTACAAGCTATCTACCAATCTTTTTATTATAGATGCATCACTCATCATCATCAAAGTTAAGTGCATATTTGTGCTCAAGAGGCTGTCAAGACATAGTAAATTGTGGTCCAAATCAGGAACAAATACAAAATCACAAATGAACTTCGTACCCTGTTTGGTTTTTGAACTCCATTGGTTCCCAGTCCTTGTGCTTGAGCTTTGTCTCTAATTCCAATCTTTACTTTAGTCTTCATATATTCCTAGAAGTTAATGAAAATGGCTTTATCTCTTGTCATGTGATTGCTACAACTGCAATCAATGTACCACACATCATTCTTTATCTCGGTGGCCATGTACTAGCATAGAACAAATTTTCTTCACATTGTTTCTCCTCTGAAAAGTGTGCTTCTTGATTGGTTTTGAATCTGTAATCTTTCTCAAGGTGGCCAAATATCTTGCAATAATAGCACTTTAGCAAGTCATTATGCCAACAATCTTTTTGAAGATGGTTGCTCTTACCACAATAGCTGCAAGGCTGTGAATTTTCATCATCAAAAGTTCTTTGAAGGTTGTTTCTTACTCTTCCTCTTGAATTTCTGCCTCTATCTCATCCACAACCATGTCTACCACCTCTTTGTGAGTCTACACTTCTTTAGTAGTAGCTAGATGTTCATTGGTCTTTTGAGTAAAATTCAGCTCTGATTGGAAAGCACTTTTGATGGCTTTTCAACATGTCTAGACATACTTCTCTCATGAGCATTCAAGGATCCCATCAACTCTTGAACACTCAATGAAGAAATGTCTTTCGTCTCTTTAAAATGGACACCATTGGATCAAACTTTGGGGGTAAACTTACAAGAATCTTCTCAGTAATTATATTATGACTAATTTCAACATTAAAGGTCTTCATTTCATTCACAATTTTAGTGATCTTTATGTAGTAATCTTGTATACTTTTAGCATCACCCATCTTCAAATTTTCATGATCTCTTTTAAGAGTATGAAGAGTAATATTTGTTTACCTTAAGATTTCATTGAAACTCCTTTTGTAGAGTCTCCCATGCTTTCGTGGCTTTTTTGGCCTACATAATTCATCCGGATTCACACCTTGCTGGATATATGAGAGAGCTTTTGCATTCCTTTTCTTTTTTGCTCTTTGCGTGTCTTTAGTTGTCGATTGTTGAGACCTTCTTCACTTTTTGATTCTGTACAGTTGTTCTATATAGATTCCCACAACTCTTAATATCTGAAACAGGTTCTCATTTTTACATACCAATGATCATAATGATCATTGGAGAATATGGGAACTAGAGGAGCATCGCTAGTAGGATTGGCCATTTTGTGTAGGCAAATAACACTCAATTTTTTTGGTTTTAAGGGATATACTAAGGTCATGGAACCTTTGTTCTGATACCAATTTTGTTGGGACACAGTGTTTTCAGTAAACACCATATATATAGTCATAGGGTACAATAGGTATTCTAATAGAAGAGGGATTCCCAAATGATATGAACTTCGACTCTAACGAAATTCTAATCCAATCACAACTCTACTTCGAATAGGACGTCACGTCGTATGTGTAAGACCTGAAACTATGGCGGGGAACACTAGATGTTGGGGGAGGGTGAATAGTGTTTTAAGAAGATAAAAAGGAATTTGCGCCTAATTGAAATCCGTAATGCAACCGAGTGTGCAGAATAGATAAAATGAAGGCAATAACCAAGAAAATACAAATGTAAACAATAGATGTACCCTGGTTCGGATTCCCCTGAGTCAAATCTCATCTTACTGGAATCCTACTCCAGCAACCCACTAGTGATTAGTATTCATTAATATCACACTTGCCAAATATCGACAAGTGTAAATCCAATACAACCTTTTTCACCACTTTCCACAACCAATGAATGGTCCACTATCACAAACCAAGAGTAATCTTAACAAAGAAAGAGAGAGATATGTGAAACACTTCAATATGAAATCAATTTACACAACCATATGTCTTGAATACGAACTTACTAGAATTCGGCAATGAGGTGTGTGTAGTGCTCTAATAAATGAGATGTAAGCACTTACTACTTGTCTCAAGAGAGAAGCAAATCTTGCTAGAAGATTAATCTTTGAATGCTTTGGAAACAAGTTGTTGAAATTAGGGCTTTAGTACTTAAATGAGCTTTGAATGCACTTGAAGATAAGAGTCAGTAATTCTTAATGAGTCTTATGGTATTTAAGAAGATCTGTAATCAAGCCATTAAAGCCATATTTATAAAATCAAATAATCCCACCAAAATCCCATCAAATTCCCTGGCATTAAATGCAGAAAACGACTCTTAACAGGCAGAAATCCTAGTCAGTAGACGTCTAAAGAATACCTACTAGGCACCTGGTGTACTATGCTAACAAGATAATTAATGTTTTCTAACAGCTAGTACCAAATGCCTGGTTCACTATGCAGACGTCTGTCTTTATAGCATAAGACACATGATCAGTCAAGCACTGTAAAATAGAGTTCCTGGAATTTTAGTCAGTAATGGCAAGGCATCTAGAGGTCATCACCCAGAGGCATGTTTCACTATGCAGACATCTGAGATGATAAATTCAGATGACTGATCAGTCAGGATGGACAAAATAAGCTACTAAAAAATTTTCTCATAAAAGGCCAGACGTCTGGAGGTCATTACCCATGCACCTGACACACTGTGTAGATGTCTGGGATAATAACTGCAGACGTCTGGTTTGGATTAGGGTTCAACCACTATTATATGCATGCATGCCAGGTGTATGGGGTCATAGCACCAGGTGCATGGGGAGGCTGAAAAACTCCAGTTCGAGTTTTTATAAGTTCTAACCATATGTGATGTAAATGATGAATGGACTAATGTGTTGTGTGTGACATGAATGTGTTTCTAGCAAGTCAATTCAAGGCTTAACATACTAATTCAATACAAAAGTAAAGAAATGTAAAAAATTACTTGTTAATCTCCTTCACCTCCTATTGAATCCCTTGAAGACTTCTATTTGATTTCCTTGAGTCCATCACTTGATTTCCTTGCATCATTGGCACAAGCCATCGTCGCATTTGATATATCTTTATCTACAACAACGATACTTTAATTAAATATAAAATGAGGGGATTAGTCACAATTAATTATGTTTGCTCATCATCAAAATCAAATTGGGAGATCAAATACTCAACATTCTTCACCTTTTTGATGATGACAAACAAATATGAACAATAATAATAACTATGCTTGAAAATTAAATACTTACTCCCCTTGCGTTGATGCCAATCAAATTAGTCCAAATAATCAAATATAAAATGAATAATCAATGCAGAGTAATGGTGTGTGTATCATATATAATGTGTATTTTAGACATGAAAGCTTACACATAAGTGAATATGTATGATCATGATATAATGGTGATACTCAATGAGGAAATGAAGCAAGTTTGAATGGAATCAAATCATTTAACGTAATAAAAATGTACTGTAGGATAAAATCCAATTCATATATCAAAACACCCCTTGAATCATACAAAGGTTTAAAAAATTAAATTTGAAATGCTATGATTCATGGAAATATTTTAATTTCAGAAAGCACAAAATTATTATCTTGGTTATATCTCTCCCCCTTTGTCTTAATTGAAAAAGAGTGAGATGAAGAGAAACAACAACTGGTGCTAAGAGAAGTATAAAACGTGGGAGTGGGTGATTACGATAAATAATTACAGTGATACTTTAAGAGAAAAGGAAATAATTCAAAGAGTATCACACCTAGCTATTTATCACATAAACCATCAAAATCAAGCAAATGGAGACAATATCAACATTTACAATGGATGTGCAAAAGAGAATATATAAAGAAGAACATAATGACACATTTACTATATATAACAAGTGGCGATGAAACAAAAGTATCCAAAATACATCGTTCAAGTACATAATACAATATAGGTCACTTATAAACTTAATATGTGACATAATAACAACATAACATCAATACATCCATTTCAAAATACAAATCATAAGCCTAAGAGTTTACAAAAAAAGAATCCTAATACATCATGGCTTGGGAGGAGAGCGAGAAGAGCTGGGTCTAGAGGTATCTGGAGGAGCATGCTTAGAAACCGAAGGAACAGAAGAGGAATGATAAGTGACATCCAGATGGGTTGGCACAACAACCTCAAGCTTGGCTACAATCGTACGAACAAGTAGAGTCAAAAGCTCAAATTGGTTATCTTGAATCTCCATCCTCCTCGGCTGAGAGCCAACAATGGATACAATAGATGATATATTATTGACGTGCGTTTATATTTCATATATTCACGCATGTTTTCTTTTGTGTTTCTCCGTGTTTTCCGTCGTCTTTTATTCGTTTTCTCGTATTTTCTCGTTTTCTTTCACTTTTCTTTGTTTCTCCATGTTTGCAGGAGATTGCCCGCGTAGGGGACGTTTAACGATGATATCAAGTGTCCCCGGAGCAACAGGAGGAGTCACGCGTGATCCAGGGGGGTCAAACGACGAAGAATACATCTTTCAGCCCCTCACCCGGTCGGTTGGTCATCTCCAACCGATCGGGTGATGCACGCGTGCACCACCCAGTCTCAGCCGGAGCTCAAGTGAAAGTCACCCGACCGGTTCACAGGCCGGTTCAACTGGGGCCAACTCTCTGTCTTCTCCAGCCAAATTCCAACCGATCGGGTGACTCTCACCCGATCGGTTCATCTGTAGCTGATGCTGAAGAGCCGAAGGCACAGGCACCCAACCGATCACTTCACCCGATGGCGCCAAGATCCAACCGGTCACTCCAAGAACTCAACCGACCGGTTCATATGACCGGGTGAAAGTTCACCGTTTTCTCTTATTATCTGTAACGGATCACCCGATCGGTTGACTTGTCAACCGATCGGGTGATACGAGAGTCTATAAATAGAACCCCTAGGGTTCCAGAAACGGGGAGCTGCTAGTTTTTACTGTTTTCTCCTATTGTGACGGCTGTAATTACTGTTCTTTTGTAAGTTTTCAGATCTTTCTCAAATTTTAGTATTGTCTTAATTACTCTATTACTTCCGCGTTCCAATCATCTGATTATGATTCCAACGGTTCATTTTCATTTAGATCGCTTTTTAATGAATTTTTGTGAGTAGTTCCCAAATCTGGGATTTTGGCGGAAACCCCTTCGGGGGCTCTTCCCGATGCATCCATAGGGTTAGGAAATCGATAGGGATTAGGAATCTAACGGTTACGCGGGGTGTTTCATTGTCATCGGTGGGAAAAAGACCGCCTTTGACCGTTGGGTCAAGGGGGAATAAACTTGGCGGTTGACTCCCTAGCCATAGCTCACGCCCTTAGCGTAGACGCCGAATCCTAGCACGCGGGAGCCAGGATGAGACGTTGGGAGTTATCGTTGTGAGCTTAGTGCTCCCGAAATCGATCAGTGTTAATGGACACGGGAGTGCCCACTGATCGAATCCGGGAAGTCCGGTGTATCATCCTGGGCACCGACCGGAATATCGGACCCATGGGATGCCGGTACCACTTTCAGAGGCAACGTCTCACCATTAGACCCTAATTCCGATCGCCATCCTACCCGTAGGCCGCATCGGCGAGAGTCACTCGTTGGAGTGGAAACCAAAGTCCCGGGTTTATTTTCTTATTGTTCATACCTTGCATTACTTTCCGTGACAACCCATCAACCGATTCGGGCTAGCTCGCCCACGGGGTGATTTTGGTCCTCCTTGACACAAGCACATCCTAGCCTCCCTCTGTTCGACCCCCAAGCCACACTACAACACCGTGCGCTTTCGGTTACAAATATCTAAACCCCCCCGTGCCACCGGCCGCGTGGCACGGCACCGGTCAAGTTTATGGCGCCGTTGTCGGGGAGGCAATGTGCTTGTTATTTTAGGATCTCTTGAACCCTAGTGTCTAGCTCTTATCCCTACCTCGCGATAATTTTCGCACTCTACACTTTTCAATTTCATTTGGACATACTGTGGATACTAATTGTATAGTGCTAATTGACTGAATCGCCGTGCTTCCATTGCAACTTGCGGTTCCCGTTTATGTAACCCGTGCTTTTGACGTGTTTGCCACTTGTGCAGTTCTCTCTCTCCTTTCGTATAAGATCCTGGCCCTACGGCGAGGATGTTGCATGCAGTTTCAGGAGACATCTGGGATCACTCTCACCATATCGGCTGTTTGGCGCAGAGCTTAGCAGAATCACTGAATACTTCGAATATACTATCCCTCCTGTCTGCCGCTGTGGAAAGTCAGATGAGATATCGAGATGCGCAGGAGCACCTTGCCATGGCAACTCTCTTTCCTCATGGTGAAGTGGTGTATATCGACAACCATGGTCCCGAATGTAGTGAAGAAGAGTTGTCCGTGGAGTTTTGTCAGGAGAACCATCCGACCGGGTTTGTAGGCTACGCTGGACAGGAATCAATCTATCCCTTGCAGACTTCTATTGAGCGTCCCCGGTCTTTGGACAATGAGGAAGCTATAAACAGTTGTGGGGAATCATCGATGATTGAAACCTGTTTTCACCTACAAGCCTTCTTCCAGGACAATTATTATGAGCTTGAAAGAGACCCGGTGCCTCCCTCGATCGTTCCCACTATACCTTGCGAAACTTTGCCATGAGGAGCCACGGCCGACGGTGAGATTCCGGGTGCTGGCTTCCAAGAAATCCACGAAGAACTCCTTTCCCTTGAGGATGCTCAGCTTGAGAAGTATGCGTCGGGGCCTCAAGAAGTTGAGATGAAAGAATTACCGCCGGGGCTTAAATATGAATATTTGGGAGCTGGCTCGACCCTTCCGGTCATAGTCAACTCTTCACTACCCGAAGACCAAATGACCAAACTTCTTGGTGTTTTAAAAAGATTTAAAGGAGTTTTCGGATATGCAATTGAGGATTTAAAAGGGGTTAGCTTAGGCCTCTGCTCACACAGAATTCTGCTTGAAGATGAGCAAGCCTCCTCGATTGAGCCAAAGCGGAGGTTGAATCCCATAATGATGGAAGTTGTAAAGAAAGAGATTGTTAGGCTTCTACATGCCGGTATTATATACCCTATCTCTGATAGTCGCTGGGTTATCCCGGTGCACGTCATACCCAAGAAAGGAGGAATGACGGTGGTTCACAATGAAAAGAACGAGCTAATACCAACGAGGGCCGTCACGGGGTACATGATGTGCATTGACTTTAGAAAGCTGAACAAGGCTACGAGGAAGGATCATTACCCTCTCCCCTTTATTGACCAGATTCTCGAGAGACTGGCGAAGCATAATTATTTCTGTTTCATGGACGGGTATTCAGGATTTCTTCAGATCCCTATTCATAACGATGACCAGGAGAAGACGACTTTCACTTGCCCATTCAGGACGTATGCCTATAGAAGAATGCCGTTCGGACTTTGTAACGCCCCTGCTACATTCTAAAGACTCATGTCCGATATCTTCTCCGACTACTCCCAAGACATCATGGAGGTTTTCATGGACGACTTCTCTGTCTATGGAACTAAATTTGACTCGTGCCTCAGTAATCTAACTAAGGTCCTGGAGAGATGTCAAGAAAAGGGACTAGTCCTAAACTGAGAGAAGTGCCACTTCATGGTCCAAGAGGGAGTTGTACTGGGACACATCATCTCTTCGAGGGGAATCGAGGTTGATAAGGCTAAAGTTGAAGTGATTGAAAATCTTCCACCACCGCTCAATCTTCGAGGAGTCCGTGGTTTCTTAGGACACGCGGGATTCTATCGCCGCTTCATAAAAGACTTCTCGAAGATTTCCAGGCCTCTGACCCAACTCCTCGTGAAGGACGTACCTTTCGTCTTCAGCGAGGAGTGTATGGAGGCCTTCCGCACTTTGAAGCAAGCTTTGACTTCCGCACCCATAATACAGCCACCAAACTGGAAACTACCCTTTGAGCTGATGTGTGACGCTAGTGATTATGCGGTTGGTGCCGTCTTGGGGCAGAGGAAGGATAAAAATCTTCACGTCATATATTATACGAGCAAAACCCTTGATGCCGCCCAAAGAAATTATACTGCCACGGAAAAAGAATTGCTCGCGGTGATCTACGCCATGGATAAGTTCCGACAATATCTCGTTGGCGCCAAGGTGATCGTGCACACAGATCACGCGGCTCTTAAATACCTATTGAACAAGAAAGAATCTAAGCCACGACTCATTAGATGGATTCTCATCCTCTAGGAATTTGACCTGGAAATCAGAGACAATAAGGGGGCGGAGAATGTTGTTGCCGATCACCTGTCCAGGATACCCACTCTCGATTTAAATGCTACACCGATCGATGATTCACTCCCTGACGAGCATCTCTTCTCTGTCTCTTCCTCCTGGACCCCCTGGTACACCGACATCGCAAATTATCTGGCTTGTGCCACCGTCCCCCATAATGTGAGCTTTCAGCAGAAGAAGAAATTTTTCCATGAGGTCCGCAAATTTTATTGGGATGACCCCCACCTATACAAAACCTGCAATGATGGGGTGATACAAAGATGCATCCCTGAAACTGAGGCGACCTCCATCATTTCCCACTGCCATGGGCAGCAATGTGGAGGGCACGCGAGCACCTACAAGACCACCGCAAAAATTCTCCAAAGCGGATTCTACTGGCCTACGCTCTTCAGGGACACACATGTTTATGTCCAAGCCTGTGATAAATGCCAAAGAGCTTGGAATATCTCCAAAAGGAATGAGATGCCTCAACACTACATCCTGGAGATAGAAATCTTCGATGTATGGGGAGTGGACTTCATGGGACCATTCCCTTCCTCCTCGGGGAACCAGTATATCTTGGTGGCTGTAGACTACGTATCGAAATGGGTTGAAGCGATGGCCAGTCCAACCAACGATTCCAGAGTGGTGGCCAAGTTCTTCAAAAGCAACATCTTCCCGCGATTCGGTGTACCTCGTGTCCTGATCAGTGACGGATGGAGCCACTTTATAGAGAAGAAATTCGAGGCCCTCTTAAAAAAATACGGGGTACAACACCGGGTGGGGCGTGCCTACCACCCGCAGACCAGCGGTCAGGCGGAATTCTCTAACCGGGAGATTAAAATCATACTAGAAAAGACGGTGGCCAATTCTAGAAAGGACTGGTCATCGAAGCTTCCTGGCGCGCTTTGGGCCTACAGGACGGCATTTAAAACTCCTATCAGCACAACTCCCTACCGGCTTGTCTATGGGAAAGCTTGCCATCTTCCTATGGAATTGGAGCATAAGGCATATTAGGCAGTTAAGAATCTGAACTTCGACACCAAGAAGGTAGGAGTGCACCGGCAGTTACAACTCAACGAGCTCGACGAAATCCGGCTCAATGCCTATGAGAACGCCAAGATCTACAAGGAGAAGATGAAGCGGTGGCACGATAAGCGAATCTTGAAGAGGGAATTCAAAGAAGGGGACTTAGTTCTCCTATTCAACTCAAGGCTGAAGCTCTTTCCTGGAAAACTCAAGTCAAGGTGGTCGGGTCCGTTCCGCGTCACCAAGGTTTTCCTGCATGGGGCTATCGAGATAATGGGAAGGGATGAGCCGTTTAAAGTCAACGGACAGCGTCTGAAACACTATGCAGTTGGAGAACCAGAATTCTCTCCGGTCAGATCCCCATCGAGCGACAACCCTTCCTCTAACCCTCCGGATCCTAATTGACCACCGTTAGAGGCGTCGAGCTAAACGACGTTAAACAAAAGCGCTTCATGGGAGGCAACCCATGTTCTAAACTTATGCTTCGTTTTTAGGATTTTTCTACTTTATTTTTCTCTATTTTTATAAATAAATCCAGCTGAAACAACTTCCGTGAAGGAACTCAGGCGATTCTTGGGTTTTGCAGAAAACAAGGCATCAACCGATCGGGTAAGTTCCCACCCGATCGGTTGGGATGTATCAGATACAAGAGGCATCTGCCCCCCAAATGAACCGATCAGGTGAAGAATGGAGAGACCGGGTGACAGACCGGGTGATATGGGGAGAAGTCTCGGGAAATTTTTGGGAAATATCAACCGATCGGTTGAGTTAGAGCACGATCGGTTGAGGCGACCAGGTGAGCAACCTCCCATTCTCGAGAAAAAATTTGGGAAACGGTCAACCGATCGGGTGACTATTCACCCGGTCGGTTCACCTGTAGCTATTGGCCGACAGGAACTTTCGAAATTTGCCTACCCGATCGGGTGAGAACTCACCCGATCGGTTCAGTTTCGCCCCTATAAATACACCTACCGCACGGTGACCGCCACCCGACCCCCGAAAATCCCCTTCACACGGTTTCACGCCCTCCAACTGTCGAATTGACCTCCTCCACCCAACATACTGCCCCTAAACCCTCATCCCCACTCACTCCCATACTTCCCCACCCCCGCCACCTCGCCATCGTCGACATTCCATCATCAAAACACCCAAACCCTAACCCTAGCCCCAAAATTTTCAAAAATCTGTTTCTTATCGGATCAGCGAGCGGCGGCTTCCCGAATTGTTCCCTCCTACTACGCGAGTCTCCATGGAGCTTGATCTTGCTACATCGATGGGTAACACTCTTCCACTCTACACATCTCTTACTTTATCTGTAATATCCTAAATTGGTGTTGTACCTGCTTCACTTGCTCTATATTCATCGTAGGCACGCCCCCACTTTCATTTTCACCACCCACATAGTCGCCATGTCTAAGAAAGGGAAAGAGATTGCATCATATTCGCACCGTGATCCGCTCTACGGCCCCTTTTCCCCCTCTTTCCTTGGCATAAACCCTTCTATGGAAGAGCAGTCTGACCGTTTACGAGCACTACTTCATCGCCCGATGAGACCTACACTCTTCGCCGATCGCCCCACACTCGAAGCTCTAGGACTTTCGAACGGCGTCGCCAGAATTTTCAACTGTATCGGGTGCCATACCCTCTCTTACATCCATGCTCACACACACAGAAATCTCACGCTTGAATTCCTCAGTTCCCTCGAGTTGTTTGATGGGGGTTTCTCCTTTCGCGCTTTCATCTGCGACTTTTATCTGGGTTTCATCGAGTTGAACAATATCCTCAATCTCCGTCACCCCGATCTTAATACTGAACATTCCACCCACGATCGAACTGACATCTACTCTCAATTTCGGGCTGATGGTGTTTGGCAACGATTTACCCGGTACACCACCTTTCCACTCGAGGCTCCTGCCTCCTACATTATTCACCCGTGTTACCGCCTCGCCCATTGCATCCTCGCCAACACTGTTTTCGCCCGCGTGGATGTGTCCACTGTATCTAGGGATGAGCTCTTCTTTCTCTATGCCATGTCCGATGACAGGATCCTTGGGCACATCCCTATGCCCATAAACGCCGCTCATTGGATCATTCACGAAATTTTTGCTGTTAGCCGCGCCAATTCTGGATCCATCTGCTGTGGTGGGATGATCACTCTTATTGTCAGCTGTGTTTTGAGAGTACCACCTGACCTCCATATCTTGCCTGGACGTAGCCGTATCGATCGCGATTACTTGATCGATATCAATATGCTCACTCCCTTCGGTGAAGATCGTGCTGTCTACCTCTATAGCCCTGCCTGCGAACCTTTCGTGATCCTGCCACCTTTGGCCCCTTTGCGGCTACCCTACCCCCCATCTCATCTACCTTGGGAGTTTTACCCCGATCCTTGGTATTCTCCATTAGTGCATCTACCACCCTTGGATCCTCCCGATTGGCACCCAACTGTCGGCCCGCCTGGTACGATCTTTCTCCACCACAGCCCCCCGGTGCACATCGATCCTCCTGTGCTCCAGCCTGTCGCCCCTCCTTCCCCCATAGGCACACCCTCCTCTTCCTCTGAGGATTCTTTCATTCACTATTCCCCACCCTCCTCCCCCTCCCCCTCCCCCTACCATTCCAGTACCAGCGAATCCGATTGACTCCCCCTTGCATATCTCTGCATTTCACGATCACATTTTATTTGCTAGCACTGTCGTGTCTAGCTTGGGGGACGCCTATTTTGGTGTGTTGTCGTGTTTTGTTGTTTTTCTCATTTTTGTGTGTGGGCTTGTTTTTCCCCTTTTGAGTGTCGTGTCGTGTGGTTTTATTTCTAATTTCGTGACGTTTGATTTTGATTTTGATTTTTCTTTATTTTCAGTTTCATCTCTGTGTTTTTCTCGTTTTCATTTCTTTTTTTTGTGTCGGTGCGTATCCCCCCATCTTCATTTCCCTCCCGTACTCACTCATATTGCATTGAGGGCAATGCAAGCTTCAGCTTGGGGGAGTCGCACTATGTGCGTCATTTGAGTCTTTCTTTTTCGTTTTTGTGTCGTTTTCATCGTTTTTTTTATTTTTTCTCCTTTTTCTCTTCTCTTCTTTTTAGCTCCTTCTCCTAGAGATGAACCCTATGATGAATCGCCACAAAATCACACACACCTAGCATGGCATCGATAATCACACTCACTGGCCCTAGGATTTCAAGTCCTCTTGCATTTCACGCATCGTGGGTCCACTTAGCTTTTTGTGAGTCGTGCATCGTGCCTAGCTGTTTGGTGTGCTTCTACTTTGTGATTTTACTTTATATACCTGTCCAGGAATGACCCCTAGATTATCATGCTTCGATTTGAATATGCGGTATTTGCTTCTACTATATGCATGCTATATTTATATCGTATATTTCAATTCGCATGCGTCAGGATTCCACAATTAAGGACTAGGATAACCCATTTTGCCTATGCTCTATTTAGCGAGAATAGTTTCCTCTGCCCAAGTGTTTAGATTTCGACTTCTTTTTTTGTTTTACTTGGTGCAAATCCCCTCGTCGTGTACCGTTCTCCCACTTGGGAGAGTACACATGTGTATAGCCAAAAAACCCAAAAATCCAAAAAAAGGAGAAAAGAAAAGAAAAACCCAAAAAGCAAAGAAACGAAAAAATTTTTATAGCCAAAAAGCCAAAAAAAAATACAAATACCCAAAACCCAAAAAAATTTCCAGTGTGAATATTTTTCCTACTTACCGAGAATAAAGGGAAGGCGAGAATTTGCACCGAGTGTTCTTCTCCACATCATCTCAACGCCCATCGTTTTCGAAAACACTTGGCTTAGGAACTTTTTAGCTAGTATCTAGGCTATAGTGGCGTGATTTCATTAACCCTAGTTGTGGAGTCCCCGATGCATGATACGCTTATATTCTTATACTCATCTCATGCATGCTTGAACTAATATTCATCGCAATTTCATATTCGAATCGGTATTTGGGTCATTTCCTGGGTCTGTGTATATCGAGCTTTATTGCACTTCGTAGATAGCGACATCGACTGCTAGCGCACGACCACACTCACTCGCGCCTCACCGCGTGGGCCCACGGCACTTGTTTGGACTCATTTTCCTGGGTTTGGTGATGTGATTTGACGTTTGCTTGCTTGGTGTGTCGTTTTTGATTTCGTTGGCTCTGACGGACGATCTAGGATATAGAGTTTTCTTTTTCTTTCTTCCTCTCTATTTTCTCCCTCCGAGCTCCTACTCTCACTCGTCTTCCTCGAGGACGAGGAAGAGTTCAGCTTGGGGGATTTTGACGTGCGTTTATATTTCATATATTCACGCACGTTTTCTTTTGTGTTTCTCCGTGTTTTCAACCGTCTTTTATTCGTTTTCTCTTATTTTCTCGTTTTCTTTCACTTTTCTTTGTTTCTCCATGTTTGCAGGAGATTGCCCACGTAGGGGACATTAAACGATGATATCAAGTGTCCCCGGAGCAACGGGAGGAGTCATGCGTGATCCAGGGGGGTCAAACGAAGAAGAATACATCTTTCAGCCCCTCACCCAGTCGGTTGGTCATCTCCAACCGATCGGGTGATGCACGCGTGCACCACCCGGTCTCAGCCGGAGCTCAAGTGAAAGTCACCCGACCGGTTCACAGGCCGGTTCAATTGGGGCCAACTCTCTGTCTTCTCGAGCCAAATTCCAACCGATCGGGTGACTCTCACCTGATC
This sequence comes from Scilla litardierei, assembly GCA_030789695.1. Lineage (NCBI taxonomy): Eukaryota > Viridiplantae > Streptophyta > Magnoliopsida > Asparagales > Asparagaceae > Scilla > Scilla litardierei. The sequence continues at coordinate 79,551,649 of CM061132.1, read as the reverse complement.
GGTTCATCTGTAGCTGATGCTGAAGAGCCGAAGACACGGGCACCCAACCGATCACTTCACCCGATGGCGCCAAGATCCAACCGGTCACTCCAAGAACTCAACCGACCGGTTCATATGACCGGGTGAAAGTTCGACATTTTCTGTTATTATCTGTAACGGATCACCCGCTCCTCGTGAAGGATACAACTTTTGTCTTCGATGAAAAATGTATGAAAGCCTTCCTCCTCTTGAAGCAAGCCCTTATTTTTGCACCTGTGATTCAGCCGCCCGACTGGGGTCTACCGTTCAAAATTGATGTGCGATGCTAGCGACTATGCAATTAGGGCCGTCTTAGGGCAAAGGAAAGACAAAAATCTACACGTCATTTATTATACAAGCAAGACTCTCGACGAGGCTCAAAGGAACTATACAACGACGGAAAAGGAATTACTATCCATCATCCACTCCATGGATAAGTTCTGGTCGTATCTTGTGGGCACTAAGGTTATCGTGCATACCGATCATGTCACCCTTAAGTACCTTTTGAGCAAGAAAGAGGCCAAGCCGTGCCTCATAAGGTGGATCTTCTCCTCCAAGAATTTGACTTGGAATCAAAGACAAGAAAGGGGCGGAAAATGTCGTCGCCGACCATCTATCTAGATTATCTACCTTCGACTTAGATGCCTCTCCTATTGATGACTCACTTCCTGATGAGCATATTTTCTCTATTTCTTCTATTGGGACTCCGTGGTATACCGACATCCCCAACTATCTCACGTGCGCCATTGTACCCCACAATGTAAGCTATCAGCAAAAGAAGAAGTTCTTTCACGAAGTTCGAAAATTCTATTGGGATGCCCCTTATCTATACAAGACTTGCAATGATGAGGTGATACAGAGGTGTATTCCTGAAACGGAGATGACCTCCATTATTTCTCATTGCCATGATCAACAATGCGGAGGCCACACAAGTTCTTATAAGACCACGTCGAAGATTCTCCAAAGTGGATTCTATTGGCCGACTCTTTTCAAGGACGCTTATGCATATGTTCAGGCCTGCGACTAGTGCCAAAGGACGGGAAACATATCAAAGAGAAACGAAATGCCACAACATTACATTCTGAAAGTTAAGATCTTTGATGTTGGGGGATCGACTTCATTTGGCCGTTTCCCTCTTCCTCTTGTAATCAGTACATCTTGGTGGTCGTGGACTATGTGTCCAAGTGGGTGGATGCGATAGCTATCCCCACCAATGATTCCTGGGTAGTTGCCAAATTCTTGAAGAACAACATCTTCCCGAGATTCGGTGTGGCTCGAGTTCTAATCAGTGATGGTGAGAGCCACTTCATAAAGAAGAAATTTGAAGCTCTTTTGAAGAAGTATGGAGTGCAGCACCGAATCGGGCTGGCTTATCACCTGCAAACTAGCGGTCAGTGGAAGTCTCGAACCAGAAGAAAAAGAACATCCTAGAGAAGATAGTTGCTAGCTCTAGGAAGGATTGGTCATACAAGCTTTCAGATGTGCTCTGGGCCTACCGAACTGCATTTAAGACTCCGATCGACACGAACCCTTATCGACATGTCTACAGGAAGGCATGTCAGAGCACAAGGAATTTTGGGCAGTCAGGAATCTGAACATCAATGCCAAAGAGGTGAGAAGCCACCGTCAACTTCAGCTAAATGAACTTGATGAGATTCGGCTCAACGCATACGAAAATGCCCAGATGTACAAAGAGAAATTGAAGCGGTGGCATGAAAGTCGTATCTTGAAGAGAGAATTCAAGAAAGGAGACTTAGTTCTCCTATTTAATTCAAGACTGAGGCTTTTTCCCGAAAAGCTCAGGTCTAGGTGGTCGATACCTTTTCGAGTCCCCAAGGTCTTCACACATGGAGCCATTGAGATCATGGGAAGAGAAGAACCCTTCAAGGTCAATGGGCAGTGCTTAAAGCACTATATGATCAGCGAGCCAGCAATCTCTCTGGTCGAAAACTCAACGACTGATAGCTCCGCTGCAAATCCCATGTGTCTGCATTGAACACAAATTAAGGAGTCGAGCTATCGACTATAACCAAACGCTTAATGGGAGGCAACCCATGTTCTAACCCTTTAATAGCTTTCAATAAGATCGATTGGTATATAGTAGTATAAATTTACAGCATGTGGGGTCCTTGTTTCAAAACTTTGAGAATTTTGAAATTTTGTGCAGGAGCAGCCTCACCCGATCGAGTCATATAGTCACGATCGGGTGGTTGATCGGGTCATATTTTCCAGTAACCAGGTGAACTTTCTAAAAGTCAGTGACCCGATCGGGTGAAATCTCATCCGATCCGGTGACCTGTAGCTTCATTTCTCAATTGGAACACACCCGATGCAGTGACCCGACCGGGTGAACTCCACCCGATCGGTCTGCTAAATCCTAATAAAGCCAACCATCTTCCCCACACGACCCATTTCGAAAAAAAGAGGGGAACCCAACACCCAAACACCAAATTTGCCTTCCACCATCAATTTCTTGAAAGCAAATCAACCTACAACCATTACCCAACACTATGAACACCATCTACTCCCCCATCTCCTACTATTAAACCCTACATCCAAATTCCCTAAAACCCTAATCCTACCAACCCATATTTCCCCAAACCCAAAAACCAAGCCGTTCTATCTGAGAAATGTGGCGGCGGGCTCTCCGCATTTTGCCAAGGCATCAACAGGGGTGCATCTAGATTAGAGTCACATCACTACTCGGTAACTTCTTTCCAAGCTTTATAGGCTACGTAGGGGCAGTTTTGTCATGATTTTTTGGACGATTTTGGCGTGTATTTAAGCCTAGTTTTTATCCTAGTTTTAGGAGAGACTTGAATTATTTTTAGAGACTTCTATTAGGTTTTAGACGGCTATTCTTTTGGAAAATCTCAGCTAGAGATCATTGGTGACATTATTGGTTTGTTCTTTCTTGTTAAAAAAACTCATTTTTATGAATTGTTTCTTATTTGCAATGAATTGTGTTATGATTCCATCTATTATTTCTGAGGTTTTCATGATGATTAGTGAGTAGTTCCGTCGTTCTAGGGCATGGGGATGAACCCTATAGACCCGATCTTTGAATTGTGATGAATTTATAAATTTGTTGCTAGAATTGATAATGGTTAGGTTGTGATCGATTTATTACGAGAAGCTAGGGATTCATATCGATTGGGATTTGCAAGAGATTGGATCCCAATTGATAGGAAGGCATAGATATTCGATTTAGATTGATAATTGAATTTCTCTAGATTTGATTTGCAAGAGATTGGGCCAAAGCTAGGATTTTTAATTATAAATCTATATTAATATTCGTTTGCAAGAGATTGGACGAATACGAACTATCATAACCTAGATCGTAGCTCGAGTTTGCACGAGAGTGGGCTCGAGATGCGATTGGACAATGATGTCGATCTTCACGCTAGCAGCTTAGGATAGAGTTTGCACGAGAGTGGGCTCTATTCTAGGTTTGCTATAGACTGGCAATAGCACGAGAGCGTGAGCTTGGTTCTACATTAAGTTGCGACAAGTTCACATATATTCAAGCTTAGCAATAATGAAATTTATGATTCACGAGGATGAGAGACGGTCCGTAGTGGGGATTTCCCATCCCTAGACCCCTTTTATTATATTAATATTTCTTGCTATTTGAACGATTGTGACTATTACATCAAAACTATTCTTATTCTCTTGATAGCTAGGTAATCAAAGTGAGATATTGTCATTTGTCCTCCCTGTGTTCGATACCCGCTCGCCACTACACCGTGTGCTTGCGGTAAGACTACAAGTCATTTTTCGGGTGTATATCCTGATGTGATCAAGTTTTTGGCGCCGTTGCCGGGGAGGCGACGGTATTTTATTTCCTTACTTAGTTATTTCTTATAGTTATATTATTATTTTATCTTTTTATTCCTCTATCGTGCTAACAATTCCATCGAAGCTCTATTTTTATGTGCATGTACACGAGATCGACGGAGCATCAAGAAGATCTTTTATTTGATCCGAAGATCGAGCGTACCGAAAGGAGGCTTAGAGCGGAGAGAAGACTTGCTATAGAGGATGATTGTATGAACACACGGGTGACACTGGAGGAATTAGCGGCACGCATGGCTAGGCTAATATCTATCAGAGATAGGCTTCGGCCTAAGACTACTTCTACTACTTCATCCATTGCGATGCCGAAGTTGGCGGCTGACAAGAATTTCTAGCTCAAAACGGGACTAGTGGTTCTAATGCAACAAGACCCATTTCATGGGAACGCCCACGAGAATCCACATTACCATCTTCAATTGTTCTTGTCCAAGTGTGCCACCTTTCAGATGCCTGGTGTACCGGTCGATGCTATCCGACTGCGCCTCTTCCCATTCACTCTCAGAGACAAAGCTTTGTATTGGTTGAGGACGCAAGCGGAGGGGATCTTTACTACATGGGATGAGTTGGTGAGTTCTTTTGTGAACAAATTCTACCCACCATCCAAGATCGTCAAGATAAAGAGCGCGCTCATGTCCTTCAAGCAAGGACCACAGGAGACTCTATTTGAGGCATGTAAGAGCTTTAAAGATCTCCAACACCAATGCCCCCATCATAGCATTGAAGCATGGGAGCTAGTACATAGCTTTTATAATAGACTCCAACCGGGCACCAAGCAAATCATAGATGCAACCGCCAACGGAGCCATTCTATCTAAGACACCGGATGAAGCTACGGCCCTACTAGAGGAGATGGCCTTTAACAACCAACAATCGGGTGACGAGAGAGGACATTCTTCTTCCTCCTCGAAGCCGACAAGAATTTATGAGGCTAAGGCCGTAGCGAATCTTTCTACGAAGTTTGACTCTATCCACAAGGTTGTGGAGAGATTGGAGAAGTTGATCACCGAGCCGCATGGAACTCCTGCCTCATCTACATCGGGAGGCAATATGAGCGATTGGCCAAACCAACCTCAAGTTATGTTTGTTGGAGGAGAGCAAGGAGAGGGTGCTATAGAACAAGTCCAATATGTTGCGGGGAACACCGGTTATTGGGCCAACCCGGCCACGAGGAATCATCCAGGCTTCTCATATGCTAATAATGATGGAGCTTTGAACTCACCACCGCCACAACAACCTCAAGCTTGGTCCCCACCTCCACAACATCAATATCAACCAAGAGGGCCACCACAACAAAGCTACCCGCCTAGGCAACAAGCGGGACCATATAGGCCACCGGGCTACAATCAAGGGTGGAGAGCCCCCAACCCACCACAAGCACCATCGAGATCAAATCATGACGCTAGGGTGGAAGAATTTATGGTGGAGCAAAAGAAGATAAACGCTAGCTTGACGGCTCAACAAGACTCTCTCAATACCGTCGTGGCTCAACTAGCGGAGCAACTTGCGTTGCTTAACAAAAACACTCAACAATTGCCGGCCCAACCGGAGCCAAACCCACGGAGGAATACCGGCCATATCAATACGGTGGTGGCTGTTACTACTAGGGGCGGGAAGGACACTACTTCGACCATGGTCCAAACCAAGGAGCCCGTGGAAGAAATTTTTGATGACAAGGAGCCGGCCATTGAGGAGGAGTGCCCAAAGGAGCCGCAAGAAGGTGGAAATTCTGAAATTAAGAAGCCAAATGAGGAGCGCACTTATATGTCACCGGTGCCCTTTCCACAAAGGTTGGCAAGAGCAAAGATTGAGAATCGACTCGCTAAATTCCTTGAGTACTTGCGGGTAGTAATTCTCGATATACCTTTCTTGGACGCTATTGTAGAGATCTCGCCATATGACAAGTTCTTGAAAGACTTAATTTCGGGAAGGAAAAGAAAGGAGAAGATAATGCTTTCCGAGCAAGGTACATGGTTCACCCGGAAGGAGAAGGAGTCGACAAAATTCAAAGATCCCGGAAGCTTCCGCATTCCTTGCACACTTGGAGGAGTCCCGCTACAGAAGGCTTTGGTATATTTGGGAGCAAGTGTGAGCCTAATGCCCCTAAGAATGTTTAAGAAATTGAATACGGGGACCGACTTGAAGCCGACGGATATGAGAATACAACTAGCGGACGGGCGGGTTACTAGGCTGGTGGGAATTGCAGAGAACATACCGCTCAATGTACCGGGAGGAATTTGCTTGCCGTGTGACTTTGTAGTTATGGACATCAAGGAGGAGGGCGATACTTCGATAATCCTTGGACGCCCATTCTTAGCCACCGTCAGTGTGATAGTTGACGTGAGAGAGGGCACCTTGTCTTTAAATGTCGGAAACATCGAGGTAGAGCTCCATATCCCTAAAGCGATGAAGCATAGGCCCTACCAAGAGGAATTGGATTATGTGGACCTTCTCGATGAGGTGATCGATGAAGCGATACCACATTCTGTTGGTGCCTTGCACAATGACGGCCTTGAAGAAGGCCAATTTTCTAGCAATGGAGAAAAGTTGGAGGACCCGCCGGACCATTCCATGGTTAATGACAAAGACGACGCTGATGTCGCAAGAATTAGAGAGCTATGCAAGCTCTCCATGGCCAACAATTTGAAGAAAGCTCCCCCGGATAAGAAATCGGCATCACCGGTGAAGAAAAAGAATTGTACAAGCTCAAGCTTGGGGGACTTATCCCCCAACACTACCCATGATGAGGGGAAGCCGAGGAAAGCTCACGAGCATCAACAATTAAATCCAAGTGGCCTTCCCGACAAGTTTGACGGGTGCATGCGCCGAATATCGAGCACTAAACGAATATCTTAAGGGGTTGAGCTCAAGACCTTAAACGAGCGCTTGTCGGGAGACAACCCGACGGTTTTGTATTATTTTTAGTTGAATTTTATTTTTGTTTTAGATTTTTCTTAGTGTTTAGATTCTAGAGTCAATAAAAATCGTGACAACGGGCTCTATTTTTCACGACAGGATATGGAGAACGAGAAAAAATTCATATGGAGGTTAACCATGGCAAGGGAGAGCGCTCCAGGAACGTGCTCAGGCTCCAGGTGAAGGAAGAAACTGACGGGAACGAGAAAAACAGAAAGTGGCTGAAAAACAGAGAGTATGCGCAGAAAATAACTAGCCACTCGGCCGAATGAACTTTTCATTCGACCGAGTGAAGACTCTACTCGATTGAGTAGGGTACCGATCGGGAAGATCCTACAGACTTACTCTCTCTTATTTTCTGTGATTTACAGTGTTTATTGCCACTCGGCTGAATGACTATGTTACTCGACCGGGTGAATCTGATACCCTACACGCTTCATTATCGCTAAGCAGCCTTGCTACTCGGCCGAGTGGAACTTGTTCATTCGTTGAATGGGAAAAGCTACGCCACTCAGCCGAGTGAACACGTCAGTCGACCGAGTGACCCAACTTTATATATCGAACGGGTGCTGCACGAATTTCGAAAACCCCAAATTTCCCAATTTCTTCACGCATCGCTCGAGCCTCTTCGACTCCCCTCACCCGAATCCCTTCATCCTCGCCCGAACCACCCGACGCCGGCCGACTGTCGTCCCACATCGGCCGACCGTCGCTCCACGCCGGTCGCCGACGACGATCCGTCGCCTGCACCCGTCGGTGCCGCCCCTCCCGCCGCCGCGCATCCCAAATTTTCCCCAAAAATTCTCTTTTTCTCCATTCTCCCCAATCCGTAAGCCCATTGCGCCCAATATTCAAATTAATTCTTATATATATCTATTATCCCCAATCTTCCCCATGTATATTGATTATCCATCTCTGATTTAATTGTTTGTGCTTCAGTTTAGCTTGGGGGAGCTTGGGGGAGTTTCAGGACGCTTTATAGCTCCGCGGAGGAGGCGATTCTTCGCACACTTCACTTTTTGCTCCCGCGTCATGCTCAGGTATACTCGATCCATTTTATAGCACTTTGCATTTCATTTGGGTGGGCATGCCTCACGGGCCACATGCCCCCGCGTCTTAGGACACGCACTCAGGAGCCCGCTTCCAGGCGGAAGAGGTCAGGCGATTCTGGCTCCTCTTCTGCTAGGGCAGACTCCCCTCCACCTAGCCCTCCACCACCTACACAGCTGCCTCCTACCGCACCCATTCCACCACAGGCACCACCCGCCCCTGCTATCGATGCGATGGGGATTACGTTCAGAGACGATGCTCAGCACGCCAGATTTGAGCGTATCTCCTATCGCTCGATCATACCCACTAGGTTCGCACACCTTGCTAACCTTGAGCGCCTAGGGGTACTAGAGGGGCTACTCCAATTGTATGACAACGTGGGGTGGCATTATTTCTTGTCGGTGTCGGCGGACACCTACATCCGCCCAAAACTAGAGGCCCTTAGCTCTATTTCTCCGACCTCTGGAGGATGCTCCTTTCTTCTGATGGATCGAGAGTACGAGGTCACTCTCGACATGCTTAGAGCATTCTTTCAGTGGCCCCTTGTTCCGGACCCAGACCGTGCCTACAGTCCCATGCACATCCCACCCCCGTCATTCGACACGCACACTTTTTGGACACGTATCACGGGTTCTCCCCTCACGTTTGACCCTAGTCGGGCAAAGGCCTCCGCCATCCTCCACCCATGCCTCCGCATTGCACAGCGCCTTATGGCGACCACTTTTCTTGCAAGGTATGAGCCGGGGACGATGTCGACGCCAGAGCTCTACATGCTCTACGCGATGACACGATCGCGGGCTTTCGACCGAGGAGGAGACATTTTGGTCCCCGCCGTCGAGATTGATATCCTCAGCTGGTACATCGACCGCATCATTATTTCTGTCAACGCTAGGACGCCTATCTGTTGCAGCGGCCTGATTACCCTCTTGGCCCTTTTGTGTGGAGTTAACCTCCCAGCTGGCTTGCTGAGACCCCCAGGCCCCACTTCTCTTTCCATAGATGTTATGGCCCGGATGAGGATGCTTTGTCCTCATGGTCAGCACCACTGGGTGTGGCTGCACAGTCCCCACAGCGTCTATTATATGATTCTGTCGAGCCCTGCTCGGATGCATATTGGATCCGCTGGCAGAGAGTGGATTCCAGTGATGGATCTCCGCATCCCCATCGCATACGTGCTTGAGCCTAAGGGTGCTCAGCAGGAGCCCCTCCTTCCACCCCATGACCCCGTGATACTCCAGCCTGTACCTGATCTGTCTGCACCTCTCGACACCTCTGTCTACACGTCTGTTAGTGTCGGGAGCATTTTAGCTGAGTCCATCCACACCACCACCACCACTGTGCCCATGTCCATAGATCCCATTTCTACGGCGAGCCCCGAGCATCCCCCTATAGTTGAGTGTGGCGAGCCTTCTTTTGCCTCTGTGGTGGAGACCCTTTCCTCATTCTTGTTCTCAACTCCTGGGGAGTCATTTCCTCCACACTTCACGACCTCCCCAGACGTCGACCTTACTGTTTCCACTGCCGTCGTATTCTCCGAGAGTGTTGTGACGTCTGTCCCCACGTCTGTGTTACTGACCTCTCTGCCCGCCTCGTCGCTTGCCACCACTTCTGCTTTTGCTGCTGCTCCATCCTCTTCGACCTTACCTGCGTCTCAGCCTCCCACAGCGGTTGAGCGTCACTTAGCGAGCACAGCACCTCTACACCATCCCACAGTCGCACCTATCCTTTACGGTAGCCGTGCGAGACAGCCCCGATCTTCACCTGTTCGATCTGTTCGACCCTCTGCTCCACCTCCACCGACACCCTAGTTCAGCACCTCCGTGCTCTAGAGGGGGTGGTGAGTGGACTTAGAGCGGATTTTCGGGCTCTCTTTGCTACTGTTAGTGCTGTCCAGACCCACGTCGCGCTACTTCCTTGTATTCAGACTTGCCTGAACCAGATTCTTGAGCGACTGCCGCACCCACCCACCCCCGCCCAGTAGCCTCCACGACCACCACCTCCGCCACAGGATGGTGCTGGTGCACCCCCACCCCCTTAGGCACACACTGGATGCCTTCCATATTTTTGCCGTTGTTATGCTGGATATTTTGAGCCTGCTGATTGTGCACCCCTCCTCCACACACGTTTTGATCACTTTCTGTTCATATCTGTCTATATCATTTTGGGAGAGAGGGAGTACTTTTGGGGACACCTATATTGCACTATTTTGATATCTGCATGCAACACTTGCATACCCATCTCATTTTTATTTTATTTTCATCATGCTTGCATCCTCACCCACCCATCCCATATTTGGTCTCTCAGTGTGCCACACTTTGTACATTGAGGACACTGTGCACTTTAGCTTGGAGGAGTGAGTTCTCATGCACTTTTTATTTTTGTCGCCTTTTATTTTTATTTTTCTGGCATTTCTTTGTTTTTACACTTATTTTCACCCACTTTTTCATTTTTTCCATGCATCACGTTTTTCTTACTTTTTGAGTGTGCTGCTGTAATGCCCCGCTTCCCAAAAGACACCGGAAGCGAGAACGTTACGCGGTCCGCTTGAACTGGAGCGGTGATGCTCGAGTTCAATGAGCGTCTATGATAAAAGCACAGAAAAGGGTCCTTGCATTTGCGTATCAGAACAATCAGAACACAACAATGATATAAAGATAAAAGCCACATCCAGAGATTAAAAGTTCGTACACGAAATTAAACAAGCCACAGCTGGGCTAAAGTAGAAACAAGAGAAACGTACACACCTACAACAAGTGACTAAAAGTAAACTAAGATAACTGGAAGTGAGGGGTCCTCTAGTCCTCAGCTGGAAGAGGCACTGCATCAGGTGCGAACTCCTGATTCTCTAAGTCTGGCGCCTCGTACGGGTCCTCCGGGTACTCAAGCGCTGGATCTGACATACATCCACAAACAATGAATGTATGTCAGTGAGGGTCTGCAAGAAGGTGTTAGCATCCCAAGACAAGATATCTGATATATATGAATTTTAGAAGCATTAATAATGTAAAGAAACGACTGCAGCAATTTGACATTTAACAATTTTAATGAAGCATGACAAGCATTTCTAACATGCAGTTCTAGACGTTTGCAAGATTAGAGTTGAGATTTCTCTGAGTTCATTAGCATTTCAATTTTCAAGGTGACCGAGTTAGCGTTGCAAGTTTTTCATGTCAAGAGTTAACATTCTAATCTAGGGTTCTCGCCTTTAGGTCATGATGAGAATGTCATTCCTCTCACGGGGGCTTACCGTGATTAACGCTAACCCACCGCGTGCAGGTGGTGCTCTTGAGGAGAGTACCTTTCATACGCCAGTGGCCGCTCAACCCTAACCCCACCCAAAAGTTTGCCGAAACACGAGCCGGCCTAGTCGACTCACACGACATCACGATATCATGATACCGCCTTCGAGGCGCACGATAGTCACGATGTCAAAATTTGTTAATCATGTCCGGATTCGCAGAAATTTAGTGTTATCAACATTATTACATTTTGGTGACAGTTCTACACCACAAAAGTGGGTTAAACGATTTTTTAATGGCAAACTCAAAAATAGTGATGATTACTGTTTCACTAGACTTGCTATAGAAAACAATTTTTACTCATAATTGTTTAAAATTAAGGTATATCATGTGATATACCGTTGGATCCCAACTTTCGTCCTGATCATTATGGTGTCAATTTTGTACGTCATTTCATGCCTAGTTTTTGAGTTACACAGCAATACATAAAGATGGCGCAACAGTGTCAAAACTTCAGAAATTCATATAAAATCAAATACTCGCCTGTTTTCGACGTTCTTGGTGTCGTTGGAATCGTCTCGACATGTACTACGCTGTGGATGGTTTGGTTCGCTATTTTGGCAGAACATAAAATCAGAATAAGTGTTTCTTGTTCAGGACAGATTTACAAAAAGCCCCTACGACGTCTAGCGATTCGTTTTTATTAGGTTTTCTGTCCTATGATGGGGGTTAAGAGTTGTTAAAGGGGTAGATCTACTAACCATAAGTGCAGAGGAGGATCGGAACGTCTCGATGGTAGAGGCGACGCGTCGGGTCCCGGAAAAGCGACGTAAAAGCTTCGGGAGGATGGAGGAAGCTGCCCGCGGCCCTCGCGTGGCTATCAGCGACAATGGGAAGGAGGCGACAGTGAGCTGCGGTGTCACGAGCGTGAAGAGGAGCACCTGAGCATACGTGGATCTTTCTGCGTGTCCGAGAGCCTCCCGGTGTCCGCGTGTGCGAGGGGGAGTTGCAGAAAAATGGAGAGAGGACAGGAGGGGGCCGTGAGGGGGAGGAGAAGCTCGGGGTGTTGGGCACCGGAGCTCCGGCGGGGTGATGTGGCAGGCAGAGGAGGGGAGATAGGCAGCAGGGTGATGGATCTCGGCCTGGCAGTTGCCGTGAGTAGGGGGGTTGCGGATCTGGGGAGAGGAAGGAGGAGGCTCGTGCTTGGGTGATGTAGATGCCCGGAGGGAACAACGAAGGGGGCTCGGCCTTGGGGTGTTGCGGCTGTGAGAGCAGCCGACGGTTTTGCTTGTAACGTGGAGGGATGAGGCCGGGCGGCTGTGGATGATAGGGTTTAGAAAACACAATACCCTAGGTTTCAAATATATAGGGAGTAGGGTGTAGGAGCACGTGGGTAAGGGCCTAGGGTTTATTTTTGTTTGTTAGCCTAGGTTTCACAGTATTTGTTTAGGGTTTATATAATACTAGCTAGGGACTTAATAGGTTAGGTGATGTACTTGGGCTATAATATAAGAGCTATGGGTGATGGGTAGGGCATCACATGGCTAGCCTGGGGTTTAGTCTCTATAGGGTTTTTATAAACTTAGGCCTAGGTTCAAATGAAAGTGCATAGGCTTTGTGTGTGGGTGTGACGTGTGCATGAGTTATGTGGTGTCTAGGTTAAAGGGGACCCATTTTGGAAAATAATTTTATGGTGGAATAAAAACTATAAATGGCATGCTAATGAAAGGGTTAATAGCTAATCAATTTGTTTTAAAAAGGGTTTTAATAAAAGGAAGATTGAAATTTGAATTTTAACAATTTAAAACCGAAATTTGAAATTAATAAAGTAAGGAACCCAAAAATATTAATAATAATAATAATAATAATAAGGATTTAACTTTGTATCATAAAACAATAATAGAAATAATTAACATGGAAAAAGTTGGCACGTGCACGGGAACGTATACGCCTATCAACGGATACGGACGAAAAATTATACTAGAGAAATATAGATAATATCATCGATAAAGACCGGCCGCTACATCATACCCACCTTAAATAAAATTCCGCCCTCGGAATTCCAAACAATCACTGAACAGGGAACAGAAGTGGGTAACGCTCTCTCATCTCATCCTCCCTCTCCCAGGTGGACTCTCCTGGCGAGCCGTGTCGCCACATCACTCTAACAAGATCGACAGTCGTGTTCCGGAGTGTCTTCTGACGCCTGTCAAGAATCTGCACCGGCTGCTGATCATATGTCAGATCTGGACGGACGGTGATCTCAGAGTAGTCAATAGCGTGAGATGGATCGCTGATGTACCGACGAAGCTGAGACAAATGGAAGACATCGTGAACACCTTCCAAAGATGGTGGCAAGGCTAAGCGGTAGGCTACCTCGCCAACTCTTTCTAGAACATCGAAGGGTCCGATGTATCTCGGGCTGAGCTTACCACGTTTCCCAAAGCAAATCACTCCACGATTCGGAGAAATTTTCAGGAAGACGTGGTCTCCCGGCTGAAACTCCAGAGGTCGCCATTTAGCATCAGCCGAATGCTTATAACGGTCCTGAGCAATTCGAAGCTTGTCCCTGATATCTCGAACAACGTCCACTGCTTCAACAATCAACTCTGGTCCCAATAACTCTCTATCTCCAATGTCGTCCCAGCTCAAGGGCGAACGACACTTCCTCCCGTAGAGAGCAGCGAATGGTGCCATGCCAATGCTCGCCTGATAACTATTGTTGTAGGAGAACTCCACCAGGTGTAGATGATCCTCACACGAACCCTTGAAATCTAGCATGCAAGCTCTCAGCATATCCTCCAAGATCTGAATGGTCCGCTCCGACTGGCCGTCCGTCTGCGGGTGATACGCAGTGCTGAACTTCAGACCAGTACTAAGATTGGTCTGCAAAATCTTCCAGAACTGAGATGTGAACCTCGTATCACGATCAGATACGATGCTCACAGGGACCCCATGCAAGCGCATGATTTCCTACACAACATATTTCACATCACAACTCGTACTAGAAAGAAATACGAAAGAATGAGTTGGATCATTACCTCCATATATTTCCTTGCCAGTATTTCCGTGGATTGTCCTACTCGGAACGGTATGAAGTGCGCAGACTTGGTCAGTTGATCGACGATGACCCAGATTGCATCATTCTGTTTGGTGCTCTGAGGTAAGCCAGTCACAAAGTCCATCGTGATGTGCTGCCATTTCCACTCCGGGATAGGCAGGGGTTGTAGTAGTCCGGCGGTGCGATGATGTTCAGCCTTCACCTGCTGACACACCAGGCATTTGGCAACACTCCGTGCCACACTTCTCTTCATCCCGTGCCACCAGAAATTCTGACGAAGATCCTTGTACATCTTCGTACCTCCAGGATGAATGGAATAAGGGGAACTGTGAGCCTCATTCATCAATTCTTCTCTGATATCTCCTGCAAGCACGCAGATCCTACTGCCATACCTCAAAGATCCATCCTCGTGAATCAGAAAATCTGTCCGGAGTCTGGCTTCGACTTGCTCTCTGATCTTCATCAACTTAGCATCACCAGCTTGAGCACTCTTGATCCGATCAACAATCGTCGACTGAATCTGTATTCATCAACAACGAAGTGACTCCTGGAAGAATAGCTTCAACATCCGACTCTCGCAGATCCTGCTGTAATCTCCACTGAGCTGTGAGAATCATCACCTCTGGCAGTCGGCTCAAGGCGTCCGGTACGACATTCACCTTCCCTGGGTGATACTGAAGGTCGATGTCGTAATCTGTCATCAACTCCAACCATCCGCGCTATCTCATATTCAGCTCCTTCTGAGTAAATATGTATTTCAAACTTTTGTGATCAGTGAATATCCTCACTTTCTCACTCAGTAAGAAATGACGCCAAATCTTCAACGCAAATATGACAGCAGCGAGCTCCAAATCGTGGGTCGGATAGTTCTTCTCATGGACTTTTAACTGTCGCGAAGCATAAGCGACTACATGGTTGTGCTGGTGCAGAGCACAACCAAGTCCCTTCCCCGATGCATCGCAGAAAATCTCAAAGCCTTCGCTTCTGTCTGGAATAGCCAAGACTGGTGCTGTCGTCAGTCTCTCCTTCAAGGTAGAAAAAGCCTGCTCACAAGATTCTGACCAGCTGAACTTGACATCCTTCCGCGTCAATCTCGTCATCGGTTCAGCTATCCTCGAGAAGTCCTTGATAAATCTGCGGTAGTAGCCAGCCAATCCGAGGAAACTCCTGATGTCCGAAGCCAATCGCGGTGTAGGCCATTCACTGACTACTCTCACCTTCTCTGGATCCACTGAGATGCCGGCTCCTGATACTACATGTCCAAGGAACGCAACTCTGTCCAGCCAGAATTCGCATTTACTATACTTGGCATATAGTCGATGATGGCGGAGCGTCTCCAATACCAATCTCAAGTGCTCTGCATGCTCTTCCTCGCTCCTCGAGTACACCAGGATGTCATCTATAAAGATCACCACGAACTTATCGAGGAAGTCGTAAAAGATAAGGTTCATGAGATTCATGAACACCGCAGGAGCGTTGGTCACACCGAACGGTATGACAACGAACTCATAGTTCCCATACTTGGTCCGGAAAGCTGTCTTGGGCACGTCATCCTTCTTGACTCTGACTTGATGGTATCCGCTCCAAAGATCCAACTTCGAAAACACCTTCGATCCACCGAGCTGATCGAAGATATCTGCCTCGTCTCAAATGATGTGAGAACTACTCCCAAGCGCAGGAGATCGTGCAAGTAATATCCTGGTGAGTCCAGGTATCGAATCCGCGGGACAACTGACCTGCAAAACTACGAACGTCAATCTGAAAAGAGTAATAATACGATGTTAACCAACCACCTATCGAACACAAAGATATAGGATCAAGAGTATGGAATAAGAAATGAAAATCCTACGATATTTACGGTGACTTTGGTAGGGGTACAAGTATGGGGAGTATGTGTTGGGTTTGATTTCGTTAGGGTGTGTGCAAGCAATGAATATTAATACCTTTTCTATAACTCAACGTCTCGTCCGGTCAGGGCACGAGAACGTCGGAAAGTATGGCGATCAAGCATATAGAAACGTGCCAAAGAATTATACAATTAAAATAGGGCGAAAAGATATAGAAATCAATAATCACGACACCCTAACTACGTCAACATCGACACATATAAAGTGGATGTGCTACGGTTGTGATTTCATTAGGAGTTAATAATCGCTGAAATATCATGTCTTTTATATAGCTCAACGCTTCGTCCGGTCAGGGCACGAAGGCGTCGGAAGATGAAACGATGAAAACTAGTCAAAGTGGCCGTATACGCATCACTAGCAACACTGATTTCATTAAACGATAAAAGCAATAATAAGTTCAGATTAGTGAACATGAATTGGCTAGCCTTGTCAGGGCCTAGCCATACGGGATGTAAATAATATCGACAATAAGCAAATACCCAACAAATACGTTGTAGAAATCAATGTTACGAGTGATTTTGACATGAAAATAGGGCTAAAGACATGAAATTCATCAAATAAATACTCCTAATTACATCACAACCATAGCACAAGGAGATTAGCCACGCATGGTGCAAAGAAAATCAGATTTCATAGCCAAATACATCGTTATAATAGCCAAAATACGATAAAATACACCAAATACGGGGTATAAGTTCAAGAATTTATCACCAAATCTCCTCTTTAAAGCCCAAAACTCCTTTAGAATAGGAAGAATAGCCTCTGGAATTTTTCAGAATTTCCCCCTGGAGAAATACGCACAGTAGCCGCTCCAAAAGTCCCAAAATACGCCAGAATTCCCCCAAACCCCTAGAAATACGCTTATATAATAGCATTGCGGGTTTTGGGGGCTTAACGGGTTCAAAACCGTGTTGGATATGGAAGACGTTTGTACACCCTTGTGGGGGATGTACGAGGAAATACGGACCTCGAACGTCGCGTACACGAAGTCGTGTGCAAAGGGAATCTGTTCCCTTGCGGAGAGGATCTCTGGATGAGTGGGAAAGTCGCATTATATATGCATAAGTGCATAAGACATATGGCTAATAAAGGGGGAATATCTTAAGCTTATGTTGTACCATGCATATGGTACAACTTAAGCTTATAATGTGCCATGTATCATGGTACACCTTAATTAAGTTGTTCCAAAGGAACAACTTACCCTAAAATAACTACCTTGGGGGCTATAAATAAGACCCAAGGGTAAGCCATTTCTTACATCTTTTGCATGAAATTCATGCATGCATCTTCTTCCTAGCGAAGCTCTGCAGAAATCCTTTCTCTTCCTCTATCCAAGTTCTTAATCTAAAATAGAGATTTAGATTGTGGATTAGTAGCCTTACTCCGTTCGTGAGAAGACTCGATCCGTCGTGGCGAACCCGAAGGCAAAGTTCCGAGACTACCGTTCCGCATACGCTAGCGTAAGTCTCAACTTTAATTATCGATCCTAACTCTGTTTTGGCAGGATCCCACATTGGTATCAGAGCCATATGGGTTCGCCCCGGTCAAACCACCACCCCGTCGAAACAATGAACGAGTCGTTGTCTTTTTCACGAATGGGTCTCCTACTATTACGGATATAGTAGGAACGCTTCGTGACGGAGAGAACGCAGCGGTTGTTCTTTTCGCGTTAGGGTCTCCTATCATTACGGATATGGTAGGAACTCTCCGTGATGGGAAGAACCGACCGTTCACATAGTAAGTTATTTTTCATTTTTGGCACACGGCCATTGGGAAATAACTAATTTCTCGACGAACGGGTGCTTCATCGACGAACGGGTGCTTCATCGAGGAAGATGATGGTAGTTACTTCCATCGGGTAAGAGGAAATTTGGTGCATGTGCACCATGGCCAAATGGGCTATGAAGGCCATGCATCCCCCCTCCTCAAGCGGAGGGGGTTGGCTACGGCCAATAACCACCGGCGACCACCCCATCAAGGGGGAGGAATAAGTGCGGCAACCCCATTCAAAGGGGGTGGCCGGCCATGGCCAAAGGGGCCATGGCCGGCCAACGCCGAATGGCCTTGGCCATGACCGGCCATGGCCGGCCATGGCCAGGCCGGCAGTGGCCGGCCAGGCCGGCCCTGGCAGTGGCCAGGGCCGGCCCTGGCCGGCCTGCCGGCCCTGGCAGTGGCCAGGGCCGGCGCCCTGGCCTCAGGCCAGGGCCTGGCCGAGGCCAGGGCAGGAGCCCTGGCCCCGGCCAGAGGCCAGGCCACCCTGGCAGAGGCCAGGGCAGCGCCCTGGCAGAGGCCAGGGCAGCGCCCTGGCCTCAGGCCAGGGGCCTGGCCACCCTGGCAGAGGCCAGGGCAGCGCCCTGGCCTCAGGCCAGGGCCTGGCAGAGGCCAGGGCAGGAGCCCTGGCCCCGGCCAGTGGCCTGGCCGGCCCTGGCCGAGGGGGCCAGGGCCCTCTGGCCGGCCCGGGCAGAGGCCCTGGCCGGCCCTTGGCCAAGCCCCGGCCAGGGCAGAGGCCCTGGCCGGGAAGAAGTTGCTTTCGAAAATTGGTCGACCAATTTTGTGTTTTTGGTCGACCAATCTGGCAGAAGGTCTGAGTCGACTGCAAACTTGCCTACTGACCCATACGGGGTGACAAAAGGCATTGGCCAAACTCGAATGTGCCTATTAGCCCATACGGGGCTAACCACAGTGCCGACTAGTTCATACGGAACTAACGTTTTTAATGAAGTTTTTTTTAATTGGGCTCTACTCCTTGAAGATTAGCCATAGTGCTCTACTTCATGCGAGATTAGCCATGTCATTGTGCTCTACTCTACGGAGATTAGCCAATGTACTTGTGACGTTGTGCTCTACTCTACGGAGACTAGCCAACGTGCTTTCAAATTTTTGGAAAAAGATGTTTTTCAAATAGGTTATGTCCCGTCCTTAAATCGGGATAGCGCAATTTAGAATTCCAAGTCCTACCATGATCCGGCCATGGTTATCTAACCCATGGGTGTGTAGAACAGGTCTCGTGGCTTGGCAATTGTTGCGTTAAAATTCTTTGCGCTAATTCTCACCTATTCTATTTTGAAAGATATGTTTTTCAAAGTAATTTTCCGCTGCTAATACCATACGGGTATTATTTCTGATTTCTTTTTACTTAAGATAAGTAAGAGGGATACTTTGAAAGTTACTTCTAGATGGTAGTTGGGAACGTAGTGAACTTCTCGATTCTAGAGTAACATTTCAACGCATCCAAGGAACTTATCAAGTGTTTAAAGAATCGAAACTTTATGCATTGAATTTTGATCGTGTTTTTTCATTTTCTTTGCAGTTTTTTGAATCGAATATGTCTACCGCTTCTAAGAATATTGTCGCAGAGCTTAACAAAGGTGAAAAGCTCAACGGCGACAATTATAAACTTTGGTCAATTAAAATCCAATATGTTTTGGAGGAGCAAGATGTGCTCGAAACACTCCAAAACATAATGGTAGAACCTGAGTTGGGCAATACGGCCCAACACAAGAGGGACCGGGAAGCTTATGACACTTGGACTCGAAAGAACAAAATAGCACGCATTACGTTACTGTCCGCGATGGACAATGACATAATGCGTCTATTTTGGGAATTCGATCTAGCCAAAGACATATGGTCTGAGCTAGAAGTAAAGTTTGGTGGAACTTCGGTTACCAAACTCCGCTCCTTGAATATTCAATTTGATTCGTACAAAATGCGGCGAGATCATTCTATGAAAAAGCATCTCCGCCACATGGCGAATTTAATATCTGAATTAAAGGATGCGGGTGTTACGCTGTCTGACGAACAGCAGATCCAAGCAGTCATTCATTCACTCCCAGATAGCTGGGATAACATGAAAATGCACCTCACTCATAATGAGTGCATTAAAACTTTAAGCGATGTTTCGAATCACCTCGAACTCGAGGAAGAGCGGATTCAAGCCGCAAAACCAAGTGCAGAAGTGCACGTGGCCGCTAGTTCCTCACATGGAGGAAATAAGCGGAAACGCTTAAGGTTTGTGAACGAACGAAAGCAAGAACCGGAAACCTCAAAGAAGACTAAGAACAAAAAGTGGCAAAAGAATGTGCACTCAAAGAAGAAAAACTTGAAGAAGATCAAGTGCTTTAAGTGCAACAAGTACGGTCACTTCGCCCGTAAGTGTACGGATGGAAGTGATAAGGTAACTTGTAGGGCTAGTTACATATGTGTTTCTAGTTCCATGTTTCTTGCTGAATCTAACTATTTTTGGTTGATTGATTCAGGGGCCACAGACCACGTTGCGAAGGACAGAAGGTTCTTCGTAGAGTATCGAAGGATAACTCAAGGAACAAAGTGGATATACGTCGGCAACAACACTCGTGTTGAAGTCAAAGGCGTCGGAACATGTAAGCTAGTTCTCGACAACGGCCGGACATTATTATTGCACGACGTCCTCTTTGCTCCAGATATTAGAAGAAATATCGTATCCGTGGTCATGTTAATGTCTTTAGATTATGAGTGGAGGTTCTATAAACAATCTGTTGACCTTGTTTGTAATAATTCTTTGATTGGTTCTGGTAATGTTTGTAATGGATTAATTGTATTAAACACAATGTATGATGATTCTTCTTCCATTAATGAAAGTTTTCATTTGACAAATGCTTCTAACTCTAATTCTGAGATCATTTGTTGGCATGCAAGACTTGGTCATATTGGACCAACTAGAATGGATAGACTTGCCAAAAGTGGCTTGCTATCTAATGTTTCAAAAGTTGAAATGTCGACTTGCGAACATTGTCTTGTAGGGAAAACTTGTCGTAAGCCGTTTGGAACTGGCACAAGGGCCGAAGTTCCATTACAGCTTATCCATTCGGACATTTGCGGTCCAATGAATGTTAAGACAAGACGCGGGAAGTCCTATTTCATCACATTCATTGATGACTTCACCCGTTTCGGACATATCTATTTGATATCCCACAAAAGTGAAGCTTTGGCTTGCTTTAAAAACTATATGAGTTTAGTGGAGAATCAATTAGATCGCAAGATTAAGGTTTTGCGAACCGATAGGGGCGGTGAATATCAATCAATAAGTTTTAAGGAACTTTGTGATGAAAAAGGCATAGTTCATCAAATAACTATGCCTTATACTCCGCAACAAAACGGTGTTGCGGAAAGAAGAAATAGGACATTGATGGAAATGGTCCGATCAATGATGTCTCAGGCAAATTTTCCTATCACCTTTTGGGGTGACGCATTATTGACGGCAGCATTCATCTTAAACCGTGTACCCTCGAAGTCGGTAAGTTCTACTCCTTATGAGTTGTGGAACAATAGAACTCCAGACTTAAACATTCTAAAACCTTGGGGTTGTGCCTCTTACGCACATTTATCCTCTCACAAATATGGCAAACTTGGGCCACGTGGGAGGAAGTGTATCTTCATCCGATATGCTAAAAACTCCAAAGGATATGTTTTCGTCGGTCAAGAGGACAATGGGGGTCTTATAGAATTCGAATCGAGGGATGTTGTCTTCTTGGAAAATGAGTTTCCAAGACAGGGTGAGATAAGTCAAGACTTATCCTTGTTTGAGACTTGGGATCAAGAAAGATCGGAACGTTCGAGTGGGAGAATTCTTGGTGAAGAAGAAAATACGTTTCAAACTTCACCAATGGATGATACGAACGATACCAATCCTATTCCGAGTGGGAGTGATATTATTCCAAGTGGGAGTGATGTCATTCCAAGTGGGAGTGATCAAACTCAAACAAGACGTAGTAATCGAACGAGGCTAACACCTCTGAGATTTGAGGATGAATTTCCTCAAACATTCATGACATTACTACAAGATGATGACGAACCTGCAAATTTCAAACAGGCCGTCACATGTCCTGCTAAACATAAATGGATAGCGGCAATGGAAGAAGAACTTCAATCCATGAAAACAAACCAAGTCTGGGACTTGGTTGATTTACCTAAGGGACGTAGAGCCATTGGGAACAAGTGGGTTCTCAAAATCAAGCATAAGGCTGATGGCTCCATCGAGAAATATAAAGCTCGCCTTGTTGCGAAAGGTTTCACGCAACAGGAAGGAATAGACTACGAAGAGACTTTCTCTCTTGTCGTGCGTTTTACCTCGATTCGCTTAATTCTGGCAATGGTGGCTTGTTTGGACCTCGAATTACATCAGATGGATGTAAAGACTGCCTTTCTTAACGGAGAACTAGATGAGGAGATCTACATGGAACAACCAAACGGGTTCGTACAAGAAGAAAACAAACATAAGGTTTGTAAACTTCGTAAATCCATATATGGTCTTAAACAATCCTCAAGGCAGTGGTATATGCGCTTTCAAGAAGTTGTTTTGTCGTATGGATTCTCCATGCTCGACGAAGACAACTGCGTATATATTTAGAGGATTAAAAACAAGTATGTAATTATGTCTCTTTATGTAGATGACATACTTATAGCCGGAAATGATAAGCGTCTTGTCATGGATATCAAAGCTTGGCTTTCATCCGTCTTTGAGATGAAAGACATGGGTGAAGCTGCATATATCCTTGGGGTTAAGATCTCAAGGAATCGTTCCAAGAAACTCCTTTCTCTCTCGCAAGAGACATATATAAAGAAAGTTTTGGAACGGTTTAATATGCAGGACTGCAAGCCAATTGATACTCCAATAAGCAAAGGCGAGGGTCTATGTTTGGAAATGTGTCCCAAAGATCCAAAAGAAAGTAAAGCTATGGAAAAAGTTCCATACTCCAGTGCTGTCGGGAGTCTGATGTATGCTATGATGTGTACCAGACCAGACATTTGCTATGGTGTTGGTATGGTAAGCCGTTACCAATCCAACCCAGGACAGGCACACTGGAAAGCGGTGAAGAGGATATTAAGGTACCTCAAAGGGACTGCGGACTATGCGTTATGCTATCAAGGCAATACCTTGAGACTCGAAGGCTATACCGATGCTGATTGGGCGGGTGATCTCGACGAGCGAAGATCTACCTCAGGCTTTGTTTACTTGCTCGGGAATGGTGCAATATCCTGGAGCAGCAAGAAGCAAACCTGCATTGCCCTATCAACAATGGAAGCAGAATTCGTAGCATTCAGCATGGCGGTCCAAGAAGCTGTTTGGCTTAGGAAATTCTTAGACAGGCTGACGAATGCCACTGACTCAAGCACTGTTCCTATATACAGTTATAGTCAAGCTTCGATTGCCTACGTCAAAGATCCTAAATTTCATTGTAAGACCAAACACATTGACATTCGATTCAAGTTTGCAAAAGACTATGACAAACGGAAGGAAGTAGACATTGGATACATATCCACGCATGAGATGATAGCGGATCCCCTTACGAAGGCGATCCCCAGAGATGTGTTCTACAAACACTTATCATCTATGGGAATGCGTAGGTGCTGAGCTGTATCTTGTAATATTTCCCATGTCTATAGAAGATCAAAGTTTAATAAAAGAAAGAAGTTCTTTTATATATTGCATACAAGTTTCTTACAAATAATTTTATGTACATTTGTGTTTAAGTCTCAGCTATTTTATTGTGTGTATGTCGGACAGATTAAGGTTGGCTCTCTCACATGAGCAACCGCCTTATCTTATCAGATGGATAAGATAGAGATGAGACTAGTTTAAAGTCAAAATCATTAAATGATTTAGAGTCATGACTTAAACAAGATAGTCGAATAAAAGATCTGCATCATATGGATGCTTACAAAAGATCTGAGATCTGTATCACAAGGATATTTGAAAGAGATCTCGTAGGATTTTTTAAAAAAAATCCTATCTGTCTTATGCAGGATGAGAGTCCGTGAATATTTCACGAGTAGTAAGGGGACTCAAAAAGATAGGCACAGTGGTGTCTGATCTTTTCATCCGTACAACATCATTAAAACATACTCTCCCTGGGAAAGGAGTGATGTTGTAATACGTGTTCATACCACGTATGCATTTCGACCACTGAGTTAGTAGCAATAGTGTTTGCTATTATGTTAGACTCAAAGGCCATACGGGTCTTAACTCTTACCCTCAAGGACTCCAATTGGTTCCTTTAGATTTGACGAGATGATCGCTATCTTAGCGTGTTACTAATGGGCTATGGTAATTCGGCTCGGCAGGGCACGTTAGAAAAGCGAATCAAGTCAAGATCAGAAGGTTTGCAAGAAGAGGAAGATTGATTTCATATTCGCATTTGGACTTTAGTGATTCAAAGCTGGCCAGCCAATTGTAATCCAGATGGGATTCAATTGTTGAATATAAAGTACAAGAAATGTGAAGAAATAATCTAGGGTAAAGCATGCGTTGAACTACTCAACTTTGCACCTTCGAGGTCGTTGTGTATCTCTAACAAGTGCACAACAACAGACTCTACGCGCATGACGGTCGCACGGTCTATTTCTCGGTATGATAGATGAAAGAACTAAGAGAAAGACGTTCTCTTACAATCCCCTCAAGTGTGAGTGGGAGATGTTGGATATGGAAGACGTTTGTACACCCTTGTGGGGGATGTACGAGGAAATACGGACCTCGAACGTCGCGTACACGAAGTCGTGTGCAAAGGGAATCTGTTCCCTTGCGGAGAGGATCTCTGGATGAGTGGGAAAGTCGCATTATATATGCATAAGTGCATGCGACATATGGCTAATAAAGGGGGAATATCTTAAGCTTATGTTGTACCATGCATATGGTACAACTTAAGCTTATAATGTGCCATGTATCATGGTACACCTTAATTAAGTTGTTCCAAAGGAACAACTTACCCTAAAATAACTACCTTGGGGGCTATAAATAAGACCCAAGGGTAAGCCATTTCTTACATCTTTTGCATGAAATTCATGCATGCATCTTCTTCCTAGCGAAGCTCTGCAGAAATCCTTTCTCTTCCTCTATCCAAGTTCTTAATCTAAAATAGAGATTTAGATTGTGGATTAGTAGCCTTACTCCGTTCGTGAGAAGACTCGATCCGTCGTGGCGAACCCGAAGGCAAAGTTCCGAGACTACCGTTCCGCATACGCTAGCGTAAGTCTCAACTTTAATTATCGATCCTAACTCTGTTTTGGCATGATCCCACAACCCGTACCCAAATGGAACCCAAACCCGCATCTCCAGTCGGTGCAAACGGTGGCCGTTGATCGAAACGGGATTTAACCGCGTTGCGACACGTGGCCCGACGGCGGATCCGAACCCGCACTGCGCCCGCGATGTCTCGCTTCGACCCGCTTAGATTACGAAACCAACTTGGATTCGATCTAGGCCGTGCATTCGGGCAGTTGGTCGATACGATTGTGCCACGTCACCTCCATTTATCGCGTTCAGACCGCTTCCGCAACGTGGATGAGAGCCGTTGGATCGAAATCCAACGGCGACTAACGAGCTGCGTCGACCGCTTCGCAGCGCTTCAGCCCGTGAATCTCGGCCGTCGATCGAAGCGGGAAAGCCCTGAGATCGTGATACGTGTCCCAAGATCTGAAGCACTCGATCCGCTTCGCTTCAACCCGTGGGCTTCTTCTCGCCGTTGGATGAGCGATGGACGATCGAGATAATGCCGCGTCGCTTCACTTCTGTGGATCGTTGGATGGCGCTTCGACGGTGTAGATGCGTCTGTATTTCTGTATTTTTCGCGTATTTCGACCGTATTTCTTCAATTAAGTGGTATCCTGCACTCAAAAATACACAGTAATTAGCACAGATCTTAGAAAAATACAAATAAATAATCGTTGGAATCGTGAGATCGAGACCTTACCATGAAAAATATAAAAAAGCAGAAATACTCAATATAATTCATGTTTTGTGCACAAATAGAGTAATTTCTCTAATAAATGGTGATGTAGAAAATACGAATGAATTAGGGAACATTATAGCATTATATGAGCACAAAATAGGACTAAATATGGGGTTAAATATGCAATATTCACCTCGAATCACACCCCCAACTAGCGTTTTGCTAGTCCCTAGCAAAAAGAGCGATAAATACGGATGATCAATAAAAGATAATTCTATCAATCGTTTATGGCGTGGCTCAACAGTACGCTTTCCAACATGATCTTTACCATCAATGTACACATCCATGAACAAAATCAATCACATGATATTTTCTCTAATTTAGTATGAATAAATAACATACAAGCATCGTTGTGCACAAGCGAAAGTATAGCACGTCGTTTTTCTCTAGTTTTCTTGTTTCCAATGAATTGGCCTATCAAAATAATCATTCAAGACATGGGTATTGAAGTTGATCAGTATTTTCACCATTTCTTTTCCTTTATTCGTTCCGCGTAACGCGCATCGAGCAACATTCGCAGAAAAATGTATAACTTGGATCGCTCCATCAAATGAGTGAGTTTCCTGTCAATGGCTCCTAAATCAGACAATAATAGGGCATTAGGCCAAAAAGGACCCCTCGGACTGTACTACTCGAGCTAACCAAGTTATTTATTAGCAACATACTTCTTCATTCATTCATTTTTCATTTTTCTTTCATTTTTCCTCTCTTTTTTTCTTTTCATAAGCAACTCAATACCCATTTTTTTTTTGAACAAAGCATTAATAACCAAGGCCAAATTCCTCTTCAACTTGAAGAGTTTTCAAAAAAATCGCGTATACTCAAGCTTTTTCATCACATTAGCATGCATGAAATAAATTCAAACTATTTCGAGATATTAATCATGGCAATTGAAAATTTTTCATGAATATCATATTAACGGTAATTCATGGAGGAAAAAAATTAATTCAAGCCATAAAAAAAATTAGAACTCCGTTAATGCATAATCATCCGCATTTGAGGTATATGAAGGAGTTTAAAAATGTGAGATTGGTGGTTCATTCTTTCCTTATGCCATGCTTTTGAAAAAAATCCTAAGGTCTCATACACACCCCCCAACTAAAGATGGACATTGTCCTCAATGTCGAAGAGGGGTACGAGTTTATTCAAGCAAGCATCCTAGAAAGCAAATAAAATTCTACGCTACTGGAAAGAACACACCGTGTTCAAATGGCGGATCACGAATCTTTAATGGTGGAGGAAGTTGTTCAATTTGATCCTTGCGCTCCTCGGCGAGTGATCTTCCTCCTTTAGCTAAATTGGACTCCAGCAACACAACTCCAAGCATCTCTATAAGCTGTTTACCAATGTCCTGTAAGAGATGAGTTATGTCAGTCCAAATTATTTTAAAATTCTTCGCCATAAACATATTCCAAATATTGTCATCAAAATAGGTGAAGTAATATAGAGCATGGTGATGACAACTCCCTGAAAAATGTGCACTACGCTCGGTATGATGCTCGGTCAATGTGGAGAGGGGTAAATGATTTTGGGAAAAAACTGGGGAAGGGAATGGTTCGGGCTCCATAGCGATATTCTTTAAACCAATGTCCCTAGTCGTCTCCTCCTCCTGTTCATCCAAAATTGCTCGCTCATCCTCTACTTTGCACACACTTCCTGCCATGTCAATACTTTCATTCGTGACTTCATCGTGACATGGCTCGCTCGATATACCTGCACTAGAAGATGAAATCAAATTAGATTTTGGAAATTGAATTTCAAACGAATTATTTTCTTCTACGCAAGTGGAAATCAGCTTAAGATTTTTAATAGATTGCTGAATCTGCCAACTCCGAGCAAGGAAGTTTTCTTGGAATTGATGGGATGTGGCCTCCTGTGTCTGAATGAGCAATTGAACTTCCTCTTTCAAGTGGTGCAAAGGTACGTCTACACTTTGCTCCTCTGGATCAAGGCTTGAAGGCTCCGTTGAATCGCACTCTGAAGTCTCTTTTATGATTTCTTCGTCCTCTTGCAAAGACTCCATATAATTCCACACCTCTGTCGGCGTCATGACTCCCAAGAATTCCTGCAGCTGTGGTCGTAGTCCACCTAGGAAGGACTCCATAAGCTCTTTCTTCATAAACCCATGCTGCGGATAGCTCGAAATTATGTCTGTGAACCTCCTCCAGGGCTGAAAGAAAGTTTCACAATCAGTCTGATTAAAACCAACGATCTTGAGCTTCTCCATCCTATGTTTGTGTGCCTTATAATATTCTGCATCATACAAATTGTTCGTGCAATAGAATTTCATGTATTCCATATACTCCATTCTTAAAAAGAAAACAAAAAAAATAAAATAAAAAATCCTAGACTATAAGATGGAAGGATCTCACCGAATGTTCCTCCAAACGAACTGAAATCGTAGATTGCAAGTACTGTTATCCCCGGCAACGACGCCAACAACTTGCCTCGTCTCAAATGATGTGAGAACTACTCCCAAGCGCAGGAGATCGTGCAAGTAATATCCTGGTGAGTCCAGGTATCGAATCCGTGGGACAACTGACCTGCAAAACTACGAACGTCAATCTGAAAAGAGTAATAATACGATGTTAACCAACCACCTATCGAACACAAAGATATAGGATCAAGAGTATGGAATAAGAAATGAAAATCCTACGATATTTACGGTGACTTTGGTAGGGGTACAAGTATGGGGAGTATGTGTTGGGTTTGATTTCGTTAGGGTGTGTGCAAGCAATGAATATCAATACCTTTTCTATAACTCAACGTCTCATCCGGTCAGGGCACGAGAACGTCGGAAAGTATGGCGATCAAGCATATAGAAACGTGCCAAAGAATTATACAATTAAAATAGGGCGAAAAGATATAGAAATCAATAATCACGACACCCTAACTACGTCAACACCGACACATATAAAGTGGATGTGCTACGGTTGTGATTTCATTAGGAGTTAATAATCGCTGAAATATCATGTCTTTTATATAGCTCAACGCTTCGTCCGGTCAGGGCACGAAGGCGTCGGAAGATGAAACGATGAAAACTAGTCAAAGTGGCCGTATACGCATCACTAGCAACATTGATTTCATTAAACGATAAAAGCAATAATAAGTTCAGATTAGTGAACATGAATTGGCTAGCCTTGTCAGGGCCTAGCCATACGGGATGTAAATAATATCGACAATAAGCAAATACCCAACAAATACGTTGTAGAAATCAATGTTACGAGTGATTTTGACATGAAAATATGGCTAAAGACATGAAATTCATCAAATAAATACTCTTAATTACATCACAACCATAGCACAAGGAGATTAGCCACGCATGGTGCAAAGAAAATCAGATTTCATAGCCAAATACATCGTTATAATAGCCAAAATACGATAAAATACACCAAATACGGGGTATAAATTCAAGAATTTATCAACAAATCTCCTATTTAAAGCCCAAAACTCCTTTAGAATAGGAAGAATAGCCTCTGGAATTTTTCAGAATTTTCCCCTGGAGAAATACGCACAGTAGCCGCTCCAAAAGTCCCAAATTACGCAAAAATTCCCCCAAAACCCTAGAAATACGCTTATATAATAGCATTGCGGGTTTTGGGGGCTTAACGGGTTCAAACCCGTACCCAAATGGAACCCAAACCCGCATCTCCAGTCGGTGCAAACGGTGGCCGTTGATCGAAACGGGATTTAACCGCGTTGCGACACGTGGCCCGACGGCGGATCCGAACCCGCACTGCGCCCGCGATGTCTTGCTTCGACCCGGTTAGATTACGAAACCAACTTGGATTCGATCTGGGCCGTGCATTCGGGCGGTTGGTCGATACGATTGCGCCACGTCACCTCCATTTATCGCGTTCATCCCGCTTCCGCAACGTGGATGAGAGCCGTTGGATCGAAATCCAACGGCGACTAACGAGCTACGTCGACCGCTTCGCAGCGCTTCAACCCGTGAATCCCGGCCGTCGATCGAAGCGGGAAAGCCCTGAGATCGTGACACGTGTCCCAAGATCTGAAGCGCTCGATCCGCTTCGCTTCAACCCGTGGGCTTCTTCTCGCCGTTGGATGAGCGATGGACGATCGAGATAATGCCGCGTCGCTTCGCTTCTGTGGATCGTTGGATGGCGCTTCGATGGTGTAGATGCGTCCGTATTTCTGTATTTTTCGCGTATTTCGACCGTATTTCTTCAATTAAGTGGTATCCTGCACTCAAAAATACACAGTAATTAGCACAGATCTCAGAAAAATACAAATAAATAGTCGTTGGAATCGTGAGATCGAGACCTTACCATGAAAAATATAAAAAAGCAGAAATACTCAATATAATTCATGTTTTGTGCACAAATAGAGTAATTTCTCTAATAAATGGTGATGTAGAAAATACGAATGAATTAGGGAACATTATAGCATTATATGAGCACAAAATAGGACTAAATAGGGGGTTAAATATGCAATATTCACCTCGAAATAATATCATCAATACGGGGCAGCGGGTACTTGTTCTTCACAGTGATCAGATTCAGCTCCCGATAGTCGATACACATCCTCCTCGATCCGTCTTTCTTCTTCACCAGCAAGACGGGCGCACCCCAGGGAGATACGCTGGGATGAATAAAACCTTTCTGTAGCAGCTTGTCCAACTGCTTCCTCAGCTCCTCTAGCTCAGTAGGAGCCATACGGTACGGCGCCTTAGAAATCGGTTGAGCTCCTGGCATTAGATCAATGCCGAACTCCAATGCTCGATCAAGCGGCAGACCGAAAATGTCCTCAGGGAAGACATCCTCGAAGTCTCGCACTACAGCTGGCTTCTCCGGCTCTGTTATCAAAGATGCAACAGTCAATCTGTACGGCTGGGCCCGGAACTTGACAGGTCCAAGCGAACGTCCTCTGTGGACGAACTCAAACACTGGGTGACCAGGAATTTCAAACACCACTTTCTTTCGGTGACATTCGATCGTGGCATAGAAGCCTCCTAGCCAGTCGATGCCGAGAATTGCATCGAAATTGGATAGGTCGTGGACGATGAAATCAGCACACAATTCGTGTCCACTAACCACCAATGGGCAAGGTCGACAACCAAGGGCAACCTTCACTACGCCATTCCCAGTCGTGATGTTCCAACACTTGGGAAGTGTAGGTGGGTATCGAGTGTTCGACTACGAACTTCCGTGACAGGATGCACATGAAAGCCCCAGAGTCGAACAGAGTCAAGGCTGGGTGGGAAGAAATTAGATAACACCTAAGGGAATCATGCAACCATATCAAACAAAGAAACTAACTAATCAAACATAAATGCAGAAAAGGAAAGATTAGTTTAGGAATTACCTGCAATCACGTCGTCAACGGCCTCAGCCTCAATGGATGTCATGGTGTAAGCTCGATGCACCGGGGGGTTGGCCTACTGAAAGGCTTGCTTTTGTGGTACCAGAGGTGGTCCTCGCTGACCAGGTGCAGGCACCGATCTCTGAGCAGGTCCAGGTGCAGGCAGTGTCCACTGAACAGGTCCAGGTGCTCCAGCAGGCATAGGTCGAGAATCTCGGGGGCAGTCCCTCGCAACATGGGCAGGTGATCCACAAACCAAACACTGATTCAGCATCCTCCTGTAGTCCTTCTTCACATGAGCAAGCTTGCCGCAGAAGTGGCAAGTCAGCTTAACTAGATTGAAAATAGGTGCAGCTGGCCTCTTGAACTGGGTGGTCTAGACTGGACGTACACCGGGCCTAGGTGCACTCCTCAGCATCTCCATCGGGCGCTTGCCCGCCCGACGTACCTTCTTCAGATTAGCTACCTGCTCCTGGTTCTTCGCAGCCACCAGGACATCCTCATGAGCGGAAAAAGTATTCCCGGACAACACACTCTGGATGTCCAGATCCAAGCCCTGTAGGAAACGATGTGCACAGTCCTCAGATTCTTTCACCATGGCAGGAGCATATCAGCTCAACATAGTGAACTCCGCCTTGTACTCGTCGACAGTCATAGTACCCTTCTCCAGGTTGATGAAGCGACTCTCCATCATTCGCTTCGCAGACTTGGAAAAATACTGGGCGTCAAACCTCTTGCAGAAGGTATCCCATGAAATCAGCTTGGTCAGCCTGGCCTCTTCCGCAGTCCACCAGCTGTGGGCATTATCTGCCAATTGCTTCCTGGCAAGCTCCACCCATTCATCTTTATGGATTCGAGCAAGGCTCAAATCATCCTCAGTGCTATGACGCCACTCTTCGGCCGCTAGCAGGCCCTCTCATCCGGAGAAACTCTTCGGACGCATCTCTCTGAACTGCTTGGCTCCCGGAGCTGGAGCAACTAGTGCGGCTTGCGCAGCTGGTGCTGCCTGGCGTCCCTGCTGGACTAGATGATGCTGAACCTCCAGCATATCTCTCATAACTCCCAGCATCTGGCGGATGTCGTCGTCTCCGCCTCCAGCAGCTCCGGTTCCGGTTCCGGCTCCGTGTCGGGTGATGCGTTTTCCGGCCATCCTGCAAAAGAGAAAGAAAGCCCGAGTTAATCTCATGTACACGATTACTCTGGATGTTCGGCTTAAGAAAGTGTTCTCATTGTTCTGAATTTCGTAGTTGCAACGACCTTCATGGGACACCAACAAAACCTGTAACGTACCGCTTCCCAAAAGACACCGGAAGCAAGAACGTCACGCGGTCCACTTGAACTGGAGCAGTGAAGCTTGAGTTCAATGAGCGTCTGTGATAAAAGCACAGAAAAGGGTCCTTGCATTTGTGTATCAGAACAATCAGAACACAACAATGATATAAAGATAAAAGCCACATCCAAAGATTAAAGTTCATACACGAAATTAAACAAGCCACAGCTGGGCTAAAGTAGAAACAAGAGAAACGTACACAGCTACAGCAAGTGACTAAACGTAAACTAAGATAACTGGAAGTGAAGGGTCCTCTAGTCCTCAGTTGGAAGAGGCAGTGCGTCAGGTGCGAACTCCTGACTCTCCAAGTCTGGCACCTCGTACGGGTCCTCCGGGTACTCAAGCACTGGATCTGACATACATCCACAAACAATGAATGTATGTCAGCGAGGGTCTGCAAGAAGGTGTTAGCATCCCAAGACAAGATATCTGATATATATGAATTTTAGAAGCATTAATAATGTAAAGAAACGACTGCAGCAATTTGACATTTAATAATTTTAATGAAGCATGACAAGCATTCCTAACATGCAGTTCTAGACGTTTGTAAGATTAGAGTTGAGATTTCTCTGAGTTCATTAGCATTTCAATTTTCAAGGTGACCGAGTTAGCGTTGTAAGTTTTTCATGTCAAGAGTTAACATTCTATTCTAGGGTTCTCGCCTTTAGGTCGTGATGAGAAGGTCGTTCCTCTCACGGGGGCTTACCGTGATTGACGCTAACCTACCGCGTGCGGGTGGTGCTCTTGAGAAGATTACCTTTCATACGCCCAGTGGGCGCTCAACCCTAACCCCACCCAAAAGTTTGCCGGAACACGAGCCAGCCTAGTCGACTCACACGATATCACGATACCGCCTTCGAGGCGCACGATAGTCACGATGTCAAAATTTTTTAATCATGTCCGGATTCGCAGAAATTTAGTGTTATCAACATTATTACATTTTGGTGACAGTTCTACACCACAAAAGTGGGTTAAACGATTTTTTAATGGCAAACTCAAAAATAGTGACGATTACGGTTTCACTAGACTTGCTATAGAAAACATTTTTTACTCATAATTGTTTAAAATTAAGGTATATTATGTGATATACCGTTGGATCCCAAATTTCGTCCTGATCATTATGGTGTCAATTTTGTATGTCATTTCACGCCTAGTTTTTGAGTTACACAGCAATACATAAAGATGGCGCAACAGTGTCAAAACTTCAGAAATTCATATAAAATCAAATACTCGCTTGTTTTTGACGTTCTTGGTGTCGTTGGAATCGACTCGATGCGTACTATGTTATGGATTGTTTGGTTCGCTGTTTTGGCAGAACATAAAATCAGAATAAGTGTTTCTTGTTCAGGACAGATTTATAAAAAGCCCATACGACGTCTAGCGATTCGTTTTTATTAGGTTTTCTGTCCTAGGATGTGGGTTAAGAGTTGTTAAAGGTGTAGATCTACTAACCGTAAGTGCAGAGGAGGATCGGAACGTCTCGATGGTAGCGGCGACGCGTCGGGTCCCGGAACATCGGCGTAAAAGCTTCGGGATGAGGGAGGAAGCTGCCAGCGGCCCTCACGTGGCTATCATCGACAAGGGGAAGGAGGCGACAATGAGCAGCGGTGTCACGAGCGTGAAGAGGAGCTCCTGGGCGTGCGTGGATTTGTGTGCGTGTCTGAGAGCCTCCCGACGTCCGCGTTCGCGAGGGGGAGTTGCAGAAAAATGGAGAGTGGACAGGAGGGGTCCGTGAGGGGGAGGAGAAGCTCGGGGTGTTGGGCACTGGAGCTCCGGCGGGGGTGATGTGGCAGGCGGAGGAGGGGAGATAGGCAGCGGGGTGATGGATCTCTGCCTGGCAGTTGCCGTGAGTAGGGGGGTTGCGGATCTGGGGAGAGGAAGGCGGAGGCTTGGGCTTGGGTGATGTAGATGCCCGGAGGGAACAACGAAGGGGGC
This sequence comes from Scilla litardierei, assembly GCA_030789695.1. Taxonomy (NCBI): domain Eukaryota; kingdom Viridiplantae; phylum Streptophyta; class Magnoliopsida; order Asparagales; family Asparagaceae; genus Scilla; species Scilla litardierei. The sequence goes on along the minus strand of CM061132.1, from coordinate 79,517,256 downwards.
TCGGCCTTGGGGTGTTGCGGCTGTGAGAGCAGCCGGCGGTTTTGCTTGTAACGTGGAGGGATGAGGCCGGGCGGCTGTGGATGATAGGGTTTAGAAAACACAATACCCTAGGTTTCAAATATATAGGGAGTAGGGTGTATGAGCACGTGGGTAAGGCCTAGGGTTTATTTTTGTTTGTTAGCCTAGGTTTCACAGTATTTGTTTAGGGTTTATATAATACTAGCTAGGGACTTAATAGGTTAGGTGATGTACTTGGGCTATAATATAAGAGCTATGGATGATGGGTAGGACATCACGTGGCTAGCCTGGGGTTTAGTCTCTATAGGGTTTTTATAAACTTAGGCCTAGGTTCAAATGAAAGTGCACAGGCTGTGTGCGTGGGTGTGACGTGTGCGTGATTTATGTGGTGTCTAGGTTAAAGAGGGACCCATTTTGGAAAATAATTTTAGGGTGGAAAAAAAACTATAAGTGGCATGCTAATGAAAGTGTTAATAGCTAATCAATTTGTTTTAAAAAGGGTTTTAATAAAAGGAAGATTGAAATTTGAATTTTAACAATTTAAAACCGAAATTTGAAATTAATAATGTAAGGAACCCAAAAATAATAATAATAATAATAATAAGGATTTAACTTTGTATCATAAAACAATAATAGAAATAATTAACATGGGAAAAGTTGGCACGTGCACGGGAACGAATACGCCTATCAACGGATGCGGACGAAAAATTATACTAGAGAAATATAGATAATATCATCGATAAAGACCGGCCGTTACAGCTGCATTGTACAGTAGTTTTTATTTTTCTTTTATCCGTATTTCTTTTATCCTTTTTTGCTAGAGATGAATTTTCTGTGATGATGATGACGTGGTATTAGCTTATCTCTATATACATACTATCTTGTCATGCCAGAGTTTTTATTTCAGATATCATATGCTATGTCTTGCTATGCATTTGAGATGGTAACCCGCCTTTTCATGTATGAATGTGGATGAAATTCTTTTATTAGCTGAGTTTGATGATTTTTACTGTATACTATTCATAGAAAATACACCAAGCTTCACGCATTGATTGCTTATATCTGGAGTACTGGTTTCTTTTCTTATATCACTTCTTATTACATGAAAATTATACGCTTCACTTTCAGGTTGATTGAATGTATGATAGGTTGATAAAACTGGAATAGTTTTCTTTCTGAGATTAAACTGAGTAGATTACATTACTCTGCTGAAAGTTGTCGTGCACAATCTACAGAGTGAACCGAGTGTTACATTTATTTCTTTCTCTACATATCTTGAGCATTATTTCTATACTTAGAATCATTGGTGATTCTCCCTTTAGCGATTCTTATATTGGCATTTCCCCCGTTGCAAAAATCTATGCTCCAACACCCCCATAATCAAAAAGAAAAAAAATACATGTATATCTTTCTATCTTTTGATTTGGGATCACAGTTGTGTATATATGAATGAAAAAAAAGAGAAAAAGAAAAAGAAAAAAAGAAATGAGAAAAGAAGTTCATACATGATCCCATCTCATACTCTTTCTCTCTTTCTCCCCCCTTTTATTTTATTTTTTTGGAGCTTCAAAAATGGGGAATAAGCTTATTGATTTATCTTATGCCACCATGCTTATAGATAAGCTTGGGGGAGAGGATCCAATGATGTGTGAGAGAGTGACTACTTGATTGTGCATGACAACCTAAGCTAGGTAATTTTCTATATTCGACGAGATTACTTAAAGTTTTACAAAATCCAGGAATTGAAACTTAGTGTACATCTCATGAAAACCACTCCTTTCTATTCTTATTGCTTCATATTGTGTGATATCTCTTATACTCCATATAAAAAGCGATCAATTGAAAAGTGTGCGGTCTATGATTATGTATATCGTTTTAGATGCTTCAGACGATGTTAATTCTAGAATGATTCTTTATTTCATACTATTTTGATATTCTTGGGTTTCTATTTTGAATGCATCCTTATATTATGATATCGAGATAAAAATCTTTGGCATGTGTTTTATATTTGTCGTGTGCTATATGAGTAAGTAAACCCCGCGTCCTGAGAAAATGATCTAGCACCTCCCTCTTTGTTTTCTTTCCTATCTTCTATTTTCTTTTTCCTTTTCCTTATTTTTATCCACCGGGTTCGCCTTTTACTCATCTTCCTCGAGAACGAGTAAGAGGTAAGCTTGGGGGATTTTGATCACTCCATAATTTACACCTTTTTTTCTCATGTTTTCATGACGTTTTGATCGCCCATATTGTGTTTTTCACGATTATTCGACAATATTGCGATGCTTTTCACTATTTCTTGTTTTTGTAGTATTTCAAGAAATATGGAGCGATTTGGAGCGAAAATGAGATCAAAGGATTTTCACGCACTTCAAAGTGTCACCCACGGCTTACTGGAGGACTTATCAGCGATAGAGGATGAGTGGAAGAAGAAGGAATTCCATAGGATCGACGAGGAGGCGAAAAAGAGAAGAAAGGAGCTCAGAAGCACCTTACACAGCCGAGCAAGACTGCTCATTCGGCCGATTGAAGGATCAGACTCGCCCGAGTGAAACGGATACGTACTGAAGATTTTCCATGTTTCCTCGGCCAAGTAAGGAAGTCTACTCGGCCGAGTAAGAAAGCGCACTCGCCCAAGTGGTACAGAGAATTCGTCCAGAGAAGCTGCCAACTTACTGGAATTTCAGAGGAAGCTCACTCGGCCGAACGAAGAAGACTACTCGGCCGAATGAAGAAGACTACTCGGCTGAGCCACCCTGAGAGACAGACCCCTGAAAACCCCGAAGTTACTGTTATTTTACAGGGTTTGTCACTCGGGCAAGTGACAATGTAACGATCTGTTTTCGTTGTACTTTGTTCGTGCACGCGCTTTTGACCGTGCACGTACTTATTTTAGACTTTGTTTGTTTGTGAACACTTTAGTGTGATATGTCGTTGTGAACGTCTCTGAGAGTATTAAATTGTGGTACTAATTTGGAACGACATTTCTCGGGTCGTTTTCCCACGATTTGATCTTATTCGAAGAGACGTTGTGTTTTTCAATTTGGACGTGGGACGTTTCTATTTTTAGTTTCGTCACTCGACGTTGAAATTGAGAACCGTCTTCTTAGTTACCTTTCTCTCGTCGTCCCAATAACCCCAATATTTATTTTATAATTTTTTGAGTTTATTTGACCACTTTTACATTTTTTTACAAAGCTTTAAATATTTTTAATAACTAGATTTTAAAGTATTTTCGGCCAAATAAAATTTTATTAAGTTTAAAATGTTTCAAACGAATTTTGAGCCAAATCCTAGCTCATTTTGGCCACACCCTAGCCATGTGTGGGTTAGAGAGAGAGAGAGAGATTTGAATTTTAAATTATTTTAAAATCTTAATCCTATTAGAATTAGCCCTAGACCTAGTCAACCCCTCTACACTATATAAACAACCCCTAGGAAGACTCGTTTTCGCAAGAAATTAACCCTAGCCGCTCCCAAAACCCAAAAACTCGCTTGCGACAATTCATCGCAACGTTGCAGCAGCCACCCCCGCACCGACCGAAGAAATCGCCCCCATTTCCTCGCACCGACCGAGAGCCCCGCCCGCACAAGCGCCCGCTCCGCACCGCTGCACCGTTCGCCCGCATCGTCGTGTCCGACCGAGAGGATCTCTCGGTCTGACCGAGAGATTTCGCCCGCACCATCTCCCGCTCCGCAACGCCCCACTCCCCAAGCGCCCGACCGACCCGATCCCCCGCATACGCTCGCTACGACCGACCCCCGCTCCGCATCGCCCGCACCGTTGCAATGTTGCAACGTTGCAACGCCCGCCAAGCGCCCGACCGGCACTGTCACCCGCACCGACCGAGAACTATCTCCGCACCCGCCGATGTGACCGACCCCGCTGCGCTGCACAGCCCGCCCACCGTGTCTGACCAAGCTAAATCCTCGCACCGACTGTGTCTGACCGAGAGACAATCGTCGCAACCCCGCATCCGTCGCAACGCTTGTCACCGTGGGCCCCCCAAGTTCTCCAGAGGTATTGTGGGTCCCCCATTGGCCCCTAGCACTACTGTGGGTCCCACCTAGGTGCTTTCTCTTCGAGGATTTGCCACCTACGACGTTGCGATACGTCGTAGCCCGTCGTCGCACGTGCTAGCTTTGGAATCTGGGTTCGTTGCTCCGGTTGCTACTCTGATCTTTCCAGCAAGGAATCTATTTTGGAATCAGGACTTGGAGCGCGATCTTTTATTCCACCTCCTGGCGTCGCTGCCCGACGCCAGTGTAGCTTTCGTGTCGTGTTGAGGTAACGCGTTGCACCCCTAGGACCCCCAACCCATTGCCTGCTAATCAAGACTAAAATTGGTGTTTTTAAAGTGTTTTAAATGTTTTAGATTCACTAATCAAAGATTAATAAAATGGAATGTAGGCCGGTGGACTTGTGCACGTAGGTTACTTGTGATCTTGGACCCGTTGGACGGTGTTTTTCAGACGTTTGACTTGCAGGCAAGTGACACTTGCCAACTTTTGCTTTGGGCCATGTTTTTAGGCCACTTCCTTGTTTTTAGCGTAAAAGAGACTAGACAGTGAAATGATAGCTGCCTAGACGCACTTTTAAGATCTAGCTTGACAACAAAGCTAGATCTGACACCCTGCCATGTCATTCATCCATTGTTATCTGTCACGTTTAAATTCCTTATCTGTACGCACTTTTAACTGCCATTCATTGCATCCTACATGTCATCCAAGTTGATTGTTGCATTCGTAGCACACGCTACAATACTTGTACTTCCTAGTCCGGCTAGGTGCACCCCTATGCCATCCTGAGAAAACACTTCATGGCTCGTGATCCAGAAGCGGGCCTCATGTGTTGGTCAAAAGCCAATGCCTGATACACGTGGAGGGGTAGGGATAAGCGATCACTTGAGATTAGGAGTTGGCCCGCACAGTCGCTCTAGACAAAAGGCGTAATCTCTGTGCACGACGTGCTTACTAGACTTGTCCTTGTACTTGTGCATGTTCATGTAAAACTTGACATCCATGCCATGCGCGTACTTTACTTTACTTACTTGTTGCACTCATGTTATAACTGCCATGTCATTGCATCATGCTAGAACTGCTAGGTTGTTCACTTTACTTTCAGTTTCCTTGCACAAGTCTCTAGTAGACTTGCTAACATATGCCCCTTGCTCTTTTGGGTGTCACATGTTAGACCCTGAGCCAGAGACCATAGCTGAGGACGAGGTGTTTGCTAACGCTGAGCCGGAGCCTACGTTTGACGAGGAGTTGGTGGACACCGGAGACTAGTCTTAGAGACTGATTTGAGTTTCTTTTGCTTTAGGTTGCTGTTAGTTGTCGGTACGTAGCACCATTACTTTGCTTTTTGTACTTTGTACTTTTGTTGGCCATGCTGGGGCCTCTTTTAGACTATTTTCTTTTATCCTGGTGGCTTTTCTACGATGTTGGAATTTATTATTATGGATATTCTGAGATTTCTCTTTTGTCTCATTTCCTTGTTATTATCTTTGTTTCGTTTCGCGTTGCAAGGACCTGCCATATAATGTTGTTTGACGCTTATTGGACTTGCAGCCTTGTAGCTTCAAGTCTGAGCGGACCTTCTCACGCTTCGCCTCCATATTTTTGGGAAGCGGGGCGTGACAGGTTTTGTTGGTGGCCCATGCAGGTCCTGTCTTGCGATTGTGAATTAACGGAACAACGATAATAACGGAATGTCCATTAAATAAATTACAACGTCTAAGTCATTAAGCTATTGAGTCTATTTTTTTTTCGTTTTCTATGTCATTAGATGGTTGGAAGGTGACAGACCCAATCTGGTAGTGGGCCCAATTGTGCTGAGGTACCGGATAGAGAGCCCACCAATGCTGAGATCATGAGGATGATGCATCAGATGATGCAGGTGCAGCAGGGTATGCTCCAGAATACCCAGAGTGACCCTCGCTTCAAGCAAGGAGCGAAGCAGTTTCGGGAGCTGGGCCCGACTTACTTTGATGGATCTGAAGGACCGTTAGCTGCTGAGGAGTGGATCAGGAATACTGAGGATAATCTGAAGATGTCGAAGGTCAACCCGGCTGGATGGGTTGATTTGGTGAAGAAGCAGCTCAAGGATAATGCCCGCAACTGGTGGGATGCAGAGGAGGGGCTGTTGGTGAGCCCTATACCTTGGGCTACTTTCAAGTCCAGGTTCAATGAGGAGTACTTCCCGAAGGCTGCCAGGAGGGACATGTTGTAGCGCTTCATTGAGCTGAAGCAGGGAAATCTGACGGTGGACCAGTACCATCAGGAGTTCACCAGGCTGAGTCGCTTCGCGCCGAAGATGGTGGAGGATGCTGAGGAGAAAGCTTAGAGGTTTCTGCAGGGCCTTTCCCTAGACTTGCAGAGCCTGATGTCTACGACGGTTATGGAGTCATATCAGAAGTTGCTGGTAGCTGCTCGGAGACAGGAGCTGATTGCGAGGAAGAAGAGAGGACAGATTTCTGGAGCTGGGAAGAGGCCTATGAAGCAGGTCAGAGGAGTGGTTAGGCCTGGGATCAAGCCTAATCATCCAGTGCAGTTCAAGATGCCAGGTGGGCCTCCTCAGAAGACTTGCTATTTCTGTGGCAAGGCCGGGCATGTTAAGGAGCAGTGTAGGAGGATGTTGGGACAGTGTCTGATTTGTGGAGATCCTACTCATGCTATGAAGGAGTGCCCGAAGTCTAAGCAGCCTTGGAAGGAACCAGTCGTAGCACAGCCGTTGCAGCAGAGAGCACGTGTACCTGCAGGACGTGGAGCACCCCTCACACCACAGAGGCAGGCTTTTCAGCAGACCATGCAGCCGAGGAGGCAGGCTTATCTGATGACAGCAGTGGAGAGTGAGGCTGTGGATGAGGTTATCGCAGGTAACTCTCAGTCTAGTTGTTTCCTTCCTTAGATAGTTTTGATTATTAGCTTATGTTTGGTTGTTGCATATGATTGTTTGTTAGAATAGGGTTTGATTGTTAGATTATCTGTTAGGTGTGATTTTGGTTTGCACATTTCCTGCACGAGTCCTCTTTGACTCTGGTGCATCGATGTGCATTATTTCCCGGAGCTTCGTGGAGAAGCATTCCTTGACGACCTCCCCTCTTCCCAAGAGTTGGAACATCGGTAGAGGAAATGGCGTGATCTCGGTGCATCTTGGGTGCAATTCTTGCCCTTTGGTGGTCTGTGGACATGAGCTTTATGCTGATTTTATTGTCCACGACATCATCAACTACGATGCAGTGCTTGGGATGGATTGGCTTACGAGCTTCTATGCTACGATCGATTGTCGGAGGAAGAAGGTGGTGTTCGAGATCCCAGGACATCCAGTGTTTGAGTTCAGCCGAGGTAGCAGTTCGCTTGGCCCTGTCAGATTTCGGGCCAGACTGGTGGAGATTGTTGCCATGCAGATGGAGTAGAGTAGACCAGCTGTGGTATGTGAATTCAACGACGTCTTCCCCGAGGAGATGTCGGGACTGCCACCCGATCGAGCTCTCGAGTGTTCGATCGATCTTATTCCTGTAGCGCAGCCTATTTCGAATGCGCCGTATCGTATGGCACCAGCGGAGTTAGAGGAGTTGCGTAGGCAGCTGGATGAGCTTTTACAGAAGGGTTACATCAATCCTAGTGTGTCTCCGTGGGGAGCACCGGTGTTGCTGGTGAAGAAGAAGGATGGTTCGTGTCGCATGTGCGTGGATTACCGGGAGCTGAATGCTGTGACCATCAAGAATAAGTATCCATTGCTACGTATCGATGACATTTTTGATCAGCTTGGAGGATCGAGGGTGTTCTCTAAGTTGGATCTGAGGAGTGGTTATCATCAGCTCAAGGTGAAGAAGGACGACATCCCGAAGACAGCGTTCAGAACGAAGTATGGTCACTACGAGTTCGTGGTTATGCCCTTCAGTGTAACCAATGCGCCCGCAGTTTTTATGAACCTGATGAATCTGATCTTCTACGACTTTCTAGACAAGTTTGTCGTTATCTTTATTGACGACATTCTGATCTATTCAAAGTCGGAGAAAGAGCATGCATCGCACTTGAGGACAGTGTTGGAGGTTTTGAGAAAGCATCGTTTGTATGCTGAGTATTCCAAGTGCGAGTTTTGGCTTGATAGAGTTGCTTTTGTCGGGCATGTGGTGTCAGGCGATGGAATTTCGGTGGATCCCGAGACGATTAAGGCTATCAGAGAGTGGCCTATTCCGCAGTCAGCGTCTGAGATCCGGAGTTTCCTTGGGCTTGCAGGTTATTATCGGTGTTTCATTAAGGACTTTTCCCAGATTGCTGAGCCGATGACCAAACTGACGCGGAAGGATGTACCATTTGTTTGGTCTGATGATTGCGAGAGGGCTTTTGATGTTCTAAAGGAGAGGTTGACGACTGCCCCTGTTTTTGCTGTGCCTGATCGGAGTGGAGGATTCGAGATCTTTTGTGATGCTTCTGGCAAGGGTCTTGGTTGTGTGTTGCATCAGCATGGGCACGTGGTTGTGTATGCTTCTCGTCAGCTCAAGGCTCATGAGAAGAATTACCCGACACACGATTTGGAGTTGGCTGCTGTCGTGTTTGCGCTGAAGATTTGGAGGCACTTCCTGCTGAGTGAGAGGGTGAAGATCTTCACCGATCACAAAAGCTTGAAGTATATTTTTACGCAGAAGGAGCTCAACATGCGACAGCGTCGATGGTTGGAGCTCATGGCGGATTATGAGATTGATTTGCAGTATCACCCTGGCAAGGTGAATGTGGTTCCGGATGCGCTGAGCAGGCTTCCAGCGGTGATGATGTTGACTTTGCAGTGGAGATTGCAGCAGGATTTTTGCGAGTCTAGTATTGAGATTATTCTTCCTGAAGAGACTTCTTCGTTGATGAGTATGCAGATACAGTCGACGATCGTGGATAGGATCAAGGCTGAACAGGCTGGAGATGCTAAGCTGGTGAAGATTCGGGAGCAGGTGGAAGCCGGTCTGTGGACTGACTTCTTGATTCATGAGGATGGTTCGTTAAGATTTGGAGCCAGGTTGTGTGTGCCAGTTGGAGATATCAGAGAGGAATTATTGGTGGAGGCACACAGTTCTCCGTATTCTGTACATCCTGGTGGGACCAAGATGTACAAGGATCTTCGCCTGAACTATTGGTGGCACGGTATGAAGAGGAGTATGGCTCAGAGTGCAGCCAAGTGTCTGGTTTGCCAGCAGGTAAAGGCAGAGCATCAGCGTACGGCAGGGTTGCTACAACCGCTTCCGATTCCAGAGTGGAAGTGGCAGCACATCACTATGGATTTCGTGACTGGACTACCTCGGAGTCCGAAGCAGAATGACGTGATTTGGGTGATCGTAGACCGATTGACCAAATCCGCGCACTTTATTCCCTTCCGAGTAGGACAGTCTATTGAGACACTAGCGAAGAGATATATGGAGGTAAATTCTTTTACTCTCCGTTTCTATTTCCTTTTCCTAGTTTAGATAGTGATGTAACGTGAATCGTGCAGGAGATCGTACGACTTCACAGAGTCCCTGTGAGTATCGTGTCGGACAGAGACACAAGATTCACATCTCAGTTTTGGTAGAGTCTGCAGAAGAGTCTGGGTACGAGTCTGAGTTTCAGCACGGTGTACCACCCGCAGACGGATGGCCAGTCCGAGAGGATGATTCAGATTTTAGAGGACATGCTGAGAGCGTGCATGTTGGACTTCAAGGGATCTTGGGAGGATCATCTCCATCATGTTGAGTTTGCCTACAATAACAGCTTCCAGGCGAGTATTGGCATGGCGCCTTTCGCCGCGCTATATGGAAAGAAATGTCGATCGCCACTGAGCTGGGATGACATTGGAGATCGGAAGCTGTTAGGACCGGAGATGATTATGGAGGCCATGGATGTTGTGAGGAACATTCGGGAGAAGCTGAGGATCACGCAGGACCGTTTCAAGCATTGGGCCGATGCTAAACGGAGGCCTTTGGAGTTTCAGCCTGGAGATCATGTCTTTCTAAAGATTTCTCCGAACCACTGAGTTATCCAATTCGGGAAGAGAGGCAAGCTGAGTCTGAAGTTCATTGGACCATTTGACGTTCTGGAGAGAGTTGGAGCGGTGGCTTATCGCTTGGCACTGCCACCGTCGCTGGAGGGAGTTCACGACGTATTTCACATATCTCAGTTACGTCGATACGTTAGGGATCCGTCCCATGCTGTGGATTTCTCGGAGATCACGGTTCATCCGGATCTGTCTTATGATCAGCAGCCAGTTGAGATTCTGGATCGTTGATAGAAGCAGCTAAGGAATAAGACCGTCGACTTGGTTCGAGTGCAGTGGCGTCAAGGTTCCCCTGGTGAGTCCACCTGGGAGCGTGAGGATGAGATGAGAGAGCGCTTCCTGCACCTCTTCCCGAGCAGTTCTTGATGTTGATTACAAGGACGGAATCATTTCTAAGGTGGGGAGGATGTAACGGTCTGTTTTCGTTGTACTTAGTTCGTGCACGCGCTTTTGACCGTGCACGTACTTATTTTAGACTTTGTTTGTTTGTGAACACTTTAGTGTGATATGCCGTTGTGAACGTCTCTGAGAGTATTAAATTATGGCACTAATTTGGAACGACATTTCTCGGGTCGTTTTCCCACGATTTGATCTTATTCGAAGAGATTTTGTGTTTCACTTTGGACGTGGGACGTTTCTATTTTTAGTTTCATCACTCGACGTCGAAATTGAGAACCGTCTTCTTAGTTACCTTCCTCTCGTCGTCCCGATCACCCCAATATTTATTTTATAATTTTTGGAGTTTATTTGACCACTTTTACATTTTTTACAAAGCTTTAAATATTTTTAATAACTAGATTTTAAAGTATTTTCGGCCAAATAAAATTTTATTAAGTTTAAAATGTTTCAAACGAATTTTGAGCCAAATCCTAGCTCATCTTGGCCGCACCCTAGCCATGTGTGGGTTAGAGAGTGAGAGATTTGAATTTTAAATTATTTTAAAATCCTAATCCTATTAGAATTAGCCCTAGACCTAGTCAACCCCTCTACACTATATAAACAACCCCTAGGAAGACTCATTTTTGCAAGAAATTAACCCTAACCGCTCCCAAAATCCAAAAACTCGCTTGCGACGATTCGTCGCAACGTTGCAGCAGCCACCCCCGCACCGACCGAAGAAATCGCACCCATTTCCTCGCACCGACCGAGTGCCCTGCCCACACAAGCGCCCGCTCCGCACCGCTGCACCGTTCGCCCGCATCGTCGTGTCCGACCGAGAGGATCTCTCTGTCTGACCGAGAGATTTCGCCCGCACCATCGCCCGCTCCGCATCGCCCCGCTCCCCAAGCGCCCGACCGACCCGATCCCCCGCATCTGCTCGCTACGACCGACCCCCGCTCCGCATCGCCCGCACCGTTGCAACGTTGCAACGTAGCAACGCCCGCCAAGCACCCGACCTGTGCTGTCGCCCACACCGACCGAGAACTATCTTCGCACCCGTCGCTGTGACTGACCCTGATGCGCTGCACAGCCCGCCCACCGTGTCTTACCGAGCCAAATCCTCGCACCGACTGTGTCTGACCGAGAGACAATCATCGCAACCCCGCATCCGTCGCACCGCTTGCCACCGTGGGCCCCCCAAGTTCTCCAAAGGTAGTGTGGGTCACCCATTGGCCCCTAACACTACTGTGGGTCCCACCTAGGTGCTTTCTCTTCGAGGATTTGCCGCCTACGACGTTGCGATACGTCGTAGCCCGTCGTCGCACGTGCTAGCTTTGGAATCTGGGTTCGTTGCTAAGCTCTGATCTTTCCAGCGAGGAATCTATTTTGGAATCAGGACTTGGAGCGCGATCTTTTATTCCAACCCCTGGCGTCGCTACCCGATGCCAGTGTAACTTTCGCGGCGTGTTGAGGTAACGTGTTGCACCCCTAGGACCCCCAACCCATTGCATGCTAATCAAGACTAAAATTGATGTTTTTAAAGTGTTTTAAATGTTTTAGATTCACTAATCAAAGATTAATAAAATGGAATGTAGGCCGGTGGATTTGTGCACGTAGGTTACTTGTGATCTTGGACCCGTTGGACGGTGTTTTTCAGACGTTTGACTTGCAGGCAAGTGAAACTTGCCAACTTTTGCTTAGGGCCATGTTTTTAGGCCACTTCCTTGTTTTTAGCGTAAAAGAGACTAGACAGTGAAATGATAGCTGCCTAGACGCACTTTTAAGATCTAGCTTGACAACAAAGATAGACCTGACACCCTGCCATGTCATTCATGCATTGTTATTTGTCACGTTTAAATTCCTTATCTGTACGCACTTTTAACTGCCATTCATTGCATCCTACATGTCATCCAAGTTGATTGTTGCATTCGTAGCACACGCTACAATACTTGTACTTCCTTGTCCGGCTAGGTGCACCCCTATGCCATCCTGAGAAAACACTTCCTGGCTCGTGATCCAGAAGCGGGCCTCATGTGTTGGTCAAAAGCCAATGCCCGATACACGTGGAGGGGTAGGGATAAGCGATCACTTGAGCTTAGGAGTTGGCCCGCACAGCCACTCTAGCCAAAAGGCGTAATCTCTGTGCACGACGTGCTTACTAGACTTGTCCTTGTACTTGTGCTTGTTCATGTAAAACTTGACATCCATGCCATGCTCGTACTTTACTTTACTTACTTGTTGCACTCATGTTATAACTGCCATGTCATTGCATCATGCTAGAACTACTAGGTTGTTCACTTTACTTTCAGTTTCCTTGCACAAGTATCTAGTAGACTTGCTGACATGTGCCCCTTGCTCTTTTGGGTGTCACATGTTAGACCCTGAGCCAGAGACCGTAGCTCAGGACGAGATGTTTGCTGACGCTGAGCCGGAGCCTACGTTTGACGAGGACTTGGTGGACACCGGAGACCAGTCTTAGAGACTGATTTGAGTTGCTTTTGCTTTAGGTTGCTATTAGTTGTCGTTGCGTAGCACCATTACTTTGCTTTTTGTACTTTGTACTTTTGTTGGCCATGCTGGGGCCTCTTTTAGACTCTTTTCTTTTAGCCTAGTGGCTTTTCTGCGATGTTGGAATTTATTATTATGGATATTCTGAGATTTCTCTTTTGTCTCATTTCCTTATTATTATCTTTGTTTCGTTTCGCGTTGCAAGGACTTTCCATATAATGTTGTTTGACGCTTATCGGACTTGCAGCCTTGTAGCTTCAAGTCTGAGCGGACCTTCTCACGCTTCGCCTCTATATTTTTGGAAAGCGGGGCGTGACAGACAAGGGTTACTCGGCCGAGTGACCCTCTCTGACTGCTGCTAGGGCTGTGGATTCTGGGCTGCGCAGGAGCAGGTTTGTCACGATTTTTTGGACGATTTTGGCTTGTATTTAAGCCTAGTTTTTACCCTAGTTTTAGGAGAGACTTGAATTATTTTTTAGAGACTTCTATTAGGTTTTAGACGGCTATTCTTTTGTGAAATCTCAGCTGGAGATCATTGGCGACTGTATTGGTTTGTTCTTTCTTTTTAAAAAAACTCATTTTTATGAATTGTTTCTTATTTGCAATGAATTGTGCTATGATTCCATCTATTATTTCTGAGGTTTTCATGATGATTAGTGAGTAGTTCCATCGTTCTAGGGCATGGGGATGAACCCTATGGACCCGATCTTTGAATTGTGATGAACTTATAGATTTGTTGCTAGAATTGATAATGTTTAGGTTGTGATCGATTTATTACGAGAAGCTAGGGATTCATATCGATTGGGATTTGCAAGAGATTGGATCCCAAATGATAGGAAGGCCTAGATATTCGATTTAGATTGATAATTGAATTTCTCTAGATTTGGTTTGCAAGAAATTGGGCCAAAGTTAGGATTTTTAATTATAAATCTATATTAATATTCGTTTGCAAGAGATTGGACGAATACGAACTATCATAACCTAGATCGTAGCTCGAGTTTGCACGAGAGTGGGCTCAAGATGCGATTGGACAATGATGTCGATCTTTACGCTAGCGGCTTAGGGTAGAGTTTGCACGAGAGTGGGCTCTATTCTAGGTTTGCTATAGACCGGCAATTGCGCAAGAGCGTGAGCTTGGTTCTACATTAAGTTGCGACTAGTTCACCTATATTCAAGCTTAGCAACAATGAAATTTATGATTCACGAGGATGAGAGACGGTCCGTAGTGGGTATTTCCTATCCCTAGACGCCTTTTATTATATTGATATTTCTTGCTATTTGAGCGATTGTGACTATTACATCAAAACTATTCTTATTCTCTTGATAGATATGTAATCAAAGTGAGATACTGTCATTTGTCCTCCCAGTGTTTGATACACGCTCGCCACTACACCGTGCGCTTGTGGTAAGACAACAAGTTGTTTTTCGGGTGTATATCCGGACGCGATCACCGTCGACAGAGGCGTGGAAGTACATGGAGTCCCTACAAGAGAATGATCAGATCATTAATGAGACTTCAGAATGTGATTCAACAGAGCCTTCCTACCTTGATCAAGGAGAGCAAAGCGTAGACGTACCTTTGCAACACTTGAAAGAGGAAGTTTATCTGCTCATTCAGACCCAGGAGGCTACATCCCATCAATTCCAAGAGAACTTTCTTGCTCGGAGTCGGCAAATTCAGCAATCCATTGAAAATCTTACTTTGATTGCCACTTGCTTAGAAGAAAATAATTCTTTTGAAATTCGATTTCCAAAATCTAATGTGAGTTCATCTTCTATTGCATGTATATCGAGCGAGCCATGTCACGATGAAGGCACAAATCAGAACATTAACATGGCTGGAAGTGTGTGCAAAGTAGAGAACGAGCGAGCAATTTTGGATGAACGGGAGGAGTAAATAGCGAGGGACATGGGTTTAAAGATTATCGCTATGGAGCCCGAACCACTCTTTCCCCCAGTTTTTTCCCAAAATCATTTACCCCTCTCCCCAATGACTGAGCATCATACCGAGAGCAGTGCATATCTTTCAGGGAGTAGTCATCAACATGCTTTAATTTATTTCACGTATTTTGATGACTACATTTGGAATATTTTTATCGAGCGGAATTTTAAACTAATTTGGACTGACATAACTTATCTCTTGCAGGACATTGGCAAACAAGTTATAGAGATGCTTGGAGTTGTATTGCTGGTGTCCAATTTAGCTTATGGAGGAAGGATACTTGCCGAGGAGCGCAAGGAGCAAATAGAACAACTTCCTCCACCATTAAAGATTCATGATCCGCCATTTGACAACGGTGTGTTCTTTCCATTAGCGTAGATTTTTATATGCTTTCTAGGATGCTTGCTTTTGAATAATCTCGTACCCTTTTCGACATTGAGGACAATATCCAACTTTAGTTGGGGGGTGTGTATGAGACGTTAGGATTTTTTTAAAAATAAAACAAGGCAAAGAAAAGAATAAATCACCATTCGCATCATTTAAAACTCCTTCACATTCCACACTAGCAGATGATTATGCATTGATTGAGTTCTAAAAATTATTTATGGCTTGAGTTAATTATTTTTCCTTCAAGGAATTACTCGTTAATATGCTATTCATGAAAACTTTCAATTGCCATGATTAATATCTCGAAATAGTTTGAATTTATTTCATGCATGTTACGGTAATGAAAAAGCTTAAATATACATGATTTATTAGAATAGTCTTCAAGTTGAAGAGGAATTTGGCCGTAGTTATTAATGTTTATATTCGAAGAATAGGTGTTGAGTTGCTTACGAAGAAAAAAACAGAAAAAATGAGAAAAAATGAAGAAACAGTAAAATATATATGAATAAGTATGTCACTAAATAAATAACTTGATTGGCTCGATTAGTACAGTCCGAGGGGTCCTTTTTGGCCTAATGCCCTATTATCATTTGATTTGGGAGCCATTGACCGGAACCTCACTCATTTGATGAAGCGATCTAAGTTATACTTTTTTCTGCAAATGTTGCTTTATGCGCGTTACGCAGAACCAAAAAACAGAGATGGTGAATAAACTAAGCAACTTCAATACCCATGATTTGAAAGATCGTTTTGAGATGCCAATTCCGTGTAAATAAGAAAACTAGAATATAACGACGTGTTATACTTTCGCTTGAACAAAACGATGCTGGCATGTTATTTATTCGAATTAAAGTAGAGAAAATATCATGTGATTGATCTTGTTCATGGATTGTGTATATTGATGGTTGAAATCATGTTGGAAAGCGTATTATTGAGCCATGCCATAAGCGATTGCTAGAATTTATTGTTTTATTAATCATTCGACTTCATCGCTCTTTTTGCTAGAGACTAGCAAATCACAAGTTGGGGGGTGTGATTCGGCTTGAATATTGCATATTTAACACCCCATTTAGCCTAATTTTGTGCTTATATGATGCTTAATTGGTCTCTAATATGTTCGTATTTTGTATATCGTCATTTATTAGAGAAATCACTTGATTTAAGCACAAAACATTAATAAACTGAGTATTTCTGCACTTCTTATATTTTTCATGGCTAGATCTCGATCTCACGATTCCAATGACTATTTATTTGTATTTTTCTGAGATCTGTGCTAATTTCTGTGATTTATTGAATGCAGAATACCAATTTAATGGAGAAATACGCACGAAATACGGTCGTAAATATGAGTATACGCGCAGAAATACGCTTTCCTATACGACCGCCTCGCTCAGCAATGGACATGTGTCCGCATCCCAGTCGTCCCCACCTTCATCTAACGCTCCACGCAGCGGGGTGACGCGGTAAATTCGTGACCATCAAATCCCGATCCAACGGATGAAAGCGCGGCCATCGAAGCAAAGAGGAGCTGAGAAATGGGGCGACGTGGCGAGATCGCAGCGATCTCCTGCCCAATCGGACGGCCCAGACAGAGCGAAGCAGTAGAGAAAACCGTTCAAATCTTCGAGCGACGTGTCACAATCTCAATGTTTTCCCGCTTTGATCGACGGACGAGATCAGCTCGACGAATCGAAGCAAAGCGTGCGAAGCAGCGAGCACATGGAGCTACGTTTCTTCCTTCAGACGGTCCGAAGTAGATTGAACAATGCACATCAAATGCCAAGGCTGATAATAGAGTGGGTGACGTGGCCAACTAACAGCCGCGCGATCATGATCCGACGGCCCAATGGAATCCAAATAGAGTTCGAATGCGTGAAGAAGCGGATCCGTAGCTTGGACACGTGGCAAGCACATGAGAGATCCTGCCTAGATCGTGCGGTCCAGAATTGATGCGGCTTACGGGTATGGTTTTGGATGTAATTGGGTGCACGTTGTCAACCCGATAACAACTTAAACCCGCACTGCCATTATATAAGCGTATTTTAGGGTTTTAGTGCGTATTCTGGCATACTGGATACTCTAGGAGCCGTATTTTGCCATGAAATTTGGAGGCCCTGTGGACAGAGGGTAGATATATTATTTGAAGGAGTTTGGGGTTCAATTGTAGGGTTTTGGTGATATAATTCTAAACTTTTCCCCGTATTTGGTGCTTTTTCATTGTATTTCGATACTTGAATGATGTATTCATCTATGAAATGTGATTTTTCTTGCACTATGAATAGCTAATCTTCTTGTGCTATGGTTGTGATGTAATTAGGAGTACGTAATCGTAGAATTTCATGTCTTTAGCCTTAAAATCATGTTAAAATTGCTCATAACGTTGATTTCTACATCGTATTTGTTGGGTATTATTCATTGTCGATATTATTGATGTCCCTTATGGCTAGGCCCTGATAAGGCTAGTTAGTTTATGTTCTCTAATCATGATATGTCATTGCGCTCATCGTTTAATGAAATCAACGTTGCTAGTAACGCGTATACTGCTATTTTAACTAGTTTCTATCGATTCATCTTCCGACGTCTTCACGCCTTGACTAGGTGAAGCATTGTGTGATATTAAAAGACATGATATTTCAGCGACTATAAACTCCTAATGAAGTCACAAATGTAGCGAACACATACACTTCATATTGATACCGCAAAATTGTCTTCTCTGTAGTTATCGTAGGATTTTCTTTTATTCTTTAAAACTATCGATACCATATGTTTATACTTGATAGGTGGTTGGTTATTACCATATTATTACTCTTTACAAACTGAAGTTAGTGGTTTTGCAGGTTAGTTGTCCCATGGATACGATACATGGACTCACCAAGATTATTACTTGTTCGATCTCCAACGCTTGGGAGTAGTGCTCACACATGTTGAGACGAGTCAGGAGCTTCATCGCATGATTTAGATAGTTACACCGTTGGCAAGCTCACAATCGCACTCACTCTTGCTTCACCGTGTGAACCCACGACACTAGTTGGAACTCGTATTCCTTGGCATAGTGTTATGCTTCTCGCGTGCTTGCTTAGTGTGTTGTGTTTGTTTCCGTTGGCTCTGACGAGTAATCTAGGATTTCTTTTTCTTTTTCTTTTTCTCTCTTTCTATTTTCTCCCATCGGAATTCTATTCTCACTCGTCTTCCTCAAGGACAAGGAAGGGTTCAGCTTGGGGGATTTTGACGTGCATTTATATTTTATATATTCATGCACGTCTTCTCCGTCGTTTTCCGTCGCCTTTCGTTATTTCGTATCTGTTTCTTTGTGTTTTTAGTTTCTTTTTACTTTCGTTGTGTTTATGTGCATTTGCAGGACATTGCTGGCATAGGGGACATATATGGCCAACATCATGAGTCTCCGGAGCAACAGGAAGTGTCGCACAAGATCCTGAGAGCCACTCGTCAAAGATGAATATGTATCAGCTCTCAACCGATCGGGTGGAATAGCTACCCGATCGGGTCATGCAGTCTGTGTCAGTGCTGAAGAAGAGACCGTTCCACCCGATCGGTTCAGTGATCGGGTGGATGTTTGACAGAATGCAGTTTTGAAAGCCAAAGCTTACCCGGTCGGTTGACTTGTCAACCGATCGGGCCACCTGTAGCTGCTTTCCAAGCTCAAGAAATCCAAGACTCACCTGATCGGTTCAGTGATCGGGTGAGATTTATCAGAGTTGAAGACATATTTTTCCGTCGTCTCACCCGAACGGGTGAAGTCTCATAAGATCGGGTGAGTGTCTATTTTTGTCTTTTTGTGGAAATATTCCCTGGCATCTTGCCCACTTGTATAAATAGTGCTATGTTTTCCCAGAAACGGAGTCCCCACTTTTTAAGCAGTTTTAGGGATTTTTCAGCTACTTCATTTAAAATCTTATTGTAAGTTCTTTGATCGTTTTCATATTTTGATATTATGTTTATGCTTCTATTTGCTACGTGGAAAAATTTCTTGATTTCAATTCTTATGGCTATATCTCCTGTTATTGCATTTCATACCATGTTTAGTGAGTAGTTCTTCAATCTAGAACATTGGTAGAAGCCCCTTCGTGGGTTCTTCCTAGAACGGCCGTAGGTCTAGGGAACCAATTGGATCTAGGTATTTTGATGGTTACACGGGGGCGTTTCATTATCATCGACGGGAAAAAGACCGCCTTTAACCGTTGGGCCAAGAGGAAATAAAACTGGAGTTTGATTCTCTAGCCATAGCTTACCCCCTAGCGTTGACATTGAGTCCTTACATGTGGGAACGGCTTAGACGAAATGTTGGGAGCGATCGTTGCGATATTAGTGCTTTCGGAGTCGGATGGTGTTGGACATGGAAATGCCCACCATCCAAAGCCAGGTAGACCTAGCGTATCATCCTGGGCATCGATCGGAATATCGGGCCCATGGGACGCTAGGTACCACTTTCAAAGGCAACGTCTCACCGCCAAACCCTAGCATTCGGTCATATTCCTATCCTTCGACCGTAATAGTGAGAACCCATGATTAGGGCAGAAGCCAAAGCCCTTGGTTACCTTTTTATCTTTTATATCAATTCTATTAGTTTACAATCGTGACAACCAATCGAGAATTGGCTGGCTCATCCACCAGGTGACCCGGTTTATGAATGTTTACAAGTACAACACACGCCTCCCCGGGATCAACCCCTAAGCCACACTTCGATGCCGTGCGCTTGCGGTTTATAAATTCTAATTCTAGTATCCCCGTCCCGGTTTGCATGTCAAACGAGCGGCCAGTCACACTGCGACACTAACCCCCTTTGACCGGGAGAGTTGAATCCTATCCTGGTCATTACTCTCCTCGCCCGCTTCTAATGTTATCCAACTAAAGACCTTTCAAAGGGGATTTCCTGATGCTAGATCAGTGATCTAAGTGACACCGTTCACGTACAGTTTCGTAAAATGACCTCAACTCAAAACACCAACTTACATATCATCACTAAGAGTTATCATTGACAGATTGGTCAATCATAACCATATGATACATCTTGTTGGTTCGTTCAGTGAACTCATTATCCAATGAGCACATGTGTCTCGTCTTCGACTTTGCCAATTCAAACGACCATGTTATCATCGTCACTGTTACATAGTGAAGACTAAGACACAATGGTCTATCCGATGTGTCGATATTCATTTCTCGAAACATCTACGACCACGAACGTTTTTAAACCTATGCTACAATCAGTCAAACACTTCTTCATGATCGAGATCTCCATCTTGATACATGTTTGACCTCGCATTAA
Source organism: Scilla litardierei (assembly GCA_030789695.1). Classification (NCBI taxonomy): domain Eukaryota; kingdom Viridiplantae; phylum Streptophyta; class Magnoliopsida; order Asparagales; family Asparagaceae; genus Scilla; species Scilla litardierei. The sequence goes on along the minus strand of CM061132.1, from coordinate 79,496,715 downwards.
GTCTCTGGACTACACTTAAGTTCTAATGAAGACTACATGATATTAAACTTAGGTAAATACTTCCCAAACAGCTTACTGTTATTTTAAACAAGACACTTGTACACATACATCGAGATAAATTTTCCTCGAGGGCAAACCCATCTCGCTACACCTCCCACAAGTACTTAGGCCCATTTATCCATGCATCTCATATCGCATTACCACATAAGTCTTTCCAGACTTAATGTGGTAGAGCCTTCGTGAGTGGATCTGCTAAACCGTTTACTGTATAGATTAAAGGGGTTTCTATGTTCATTTTAGACCACACATTTGAATCGCATCCAAATAATTCACTTGGTCTCATGGAATCCATAATTAATGTCTTGCCTAGATCTCATCCAGTACATCGTACCTTACGAGAATAATCCAAATAAGTTACTGGTCATTTAGAAGGTTCATAATCATTTCTGATAAAGTGTTAAACTCTTTGACCAATTTGTCAAAACATATGTTTCGGCTCCTTGATGCCTCGCATGTTTTATATTTGCTCCCATTGACCTTGAAAACTCTCTGGCCGATTCATATAAGTTCGTTCTTCTAAATCATATTTAGAAAACAGCCTATACATGAATGCTCCAGTTTTTATGGTCATCATGAGCATTTACATCAAGTTCGGTCTGAGTAGATCTGTACACATCTGTTGGCGAGACAATTTCATCATAATCCATTTATAAGAGTTTGGATGATAACCGTTCTTAACCAACATAAGTTGTACGTCACTATTTTCTTTTTGCACCAATCTTCTTTCTTGAAGATTTACTTGCAGCCAATAAGAAACACTTTCTTTGGGCACGTAAACTAAAGTCCATACTTTATTTACGTGCATGGACCTTTTTCAGATTGCATCAAGCCATATCTTATAGTCACTACTCTGAATGGTATCTTTGGAAGTTGACTAAGTCATCATCAACTATGATGTTTTACTCGACTTATCGTCTCATAAGACTCGAGTAATCCTTACGACTTCCTAATGATTAATTTGAGGAATATTACATGTATAAGGTTCTAACATAACCTTATCAAATTCATGGGCATTATTATCTCGGTTTTGACCCAGAACGAGGATTGTAACTAAAAGTCACTAGCCATGTATCGCATTAAGTCTAACAGAGTACGATTCATGCTCTCTAACACAGCGATGTGTCAAAAGACTTGACCTGAGAGGAAATCTCATTTTCTTTTAGTTACCCAATAATTACATAGCTATGTATTCGACTCTTCGATCCGATCGAATCAGTTCAAATACTTTTGTCATTATGTTCTCTGTTTTATCAGACTTGTGTTTCATCAAAAACACGTGTCGTAATAAAATAAGAATTCTTTATCTTGGCTTATTTAGACTTGGGCCCGGGTACATCTGTATGCATGAGACTAAGAGTTCACCAACTCATTCTTCCATTGTCTTACAGATGGAATTTCGGCCATCATACCTTTGAGACAAGATTCACAAGTTTCTTTCGACTCATAATACGGGAGGTCAGACCCCTTTTGTGTGACTTGTGAATCTTAGTCTCTTCGGTACAGTCTAGTCTTATTTTTTCGTATAAGATTTGCTACTAACTTGTGTATTCATGTATTAACTCTTAGTACAACATTGTTATACATTTTAATCACATCAAATATTTCTTCTAAAGTAATGTGACGACATTCGCCAAGTGTGAATTACGTCCCATATGGCCTAAAGACAACTTTTGTTCATTAGCCAATATGTGAGACCATGTTTGTGTAACAATTATTCTGAAATTTTAGACATCAAACATGTCGTACTTTCAGTTCATCCTACTATTCCTTGTCTTATGATAAACCAACTATTCTTTCTCAATGAATTTTCCTTAGTGCCTTCTCCTTTCTAAATCATATTTAGACATTTGATATCCTAACATAAATATTAGCTGTGCAAGTGACCGCCCCCCCCCCCATGCTGGTTTGCGCGTGTTTAATGTGTGCAATAATATGATTGGGGGCGTGAGATTTAAATATTTGTAACCGCAAGCGCACGGTGTTGTAGTGTGGCTTGGGGGGTCGAACTCAGGGAGGTGTGGATGTGCTTGTATCAAGTAGGATCAAATTCACCCCATGGGCGAGCTAGCCCGAATCGGATGATGGGTTGTCACGGTAAATGGAATGCAAGGTATAAACAATATAAAGGAAAAAACCTGGGACTTTGGTTTCCACCCTATCGTGTGATTCTCGCCGATACGACCTACGGGTAGGATAACGATCAGAATTAGGGTCTAATGGTGAGATGTTGCCTCTGAAAGTGGTACCAGCGTCCCATGGGCCCGATATTCTGGTCGGTGCCCAGGCTGATACGCCGGACTTCCCAGGTTCGGTCAGTGGGCACTCCCGTTTCCATTAACACTGACCGACTCTGGGAGCACTAAGCTCGCAACGATAACTCCCAACGCCTCATCCTGCCGCTCCCGCGCCCTAGGATTTGATGTCTACGCTAAGGGCGTGAGCTATGGCTAGGGAGTCAACTGCCAAGTTTATTCCCCCTTGGCCTAACGGTCAAAGACGGTCTTTTTCCCGCCGATGACAATAAAACACCTCGCGTAACCATTAGATTCCCTATCCCTAAAGATTTCCTAGTCCTATGGATGCATCGGGGAGAGCCCACGAAGGGGTTTCCACCAAAATCCCAGATTAGGGAACTACTCACACATATTTAGTAAAAAGCGATCTAAATAGAAATCAACCGTAAAAATCATGATCAGGCTATTGAAAAGCAGTAAGAGTGATGCTAATAACACTATATTAAAGTTTGACAAAGATCGGAAAACTTACAAGTATCTGAAAAATTACAGCCGTCAAGAGAGAGAAAAAACAGCAAAAAATAACAACTCCCGTTTCTAGAAAACCTAGGGGTCATATATAAAAAATACGAAATCACCCGATCGGGTGAAAAGTCACCCGATCGGGTGACCTGCTTCGTTTCTTCGGCAGCGCAAAATAGGATTCCACCCTGTCACCACGGCACAGTCGGTTGAAGGTTGAAGTTGATCGGTTGGATCTTCGTGCCGTCGGGTGACCGTTCGGTTAATCTCTCCGTGTCGTGGCTTCAGAGAATCGGCTACAGGTGAACCGATCGGGTGAAAGTCACCCGATCGGTTGGCATTCAGCGTTAGAATTCCAGAGAGTTGGGGAGTTTGAACCGGTCACTGAACCGACCGGTTGACTTCTTGGCCGCTCCAACTTGAGTTCGGGTGGTGCACGCGTGCATCACCTGATCGGTTGGAAGTAACCAACCGGTCGGGTGAGGGGCTGAAAGATGTGATCTTCGTCGTTTGACCCCCTGGATCACCGTGACTCCTCCCGTTGCTCCGGGGACTCATGATATCTTCGTTTTATGTCCCCTATGCTAGAAACTCCTGCAAAATGCGAAAAACACGGAAAAGTGAAAGAAAACAAGAAAAGACGAGAAAATGAATATAAGACGGTGGTAAATAACTGGAAAACAAGGAAGAAAATGTGCGCAAATATATGAAATATAAACGCACATCAAAATCCCACAAGCTGAACTCTTTCTCGTCCTCGAGGAAGACGAGTGAGAGTAGGAGCTCGGAGAGAGAAAATAGAGAGAAAGAGAGAAAAGGAAAACTCTATATCCTAGATCGCCCGTCAGGGCCAACAAAATCAAAAACGACACACCAAGCAAGCAAACTCCAAATCACATCACTAAACCAAGGAACACGAGTCCAGACAAATGCCATGGGCCCACGCGATGAAGCGCGAGTGAGTGTGGTCGAGTGCTAGCAGACGGTGTCACTATCTACGATGTGCGATAAAGCTCGATATACACAAATCCAGGAAATGACCCAAAATATCGATTCGAATTGAATAAAGAGATGAATATATAGTTCAAGCATGCATGAGAATAGAGCGAGAATCGAAACATGTCATGCGTCAGGGACTCCACAACTAGGGTTAAGGAAATCACCACACTATAGCCTTGATAATAGCTAAAAAGTTTCCTAAGCCAAGTGTTTTCGAAAACAATGGGGGTTGAGATGATGTGGAGTAGAACACTCGATGCAGATTCTCGCCTTCCTTTTATTTTCGGCAAGTAGGAAAATATTCACACCGGAATTTTTTTTGGGTTTTGGGTATTTGTATTTTTTTTGGATTTTTGGCTATACAATTTTTTCTTTTCTCTTCTTTTTGGGTTTTTCTTTTCTTTTCACCTTTTTTGGGTTTTTGGGTTTTTGGCTATACACATGTGTACTCTCCCAAGTGGGAGAACGGTACACGACAAGGGGATTTGCACCAAGTAAAACAAAAAATAAATCGGAATCTAAACACTTGGGCAAAGAAAACTATTCTCGCTAATTCGAGCATGGGCTAAATGGGTTATCCTAGTCCTTAATTGTAGAATTCCGACACATGCGAAATGAAGTATACGATATATATATAGCATGTAAAAGAAACAGACAGTAGAAACAAATACCGCATATTCAAATCGAAGCATGATAATCTAGGGGTCATTCCTGGATAGGTATATAAAGTAGGATCACAAAGTAGAAGCACACCACACAGCTAGGCACAACGCACGACTCACAAAAAGCTAAGTGGACCCATGATGCATGAAATGCAAAAGGACTCGATATCCTAGAGTTAGTGAATGTGATTATCGATGCCATGCTAGGTGTGTGTGATTTTGTGGCAAATCATCATAGGGTTCATCTCTAGGAGAAAGAGAAAAAAAGAAGAAAAAAAGAGAAAAAGAAAAAGGCGGAGAAAAACGACTCAAATAACAAAGAAAAAGAGACAAAAGATGCACGAAGTGCGACTCCCCCAAGCTGAAACTTGCATTGCCCCCAATGCAATAGAATTAAATACAGGATGGCAATGAATATGTGGGGAATACGCACAGACACAAAAAGACACGAAAAATAAGAAAATCACACAAACGAGACTGAAAATACGAATTAAAATAAAAAGCACACCGCACGACATATAAACAGAAAATAAGAATAAATAAGAGAAAGAAAATCGCATGACACGACAAATAAACAAACATACAAAGAAAAACGAAATATGACAGCACACCCAAAAAATTTGACTTCCCCCAAGCTAGACATGACAATGCTAGCAAGATGATGTAATCGTGAATATGCAGAGATATGCAAGGGGGATGTCAATAAAAAATGAAATCAAAAAGCAAGAGATGGGGAGTCCTCGCCCTCCTCGGAAGAGGGTGTGGATGGGTGGTCGGGGGATGCGGGGTGTGTGCGGAGAAGTGGGGAAAGAGGTGGAGGAATTGGTGCAGTGGGGGTGTGAATGATGGGTAGAGTGTCGGTGGAGGTGGGTGGTGGTGGAAGTATGGAGATCAAGGCGGTGGTAGAAGGGATAGCAATGGGGAGAGAAGACGTGATGGTGACGGTAGTGGGTGGTGGTGGGAGAGATCTGGAGCACACTTGCAATTTCTTGCGGCGCACATATGCAGTGACGGAGGAGGAGGGAGGTGGTGGTGTGGGGGCGACAGAAGTGGTTGTGAGAGGAGAAGTGGATACGGGGATGGGAATAGATGTGGGAGGGGGAGATGATCGCCAAGGTGGGGGTGAAGGAGTTGGGGATGGGTGGGATGGTGGACGAGAAGAGTGTGATGGGGGAGGTGATGATCGTCGGGGTGGTGAAGGTGGTGGTGAGGGGTGTGGTGTGGGTGGTGGCGGTCCATGTACGTGAGTGAGAAGGCGGAGGATGGCGGCCACGTTCCTCTAAAGTGCGAGGAAACGTGGGTGAGTAAGAAAGGAGGACGGTGATGGGTCCGAGGGGACAGAGGATGTGGCAAGCTCACGGAGAGCAGCGACCTCGGCCTCGAGAGCAAGACGAGCTGAGGCCTGGCGGCGACCAAAAGATGTAGACTGACGTGAAGCGGAAGTGGTGCCGGGAAGTGATGTGGAAGTAGTGCCGGCGGTAGTGATCATGCCGACACTGGACACAAGGCCAGAGATGGCCGCAGAAAGATCCTCAGCAGTGATAGGGCCAGGAGCACGGGTGGTGTGACTCGGGCCAGCCCCGATATCTCCCCGGGACATAGGAATATCCTAATTGCCTAAGTGGGCGGTAGGGGAAGGTGGTCTGCGTGTGTCCAGGGGAAAGAAAGGAAGGTGCAACCCCGCTAGAAACTTGGGATCGGGCGGAAAAGTCCAATCTGCCACTACAGCAATAGTCATGCGAGCGGGGTTGGGGAGAATGGTGTATGGGGCTGGGTGTGGCCGTAGTTGAAATCGAAACGACGATCAGGGCGGGGCTTAATCATATGGATATGCCGCAGGACGTCAAGATCTAGACATGAGAGTCCTGCGACAGTGGGAAGATCACGGGGGATGTGGATATTAAATTGGGGATAAGAAGCAATGACAGTGATTAATCCCCCATCGCAAATCTTGCCCTTGCCGGCCCGACTAATCTCGATGAGCTTATAAATAAGCCAGTCGCCGGCATGGACAGGGACAGTAGGTGCCCTAAAGCTAATCCCATCATCGTCTCGAACGAAAGGGAAAGTCATGGCCCATAGAATGAAAAGATCAGGGATGGTCACTGTGCCTGACTCATCCCTGGGGAAAAATGCGGAGGATATGATCCGATGGGCCAGACGGAATATAGGATGGATGATTGAGGAGGCCTTGGCCTTACCTCGGGGATAGCAAGGGAGTATGGTGAGACGGAACCAAAAGTTATCGACGTCAAATTCGGGCGGGTATCCGTAGTGTCGGATAGCGTCGTCCCCAAGAATGGGGAAACCAAATATATCATTGATCGTGTTCAGGTTGGTGCGGATGGTTCTGTTACGCACCTGGAAAATGACGGTTGACCCCGACTCACAAACGAGTGAGGAAAGAAATTCAAGTGTGAGGGACGGGTAAGACACAACGGTGGTGTTCAGGAAGGCTATCCAACCTAAGTTCACGAAAAGAGTCTCGACCTCGGTGAAGACACCGAGATCGATAAGTGATTGGGTGTGGGCGAATTTGGTTGACAGATGCCCCCGAGCATCCAGCCTATGGTAGAAGTCTTTGTGTTCTTGGTTCTGAAATTGATACCCATACGGGCCCAACATTGGGTCCGGAGGGGGGATAACAGGTGGGGGAGGGGCTAGTGATAGTGCAAGTCGTGTATTGGGAGGAGGACGTGTTTGTTTACGTCTTTTTCTAGACGGTTCCTCCTCCCGCATGATACCCTTCCCCTTATCACGATCCCTGGCCATAGTGGGTGTGCGAGTGTGATGCAAATGAGTGTAGAACAAGATAAAATCACGCACACACAAATAATCAAGCGAGTAGAAATTCCAGGGTAAAAAGTAGACTCGAGCAATGGAGCGAAGTTACCCAGCAGAGGTTGGAGTTCTTTCTTGAAATTGACCCCAATACCATGCAATCGGACAGAGTGTGGAACCGCGGCACTTCTCTTCAGCGAAAAATCCCAAAATGGGGGATTAGGGTTTGAGAAATCGAAATGGGGGAGAGAGAGGGAGGGAAAACGATGGAGAGATGGAAGGGGTGGGTAGAGGGGGAGTGGAGGTCGTGGGAGGAGTTTTTCGGCCGTTGGGAAGTCGGGGGAGATGAAACGACGGTGGAATTAGCGAGATCGGGCGAGGAAATGAACGGTCGGGGTCGGGGTGTATTTATAGGGTTTAAGACGAACCGATCGGGTGAGTTGTCACCCGATCGGTTGACTATTAGGTCGAGATTTTCAACTGAAGAGATGCTACAGGAGAACCGATCGGTTGATAACTCAACCGATCGGTTGGCCACTCCACAAATTTTCCCGAGAGTTTGGTACAGCTCACCCGGTCTATCACCCGGTCATGCTTCTCATCACCCGATCGATTGACAAACTCTGAAAATTTCCTGAGACTTCAGCCTCAGTTCACCTGGTCTTCCAACCGGTCTCGCATATCTTCACCCGATCGGTTGACCAATTCCCCAAAATTCCCGAGACTTCTGTACAGATTACACGGTCTGTCACCCGGTCTCTGCCGGCTTCACCCGATTGGTTCGTTGAGTGGCTGATACGGACGTCAGCTGGTACATCCCAACCGATCGGTTGAGTTATCACCCGATCGGTTGGGGCCTTGTTTTCTGCAAAAGTGCACAAACAGCCTAAGTCCATCAACCGAAGTTCTTGACGGCTGGATTTATTTATTAAAATAGATAAAATAAAGCTAAAAATAGTCCTAAAAAGTGAAAACAAAGGTTTAGAGCATGGGTTGCCTCCCATGAAGCGCTTTTGTTTAACGTCGTTAGCTCGATGCCTCATATGGTGGTCAATTGGGGTCTGGAGGGTTTGAGGAAGAGTCGTCGATCGCTGAGAATCCGACCGGAGAGAATTCTGGTTCTCCTACCGTATAGTGTTTCAAGCGCTGCCCGTTGACTTTAAATGGATCATTCCTTCCGATTATCTCAATAGCCCCATGCGGGAAGACTTTGGTGACACGGAATGGTCCCGACCACCTTGACTTTAGCTTTCCAGGAAAGAGCTTCAGCTTTGAGTTGAATAGGAGAACTAAGTCCCCTTCCTTGAATTCCCTCTTCAAGATGCGCTTATCGTGCCACCGCTTCAGCTTCTCCTTGTAAATCCTGGCAGTTTCATAAGCATTGAGCCGGATCTCGTCGAGCTCGTTAAGTTGTAACTGTCGATGCCCTCCTACCTCTTTGGCGTCGAAGTTTAGATTCTTGATTGCCCAAAATGCCTTATGTTTCAATTCCACTGGCAGATGGCATGCCTTCCCATAGACAAGCCGGTAGGGGGTTGTGTCGATCGGAGTTTTAAATGTCGTCCTGTAAGCCCAAAGCGCATCAGGAAGTTTTGATGACCAATCCTTCCTAGAGTTGGCCACCGTCTTTTCTAGTATGCTTTTGATCTCCCGGTTAGAGACTTCCACCTGGCCGCTAGTTTGCGGGTGGTAGGCACGCCCTACCCTGTGTTGTATCCCGTACTTTTTCAAGAGAGCCTCAAATTTCTTCTCTATAAAGTGGCTCCCTCCGTCACTAATCAGGACTCGAGGTACACCGAACCGCGGGAAGATTTTTTTAAAGAACTTGGCGACCACTCTGGAATCATTGGTTGGATTGGCTATCGCTTCAACCCACTTCGATACGTAGTCCACGGCTACCAAGATATACTGGTTCCCTGAAGAGGAAGGAAACGGTCCCATGAAGTCCACTCCCCACACATCGAAGATTTCTACCTCTAGGATGTAGTGTTGAGGAATCTCATTCTGCTTGGAGATATTCCCTGTCCTTTGGCATTTGTCGCAGGCCTGGACATAAGCATGGGTGTCTTTGAAGAGGGTTGGCCAGTAGAATCCGCTTTGGAGAATCTTTGCATTCGTCTTATAAGTGCTCGCATGCCCTCCACATTGCTGACCATGGCAATGGGAAATTATAGAGGTCGTTTCAGTTTCAGAGATGCATCTCTGTATCACCCCATCATTGCAGGTTTTGTACAAATGGGGGTCGTCCCAATAAAATTGGCGGACCTCATGGAAGAATTTCTTCTTCTGCTGGTAGCTCACATTGTGGGGGATGATGGCACAAGATAGATAATTTGCGATGTTGGCGTACCAAGGGGTCCAGGCGGAAGAGACGGAGAAAAGATGCTCGTCAGGGAGCGAATCATCAATCGGGGTAGCATTCAAATCAAGTGCAGACATCCTGGACAGGTGATCGGTAACTACATTCTCCACCCCCTTCTTGTCTCTGATTTCCAGGTCGAATTCCTGGAGGAGGAGAATCCATCTAATGAGCCGCGGCTTAGCCTCCTTCTTGCTCAATAGGTATTTGAGAGCCGCGTGATCAGTGTGCACGATCACCTTAGCACCAACGAGATATTGCCGGAACTTGTCCATGGCGTAGATGACCGCTAGCAATTCTTTTTCCATTGTAGTATAATTTCTTTGGTCGGCGTCAAGGGTCTTGCTCGTATAATATATGACATGCAGATTTTTATCCTTCCTCTGCCCCAAGACGGTACCAACGGCATAATCACTAGCGTCGCACATTAGCTCGAAGGGTAGATTCCAGTCCGGTGGCTGTATTATGGGCGCGGAAATCAAAGCTTGCTTCAGGGTGCGAAAGGCTTCCATACACTCCTCGTCAAAGACGAAAGGCATGTCCTTCACGAGGAGTTGGGTCAGCGGCCTGGAAATCTTCGAGAAGTCTTTTATGAAGCGGCGATAAAATCCCGCATGTCCTAAAAAACCACGGACTCCTCGAAGATTGAGCGGCGGCGGAAGCTTTTCAATCACCTCAACTTTAGCCTTGTCAACCTCGATTCCCCTCGAAGAGATGACGTGTCCCAGCACGACTCCTTCTTGGACCTTGAAGTGGGATTTCTCCTAGTTCAAGACTAATCCCTTTTCTTAACATCTCTCCAGGACTTTAGTTAGATTGCTGAGGCATGAGTCAAATTCAGTTCCATAGACGGAAAAATCGTCCATGAAAACCTCCATGATGTCCTGGGAGTAGTCGGAGGAGATAGCGGACATGAGTCTTTGGAATGTAGCTGGGACGTTACAAAGTCCGAACAGCATTTTTCTATAGGCATATGTCCCAAATGGGCAAGTGAAAGTCGTCTTCTCCTGGTCATCGTTATGAATAGGGATTTGAAGGAATCCGGAGTACCCGTCCATGAAACATAAATAGTTGTGCTTCGCCAGCCTCTCGAGCATCTGATCAATGAAGGGGAGAGGGTAGTGGTCCTTCCTCGTGGCTTTGTTCATCTTTCTATAGTCAATGTACATCCGGTACCCTGTGACGGTCCTCGTAGGTATTAGCTCGTTCTTCTCGTTGCGAACCACAGTCATTCCTCCTTTCTTGGGTACGACGTGCACCGGGCTAACCCAGCGACTATCGGAGATAGGGTATATGATACCGGCATGTAGAAGTCTAACAATCTCCTTTTTCACCACTTCCATCATTATGGGATTTAGCCTCCACTGCGGCTCAATCGAGGAGGCTTGCTCATCCTCAAGCAGTATTCTGTGTGAGCAGAGGCCTAAGCTAACCCCTTTTAAATCTTCAATTGTATATCCGAAAACTCCCTTAAACCTTTTTAAAACACTAAGAAGTTTGGTCATCTGGTCTTCATGCAGCGAGGAGTTCACTATGACCGGCAGGGTCGAGTCCGTCCCCAAATATTCATACCTTAGTCCCGGGGGTAGCTCTTTCATCTCAACTTCGTGAGGCCCCGACACATACTTCTCAAGCTGAGCATCCTCTAGTGAAAGGACTTCTTCGTGGATCTCTCGAAAGCCAGGGTTCGAAACTTCGCTCCCAACCGTGGTTCCACGTTGTAAACCCTCGCAAGGTATCGCGGGGGCAACTGATGAAGGCACCGAGTCTTTCGCAAGCTCATAGTAATTCTCGGGGAAGAAAGCTTCGACGTGAAAACAGGTTTCAATGGTCGAAGATTCTCCACCGATGCTCCCAGCTTCCTCATCGCAATAAGATCCGGGATGCTCGATAAAAGTCTGTAAGATATAGATCGGCCCCTGTCCAACGCAACCGACAGACTCTGCCTGGTGGTTCTCCCGACTGGGCTCCGTGAACAATTCTTCTCCCCCGAGTCTGGAACTGGGCATGTCGACACACGCCACATTATCAGGAGGAAGGAGAGTTGTCGTGACTGGATCCTGCTGCATATCAAGATACCATCTCTGATTTTCTAAAGCGGTAGATAGAAGGGTTAGAATATTCGAAGCATTTAGGGATTCCGCCAAGATTTGTGCCAAGCAGCGGATGTGGTGCGAATGAACCCAGATATCGCCCGAAACGTCATACAACATCCTCGTCATGGGGCAGAGAACCTATAAGAAAGGAGAGAGAGAACTGCACAAATAGCAAACACGTCAAAAGCACGGGTTGCATAAACGGGAGGCGAATGTAGCGACAGCAGCACGGCGAATTAGTCAATCAATTCTATACAATTACTATTTACAATATGTACAAGTGAAATCAAAAAGTGTAGAGTGCGAAAATTATAATGGGATAGGGATGAGAGCTAGACACAAGGGTTCATGAAATCCTAAAATAACAAGCATGTTTCCTCCCCGACAACGACGCCATAAACTTGACCGCCCCCCCCCCCCCCCCTCTGCTGGTTTGCGCGTGTTTGATGTGTGCAATAATATGATTGGGGACGTGAGATTTAAATATTTGTAACCGCAAGCGCACGGTGTTGTAGTGTGGCTTGGGGGTCGAACTCAGGGAGGCGTGGATGTACTTGTATCAAGTAGGATCAAATTCACCCCATGGGCGAGCTAGCCTGAATCGGATGATGGGTTGTCACGGTAAATGGAATGCAAGGTATAAACAATATAAAGGAAAAAACCCGGGACTTTGGTTTCCACCATATCGTGCGATTCTCGCCGATACGGCCTACGGGTAGGATAACGATCGGAATTAGGGTCTAATAGTGAGACGTTGCCTCTGAAAGTGGTACCAGCGTCTCATGGGCCCGATATTCCGGTCGGTGCCCAGGATGATACGCCGGACTTCCCAGGTTCGGTCAGTGGGCACTCCCGTTTCCATTAACACTGACCGACTCCGGGAGCACTAAGCTCGCAACGATAACTCCCAACGCCTCATCATGCAGCTCCCGCACGCTAGGATTCGACGTCTACGCTAAGGGCGTGAGCTATGGCTAGGGAGTCAACCGCCAAGTTTATTCCCCCTTGGCCCAACGGTCAAAGGCTGTCTTTTTTCCCGCCGATGACAATAAAACACCCCGCGTAATCGTTAGATTCCCTATCCCTAACGATTTCCTAGTCCTATGGACGCATCGGGGAGAGCCCACGAAGGGGTTTCCACCAAAATCCCAGATTAGGGAACTACTCACACATATTTAGTAAAAAGCGATCTAAATAGAAATCAACCGTAAAAATCATGATCAAGCTATTGAAAAGTAGTAAGAGTAATGCTAATAACACTATATTAAAGTTTGACAAAGATCGGAAAACTTACAAGTATCTGAAAAATTACAGCCGTCAAGAGAGAGAAAAAAACAGCAAAAAATAACAACTCCCGTTTCTGGAAAACCTAGGGGTCATATAAATAGAATACGAAATCACCCGATCGGGTGAAAAGTCACCCGATCGGGTGGCCCTTCTTCGTTTCTTCGGCAACGCAGAATAGGATTCCACCCGGTCACCACGGCACGGTCGGTTGAAGGTTGAAGTTGATCGGTTGGATCTTCGTGCCGTCGGGTGAACCGGTCGGTTGATCTCTCCGTGTTGTGGCTTCAGAGAATCGGCTACAGGTGAACTGATCGGGTAAAAGTCACCCGATCGGTTGGCATTTAGCGTCAGAATTCTAGAGAGTTGGGGCGTTTGAACCGGTCACTGAACCGACCGGGTGACTTCTTGGCCGCTCCAACTTGTGTCCGGGTGGTGCACGTGTGCATCACCCGATCGGTTGGAAGTAACCAACCGGTCGGGTGAGGGGCTGAAAAATGTGATCTTCGTCGTTTGACCCCCTGGATCACGCGTGACTCCTCCCGTTGCTACGGGGACTCATGATATCGTCGTTTTATATCCCATATACCAGTAAACTCCTGCAAAATGCGAAAAACACGAAAAAGTGAAAGAAAACAAGAAAACACGAGAAAATGAATATAACTCGGCAGTAAATAACGGGAAAACAAGGAAGAAAACGTGCACAAATATATGAAATATAAACGCACGTCAGCAAGCATCACATGCATCCAAACACTTAAGCTTTACAACCTTGAGGAGACTCAACAAGTTGCTCGTCTCAAGATCTAATTTGGATGCATTGTCTTGTATCGCTCTTACACTCATCTTCGAGTCAAACAGTTTGATCAAAGTTTCAAGCCTTGCAGATTGAAACTGTTTTCCATACAACCTTGGGGAGACTCATCAAGTCATATGGAGAAACAGCTTTGGACATCAGTATATTTAAGCTGCCCATGTTTATATGAGCTAGTGTTAAGTAGCGTGCTTTTATTGTGTTAGATTTTAGAGCTTAAGAAAATCTTTGTCCTTAACTTAGTACTAGGAAGAACATTTTAATATCAATGAGAATATAGTTTGGTTTATCAAATATTCCTTACTATTCATTTTGTCCAGTTGATTTATTTCTTTTAAGGATATTATAATTTTAGATTCCACGCAGTAAAACATATAATATCACTAGTTTAGCATTTGTTCATGATTTTTAAATATGGTTAAAATCATTTTTATTCAAATATATCCTCCCACTGTTTCTGCGATCATCTTTAGCCATATAGAAGAACGAATATAGTTATTTAATGGGATATGGACCCAATCACCCTGAGCTTCACAACCTTGAGGAGACTCAACAAGTTGATCAACGCTGCAGTTGGTAGATAACCTTATTATCAATCACATCACATGTGACTCCCTATTGGTTTTTACCCATAGTCATTTATGATCTATAGTAGACTCAATAAACCATAATGACTAGTCTAGTCGAACCCTTGTTTTTATGTCTAATATTAACTTACACCGATACTCGAGGAGACCCGACGCAGCGGTTTGGGTTAATACCAGACTACATCTCATGTATGATGGAGTCGATTTCTAAAAGAGACCATGTCATAGCTTAAGGAGAATCAACAACTATGACATGCGTCTTTTAGTCCCCTAATCCAAAAAGCAAGGATGGCTACTGCTAACCTTAAAGAAGTTTTTCACGTAATTGACTAGATATAATCGACGATGTCACATAATCATAATTCGCATCCTTGCGGTCCAGTGGAACACGGCCAGTGATATGGCTAGGCCAGGATCATTATCCCAGTCGAGCTAGGGTGATCCACAACACTAGTCAAAAAACACTAGACCAGATCATGGTCCATTAAAGGAAACTTATTATTCATATGTGTCTAATCGATTAGAATTGGCTTCATTAAAACTAGTTAATCCTATCAACTAGTTGAATCCAAAAATTCGAAATTATTAGGATTGGTATAATAAATTTTATTAAAGTCCTTTTCAACTATAAGGATTATTATGGTGATATCCTAATCATGTATTAGGTATTTAAAATTAAATTTGCAACGATTTTAAATCATAGCGTTTTTCAAAATTATTATTAGAACAATTAAAATAATAATTTGGAGAGGGCTACCCCAAATAGGAATTTAATTTGTTGAACTATTTTTAAATCATAGCATGTCCAAAAAATTATCTTATAATTTTCTGAAAGGTTTTTAATGGCTATCCTAATAGTCTTTCTTGAATTATCACATAATCAATAAGAACTAATATAACGATTAAAAATAGAAACTAAACAATTTATGGTGATAACAAAGCAATTAAAATTTATCTCATAAAATTTTCTTGCTAAACATGCAACCTAAAATTTATCGCATAAGTTTAAGTTACATAAAAAAATTTATCACATAATTTTAAAGATTTACTTTTAAAATAAAATTAAATCTAATTGTCAAAAACAATTTTTGAAAATAAAAACATTGCATGTGAACGACTATTTAATAGTTTAAATAAAACCTACATCTAATAGAGAAACATGTTGTATCATATACTTTTATAAATTCAAATCAAAGATCATGTGACTGGCTCTAATACCACTGTATGGGTTTCTAGGTTCATAGGGCAATAAAATCGACGTCTGACCAAAGTCGGTCGAACGAAGAAATCAAATGATGCAGCGGAAAATTATCTTAATACAGTTTTAAGAATAGCTCTAAAGAATAACAGCCCTAGCCAAGATCTCTACTATCCTGGGGTTGGGTCCGACCAACCCCTAAGGATAGATCTATCTAACATTTGCACATGTTTAATTTAAACTACATACCTTCCACGTCATTTCCACAGAATACGAAGAGTCATTTTCACCAACATTTCTTTGGCTCCGAGCTGCTTCTCCCAAGCTGAACTGCGTCTCGAGCCGCTCCTCGTCCCGAGCCAAACCGCTTCCCGAACCGCACCGCGTCCCGAGGCAAGCAACACCCTTATCGCTGAGCCAACCATGCACCGAAGAAGATTTCACCTTGAGTTAATCCTCCATCAAGACTATGGATTAAATCCGAGCTCATTCGTAGCTTTGCTGGAGCCCGAACAAGAGCAATAAAGAAATTTAGGGAGAAAGAGAATAATTAATTTATGCTCAGATATGAGCTTGCTCATGTTTAATGGAGCTATTCAGATCTGGAGCTTGGGACGAGTTTTAAGGAGGGGAGTTGGCCCCTATTTATATAGGTGACTGACCCCTTCCCTTCACTCCATATTCGATGTGGGATTATAAATTTTGGAGGAAAAAATTAATTAAAGTTTGCCTTTCACAAAGGCCAAACTTTAGCGAATTTTTCCTTAAGTGATACAACTTATCAAATCGAAGAGGGTTGAATGGCGAACGCGAAGGAAGAAACGACACTCAATTTCGACTTCATTTGACCCCTCAAAGGTTGTCTCAAAGTTGGGCTAAAATCAACTTTTTGCTTAAAAAAACCAGCTACCAAAAACCTCTTGTTCAAAAACCATTACCAGCATTTTTGGGCCATGATGGCCCCACCGGCCAGTCGCGCGAGTTGGGCACCTGCCAGCAGCAGGTGGGCGGGCGGGCTTGCCCGCTTGAGCAGGCGGGTCAGCCCAGCCCGCTCACAGCGGGTGAGCTGGCATTGCCCGCCCAAAATGGGCGGGCTAGCCCAGCCCCTTATACTGGTGCAAAACTGGGCTAAAGCCCAGTTCTGATTTTTAGATGGTTTATTTGACATATTTTGTGCGTTTGGAGTCCGTTTTCGACTCGGTTTGAACTTATGTTTAGGCCGGAACGATCCCGTCATCCAGGTAACCATTTCTATACGTTTTATTATATTAAATATGGTCGTAAATAATTTAAGATATATTTAATTCCCTTCGCATTATATTCAAAGTTCCAACATCTATTATAAAAAATCATTTGCATCAAATACAAATGAACTGAGGGCAAACATCCTCCAACACTAACCTCCCCAAAGATAAAACAAGCATTGTCCTCAATGATTGAAAGTGGGGAAAATAAATGTGGTGTGCATTAAAACACATACCCAAAGCTAGCATAAAAGCATATCCAGAATATGAGGAGGTTTTGGTAGTGAAAGTGTGAGTGCAGCACATTGGTTTGTAGAAAGCAGATAATCCTAATACGCTCCCCTTGCTATCGAGAGGAGACAAGTTTATTCAATATACATAGAAAGCATAAAAAATTATCTACACTACTAGAGTAGGAGCACCTACTAGAGTAGGAGCACCTGGTCAAATGGTGGATCAAGGATATCCAGCGGAGCAGGCAGCTATTCTTCCTGCTCTTTCCATGGCTCAGCTAGTAGCTTCTTGCCACGAATCCCAACGGGCTCCATTAATGCTCTCCCAGCTTATCTCGAGGACATCCATCTGCATCCTGCGAAAGAAAAGGAGTATCAACCTGATGTGAAAATTCTTCCACAAAATAAAGGTATCTCAGATAGAGTCGTCAAAAAATGGAAAATAAGAAACAGGGTGACAAAAACTCCGTAAAAACGTGCTACTCCTTCATGATGACGTGATTAATACCACGTCAATCCCTTTTATAGGCTCTGCATGTGCTGACATGACCTAGCATACCTCCATAGAATGTAAACATGCGTCCAACGGGAAATGCGTCATGTCAAGAATATCTGAATCTAAAGGATTATATAATAAAACATGTGATTTAGAAATGGAGTTTAAACTATCTCCCTGAGTGAGATCATTAAGCTCTAGTGGATGTGATTAAGCTCTGGTGGATGTAATGCCTCTAGTAGGCTGCAAAAGTCTTGTGGAGGTGATGGTGGTAGTGAGGATGCGTCTGGCTCGCTGAACTGAGTCACAGAGTTTGTGGCCCCACGTGAATCCTTCGCATCGATATGGACGTGCTCCATGGCCTCCTCGGTGATCTCACGTGGTACAAAATGGGGGATGTGATCAAGTGATAGGAGTGGGTTGGCGTTTTCAATGTCTGAAATCTTGTTCCTGCCCAAGTACACCTCACTTCCATCTATGAGATAATAGGATCGCATCACGTTACCCTTGAGCCTAACAAAAGTCCCATCATCCATCTCATTATCAGAAAAGGATTGGTGTAGGATGTGGTCTTCGACAACCTGTGTCTCTGAGGTGGTATCTGATGGAAATTGAATTCCACCCCAAGTAATTTTGATGATGAGCACACCAAATGAAAGCTTAAGTGTACTAACTACACTACACCTAAGTGAGCAGAATATGCGAAGCTTACTCATACTCAAAGAAACACAAATCTACGCTCAAAGACAAGGACAAACGTGGCTAAGTCAAATGATGAAGTTCAAGCTCAAATAGAACAAGAAGCTCAAGTGAAGCTCGCATCCACTTCATCAAATTGATCAAGCTTCCGAAGACATGTCCTAAGTCTATAGTGAGTGTGTCGTGTCTCTTTAGGGTATTTGTCAAAGCCAAATCATATAGACAAAACACACGCACACAAACAAATTTGAAAAAGTTTTCTGAAAATCTTTTTATATCTTCAAAAATATTTTAAGAGCTTTCTCTAGTCATCCTATAACTTCCGTAGTGCAACTCCACACACCCTGGAGTTAACTACCTGTCTGACTAGAAGAGTTGCAGGAAAAACTCCTCTGGGAGTCGACTACCAACAGTAGGGAGTCGACTACCAGCTGAGATTCAAGATTCCCTGAAACACTCTGGGAGTCGACTACCAACAGTAGGGAGTCGACTACCAGCTGTAAAATTCTGACGTTTTGATTTGAATTTTGAAAATTCGTGTAGTGATTTTCTCCGAGATTTTTGGGACAAAAGTCAAAGAAAATTTGAATTTCAAATCTCAGAATTTTCCCTATAAATAAGAGCTAATTTCATTTGAGAAAAACACAACATCTATTGAAAATCAAATCTCTCGTGCAAACGCTCTTTAATTCAAAGCTCTCATTTTCTCTAGCCAATTCTATTTTTATTGTGATCTTGCAAAATTCTGTTATTACTTTTTTAAAGATCATACTCTTGTTTTATTGGCTAAACGTTTTTCAAAATCCTTATTGCTATTCTCTTTACTTTTGTTTAAAGGATTTTTTTGAAAAGCATTAGATCTAGATCACAAAGAATTCTCTCGTATCTTTGTGTGATCTAGACTCTTATTCTATCAAGCCACTACACAATTATGTCTATCATTGATTGGCTATAAAATCGGGTGTGAAAACCAACCTCCATCAATTTATTGTGGTGTGTATTGGATATAAGTTTCATTGTGTTGTTGTTGGAACACTAGACAAGTCTAGGTGTTGCCAGTCGGAAATCCTGGTTGAGACTAGGTCGTTGGAAATCCTAACGAGTGAAGTTAGGTAATTGTATTTGCCAAGGCAGATTGTGGAAAATCTAGTACCGGATTGGTCTGGGACTTGACGTACACGGGTTGCGGGGAACCAGGATAAAATCGCTTGTCTCTGCGTTCGTTTTTCTGTGATTGTTTATATTTCTCGTACAATCATTTTTCATTTGCTAATCTTACATCTTTGTAATTCCTTGTTGATTTATTATTGTAAAGATTATTTATTTAATTCCGCTGTGTAAAGATCTCTCTGTAAAGATTTATATCTGATTGTAATCTTTTCTCTATCATATTTGTAAGATTACTTTGTTGATTAAGAACCAAGCGTAGATCACTCTACTTGGCTTCTTAGGCAACATTAGAAGGATTTTATTTGTGCTAATCTTAACAATCAAAAAAGTATATTATTTGCACAACACTATTCAACCCCCCCCCCCCCCCTTCTAGTGTTGTTTGCCATCCACAAGATCCAACAGTACCTACACGGGAAATAAATTCATATCAAAATCTTTAAACTGTAAATCATATGAGTTACCTTCTGTGGTGCAGGCTAGCGATGATTCTTGTGACGTGGCTGTTGTCCCCAAACACTCTCCCTCAAGCTGCAATGTAGGCTCATTTATCAGATCCATGCCATGTGTTCGTAATTTCCCTTGAGATATGGATAGTTGGGTTAAATTTTAGGCAATTTCTTTAATGTAGGTATCAATCATAGTGGAGATGGAAGGTGAAGTCATTTAGCCTTGGTTTGCAAGGTAAATCTCCAATAACAACTCAAGGCGGGACTTTGGTGGTGGAAGCAAAGTGGTGGAGTCAATTGGCCTTATTTTGTAAGGGAGCTCTCCAATAACAGCTCAATGAGAGACGTTGGTGAATGTGGGGGTATGTACATTTCGGGGTGTGGATGGGAGGTTCATAGTATAGGTTGTAGTCATATGATGGTGGGTTGTAGGGGTGGACATAATATGGACAATGGATGGTCATGTATCCCTACATTCCACATATCTCGCAACATGGTACAACCTACAAAAAATCATTGTTAACTCCAATCTGAGCACCTTACGATGATGAGGCATCAAAATTTCCTATATACGTTCCATTAGGCATCCACATTCTCCAAAAATGCACATGACATGTAAAAGATATGATTAAGAGAAGCGTGTCGGTGGTACAAGGGAAAAGCACAAATAATGATAATCGGGTGGTGGGAGAAAAATTTTGTTTATTTATTTTTATAATTTTTATATGCACATAGTCTAACAAACCAATCGACTAAACTAATATCGATCAGGCGAAACCTCTGAGGCAACAACACCAAAACCTTGTTGGGAGTTTTACATTTATAAACCGCAAGTGCATGGTTGTTGTTGTAGCACTGTACAGGTCTCTCCGCAGGGAGGTTGGGTGATCGAGTACTAGCTTTGCCCAAGGTTATTGTTAGCTATGTGAAATTGGGATCTAATCATTAAACATCAATAGAGTCACGTAGAATAACAAGAAGAACAATAGGAAAACAATAATAAGCTGCAAAACATATATAAAATGCAGAAAAAAGCATGGAAACACTAATCTCAATAGTTGCACACAAGGATTCGTCAATTCCATGCTACATCCATAAGAAAAGGCATCTAAAACTAATCTAAACTAAATCCTACTCCTAGAAAACATGAAAAAGGGCTAAAACAGGGGTAAAACACGGCCAAAAAGTGCTAAAACAGGGGTAAAACATGGCCCAAAGTCCTCTATCCTCTCTCAACGGCACTCAAATCCTTAAAAAGAAAGTCAAAACCCTAGCGGGTTAGTGGGAAACCCAATTTGACACCACTGAATGGAGATCCACGCAATCACATCACCTGGAGCTCAAGCTATGCCCTTAAAACCTTCAGGAACTCTCGAATCGACGCGGTCGTGTGGACAGGCACATGACCACATCGCTGATGTGCGTAACTCCTCTTCCCTTATCTTTGGGGTGACAAGGTCGTGTGGATTCATGTCGTTCTGGCTTTGGCTCCTAGCAACTACAGTTCACACGACCACGTCACTGGATTCACATGGTCACGTTGATTCTATCAACTAACGCACTTCAACTCCTTTCCAGCCTCGTTGTGACGTGATCGTTTGGCGTATTGACACGACCACATCACTTGGATCTCAGCCTTCCTTCTTCAGCTACCCATCCGACCGTGTCGGGCTGCCCCGCGGTCGCATGTAATAGTCTTTTGGTTGCTCTTGCTGTGTCATCCCGCATGACCATGTGGGGTGACACACATGGTCGCGTGGATGTCGAATTCCACCGATTCTTCACGATTTCAACTTCGTTTCTTCGCCTTGCTTCTCCTTCTCGCTCATTGACTCTATTAAGCTATTTTTAGAGTGAATTCAACCTTAAACGCATACGAAACACCCAACGAGAGAAATGGAACAATAATATCATGAGATGTCAATTAAAGTGGAATTTGTATGATGTTAGGCATGGAATAAGCCCACTAAAACATACAAAATGTCCACTCATCACTCTCCTAAGCCGCACAAAAGAATCCTCTTTGAGTGGTTTAGTGAAAATGTTGGTGATTTGTTTTTGGGTGTCGATGTACTCTCGTTTAACATCTTTTGTGGAAATGATCATTATTAAAGTGGTTTCCAATGTCAGTGTGTTTGGTACGAGAGTGTTGTACCAGGTTCTTGGATAAACATATAGCTCTTTGGTTATCGACCTTGAT
The DNA here is from genome assembly GCA_030789695.1 of Scilla litardierei. NCBI lineage: Eukaryota > Viridiplantae > Streptophyta > Magnoliopsida > Asparagales > Asparagaceae > Scilla > Scilla litardierei. The sequence goes on along the minus strand of CM061132.1, from coordinate 79,474,628 downwards.
TGCACATGTACCACAATCGATACCATAATTCTTAAGTGTCTGTCTCATCCATAATACTTATGCACAAGCTAGACCTGTGGCGATATATCTTGCTTCGGTCGTAGAAAGGGATACCAAGTTTTGTTTCTTAAAGAACCCAGATAAAATGGAATTTCCTAGAAAGTGGGAAGTGCTATTAGTACTTTTCCTATCGGATCTTTTCGACAAAATCGGTATCACTATATGAGACTAGCTCATATGTGCATGACTTTGGATAAATTAATTTGTAGTCAAGTGTTTGGTTAAGATAGCGGAAAATTCGTCCATACAAGCATACAAAAAACATGATATCGGGTATACTCAAGGTAAGATAAAGTAAACTACCTATCATACCTCGATATTGACGAATGTCAACATCCATTCGCTGTTCATCTTTACCAAGATGCATCGTCATGCTCATTGGAGAATGCTAGGAGGAAGAGCATCTCATCCCGAAATGCTTGATCAACTTCACCGTGTACTTCGTTTGGTGGATGAAGATCCCTTGCTCCAATTGATGAATTTGAAGACATATGAAATATGTGAGCTCTCATTCATCATGTATGGACTTAGCAAACTCTTGATAGAATGAAGTGTTAATGGAACCACATATGCTATCATCTACATACACTTGTGTAATAAGAATTTCAAGATCAAAATACTTCGTAAATAGTGTTGAATTAACCTCACCCATTTTGAAACCCAAATCCAAAAGAAAAGTCTTAAGGCAATCATGCCAAGCGTATGAGCTTGTCTCAAACCATAAAGTTCTTTCTTAAGTTCAAAAACATGATTTGAAAATTTTTCATGAATGAAACCAGGTGGTTGTGAAACATAAACTTATTCATTTACATAACCATTTAAGAATGCACTTTTAACATCCATTTGAAAAAGTTTGAAATTCATGAAAGATGAAAATTTTAATAATAACCTAATGCATTTTTATCTAGCTACCGGGGCAAAAGAGTCTTCGAAATCTATACCTTCTTCTTGCCGGTAACATTGAGCTACTAACCTCGCCTTGTTCCGTGTGACGACATAATTCTTATCTGTTTTTTCTTGAAGATCCGCTTTGTTACAATAACATCGTGGCCTTTCGAAAGAGGGACTAGTTTTCGAACTTCATTCCTTTCAAATTGGATGAGATCTTCTTCCATTGCCATGATCCATGATCTATCTTCACACGCTTCGTCAATGTTCTTTGGCTCTATGGTTGAGAAGAAGACACAATGCATGAAGTGCTCTACCCTAAATCTTGTTTGGACAGCATCACCAATATTACATATCACTTGGTCATGCAAATGACGAGGAACCGTAGCAAACATCTTGGGTACACCTGAATCATTTGGAACATTCTCAACAATATTATTAGTAGGTTTAGTTGCATTGGACTCATCTTGTTTAATATCATGCAAAGAATCACAAATAAACCCAATGCATTCATCATCACGAGAAATAGGAGAATCAAAATCTTCATAAAAGGAAACATGAAGTGATTCCTTAACCATTAAAGTCCTTTTATTGTATATCCGATAGGCCTTGATACGATCGAAATATCCAATAAAATTCCTTGATCCGAACGAGAATCAAATTTATCTAAAGTACCTTGTGTCTTTTTATTAAAACATTTGCAACTAAAAATACGGAATTAATTTGCTTGCGGCAATTTATCATACAATAATTCATAACAAGTTTTGTTCGTACAAGGTCTAACTAGAATTCTATTTAGCACATAGCATGCGGTATAGACAGCTTTTGCCCAAAATTATGGTCCAAGTTGGCTATCGCTAAGCATGGTGCATGCACACTCAATTGGAGTTCTATTTTTCCTTTCCACAACACCATTTCGTGGAGGGGCACGAGGGAAGGAAAAATTGTAGTTATCCAGTTCTCATCACAAAATTTAGAGAATAGTTCATTATCGAATTCACCTCCATGATCACTATGAATAGTGACAATGGTGGTGTCTTGTATCTTTTGAACTTTCTTAGAGAAAATAATAAATTTGTCAAGTGCCGTATTTTTACTATTTAAAAATCTTACCCAAGTAAATCTAGAGAAGTCATCAACTACAAGTCTACAAAAGGCATTCCCTAAGGATGAAACTATACTAGGCTCAAATAAATCTATATGTAAAAGCTCTAGTTGCCTAGTAGTAGAAGTTACATTTTTAAGCTTAAATGAAGATTTATGAAGCTTGCCATGTTGGCATGAATAATAACTACTTTTCTTATTAAAAATGTTTTTGGAAAACCTCTAACTAGATTATGCTTGGATAGTTTGTAAAGGTGTTTGAAGTGCACATGACCAAATCGTCGGTGCCATAGAAGTTGCTCATTATTGTGGAAACCAATCATAAGTCTTGTGTATGTGGCATATTCAAAATATAAATATCTTTTTGGAATGTGACACTAAAAAATATTTTTATTACTACTATCAAATATACTACATAAACGATAACAAAAATTAAATTTGTAGCCCCCATCACAAAGTTGACTAATGGAAATTAAGTTGTGATTTAACCCATCCACTAAATACACATTATATATTAAAGGTTTAGTTGGATTACCCACTTTACCAATACGTATGATGGAACACTTTTCGTTGCATCCAAAGGTGACTGTTCCTCTATCCTTGATGTGGATGATCTTGGAGAGCAAACTTGGGTCTCCCATCATATGTTTGGAGCACCATCTATCGAGTATCCATCATATCCTTTTGCATTTGGAGCAATCTTTCCCATTATTTCTATTTTAGGTTAAACCATATGCACATGGTACCCAAGCATGTTGGGTCCAAGTGGATTAACCCTTTGGAAACCAAGTCCAATTGGACTTAGGCTTCCCAACATAATTTTAATTATTTACTATATCCCTAAAGTATGATTGCATATATAAACCCTTAGCCTAACTGCTAGTGTTCTTAGGACCCCAAATTGTGTGGGTTTTGGAAGTCGTATACCTAGATGATGCTTGCATTGGTGGAGGGTTTCTATGTGGTGCATGCGGCATATGTGCAAGTGGATGTACATAAGCATGAGGGTGTCTATGCAGCGATTGTATTTGTGCATACCAATGGTGTGGTTCTTGAGGGGAGTAATAGGAATGTGGGTGTGCATGATAGTTCACATGTGTTCTAGCATTGTGAGTGTGTGCATGGTGTGCATATGCATGTGGTCTCACATTCCAGGTGTGTGCATGTGGTGCATACGAATGTGAAGAAAATGGAGCATGTGGAACATGTTAACGAGCATGTGAGAGAGCATGCATATGTGTATGCGGTGAATGAACATAAGCATATGAATGAGTGTGAGTTCGAACATGTGGGTGTCTCACATGTGTGTTGGCCCATGCACGAGGATGTTGAGCATAAAAATCATCATATGTAGGAGAATGGTTTGTAGCTATCCTACGTGTTTGTCTGCTAGTATACATAAACACATGACCCTTCTTTGGAGGTCCACCCTTGATGGGTTTCTTTCGAAATGAAGGTGGTGTCTGAATGAAGCATGTCTTGGTAGAAGAACTACTTAAGTGCTTGGGGGCTCCATCATGGATGCACCAGAGGATTGGCTCAAAAATTTTATAGTGGCTATACTATAGGAGGTGTAATAGTTGGTATCACTTGCTTTTGAGTAGCCAAGTCCACCAAGGTGATTACGGGAAATTGGGTTTCAAACAAATTGTCCAACATGTCTGTAACTTTATTGAATCTCTCAATATTGGCAAACATGACCTCATGATCATCATGATCATCAATAACCATGGTGACGGGAAGACTGAAGAAGAAGAATCTGATGAAGAAGAGGATATGCTGCTTGAAGATGATTATAGAGAAATTACCGATGAAGGAGAATTTCTTGTGACTAGAAGAGCACTTAGCATTCAAATGAAGGAGGAAAAGAAAAACCAAAGATAGAACTTGTTCCACAAACGCTGCCTAGTCTAAGAAAAAGTATGCTGTGTAATCATCAATAGAGGAAGTTGCAGCAATGTTGTAAGTGCTGAATTAGTTGAGAAGTTGAGTCTTCCAACCTTCGAGAATCAACAACCTTACAAGCTCCAATGGCTCAACGAATGTACAGAGTTGAAGGTAATAAACAAGTCACAATCATATTTTCTATTGGCAAATTTAGAGATGAAATAATCTGTGATGTTGTTCCCATAAAAGTATGTCATCTCTTGTTGGGCAGACCGTGGCAGTTTGATCGTCGTGTAACACATGACGAGTACTTAAACCGTTATTCTTTTGTACTTCGAGGGGAGCCTATAACACTCCTTCCATTATCTGCAAAACAAATACTGGAAGGTCAAATAAAGAGAGAAAATAAAAGAGAAAGTGAGAGAGGAAAAATGTTTCAACAAGAAAAGAGTAAAAATGAGAGTGAGAAAAAGATGAGAGATTTGTGTGGAGAAAAAGAAAGTAAACTGAGAGAATGTTCAAAAAGAAAAGGAGAGAAAAGAGAAAAAGGAGAGAAAATTTTCTATTGGTAAAAAGAAGTGAGATTAAGAAAGCTTTGTTTTCTCAACAGAACCTCCTAATACTTGTGTACAAAGAGACTATGTTGAATACTAACGACTTGACCTCTGCTTTGCCTAGTGTAGTTTTGTCTCTTTTACAGGAATATAAAGATGTATTTCCTGATGAGATCCCACTAGGTTTGCCACCAATTAGAGGCATAGAGTATCAAATTGATCTAATTCCTGGAGCATCTTTGCCTAATCATCTCACATACCACACTAATCCCAAAGATACTAAGGAGATTCAAAGGAAAGTTCAAGAGTTGATGAGCAAAGGATACGTGTGAGAGAGACTCAGTCCTTGTGCAGTTCTGGTATTGTTGTGTTAGGTTTTCTGTCATGCATAACAAGTTTATACGCAGTAGAAAAATAGAAACCTACCAAGATCCAAGCGTTTTAAATTGATTTGATTAGATTACTAAACTTTGTTGACGATTCGAATGTATCAGACTACAGGTGCTGCTTTACGGACGACCACCCTCTATCAGTATCCATACACAAACGTCACGAACAGGAATTACAAGGATGCTAGCTCCTTCTTTGCAACTAGGATTTCTCTCTCGATCTTCACTTTTCTCAAAAATAGAAGTGATCGATTGAATGTGTAACTTTCTGAAAAATCCTCTCTATATCATATATAGAGTCCTATGTTAACCCTTGAATGCATTTAGTTACCCAAAGATATCTTCAGGGATAATATCTTAACAAGTCATATTAACCGTTAACTCTTTAACGCATTTTAGTTATGCAGCGGTATCTTAATGATAATATCTTATCAAGATAAAATATCTGACAGTTAAGATATATCCTTATTTAAAATTTCAAATTAGATTCAAAATCTCGTTTAAAACCCTATCCCATCCATTACGCTCTTTGTGTGAGAACCAATATGCTCCTGTCAAATTGGCATTGGGCCTAATCCAATTAAAGACCGACAAGTCAAAATTGGTCTCTAGAAAGACATTATGACTACTTAATTAATATGAATATCGTTAGTTCGATATTACCCAAGCTATAGAACATATTATAATCCTTTTATCACACGATATCTAATTTGAACATAAGTCATGGACAGTGTCATACTTATATTGTTCAAACATTTAATTTCTCGATTACTAAGTAGACTGATAATATCAAATGACCTTCATTTGAGCATGGCCATGCATTTCTCAGTCCTACTCATCGAGGGGCCCATTAGATTTCTATCTCATAAGAGAGGGACAAATTCCATCTTGTTCACTCACTTTCCTCTGCATGATTCACATCATTTTCAATCATAAACTTTATGATTATCTGATTAAAGATAACATTTGGTTATGTCAAAACCTGATGTTCCTCATGTAGAAAACTGTGATGATATCAGGTCTAAGGACTCTATGACATAAGTATAATGAGATCATTTATGACACTGATCCATGTAATGATCTCATATCGATTCTATCCAGTACATTGTTCTCCAACAAGTACTTATAAGTTTAATTCGTATCAACATACATATAATTATCTCATAATTATCATCCTAACTTATACTAGTCTTAATTCATCATTATACCTTTAACGATGAATGACTATGGATGATTAGAATAACATAGCAATTGTGCAAACATTATTATAATGAAACTTGTAAGCAATATAACAATAACATTAAGAGAAACATTTTATAAATGAAAAATGACATAACATAAAGGTCCAAATATTTCGCTTAGGGCATAACCACTAACAGCTTGTACCCAAGAAAGATGGCACATGGAGAATGTGTGTTGATTACAGAGCCATTAACAACATCACGGTAAGATATCGTCCTCCAATTCCTAGGTTAGCTGATATGCTCGATGAATTATCTGGTTCAACTATCTTCTCTAAAATTGTTTTAAAAAGTGGTTATCATCAAATAAGAATGAAAGAAGGAGGTGAATGGAAAACGACTTTTAAGACTAAACATGGATTGTATTAATGGTTAGTTTTGGCTTCTGGTTTAAGTAATGCACATAGCACATTCAAGAGGTTAATGAATCATGTCTTTCGTGCCTACATTGGGAAATTTATGGTAGTTTATTTTGATGATATCCTTGTGTATAGCAAAATCTTAGATGAACACGTGGATCAACTTAGACAAATTTTAGAGGTTCTAAGAAAGGAGAAATTGTTTGGCCTTTTGAAAAAGAGCGATTTTTACACAGATAAAATTGTTTTTCTTGGCTTTGTTGTTAGTAGTACAGGTATTGTGGTGAATGAAGAGAAGATCAAAGCATTCCAAGATTGGCCAACTCCTACCACGGTTAGACAAGTCAGGAGTTTTCATGGACTTCAAGCTTTTACAGAAGGTTTATGAATGATTTTAGCATACTAGAGGCACCATTGACTGAATTGACTAAGAAGGATGTCAGATACAAGTGGGGATAAGCTCAAGAGAAAGCTTTCCAAATCCTCTAAGAGAAGATAACTTAAGCACCTTACTGGCACTTCCTGATTTAGGTAAGACTTTTGAAATTGAATGTGTTGCCAGTGGGATTGGCATAGTAGGCGTTCTCTTGCAAGATGGTAAACCCATTGCACATTTCAATGAAAACCTAAGTAGACCCACTCTTAACTATCCTACATATGATAAAGAATTATATGCATTAGTTAGAGTGTTAGAAACTTGGGAACATTACTTGTGGCCTAAAGAGTTTGTCATTCATTCTGATCATGATGCCCTTAAGTATATTAAGAGTCAAAGAAAACTGAATAGGAGCATGCTAAGTATAATGAATTCATTGAATCATTTCCATATGTAATTAAGCACAATAAAGGTAAAAAAATTGTTGCTACTTTATCATGTAGGTATGTTCTTCTTTCCATGTTAGATGCTAAGGTTATTGGTTTTAATCTCATTAAAGAAGTATATGGTAATGATGTTGATTTTGGTGAAGCTTTTAGTTACTGCAAATCAGGTATGGGTTGGGACAAATTTTATTTGCATGATGGCTTCTTATTTCGAATTGATAAACTTTGCATTCCGAATTACTCATTATGTATGCTATTAGTGAAAGAATCACATTCTGGTGGTCTCATAGGACATTTTGGCATTGCTAAAACTTTAGGCACACTAAATGAACATCTTTACTGGCATAGAATGCATAGAGATGTTGAGAAATTTGAGGGAAGATGCATTGTATTTCCTAAGGCAAAATCTAAAGTAAATCCACATAGATTATACACTCCCTTGCCTATTCCTAGTACCCCCTGGAAAGAAGTCTCATTGGACTTTGTTGTAAGATTACCTAGGTCCAAAATTGGACGCGACTATATTTTTGATGTTATGGACAGATTTTCTAAAATAGCACACTTCATTGCATGTCATAAAGTTAATAATGCTTTTAACAGTGCTAATTTGTTCTTTAGGAAAGTTGTGAGGCTGCATGGAATGCCAATAACCATTGTGTTAGATCGAGATGTCAAATTATTAAGCTATTTTTGGAAGACTATGTGGGGCAAATATTGGGAAAAAATTATTGGTTTCTACTAATTGCCATCCACAAACCGATGGACAAACTGAAGTTGTGAATAGGAAACTATCCTCTTTGTTTAGAACAATCATCAAGCAGAACTTGAAGAACTGGGAGGAGTGTCCACTTCATGTAGAGTTAGCTTATAATAGGGCAGTTCATTCGTTTACTAAATTTTCACCCTTTGAAATTGTCTATGGATTTAATCCTCTTGCACTTATTGACTTGATTCCTTTACCTTTGAAGGAAAAAGTTAAAATGGATGGAAAAAACTGTGCTGATTTTGTCAAACAGATCCATGAAACGGCACATCAGAATATCAAAAAAATGACCCAGAAATATGCAGATCGTGCTAACAAAGGAAGAAAACGGGTGATTTTTTAGCCTGGAGATTTGGTGTGGCTACATCTTAGGAAAGAAAGGTTTCCAGATCGAAGGAAGTCCAAACTCATGCCTAGAGGAGATGGACCTTTTCGAGTCCTTGAGTGTAACGGCCTGATTTCATCATGCATGTATTTCCATAACGAAAACGTTTTCAATTGAGTTCAAAAATGATTAAACAATTTTTTCCGATTTTTTCGTAACTCGAATCTAAAAATGGATACCATTTTCATGATCCTCATGATGATATGAACCGATGGTACTGTTTCTGGAATTTTTCGAGAACATTTTTTTCGGACATGAAAATCGAGATATCCAGATGTATTTCGATCATTACGTGTTACATTTCCCGTTTACTAATTACCCTAACCTATTCACTTTAACCCTAACCACCCACCATAATGAGCCGTATTAGGTTGGTTAGAACCGAATTTATCGAATCCAACCAACAAAATTAAAACTGACATTTTTCATCCATTATTTTATTATTATTGCTTCTCCTATAACCTATTTAAAGGCATCATTTCTTCTTCATGTACCCTGCAAAAAGAAACCCCCAGGCAAAACAACCCACTCACAAACAAGGCCACTACATCCTCCTTCATCAAAGAACACAAAGCTTGTTACATCTCCATTCTTCAATTTCAATTCCTTCTTCTCTTTTCTACTTCTCTTCCCCAAATTCTCTTTTCCAGCCAACATCACAAGGGAGGGGGGCCGAACCTCCACTGCCTCTCCCTTTCAGCCGCCGGTAAGAGGCTAACTACTGAAGCCCTACCCATGCCTATGTTTCCCCTCCTCCATATATCTTCGACGACCGTGCTCATTCACCGTCGGGCCTCTGCCTCGCCTCCGCCCGACCCCATCCGATGGCAACCCACTGCCAGCCACCCCATTGTTAGTAGCCCCCTAGCAATATGCCCAAGACCCCATCCCTCTCTGGTGAGCCTCCATTGCTCCGCCCCTTTCCACGAGAAACCCGATCAACTCCCGAGCCGCCAACCGTTCGATGAATGCCCCAACGCTGAAGCCTTACTCCAATACCTCTTAACTGTGACTGTAATGGCCGCTTTCTGACCGTTCGTGTTTTTACGTACTTTCCCCTTTCGTACGCATATTTTTCTTAGCCCTCTCTTCAATCCGGAACACGCGGTGTTATATGCCGTTGTGACCATATGGAAGAGTAGTTATTTGTGGGATTTTTAGTTAACGTCATTTTACGGTTCGTTCTTCCACAAATCGGGTTTAATTGCAGAGTTGTCGTAGCTTTAGATTTATTCACCGGATCTTTTTATTTTTTTGTTCGTTCTCTGTGGACCAAACGCGCGATTAACTATTGTACCCTTGAGCCTCTCCTTGTCACGGTCGTCCTAATATATTTTTTCGTAATTTTCTGACACCCCTAGCCCAACCAAATCACTAATCAAAATCGAGCCCAATTAAGCCTAATCAAATTCAAATTTCAAATCCCTAATCAAATCATTAGAGGGTCCATACGTAGCATGAATTGATGTTGCCTCTACCCTTACCCAACTTTCCCCCATTTTGTACACCCCCTCACTCACCCTCTCTCCTAGTCATCCCCTCAACTTATACCCCTTTTAAAATACATATAGCAACATATCTCATCTTTATAACAACCCATCACCAAACCTTACCAGCCATACAAGCAACCCAACCCAGGCCGCTGTTTCTCCTCTCCCTTGCGCCACCCCGCCGCCGGTGACTAGCCACCGGACCACCCCCCATCTCCGACCATCTCCTCCACCTCTTTCTCCTCCCTCTCCTCCTCTCAAAGAACCATCAAACCACAGCCAAAGAGAGCCCCAAAACGCAGGTTGACATCCCAGGCCAGATCTGTGCGTCGTCGCTTTACACGGGCACCGCCGCCGCTCCGGCAGTCCCCTCTGAGTGCTGCTACCTCCACTTCACTCCCCTCGATCCACCCTATCACCTGCAAGTCTCCTTCCCCTTTCTTCTACTCTCTATCTTCCTCAAAACACCTCTCAAATTCATCTAACGGTAGTTTTTGACAGCCTGTGCCGTCGTCGGAAAAACTACCGCCCGTCGCCCTCCGGTCACCCCCTCTGGAAAATTCCACATCCCTTGGACTCTCCTCGAGTCCCCCTATCATCTGCACCTCTCCTCTCTCACTTCTCTCATCTCTATCCCCTCAAAATCCCCTTGAAACTAAGCCCTAACGGTAGTTTTTGGCAGATTTGCGCCCTGTCGTTCAACGCAGACGCCCGGCCATCTCCGACACTTTCGGTGACCACTCCACCACCATTGGATCTCCCTTGAACCCTTTTAACTACTGCAAGTCCCATTTGACCCCTCTGGTTACCGCTTTTCTGCTTCAACATGCAACAGTGACCATTGCACAAATCTATCCTCTTCGTCTTCTCACGGCCGCCCACCGCCGTGCGGTGACGCCGTCGGTCACCCACCAGGACGAGCAACCCCCACTGACCTCCTTCAATCCTTGGCAGCCCTCTTTGCTCCTAGGAGTTCATGTGTGTTGCCTAACTCTCATGTTTTTCTCCGACGTTGCCGCCGTCGTGTAGATGCATTGCGCTACCCGCAACGGGAGAGAGATCGACGCTTGCTTGATGTTCGTACCTCCACCTCGCTGTTTGAAAGTGTCTTGTAGCACTACCCGTGGCCAAGAAGTTTCTGATGATGCAGATCTATCGATGTTTAGACCCGACATCCGCTCTTCGATTAAACGTCAAAAATGTTAGCCCTCTAACGCGTAGTAAGAACCCACACCGTAGCGAACCGAAAACCTAATCTAAAAATCGTCAACAGTAATTAAATTCTATTTCATCTCCTTTAAAACATTGCTAAATCTTAGACATCGACGAAGGACTTAAATACTTGTGCACATAGGATAGATCGTCGATTAGGCTGAACAGACATTTTGACATGTGACTGTTAGGGTAGCCACGTTTAACCTAGAAATGAACCTTAATAGGATCAATGATGAGCATGACCTGACACCATCGCTTGACTCATTTCATACGACCCATTACTGACGCTCCGACTCGATGAGACGCTCCCGACGGACGTACTGCTCGCCACCGCAGGCAAGTGTGTTCACTTGCGCAGTTTCGGCCATGTTTAGGCCATTGTTTCTCTTAAACGATAAAAAGTAATAACAAGAGAACCAGACATGAAATGATAGCGTCTGGAACACCCCATGACAGCCTGGACTTGACGACGAAGTCCGGACACAACAACAACAACTGACACCATAGGTTTTATCTGTGTGTGCGTGTGTGGACCCCCTAGAATCAACAACAACAACTGCTATCATAGGTTTCATCTGTGTATGCGTGCGTGTGGACCCCCTAGAAAGAACAACTCTCATCCATTCTCGTCTTGTCTTGTCATGTCATGTATTGCATAAGCCTGCCGGTAAATACGGCACTCTCCAATCTAGAGAGGGTGATCCCTTGTCACGATTGGATATGGATAAGCCTGCAGGCAAATAAGGCACTCTCCAAGCTAGAGAGGGTGATCCCTTGTCACGATTGGTAATGGATAAGCCTGCGGGTGAATAGGGTACTCACCGAGTGAGTGGGTGATCCCTTGTCTTGTCTTGTCTTGTCTTGTGCACTTGGGATGGGATAGGGTTGAACGGTCACACGGGGAGAGGGTTTGATCCCCCTCAAACCGTAAGGTGTGAACCCTTCGTGACACACACTTGTCCTGTCTTGTCTTGTCTTGTCTTGTCTTGTCTTGTCTTGTAGCCAGTAGCACACGCTATGGCTATTGCCTGTCACGTTTACTTTTAAGCGTTGTATTTTACTTTCTTGCACATATACATAACTGCCATTCTGTTTGCATCATCATCATGTAAACAACCTTTAAAATGTCAACCTTAAAATGCTATACACCTTGCAGTGGAGTCTTCTCACGTTTACTTGCAGACTTCGCCTGACGTACAACCAGTTTCTCTTGGTATTTGTACGTCAGGTACCGAGACAGGGTTAGTAGATCCGGAGCCGGTACCAGAGGACTTGGATCAGGAGTACATTGACCCGGAGTACGACCCGAGTGAGGACCAGTCTTAGAGATTCCTCTGTTGCTGACTTTGGAGGTTTAGTCGCTTTCTAGTTTGAGTGCATAGCGCCATTTTGCTTTCTATTTTAGGTTGGGTGCGTAGCACCAATAGTTTTCTTTTCTGTAGTTGTAGCCATGCTGGACTTCTTTTTAGACTTTTGTACTCGCTGGATATTATCTTTTTATATTAATGAATGCAATTCCTTTCGTGTGCTCTTATTTCTTTGTTCAGAATTTTAATATGCAAGGACATGTAGCTTTATGGTATCCCTGTAGACGCTTATTGGGTCTAGGCTTCTCAGCCCTGGCCCATGCAGACCTTAGTCACGTCTCACTTCCGTCGTTTTGGAAAGCGGGGCGTGACAGGTTTTAGTGGTGGCCCATGCATGTCATGCAAAAAGTTCGGAACAATAAGAGTACCGCATTCATTTAATATCCAGTTTCACATGTACAAGTCTAAATTGGGTTTTTCTTATCAATAGGATGGCAGGAAGACGTAATACCCATGCCCGTCCCACTTCTGACAGAGCTATGGATGGTCAAAGTGGCAAGTTTTGCCAATTTCTGGGCGTTATGAGAGAGATGTTGGAGGTTCAGCGTCAGTTGGTTAAGCAGACACATCGATCTGCTCCGGCTGCACCACTGCTTCTGCTTGTACCTCGAGCTGCTCCTGGAGTGAAGCAGTTCAATGAGTTACAGCTGAAGACCTTCACTAGAAAGGATGGACCGCTAGATGCCGATGAATGGATCCAGAGTATTGAAGATAAGTTGATAGCTGCGAAGATACATGAGGAGACCAGAGTGGAGATTGCGAAGATGCAGATGGTTGAGAATGCTAGGAATTGGTAGCGCATTGAGGAGAGGCATCTGTAGAAGCCAGTGGAGTGGAGCACTTTCAAGTCGATGTTCAAGGAGAAGTACTTCCCCAAGGCTGCGAAGAGGGAGATCTTGCAGCGGTTCGTGAACTTGACTCAGGGGAGTATGACGGTTGATGAGTACGAAGCGGAGTTTGAGATGTTGAGCCGCTTTGCGCCGCACATGGTGAAGAAGGAGGAGAACAGAGCTGATCGGTTTCGCCAAGGGCTACACCCCAAGATCCAGGCTTCTATGACTTCGGTGGACTTGACTACTATGAGAGTGGTACTGAACGTAGCCAGGACCCATGAGGCTGTATCGAGACTTCCTGATCCTCCTACTGGTGGAGGAAAACGACCGATGGAACAGTTCAGGCCAGCAGCTAGGCCTGCAACGGGACCTGTTCTGTCGGTGCATTTCAAGTGGCTAGGAGTGCCTGCACAGAGCCAGGCCAGGGATTAATGTCATTTCTGTGGCAAGCCGTGGCATCATTCGTGTTATTGCAGGAAGAAGCTGGGTTTATGTCTGGCATGTGGAGCTGCCACACACGCCGTTATAGATTGCCTGGGGTATCGCCATACTGAGGGCGGAGCACCTGCCCCTATTCAGAGAGGAGCTGTTGTTCGTGGATCTTATACCATGACGGCCATGGATGACGTCATTGCATGTAATTCCATAGACTTAGTCTTTTATATTTTAGTTTAGCTTATTTTTGGCTGTATGTGTATGTTTCAAAACTTTTTGTTTTCTTTTAAAGCAATCTTTAATGTTTTGAGACTAGCTCACAATGATCACAACCCACCTATCTACCCGTATCCAATACCACAACCCCACACGTTTATCCAATGTTTTTAAAAAAATATGTCATTGGCCTTGAACTTTCTTTTCTCTTCTTTCCCTCTTCGAAGTGTTATTTTTATTGTTGTTATATTACTAGGACTAGCTATTATTGTTATAAGATTTTGTGTGCGGGTAGGCATAGTGTGTGAGGAGATAGGATGTAACGGTGATTAATTGATTTTGAACACATGGATATTAGATTAGATTTCTTTCTGATGGAAATAATGAGGTGTCCAAGACTCATTTAATAATACCAATGCGTGAAGAACTTAATGGAGAATTCTGGTTGAATGAAATTATACACAGGGAGATGAGTACTTAATTGATCTGAAACTTGGACGAGTGGTAAATAGGAGTAGCTAGGACGGGATTGTATGAGTTAGGGTGATCGTGAGAATGAGTGGAGCATTTAAAGCATCAAGATTTGACTATAGGCTGGGGTGAGAATACATCGTAAGTAACACGACATGTTGGGATGAATGGATAGTTAGGAAGACGGATTTTACATGATTAGGAGATTAGATGATAGGGGTAAGGATAGATGTAGTTTGATGGTTCATTATTTATGGTGGATAGATTTATGAGCCAATATGATGGAGAATTTATTGGGAACATGATGATTGTTGATTTGTAGATGGTAATGTGGATTTATAGTTAAGTGCTAGGATGGGATTCTAGTTGTAGCGTTATCCAGTAGAGAGACGAGTAATGAAGAATTATTTGAGGAACGTTGTTTGAAGTTATAGGATTAGCGATCATTATGTGGGATATGGGAATTACAGGCATAGTGCTTATAGATATTATTATTATTATTATAAGTGATTCCGAGGGCGGAATCATTTCTAAAGTCGGTAGAATCTAACGGCCTCTTTCCGACCGTTTGTGTTTTCGCGCGTACTTTCCCCTTTCGTACGCGTATTTTTCTTCGCACTCTCTTCAATCTGAAACATGCGGTGTTATATGCCGTTGTGACTGTATGGAAGAGTAGTTATTTGTGGGATTTTTAGTGAACGTCAGTTCACTGGTCGTTCTGCCACAAGTCGGTTTTGATTGTAGATTCGTTGTAGCTTTAGACTTAGACGCCGGATCTTTTTATTTTTTTGTTCGGTCTCAGTGGACCAAACGCGCAATTGACCACCGTACCCCTGAGCCTCTCTTCGTCACGGTCGTCTCGATATTTTTTTCGTAATTTTCTGACATCCCTAGCCGAACCAAATCATTAATCAAAATCGAGCCCAATTAAGCCTAATAAAATTCAAAATTCAAATCCCTAATCAAATCATTAGAGGATCCATACATATCATGAATTGATTCTGCCTCTACCCTCACCCAACTTTCCTCCATTTTGTACATCCCCTCACTCATCCTCTCTCCTAGTCACCCCCTCAACTTATACCCCTTTCAAAATACATATAGCAACATATTTCATCTTTATAACAACCCATCGCCAAACCCTACCAGCCACGCAAGCAACCCAGCCCAGGCCGCTGTTTCTCCTCTCCCTTGTGCCTCCCCATCGCTGGTGACTGGCCGTCGGACCATCCCCGTCTCCATCCATATCCTCCACATCTTTCACCTCCCTCTCCTCCTCTCAAAGAACACTCAAACCGCAGCCAAAGAGAGCCCCAAACCGCAGGTTGACAGCCCAGGCCAGATCTATGCACCGCCGCTTTGCACGGGCACCGCCACCGCTTCGGCCGCCCCCTCCGGCTACCGCCACCTCCACTTGACTCCCCTCGATCCCCCTATCACCTGCAAGTCTCCTTCCCCTTTCTTCTACTCTCTATCTCCCTCAAAACACCTCTCAAACTCATCTAACGGCAGTTTTTGATAGCCTGCGCCATCGCCGAAAAAACTGCCACACGTCACCCTCCGGTCATCCCCTCCGACAAACCCTGCCTCCATTGGACTCCCCTCAAGTCCCCCTATCATTTTCATCTCTCATCTCTCACTTCTCTCATCTCTATCCCCTCAAAATCCCCTTGAAACTAAGCTCTAACGGCAGTTTTTGGCAGATCTGCGCCCTACCGTTCAACGTCGACGCCCGACCATCTCTGACATCTTCCAGTGACCACTTCACCACCATTGGATCCCCCTTGAACCCCTTTAACTACTGCAAGTCCCCTTTGACCCCTCTGGTTGCTGCTTTTCTGCTGTGATGTGCAACAACGACCGTTGCGTAAATCTGTCTTCTTCGTCTTCTCACGACAGCCCACCGCTGTGCGCTGACGCTGTCGGCCATCCACCGGGCCGAGAAACCCCCACTGACCTCCTTCAATCCTCGGCAGCCCCTTTGCTCTTAGGAGTTCACATGCATCGCCGAACTCGCATGTTTTTCCCCGATGTTGCCGCTATCGTGTAGATCCGTTGCGCTACCTGCAACGGGAGAGAGATCGACACTTGCTCATTGTTTGTGCCTCCACCTTGCTATCCAGAAGTGTCTCGCTGCACTACCCATGGCCGAGATGTTTCTGACGACACAGATCCATCGCCGTTCAGACCCGACATCCGCTCTTCGATCAAACGTCAAAAAAGTTAGCCCTCTAACGCATAGTAAGAACCCACACCGTAGAGAAGCGAAAACCTAATCTAAAAATCATCAAAAATAGTTAAATTTCATTTCTGCTCCTTTAAAATGTTGCTAAATCTTAGACATTGACGAAGGACTTGAATACCTGTGCACATAGGATAGATCGTCGATTAAGCAGAACAGACATTTTGACATGTGACTGTTAGGGTAGCCATGTTTAACCTAGAAATGAACCTTAATAGGATCAATGATGAGCGTGACCTGACACTGCCACTTGACTTGTTTCAGACGACCCATTCTGACGCTCCGACTCGACGAGACACTCCCGACGGACGTACCGCTTGCCACCGCAGGCAAGTGTGTTCACTTGCACAGTTCCGGCCACGTTTAGGCCATTGTTTCCCTTAAATGGTAAAAAGTACTAACAAGAGAATCAGACGTGAAATGATAGCTTCTGGGACACCCAACGACAGCCTGGACTTGACGATGAAGTCCGGGCACAATAACAAAAACTGACACCATAGGTTTTATCTGTGTGTGTGTATGTGTGGACTCCCTAGAATCAACAATAACAACGGCTGCCATAGGTTTCATCTGTGTATGCATGTGTATGGACCCCCTAGAAAGAATAACTCTCATCCATTCTCGTCTTGTCATGTCATGTCATGTATTGCATAAGCCTACCGGTAAATAGGGCACTCTCCAAGCTAGAGAGGGTGATACCTTGTCACGATTGGAAATGGATAAGCCTGCGGGCGAATAGGGCACTCTCCAAGCTAGAGACAGTGATCCCTTGCACGATTGGTAATGGATAAGCCTGCGGGCGAATAGGGCACTCACCGAGTGAGTGGGTGATCCCTTGTCTTGTCTTGTCTTGTGCACTTGGGCTGGGTAGGGTCAAACCGTCGCACGGGGAGAGGGTTTGATCCCCCTCAAACCGTAAGGCGTGAACCCTTCATGACACACACTTGTCCTGTCTTGTCTTGTCTAGTCTGGTCTGGTCTTGTAGCCAGTAGCACACGCTATGGCTATTGACTGTCATGTTTACTTTTCAGCGTTGTATTTTACTTTCTTGCACATATACATAACTATCATTCTGTTTGCATCATCATCATGTAAACAACCATTACAATGTCGACCTTAAAATGATATACACCTTGTAGTGGAGTCTTCTCATGTTTACTTGCAGACTTCGCCTGACGTACAACCACTTTCTCTTGGTGTTTGTACGTCAGGTACCGAGACAGGGTTAGTAGATCCAGAGCCGGTACCAGAGGACTTGGAGCAGAAGTACATTGACCTGGAGTACGACCCGAGTGAGGACCAGTCTTAGAGATTCCTCTGTTGCTGACTTTGGACGTTTAGTCGCTTTCTAGTTTTGGTGTGTAGCACCATTTTGCTTTCTGTTTTAGGTTGGGTGTGTAGCACTAGTAGTTTCCTTCTCTACAGCTGTAGCCATGTTGGGCTTCTTTTTAGACTTTTGTACTCGCTGGATATTATCTTTTTATATTAATGAATGCAATTCCTTTTGTGTGCTCTTATTTCTTTGTTCAAAACTTTAATATGCAAGGACCTGTAGCTTTATGGTATCCCTACAGACGTTATTGGGTCTGGGCTTCTCAGCCCTGGCCCATGCGGACCTTAATCACATCTCGCTTCGGTCATTTTGGGAAGCAGGGTGTGACAGTGACCCCTACACCACCATCGCCCCCCTCGCCAGAGCCGACATGCCCTTCCATCAGGTCGTTGACCCTGCGAAATACGCGTTTGAAGATGTAGGTTCCATGTATAATTTCCTAAGAATTCTATTTGTTAAATGAGTCTAAATTAGAATGTCTTGTTAGTACATAATTTCCTATGAATTCTTGTTTTTTAATCTGGGGATAAGCATATGGAGATAATTCATAATCTTCAGGTAATTTTGGTGCACTATGCTGACATGGTAATTTTTGTATTTTTGTAACCATAATATTATACTATTCAATACTATATTAACACAAAATTAATTAGAAAACCTTGCAGCATATCAGAGAACACTATCATGTAGATCTGTGGCTATAACATGATAGATCTGTAGTTAACAACTAGTTATTACATTCATTAATTTTTCAGCATATATATAACCATTTACATTAATGAATTACTTCAACATGGTTCACTTTTTAGCTATATGATGTTCCTCAACATGAATATCTTACACAGATTAGCACACTTGTTAATAAATACAAACCTATTACACGTGTTTAAATAAAACATGTTTGTATTAATTTTTATTTATTACACATGTTCGAATTTTATTAGTAGACAAAATGAGGAGCTAACATGAACCAAGCTTTTACAAGCTGGGTAAGAAATGTGATACGTGGATAGTATAATTATTTAAACCTACCTGAAGTTCACTCAAATGTGTTATAACAAACCATGTATTATTAATTATCATAAATTTGCAGAACTCATTTTTTTATCTCCATTCTTCAACTCAGTACTATATTTCAACATGCATGTTTTTATCTCCATTCTTCAACTCACCTGTTATAATCGTATAACAAACTTGAGTAAAAACCTACTTATTTTCAAGAATTTGTATTATACATGTAATTATTAGTTATGCATGTTTAAATTACTTATGATAATTGTTTATACATGAAATTTTTGGGAGTAATTTAAACATTTACCTCATACACTTCCCAAACATGCATGGTGTGCAGAGTAGGATAAGGTTTACTCTATGCATAACGAATTAGCTCAGTTATTATCATATTCGCCAAAATGGTGAGTCCATTTAGTGAATAAACATAGCTTAAGGGTTCATCGCAACGGCATGCTACTATAATCATGAATGTATTACCTGACTTTGAGAATTGAGAAATGTTCTAAGTAAAACAATGCAATAGAAATCATGATCGAAACACAAATAACCTTGTCAATAAGATAGGTTATTATATCTTTCATTTGTCAAATATAAGTCACATGCTTATAATACATATTGTTAGGATAAACAATGCTAAATTAACCGAAGTTGAATTTGAATTAGGCATAATCCTAATTAGTGGTAAAAACGGTTAAGTTAAATAGATAGAAAATTGTGTGACCTATAACCGGTAGTTTCTTATGTCTGCAGGTACTGATTCTTGCGCACGATCACCCCTAGTCTTCCAACGACGATATCGAAACCAGTAAGTCTCTCAAATTCTAACTTAGAAATTTAGATAGTGTACTAGTTTGAACTTAGGATATCACCTATAGCCTCAGAATGTCTATTGACTTGACCAACAACTAGAGAACTAATTAAATATGGTACTAATCTACTGCAAAACGATAGTGACCTGCTTGGCCAACCTTGACTAGGCTTGTTTGTGTGGAGAAAAGTTAGAACTCCAATTATCAGTTTTTTGCAAACATCGATTATAAATACCTTTAAATGAGTTACTTCAACCTTTTCATCACCTTGATAACTCCATTGTCTCGCCACCATTGCCTACCACATCCTGACGCTTGTCACCTGAAAACTGTGCAAGAACTTTAGATACACTTGTTGAAAAATTGCTCACGTTTAAATAGTCACATCATCTACTGCATGCCATCTATGACATAGTGAATGTTAATGAATTATCATATGAAATATCTTGTGGATCATCTTGTGGAATATCTTGTGAAACATCCCGTAATAAACAAATACTTGATAGACTTGACACATCATAGGGGTTTGGGGTAACTCGTTGTAGAAAGAGTGTGGGAGCTATGACCGGAGTCACCTCACATGTCCCGTCTCGTCCCGTTTTAAAAGTGTAAACTCTTGTCCCGTTTCAAAAGTGTGTAGCGACGCCTGAGATTAGCTCCTCATGGCAAATGGGGTGACACATAGCTGCATATCATACTCTCCTACGTAAGTCACATAGTTTAGCTAATCACTGCTAGCACCACAATCATCATTTCTTTTAATGCATGTTTTGTTCTGTACCTGCATGTTTACTATTTTTACTGTGCATGCCTGCTAGTTTTACTATTGCTATCACCATGGTTTTGTAAGGATTGACTTACCCTTGCAATACTAACAATAACACACTAGAGGGGTGGGGGGTGAATAATGTAATGGCATAAATTTCATATTTAAAAATTAAACTTGCAAATGCGGAATTGTAAATGCAAGATGAATTTAAACACCACAAAAATTCAAACTCAAACACAAGATGTTACACTGGTTCCCCAAACTTGGGTACGTCCAGCCACACCAATATCTACTATAATTCTCACATGGAGAAGTGAATACAATATCAAACAGCGATACCTCACAAGGGGATTTGGATTCTCATACAGAAAAATCGTTGCTCTCACATAGAAAGACTTTTGCTCTCATACAGAGAGACTCAAACTCTCACACAGAGAGATCACTACCACCCTCACATAGAAGGTTATACTCTCACACATAGAATAACTAACTCACACAAAGAAAGCCAGGGTTTCATTGAAATAACAAAGTAAAACAAATACTCTTACCTATGACTTGATGATGAACTTACTCATTAATGAATGCAAGGCATGGAAGAGGATCTCCAAGTCATGCGATTGTGCTTGATAGCATTTGGATGATTTTCCCTGAGCTTGACTTTGACCAGCGCCCCGTTTACAGTTTGGGCGCGGTGTCGTTTTACCGCAAGTGCACGGTTAGTCTAGGGTGTGGGTTTATCTAACTCAGGGAGGTGGATGGCTTGAATGGCCACTAGCCTCGCCTAGGTTGTGTGCTAGTTACGCAGATAATATGGGTGGAAGTGTAGAAATAAAGAGAAGAAATAAAAAGACACGAAATGAATCCCCGCTAACACGGGCTAGAGCACTCATGATACTTGGCATTTGACTTGACCCAGGGTGAGACATTGCCCCAAAAGGTGGTACCTAGCGTCCATGGCCCGATATTCCGGTCGGTGCCTAGTACGCTAGGTCTACCCGGTTTCGGACGGTGGGCATTCCCATGTCCATTAACACCTTCCGCAACCGGGAGCATTAAGGCCACAATGATAACTCCCAACATTTCGTCCAAGCCGTTCCCACGCGCGAGAACTCGATGTCTACGCTAGGGGCGTGACCTATGGCTAGGGAGTCAACCGCCAAGTTTATTCTCCCTTGGCCCGACGGTCAGAGGCGGTCTTTCTCCCGCCAATGACAATGAAACACCCCCACGTAACCCTAATGGCCAAATAGGTCGAATGTGATTTCTAGCAATACATCGAAGCGGACCTTGACTGGACATGACACCGGACCTCAATCCCCAACACAACTAGTGTGTTGCCATATGAATTGGACTCAGATTGCTAGAAATCCCCATTGTCACATTTCATCGAACACGTACCATGTAATCAAGTCAAATGAAACAACCCAAGCATCAATCCTACCCTAACCCGTATTAGGGTTCATCAATACTACTCAATGGTGAAGAACATAAAAACAATCAAAACAAAAGACATACAAACGTTCACCATCAAGCAAAAATAAACACAATACAAAACAATGGAAAACAATAGAAAGAAGTACGTATCTCGCGTTTGAATCTTCAATCCATTACAAGATTTATTGGAAGATAAAACCTAATCTACTCTAACCTAACCTAAAACTCCCAAGAAATGGGAGGGAAGATGCTGAAAAAATAGTGGAAAAAGCTCCCCAAGTCGTGCCCCAACCTCAAATATATAACCCCTCCAAAACCCCACCGGTTCGGGTCCAGAAAACCCAATAAAACTGTCAAAACCGGCCCACCCGATCGGGTGGAAGTTCACCCGATCGGGTGGAATAAACAGAGAGCTCAAAACCGCAGAAAATGATCTCACCCGGTCGGGTGGATAGCTCACCCGATCGGGTGAAATGAAAATCCAGACTGCTACCAATTTCAGCACACAGCTGTGCTCAGAAAATTCCGGAAAAATGTAGAAAAATCGGATTTGGGCATGCGACCTATCGTTGGAAAGATAATGACGCTGCCGACGCTAGAAAATTAAGAGATCACCCAAAATCCCTCTGAAATGATAGCAGATCTTCAATGAGTGCATCAGCAACGCGCAAAAGCGGGAGAAAAGGCCACCCGATCGGTTGAAACATCAACGATCGGGTGAGCTGCTTGTCGCATTGGCCATCGGGCTTCAGAAGCTTTAACCGGGCGCTGAGGAGAGCGGGTGCCGTGACTGGGTCGTCGTTTGTTGATTTTTAGCTTCGGATGAACCGATTGGGTGAGATATCACCCGATCGGTTGGAATTAAGCTCCAAATTTCCGAGAACTCTGTTGGGATGAACCGGTCGGTGAACCGGTCGGTTGACCTTGCACTTTGCTCCAGCTTCAGTCCAGGTCAGACACGCGTGCATCACCCAATCGGTTTGTTGTGTCTAATCGATCGGGTGGGGGTTGAAAAGTGGCAATCTTGGTCGTTTGACCCCCTGGATCGCGCGTGACTCCTCCCGTTGCTCCGGGGACTCATGATATCTTCATTATATGTCCCTAATGCTGGAAATCTCATGCATTCACACAAAAAGACAAAGAAGTGAAAGAAAACTAGAAATCACAAGAAAACAGGTACGTGACTACGGAAAACAACGGAAAAACACAAAGAAGACGTGCTAACATATAAACTCACATCAAAATCCCCCAAGCTGAACCCTTCCTCGTCCTCGAGGAAGACAAGTGAGAGTAGGAGTTCGGAGGGTAAAATAGAGAGAGAGAGAGAGACAAAAAGAGAAAGGAAAATCCTAGATCATATATCAGAGCCAACAAAACCAAACACGCCACACTTAAGCAAGCATTCGACCAAACACAACACTAACCAAGGAATATGACTCCAAACAAGTGTCGTGGGCCCACGCGGTGAAGCACGAGTGAGTGTGGTCGTGTGCTAGCAGATGGTGTTACTATCTACGATGTGCAATAAAGCTCCATATACACATACCCAAAGAAAGACCCAAATATTGATTCAATTTGAAATTGCAGTGAATAATAGCTCAAACATGCATGAGAAGAGTATAAGAATAGAAGCATATCATGCATCGGGGACTCCACAGCTAGGGACAAGAAGATCACCACACTATCGCCTAGATAATCGCTAGAAAGTCCCCATGCCAAGTATTTTCGAAAACGATGGAGGTCGAGAAGGTGTGGAGTAGAAAACTCGGTGCAAACTCTCGCCTTCCCTTTATTCTCGGAAGATAGGAAAAATATTCACACGGGAATTTTTTTGGGTTTTGGGTATTTGTATTTTTTTGTTTTTTTGGCTATACATATATTTTTTTTCTCTTGTTTTCTTTTCTCTTTTCTTTTCTTTTTTGGGTTTTTCTTTTCTCTCTTTTTTTTGGATTTTTGGATATTGGGATATTTACATGTGTACTCTCCCAAGTGGGAGAACGGTACACGACGAGGGGATTTGCACCATGTAAAACAAAAAAGAAATCGGAATCTAAACACTTGGGCAAAGGAAACTATTCTCGCTAATTAGAGCATGCGCTAAATGGGTTATCCTAGTCCTTAGTTGTGGAATCCCGACACATGCGAAATGAAGTATATGATATATATATATATATATATATATATATATATATATATATATATATATATATATATATATATATATAGCATGCAGAAGCAGGCAGGAGAAACAAATACCGCATATTCAAATCGAAGCGTGATAATCTAGGGGTCAACCAAGGGTAGGTATATAAAACAACATCACAAAGTAGAAGCACGCCACCTAGCTAGTCACGACTCATGACTCACATAAAAGCAAAGTGAACCCACGAAGCATGAAATGCAATAGGACTCGGCTTCCTAGGGTTAGTGAAAGTGATCATCGTAGATATGCTAAGTGTGTGTGTGTGTTTCTGTGGCAATTCATCATATGGGGGTCATCTCTAGGAGATAGAGAACAAAAGATAAGAAGAAAAAGAAAAACACGAGAAAAAACGACTCAAAGACAAAGAAAAAGACACAAATGACGCACAACGTATGACTCCCCCAAGCTGAAACTTGCATTGTCCTCAATGCAATAGTAGTGAATACGGGAGGACAATGAAAATGGGGGGGAGTTATGCATCAACGCAAAAAAAAGAAAAACACGAAAAACACACGAACGAAACTGGAAAATAAAGAAAAAGAAACATACAAAATAAAAGATATAAAACGCAACGAAGGACTCAAAGACACAAACACACGACAACGACACACGAAAACATGCACACAAAAGTCGATTTCCCCCCAGCTAAACATGACAATGCTAGCAAAATGATATGATCAGTGGTGATGTAGAGTATGCTAGGGGAAAAATCGGAAAAGAAAGAAATCAGAATGCAGGAGAGACGGTGTGCTCATTCTCCTCGGAAGAGGATGTGGGGGTATGGGCGGTAGAAGTGATAGAAGGGCACGACATGATGGGTTATTATGATGCAAAAGAAAATCGTAGATACGCTCCCTCGCTAATGAGAGGAGACGAGATTATTCAAATCTAAACTAGAAATCTGTAAATTTTTACACTACTGGATTAGGATACACCTGAGCATAGGCGGATCCAAGATCTGAAGTGGGGCAGGTAGCTACTCTAACTGCTCTTTCTGTGGCTCTGCCAGAAGCGATGTGCCACGTGTGCCAATGGACCCAAGCAATGCACCTCCAAGCATCCCTCGTAGGTGTCCACATGTGACCTGCAATGGACGAGGTGCATTAGTCCATGGCAAGAAATTATTTCCCAAAATAAATGTATCCCAGAGATAGTCGCTGGTAAATGATGGTAAAATATATGAAATGTGGCGAACACTCCTTGGAAATGGTATGCTATCCTCTGTGCTAGCGACGATCAAATCCTCGCTCTCCATGTGAAGTTGCTCTCCAGGTGGTGACACACCGCAGCATACCTCAAGGGAAGTCGATCATGCGTCCTGCGAGAGATATGGTGTGTCAAAAATATATAAGTCTAAAGGAATAGAACGTGAAAGCGAGACTTAAATGTGGAGTGAGTGAGTATGAAAATCTCCCTAAATAGGGGCAATATGATCAAGTAGATGCTCAGCCGCAGAAGAAGTGGAGCGTGACGGTAGAGGTAGATGTGGCCCGGGCTCTAGGAAGTGGACTATCGTGTCCAAGCCCTCATGCACATCCTCCTCGACGGTATGCATAAGCTCTGTAGTCTCCTCGATGCGCTCGTAGGACTCATGTGGGGTATCCAAATCAAGACAAGAAGTCTCTCGCACAGATCCTAAAGAAGTCTCCCCATCCTCACTATCATCATCAAAAAGGCTTCGTCATCCAAGTGGTAGTGATGGAAAAATGGGGTGTCGGCATGAGATGTGTCTATGGTGGCCGATGGCATGGTGGTCTCAACCAAGAAAGTGGGTATATCCTCTCCTTCATCCCCTCTCCTTGGTGTAGGCTCGGTGATTGGTGCCATCAAGTTTTGTAAGAATTGGCCTTGGTTAAACATGGCACTTTCAAGGAGAGACACGAGGCTTGATTCTTCTTGCGTTGGTGGAGGGATATAAGGTTGAGGAAATGGATGGGAGGTGTTTGGGCTAAGGTTCTGGAAAAATGTTTGGCCATGGTGTAGGGGGAGGCTCTCAAGCGTAAATGGGCAATCATAATACATGTGCCCAACCATCCCACAAGTCTCACAAACCACAACTGAATAAGGATCGTATCCTCCCATCTGAGCATCGAAATTTGATCTCCACATAGTTACACCAAAGATACCTGAACAACAAAAATAAGAAAACTAGAGAGGAGCGACAATAGTACAAGAAAATAACAAAAAGATAATATAATGGTGGGGGAAAAATTTCTTGGTTATTTTATTTGTTTTTTTTTCATAGTCTAACGAACCCAAGCTAAGATAATATCAAACCGAATGCCTCCCCGGCAACGGCGCCAAAAACTTGACCGGCGCCCCGTTTACGGTTTGGGCACGGTGTCGTTTTACCGCAAGTGCACGGTTAGTGTAGGGTGCGGGTTTATCGAACTCAGGGAGGTGGATGGCTTGAATGGCCACTAGCCTCGCCTAGGTTGTGTGCTAGCTACGGGGATAATATGGGTGGAAGTGTAGAAATAAAGAGAAGAAATAAAAAGACACGAAATGAATCCCCGCTAACACGGGCTAGAGCACTCATGACACTTGGCATTTGACTTGACCCAGGGTGAGACATTGCCCCAAAAGGTGGTACCTAGAGTCCATGGCCCGATATTCCAGTCGGTGCCTAGTACGCTAGGTCTACCCGGTTTCGGACGGGGGGTATTCCCATGTCCATTAACACCTTCTGCAACCAGGAGCATTAAGGCCACAATGATAACTCCCAACATTTCGTCCAAGCCGTTCCCACGCGCGAGGACTCGATGTCTACGCTAGGGGCATGAGATATGGCTAGGGAGTCAACCGCCAAGTTTATTGCCACTTGGCCCGACGGTCAGATGCGGTCTTTCTCCCGCCAATGACAATGAAACACCCCCACGTAACCCTAATGTCCAAATAGGTCGAATGTGATTTCTAGCAATACATCGAAGCGGATCTTGACTGGACAAGACACCGGACCTCAATCCCCAATACAACTAGTATGTTGCCATACGAATTGGACTCAGATTGCTAGAAATCCCCATTGACACATTTCATCAAACACGTACCATGCAATCAAGTCAAATGAAACAACCCAAGCATCAATCCTACCCTAACCCGTATTAGGGTTAATCAATACTACTCAATGGTGAAGAACATAAATACAATCAAAACAAAAGACATACAAACATTCACCATCAAGCAAAAATAAACACAATACAAAACAATGGAAAACAAAAGAAAGAAATACGTATCTCGCGTTTAAATCTTCAATCCATTACAAGATTTATTGGAAGATAAAACCTAATCTACTCTAACCTAACCTAAAACTCCCAAGAAATGGGAGGGAAGATGCAAAAAAATAGTGGAAGAAGCTCCCCAAGTCGTGCCCCAAACTCAAATATATAACCCCTCCAAAACCCCACTGGTTCGGGTCCAGAAAACCCAATAAAACTGTCAAAACCGGCACACCCGATCGGGTGGAAGTTCACCCGATTGGGTGGAATAAACAGAGAGCTCAAAACCGCAGAAAATGATCTCACCCGGTCGGGTGGATAGCTCACCCGATCGGGTGAAATGAAAATCCAGACTGCTGCCAATTTCAGCATACAGATGCGCTCAGATAATTCCAGAAAAATGTAGAAAAATCGGATTTGGGCTTGTGACCTATCGTTGGAAAGATAACGACGATGTAGACATTAGAAAAATAAGAGATCACCCAAAATCCCTCTAGAATGATATCAGATCTTCAATGAGTGCATCAGCAGCGTGCGAAAGCGGAAGAAAAGGCCACCCGATCGGTTGAAACATCAACCGATCGGGTGAGCTGCGTGTCGCATTGGCCATTGGGCTTCAGAAGCTTCAACCGGGCACTGAGGAGAGCGGGTGGCGTGACCGGGTCGTCGTTTGTTGATTTTCAGCTTCAGATGAACCGATCAGGTGAGATATCACCCGATCAGTTGGAATTAAGCTCCAAATTCCCGAGAACTCTGTTGGGATGAACCGGTCGGCGAACCGGTCGGTTGACCTTGCACTTCGCTCCAGCTTTAGTCCGGGTCGGACACGCGTGCATCACCCGATCGGTTAGTTGTGTCCAACCGATCGGGTGGGGGTTGAAAAGTGGCAATCTAGGTCATTTGACCCCCTGGATCGCACGTGACTCCTCCCGTTGCTCCAGGGACTCATGATATCTTCATTATATGTCCACAATGCTGGAAATCTCCTGCATTCACACAAAAATACAAAGAAGTGAAAGAAAACTAGAAATCACAAGAAAACGGGTACGTGACGACGAAAAACAACGGAAAAACACAAAGAAGACGTGCGTGAATATATAAAATATAAACACACATCAGACTTCAATGCATGAAGAGGAATATGAGCTCTAAGAGGGAAATGAGAGAGTTTAAGAGTGGCTTAATTAAACTCTAATGATTTTCAATTGCATCAAGAGACTCTAATGAACTCAGCCCTCCCATATCTATAGGTAGCCCAAAGAAACCCGCAAACCCAAAGAAAAATGCCAAATCAGAAAATCTGCAACGGCTAGATTTTCGCAGTTTACGGCACAGACAGCCGACTTATGAACAACGTACATTCAACTGGTCAACAGCTATTAAATTCCCAACGGATATAATCTGAGCCAGGACATGCGACTGTAGAAGACTACAAAGGCGCCTGTAAATGAGCAGGTGCATATATAACCTTAAGCAGGCGACTGTCACTTGGGATGGAAATGGAGCTGGAAAATGCACCTTTCGCACTAGCACCTTCAAACGATAGATGACCATTTCACAGACGAATGTAATTATACAGGCGACTGTAAATACTTCATCAATCGACTGACTTGCAAATTGGGATGAAGACCAGAAAAAGCAAGTTACGCACAGGCGACTGTAGATCAATTCATTGGCGCCTCTTGGAAGACAGGCGACTGTAAAATGAACTTCAATCGACTGAGGTGAAAAGCTTAAGTAAGAGTCAAGAAATAAGATGACTTGATCTGTGCATACAAGTCGGCTATAGATGGATGGGCAGGCGCCTGGAATCACCCAGTCGCCTATCGTGCCTTCATCAGTCGACTGTAAGAGATCCAAAAACTCCAGTTTGAGTTTAGGGCAAGACGAACCTATTGGGATGATTTTTATGATAATCCTAAGGCTTATAAAGATGGAAAATGCATATGCAAGAATGAGTTAATCCATCTATCAAGGCATTACATTAAACCTAGACTCAAGAAAAGCAATAAATGAAATATTACATGGATTACATTGCTTTCCTTAGAGTCTATGACTTCAACCTTGATGCTCTCCATCACCTCCAAGCTTTGGCACCCCTTGAGTCTATGCTTTGGCATAGCTCCTCTTGATGTCCATCCTTGCACCAAGCATATAGTCTCCAAAAGTAATATTCCTCAATTGATAACTAAGAGACTAAAACATGAGGGACATTAGCAACAAAATAATGTTGCGATCTTTATCAAAATAACATTGGTATCAAACACCAATACTCAACACTCTCCCCTTTTTGATGATGACACACATTTGCAAAACATAAAGAAATAAAACACAATGCTAATGAGCTCCTCCTACTTATATGCACCAATTGTAAAGTGAGATACACAATTGTAAATACTCATTATACCAATTGAAATAATAAGACATAATGGTGATTTATAATAGGCATGGATTACATAAACCAATTGCAATAATTATATAACATGCTCCACATGAATGGTTTACATAATCCACTATATCTCTCCCCATGTGTGTGTGTGTGTGTGTGTGTGTGTGTGTGTGTGTGTGTGTGTGTGTGTCTCTCTCTCTTCTCGAAGATGTAAAGAAGTGTCAGACCACCCTTTTCGAAGATATTGCTGCTGATATTAGAATAGCTATGCAAGAGGAAGAGCCAACAACTGAAAGTGAAGCAATTATTTTATCCAACTGGGATATTAGGGACAATGGTTGATGATATTGCTAGCACATCTTTCCGTATTTTGTTTAGTGATGTATGGGTCCTTAATGGTCGTGTGTTTTTTAGTAGGGAGTGACGGCGCTTGTGCACTATCCTCCCTCTAAGATAACATACCAACCATTAGACTTTGTATTTTTGTATAGATACTCAATAAATAATCTCGCTTACCTTTCAATATATATATATATATATATATATATATATATATATATATATATATATATATATATATATATATATATATATATATATGTTGACTAGGATCCATTCGGATGGATCAAACATGCGGATCCATCCAAGTGGAATTTAAAGCTAGACAATGTAAATAGAAAATCCGACCGTTGGATGTCTTCTAACATGTCTAAACTAGCTCCAAACAAAATTTCAACTAATTTGGACATCTTTTGCCCATGCATCAAGTGGTTGGAAAATTAGCCGATTTTATAACTATTCAAAAACATCGATTTTGCAACCACTTGATGCATGGGCAAAACATGTCCAAATTAGTTGAAATTTTGTTTGGAGCTAGTTTAGACATGTTAGAAGACATTCAACGGTCGGATTTTTTATTTACATTGTCTAGCTTTAAGTTCCACTTGGATGGATCCGCATGTTTGATCCATCCGAATGGATCCTAGTCAACCTATATATATATATATATATATATATATATATATCTCTCTCTCTCTCTCTCTCTCTCTCTCTCTCTCTCTCTCTCTCTCTCTCTCTCTCTCTCTCTCTCTCTCCCATCGATATATCTCCTCCCCAAATGCATATGTATAAAATACATGATTTACATAAATACATGATTTACATAATGCATCTCTCTCCCCCTTGTCATTATTAGAAAGATGGACATCAAACATACCCCCTTGTCATTCTCATAAAAGATGTGACAATAGACCAAATATAAAAATTTAGTGGGTATCAATCAATATGCATGCTCCCCTTAGATCATAGAAATGGTCAAATTTTTTACTTCTAGGATCTAATACCAATTGTAAAGAAAAAGATAAAAATATTTACCAATTATAAATAGTACTTGGAGCCATGGGCCTAAAGTGTATCAACGTAAAGATATGGAAAGATCAATCACATTGATCCACAAGACATTGTTAAAAGAAAATATAACATGAAACATGTTGGCAATATCAATAGGTTAAGATCAAGACCAAAATAACCAATTGTAACAATAGACACTACTTGTGAAACAATGATCTCAAACATAACCCAAAATGAGAGTTAAAATATGTTTTAAAAATACTTTTAAACATACAACATATTAACTCCCCCATTGCCATACACATGGTTCAATAAGTGCTTGCATGACAAATTATTCCCCAAGGTCCCCATTTACATGAAAAATAAATTTGAAAACATTTTCAAAATCATGAAACATCACACAAACAATGTCTTTGCTAAAAATATACATTTAAGCACACTACCCATGCAATATGCATATGTGTGAGAGACTTAAATATTAGGGAACTAAACCCAAGTGGAGTTAGATTTCCTAATGTAATCACATGAGGTGATCACATCCCTAACCAATGGGTTGAAGTATCTATCCCTCTCTTGCACACTACACCTAGTGGGAATCCAAAGACTCAAGCATTTCCTTAGCAAGGGGTTTTTGCCTTTGCTAGAGGGGTGGATGTGGCATGCTTAGGGGTAGAAATGAATTTCTTGGCATGCATAGAATGAGAATTTTTATTCAAAGCAAAAAATAAAGGATTTTCATTCTTCCTCACCACCTTGTGATTTACGTGCTTCTTGTTGGAGTTATTGTTATATAAGAAAGCATGACGATTCGTCTAAGGTCCTTTTGCAAAATTTATTGAATTTGCACCAAAAGAAGAATTAGAGGTGGGTTTGGTAACCACCTTTGGAGTGTATCCCAAACCTCCTCTAAGGTTATTGTTTTTCAAGCAAATCGTGGAGTGAATCCCTAGAATAAACAAAGCTTTTGAGCTTTAAGGATTTCTCTTCCCATTTCAACGTACGTTGTTGAATTGCAAGACTCTAAGCTAAGTTTTTGAGCTACTAATTTATCATTTAAAATGCTCAATTCCTAAACTTGAGAGAGAAGTGTGTCTCTCTCACTAATGTCACAAATATGCATATCATTATTGTTTACACTAGAAGATTCAAGTTCATGCACCCTACTCATAGCATTTTTAAATTTAGCTTTCAACTTTGTATATGAGTCGATGCACTTACTTGTCCCATTAGAGACCACATTGAAGCGGTATTCGAGCTCCTCATAGGATAGTGTTGGCTCCTCCTCAACTTCCTCATCGTATTCCTCCTCGCTAGAGCTTGACGAAGACTTTTTCCCTTTAGCCATGAAGCACATTTCTTTGTTGGGGTTGAGCCATGCCTCCACCTCTTCATCGCTTGAACTTGAGGAGATTGAAGAAGAATCATCAAAAGCCTCGAAGTGCATGTGAGCTCGCTCCTTTTCATCCTCTATCATCCTCTTCTTCATTGCTTGATTTGTCCTCATCGGAGTCATCAAATGTGCCGACAAGTCCCTTCTTTTGGCTCTTGAACATGGACTTGTCTTTCCAATGCTTCTTCCCTTTACCATTGTAAGTCTCTTTGGTGGGTTTGAAAGGGCATTCGGTGGAGAGATGACCTTTTCCTCTTAAATTGAAACAAATCGGATTGTTAGAATTAGAGGTAAACTTTGAACAAGATTTACCTTTATTTCTTTTGAGGAATGCTCTTAGTTGCTTGGCAAGCTCCACGATTTCATCTCCACTAGCCTCATCTTCTTCATCTTATTCACTAGGAGATTCTCTATGGAATTTCTTCCTTCATTTGATTGGCTCCTCCTTGGCATGGAATGCAATCCCCATTTGCTTCTTCAGCTTCTCGGGCTTAGTTGTTGAATCGCATTCTTGTGTTGAAGCTTCACTTAGTATGCCATGAGATTCCCAATGCACTCCTTAACGATATATCTGGACATGTTGTTAGACTCCAAAATACTGTTGCCCTTTGATTCCCATTTGGGTGTGAGAGAGTCAATGTAACGACTGCTTTTCATGAATCTGGATTTAATATAATATAATATATGTTTTGGTGGATTTTCTCCTCATGTGTGGTTTTCGTCTCCGTAGTTTCATTTTCGATCGATTCGTCGTATTTTCTCGCTTCTTCCTTAGGATTGTCGATTTCGAAGTATGTCATTCGTGACGGACTTCATAATGGTCGTATCTTACTGTTAGATCAAGCCTAGAAGTCTTAGGAATCGATCCCGGGGCCCTGCGCTCCGTATCGGTACTTTTGGTGCTCATTAGCCGGTATAAGAAGGGGCACCGACCGACTAGATGACGATCCAGTCGGTCGGCAATCCTTCATGGACCGACTAGTTAGCTTTCTAAATTTCTCAGGAGTTACTGTTTATCGTTAGTCGGTCTAAGAACGTTGGTTGACCGACTAGGTTGCAAACTAGTCGGTCAGCAATGCTTCTTGAACCGACTAACTCATCATATTATTTTTGTATCAGTTACTGCTTACTCTTAGTCGGTCTAAGAACGTTCATCGACCGACTAGATGCTAAACTAGTCGGTCAGTATTTGTTCATGGACCGACTAACTCTAGAATCCTATTTTCGTTCAGGAGTTACTGTTTGCACTTAGTCGGTCTGCGTTGGTCGACCGACCGACTAGTTGCCAAACTAGTCGGTCAGTGGTTGCTCTTTGACCGACTAACCAGTGTTAAAACCCTAATTTCTGGGCAGCCGCCAGCTCAACCTATTTATACCCAACCCAAACGACTTCTTCTTCTCCAACACGACCCAAAACCCTAAAATCCTCCCCCTTCAGCCCCCATCTTCCTCCAAGCTCCATTCCTTCATTTCAAGCCCTAGAATCATCATCCAATCCAACCATTCACTCCATCCACCTCTCATCTTCCCCAAAATCTCACCAAAACCCATCAAAATCCCCAAATCCCCCAAAACCCTAGTTTCCCCAAACTTCTCCAATCTTTTCCAGATCTGATCCTAGGGTTCCCCGGAGTGTTTCTTCCGTCTTCTCTCGGTAAGAAATCGTTCTACCGTTGTTTTCATAACTTATTTATAATTTTATGGAAACCCTAATTAATTTCATGTGTTTGGTGTTTGTTTCCCCCATAACAGCGATTTCCCCGTAGATAGCATCCGTGTGACGAAGTGGTCGTCATCCCCGGTGCTAGGCAAGCGAAACTTGCCACTTAGGGTTTAGGCCATGTTTAGGCCATTTTTCTTGTTGTAGGCGTAAAAGAGGCTAGGCAACGAAATGATACTCGCCTAGGCGCAAATTGAGGGACTAGCTTGACAACGAAGCTAATTCCGACATATAGCATGTTGCACAATTACCATGTCATGTTTACTTCCCATTAACGGTACGCAAATTAATTGTCATGTCATTGCATTCTTTAAGTGTTTCTGTGATTGCGTGGCTTTGCTACGAATGCTTGTGTTCCTGGCTCGTGTTCCAGAAGCGGGCCATGTGTTGGTTGATAGCCAATGCCCGAATTGCGTGTTTCCGGCTAGGTGCACCCCTACGCCAAATGTTTAAGAATGCGAGCTCAATGTGCGTGGCAACCCCAGGCTCACTAGCTGAGTTCATTGTGCGGGGACCCTGGCTCCATTACGTGTGGGTATAGGGGGTGAGGGTTAAGCGGCCATTCAACTGGGAGTCTGTTTGATCAACAACTGCAGTTGTAAGGCGTAAACTCTTTGGGGTGGGGTAGTGTTTGGGGCCGATCGGACTGACATGCTAGCCATTCAGCGAAGGGCGCAAACATCTACGAAACAACCGTGAAATGTGATTCGTGTTTAGTGCCGATCGGTCTGAATGTTTACCATTCAGCGAAGGGCGTAAACACCAACAATGTGAATTGATTGAGATTGATAGTAGCGTGGCTACTCTTGCCTTGTCTTGTCTTGTCTTGTCCCGAGGATTGTTCTCATGCACAAATTGTCTTGCCATGTTTAAAAATTGTGCACTCATGTTATAACTGCCATGTCATGCATACTAAACCACTAGGTTGCTAGTTGCCTTACTTCAGTTTCCTTGCCCAAGTCTTTTAGACTTGCTGACATGTGCCCCTTTACTCTTTTAGGTGACACATGTTAGATCATGAGCCCGAGTACCTCGTTGAGGACGAGGTGTTTGCTGACGCCGAGCCCGAGCTTGTGTTTGACGGGGAGTACGTGGACACTGGGGACCAGTCCTAGTGTCTTCGTGTGTTTTACTTTTGTTAGTCAGTTGTTTTGTATTCAGTGCGTAGCACCCATACTTTGTTATGTCGTTTCTTTTGTTGGCCTTGTTCTGGGCCTTTAGACTCTTTTCTTTTAGCCTGGTGGCTTTTCTGGATGTTGGACTTATTTTCTTGTTGGACAATGTTTGAGATGTGAATTTTATTTCAGTCTCTCCTTGTATTATTATTGTTGTTCCGTTGTGGTTACAGGGACCTGCTTATGTATTTTATTTACGCTTATCGGGTTTGGGGCTTCACAGCTCCACTCTCGTGCGGACCTTTTCACGTCTCGCCTCCATTTTAGGGAAGCGGGTCGTGACAGGTTTTAGTGGTGGCCCATGCAGGTCTCCTTCTGTAACTGCGATTTTTGGAATAGCGATAATAATATTAGAATGTCCAATAAACTAAGTTCGACGTCCGAGTCATAAGCTATGAGTCTAATCTGATTTGTTTTCCGTGTCACTAGATGGCAGGAAGACGTTTCACCCGTGGTGGGGGTAGTGGTGCGGTCCCTCATGATGAGGAGCCTGAGCGGGAACCCACCAGCGGTGAGATGATGCGGATGATGCTCCAGATGATGCAAGTGCAGCAGGGCGTGCTTCTGCAAGTCCAGAATGCTCCACTTGCTCGAGCTGCCCGGGCTCTTCCGGATGTTCCTCGCTCTGAGCCAGGAGCGAAGCAATTTCGGGAGCTGGGTCCCGCATATTTTGATGGTTCTGAGGGTCCTCTGGCTGCCGATGAGTGGATTCGGAACATCGAGGACAATCTGAAGATGGCCAAGATCACCCCGGCTGGATGGGTTGATTTGGCGAAGAGGCAGCTGAAGGATAACGCCAGGAATTGGTGGGATGCGGAAGAGAAGTTGTTGGTGGAGCCGATAGCTTGGGCTACCTTCAAGGCCAGATTTGATGGTGAGTTCTTCCCGAAAGCTGCCAGGGAGGAGATGCTGCAGCGTTTTATCGATTTGAAGCAGGGGAACTCGTCGGTGGACATGTATCACCAAGAGTTCATGAGGCTGAGTCGGTTTGCACCAAAGATGGTGCAGGACGCTGAGGAGAAGGCTCAGAGGTTCCTGCAGGGGCTTGCTTCGGAGCTCCAGAGTTTTGTGACCTCCTCTGACTGGGAATCTTATCAGAAGGTTCTGGTAGCAGCAAAGAGGCAGGAGCTGCTCGTGAACCAGAGGAAGGGATCTGTTGTTGGTGCTGGGAAGAGGCCTGTGGAACAGGCGAGAGCTGTGGTTAGACCTGGATTCAGGCCTAATCAGTCCGCTCAGTTTAAGAGGCCAGGAGGGCCGATTCTGAAGTTTTGCCATTTCTGCGGCAAGCCTGGCCACATCAAGGATCAGTGTCGGAAGTTTTTGGGCCAGTGCCTGGTTTGCGGTGATGCTTCTCATATCGCGAAGGATTGTCGGCATGCGGGTCCGCTGCGGAGGGCTCCTGTTGCAGCTCAGCCGTTGCAGCAGCGAGCGTCTGTTCCTGCTGGGCATGGAGCGGCTCTTGTTCCGCAGGGGCAGGCTTTTCGGTAGGATGTTCCGCCGAGGAGGCAGGCTTTTCTGATGACCGCTGCGGAGAGCGCGGCTGTGGATGAGGTTATCGCAGGTAATCCTCACTCTAGCTGTTACTTTCCTAGCTGGTTTTGATTGTTAGATTATGTTGTTTGCTTGAACGTGGTTGTTTGCTAGACTAGGGTTTGTTTGTTAATTGATTGTTAGGTGTGGTTTTGGTTTGCACATTTCCTGCACGAGTCCTCTTTGACTCTGGTGCATCGATGTGCATTATTTCTCGGAGCTTCGTGGAGAGGCATTCCTTGTCGACGTCCCCTCTTCCCAAAAGTTGGAACATCGTTACAGGGAATGGTGTGGTCTCGGTGCATCGTGGTTGTAATTCTTGCTCGTTGGTGGTCTGTGGACATGAGCTTTTTGCTGATTTCATTGTCCACGACATCATCAACTATGATGCAGTTCTTGGGTTGGATTGGTTGGTGAGCTTCTATGCTACGATTGACTGCAGGAGGAAGAAGGTGGTGTTCGAGATTCCCGGACATCCAGTGTTTGAGTTCAGTCGTGGTAGCAGTTCGCTTGGTCCTGTCAGATTTCGGGCCAGGCCGGTGGAGGCTGTGGCTATGCAGATGGAGCTGGAGTGGCCAGCTGTGGTGCGAGATTTTGGCGACGTCTTCCCCGAGGAGATGTCTGGTTTGCCGCCTGATCGGGCTTTGGAATTTTCTATCGATCTCGTTCCAGGTGCGCAGCCGATTTCGAAGGCGCAGTATCGTATGGCACCTGCTGAATTGGAAGAGTTGCGGAAGCAGTTGGATGAGCTCTTGCTGAAGGGTTATATTAATCCTAGTGTGTCTCCGTGGGGAGCACCGGTGTTGCTGGTTAAGAAGAAGGATGGTTCGCGTCGCATGTGCGTGGACTATCGGGAGTTGAATGCGGTGACCATTAAGAATAAATACCCGTTGCCTGGCATCGATGATATTTTTGATCAGCTTGGAGGTTCGAGGGTGTTTTCTAAATTGGATTTGAGGAGTGGTTACCATCAGTTGAAGGTGAAGAAGGGAGATGTTCCGAAGACAGCGTTCAGGATGAAGTATGGACACTATGAGTTTGTGGTTATGCCTTTCGGCGTAACTAACGCGCCCGCAGTTTTCATGAATCTGATGAACCTAATTTTCTACGACTTTTTGGATAAGTTTGTCGTTATCTTTATTGACGACATTCTGATCTATTCGAAGTCAGAGGAAGAGCATGCCTCGCACTTAAGGACGGTGTTGGAGATTTTGAGGAAGCATCGTTTGTATGCTAAGTTTTCGAAGTGCGAGTTTTGGCTGGATCGAGTTGCTTTTCTCGAGCATGTGGTGACTGGAGATGGTATTTCAGTGGATCCCGAGAAGATTCGGGCCATCAGGGAGTGGCCTGTTCCGTCGTCTGCGTCTGAGATTCGGAGTTTCCTTGGACTTGCTGGTTACTATCGACGATTCATTAAGGACTTTTCTCGTATTGCTGAGCCGATGACCAGGTTGACGTGGAAGGATGTTGCTTATGTTTGGTCGGGTGATTGTGAGAGTTCTTTTGGTGTTCTGAAGGAGAGGTTGACGACTGCCCCTGTTCTTGTTGTGCCTGATCGCAGCGGTGGATTTGAGATCTTTTGTGATGCTTCTGGCAAGGGTCTCGGTTGTGTGTTGCATCAGCATGGGCACGTTGTGGCGTATGCGTCTCGTCAGCTTAAGGTTCATGAGAAGAATTACCCGACGCATGATTTGGAGTTGGCTGTCGTTGTGTTTGCTCTTAAGATTTGGAGGCACTTCCTGCTGAGTGAGAAAGTGAAGATTTTAACCGATCACAAAAGCTTGAAGTATATTTTCACTCAGAAGGAGCTCAACATGCGACAGCGTCGATGGTTGGAGCTTATGGCGGATTATGATATTGATTTGCAGTTTCACCCTGGCAAGGTGAATGTGGTTCCGGATGCTTTGAGTAGGCTTCCAGCGGTGATGATTTTGACCTCGCAGTGGAGATTGCAGCAGGATTTTTGCGAGTCTGGTGTGAAGATTGTTCTTCCTGGAGAGGCTTCGTCGTTGATGTACATGCAGGTACAGTCGACGATCGGGGATCGGATTAAGGCTGGCCAGGCTGAGGATCCGAAGCTGGTGAAGATTCGGGAGCAGGTGGAAGCCGGTCTGTGGACTGACTTTTTGATTCATGAGGATGGCTCGCTGAGGTTCGGAGCCAGGTTGTGTGTGCCCGCTGGGGATATCAGAGAGGAGCTGATGGTGGAGGCACACAGTTCGCCGTATTCTGTGCATCCTGGTGGCACCAAGATGTACCAGGATCTTCGTTTGAATTATTGGTGGCAGGGCATGAAGAGAAGCGTGGCTCGGAGTGTATCCAAGTGCTTGGTTTACCAGCAAGTGAAGGCGGAACATCAGCGTACGGCCGGGTTGCTACAACCGCTTCCGATTCCGGAGTGGAAGTGGCAACACATCACTATGGACTTCGTGACTGGACTACCTCGGAGTCCGAAGCAGAATGACACGATTTGGGTGATCGTAGATCGATTGACCAAATCTGCGCACTTTATTCCATTCCGAGTGGGACAGTCCACTGAGGCGCTAGCGAGGAGATATATGGAGGTAAAATTCTTTTTACTCTCCGTTTTTATTTCCTTTTCCTAGTTTGGATAGTGATGTAGCGTGAATCGTGCAGGAGGTTGTGCGACTTCATGGAGTCCCCGTGAGTATCGTGTCTGACCGAGACACGAGGTTCACATCTCAGTTCTGGCAGAGTTTGCAGAAGAGCTTGGGTACGCGTCTGAGTTTCAGCACGGCGTACCATCCGCAGACGGATGGCCAGTCCGAGAGGACGATTCAGATTTTGGAAGACATGCTGAGGGCGTGCATGTTGGATTTCAAGGGTTCGTGGGAGGACCATCTACATCTGGTAGAGTTTTCCTACAACAACAGCTTCCAGACGAGTATTGGCATGGCGCCTTTCGCCGCTCTTTATGGGAGGAAATGTCGATCGCCATTGAGTTGGGATGACATTGGTGATCGAGAGTTGTTGGGACCTGAGATGATCGTGGAGGCCGTGGAGATCGTCAGGAATATTCGGGAGAGGTTGAGAATTGCTCAGGACCGTTTTAAGCATTGGGCGGATGCTAAACGTCGTCCTTTGGAGTTTCAGCCGGGCGACCATGTGTTCTTGAAGATTTCCCCGAATCGTGGTGTGATTCGTTTCGGGAAGCGTGGAAAATTGAGCCCGCGATACATTGGACCGTTTGACGTTTTGGAGAGGGTTGGCGAGGTAGCTTATCGCTTGGCATTGCCGCCATCTTTGGAAGGAGTTCACAATGTTTTCCATGTGTCGCAGCTTCGTCGATACATTAGCGATCCGTCTCATGCGATAGATTTTTCGGAGATTACCGTTCGCCCCGATATGACGTATGACCAGCATCCAGTGCAGATTCTGGACAGGCGTCAGAAATCGCTTCGAAACAAGATTGTCAATCTTGTGAGGGTGATGAGGCGACACGGTTCACCTGGAGAGTCTACTTGGGAGAATGAGGATGAGATGCGAGAGCGTTTCCCACTTTTGTTTCCGGACTCGTGAGTTTTTGGAAATTTCGAGGACGGAATTTTTCTTAAGTTGGGGAGGATGTAACGACTGCTTTTCATGAATCTGGATTTAATATAATATAATATATGTTTTGGTGGATTTTCTCCTCATGTGTGGTTTTCGTCTCCGTAGTTTCATTTTCGATCGATTCGTCGTATTTTCTCGCTTCTTCCTTAGGATTGTCAATTTCGAAGTATGTCATTCGTGACGGACTTCATAATGGTCGTATCTTACTGTTAGATCAAGCCTAGAAGTCTTAGGAATCGATCCCGGGGCCCCGCGCTCCGTATCGGTACTTTTGGTGCTCATTAGCCGGTATAAGAAGGGGCACCGACCGACTAGATGACGATCCAGTCGGTCGGTAATCCTTCATGGACCGACTAGTTAGCTTTCTAAATTTCTCAGGAGTTACTGTTTATCGTTAGTCGGTCTAAGAACGTTGGTTGACCGACTAGGTTGTAAACTAGTCGGTCAGCAATGCTTCTTGAACCGACTAACTCATCATATTATTTTTGTATCAGTTACTGTTTACTCTTAGTCGGTCTAAGAACGTTCATCGACCGACTAGATGCTAAACTAGTCGGTCAGTACTTGTTCATGGACCGACTAACTCTAGAATCCTATTTTCGTTCAGGAGTTACTGTTTGCACTTAGTCGGTCTGCGTTGGTCGACCGACCGACTAGTTGCCAAACTAGTCGGTCAGTGGTTGCTCTTTGACCGACTAACCAGTGTTAAAACCCTAATTTCTGGGCAGCCGCCAGCTCAACCTATTTATACCCAACCCAAACGACTTCTTCTTCTCCAACACGACCCAAAACCCTAAAATCCTCCCCCTTCAGCCCCCATCTTCCTCCAAGCTCCATTCCTTCATTTCAAGCCCTAGAATCATCATCCAATCCAACCATTCACTCCATCCACCTCTCATCTTCCCCAAAATCTCACCAAAACCCATCAAAATCCCCAAATCCCCCAAAACCCTAGTTTCCCCAAACTTCTCCAATCTTTTCCAGATCTGATCCTAGGGTTCCCCGGAGTGTTTCTTCCGTCTTCTCTCGGTAAGAAATCGTTCTACCGTTGTTTTCATAACTTATTTATAATTTTATGGAAACCCTAATTAATTTCATGTGTTTGGTGTTTGTTTCCCCCATAACAGCGATTTCCCCGTAGATAGCATCCGTGTGACGAAGTGGTCGTCATCCCCGGTGCTAGGCAAGTGAAACTTGCCACTTAGGGTTTAGGCCATGTTTAGGCCATTTTTCTTGTTGTAGGCGTAAAAGAGGCTAGGCGACGAAATGATACTCGCCTAGGCGCAAATTGAGGGACTAGCTTGACAACGAAGCTAATTCCGACATATAGCATGTTGCACAATTACCATGTCATGTTTACTTCCCATTAACGGTATGCAAATTAATTGTCATGTCATTGCATTCTTTAAGTGTTTCTGTGATTGCGTGGCTTTGCTACGAATGCTTGTGT
The DNA here is from genome assembly GCA_030789695.1 of Scilla litardierei. Taxonomy (NCBI): domain Eukaryota; kingdom Viridiplantae; phylum Streptophyta; class Magnoliopsida; order Asparagales; family Asparagaceae; genus Scilla; species Scilla litardierei. The sequence continues at coordinate 79,432,553 of CM061132.1, read as the reverse complement.
TCCTGGCTCGTGTTCCAGAAGCGGGCCATGTGTTGGTTGATAGCCAATGCCCGAATTGCGTGTTTCCGGCTAGGTGCACCCCTACGCCAAATGTTTAAGAATGCGAGCTCAATGTGCGTGGCAACCCCAGGCTCACTAGCTGAGTTCATTGTGCGGGGACCCTGGCTCCATTACGTGTGGGTATAGGGGGTGAGGGTTAAGCGGCCATTCAACTGGGAGTCTGTTTGATCAACAACTGCAGTTGTAAGGCGTAAACTCTTTGGGGTGGGGTAGTGTTTGGGGCCGATCGGACTGACATGCTAGCCATTCAGCGAAGGGCGCAAACATCTACGAAACAACCGTGAAATGTGATTCGTGTTTAGTGCCGATCGGTCTGAATGTTTACCATTCAGCGAAGGGCGTAAACACCAACAATGTGAATTGATTGAGATTGATAGTAGCGTGGCTACTCTTGCCTTGTCTTGTCTTGTCTTGTCCCGAGGATTGTTCTCATGCACAAATTGTCTTGCCATGTTTAAAAATTATGCACTCATGTTATAACTGCCATGTCATGCATACTAAACCACTAGGTTGCTAGTTGCCTTACTTCAGTTTCCTTGCCCAAGTCTTTTAGACTTGCTGACATGTGCCCCTTTACTCTTTTGGGTGACACATGTTAGATCCTGAGCCCGAGTACCTCGTTGAGGACGAGGTGTTTACTGACGCCGAGCCCGAGCTTGTGTTTGACGGGGAGTACGTGGACACTGGGGACCAGTCCTAGTGTCTTCGTGTGTTTTACTTTTGTTAGTCAGTTGTTTTGTATTTGGTGCGTAGCACCCATACTTTGTTATGTCGTTTCTTTTGTTGGCCTTGTTCTGGGCCTTTAGACTCTTTTCTTTTAGCCTGGTGGCTTTTCTGGATGTTGGACTTATTTTCTTGTTGGACAATGTTTGAGATGTGAATTTTATTTCAGTCTCTCCTTGTATTATTATTGTTGTTCCGTTGTGGTTACAGGGACCTGCTTATGTATTTTATTTACGCTTATCGGGTTTGGGGCTTCACAGCTCCACTCTCGTGCGGACCTTTTCACGTCTCGCCTCCATTTTAGGGAAGCTGGTCGTGACAGTCAAGGATCTTCTCCACTCGATCCTCTTGGAAAATCATATTTCCAATTCCTTCCAAAGCGTTCACGATGCCTGTGAACCTTGTGAACATTTCTGAGATGCTTTCTCCTTCATGCATCTTAAACATTTCATATTTAGATCTAAACACACTTTGTTTAGATTTCTTTACCTTGGATGTTCCTTTAAAACTAATCTCCAAGATATGCCAAATTTCGTTGGCCTATTTGCATATGGAGATGCGGTTGAACTCATTCGGAGTGACGGCACAATGGAATGCATTCATAGCCCTCGCATTGAATTTGATAGAGTCCTTCTCCTCCGTTGTCCTTGAGGCCGCGGGTGTAGTAGGCTTCACAAAGGGCGACTCTGTGATGTTACCCAGGTTCTCCAAACTTGGGTATGTCCAACCACAACAATACCCAAGTTTGGAGAAATAAAGAGAAGACATAAAAAGACACGAAATAAAAAGACACGAAATGAATCCCGTGTTAGCGGGGATTCATAACACAAGATGTTACCCAGGTTCTCCAAACTTGGGTATGTCCAGCCACAACAATATCCACTATAATTCTCACACAGAGAAGTGAATACAATCTCAAACAGAGATACCTCACACAGAGGATTTGGATTCTTACACAGAGATATTTTTGCTTTAACACAGATAGACTTTTGCTCTCACACAAAGAGACTCAAACTCTCACACAGAGAGATCACAACCAACCCTCACACAGAGAATAACTAACTCTCACAAGGAAAGCTAGGGTTTCATTGAAATAACAAAGTAAAATAAATACTCTTACCTATGCCTTGATGATGAACTTACTCATTAATGAATGCAAGGCATGGAAGAGGATCTCCAAGCGATGAGATTGGGCTTGATAGCACTTGGATGATTTCCCCTTGAGCTTCACTTCAATGCATGAAGAGGAATATGAGCTCTAAGTGAGAAATGAGAGAGTTTGAGAGTGGCTTAATTAAACTCTAATGATTTTCAATTGCATCAAGAGAATCTAATGAACTCAGCCCTCTCATATATATAGGAAGCCAACCCTCAAATTCAAAGAAAAATGACCAATCAGAAAATCTGCAACCGCAAGATTTTGGCAGTTTACGGCACAGACAGTCGACTGATGAACAACGTACGGTCGACTGGTCAACGGCTATTAAATTCCCAATGGCTATAATCTAAGCCAAGACAGGCGACTGTAGAAGACTACACATGCATCGGTAAATGAGCAGGCGCCTATATAACCTTCAGCAGGCGACTGACACTTGGGATGGAAACGGAGCTGGAAAATGCAACTTTTGCACTAGCGCCTTCAGACGATAGATGACCATTTCACAGGCGACTGTAATTGTCACGACCCGCTTCCCTAAAATGGAGGCGAGACGTGAAAAGGTCCGCACGAGAGTGGAGCTGTGAAGCCCCAAACCCGATAAGCGTCCACAATACATAAACAGGTCCCTGTAACCACAACAGAATAGCAATAATAACACAAGGAGAGACTGAGATAAAATTCACATCTCACAAATATTGTCCAGCATCACAAATAAGTTCAACATCCAGAAAAGCCACCAGGCTAAAAGAAAAGAGTCTAAAGGCCCAGAACAAGGCCAACAAAAGCAACGACATAACAAAGTATGGGTGCCACGCACCAATAACAAACAACTGCCTAACAAAATAAAACGCAACGGAGACACTAGGACTGGTCCCCTGTGTCCACGTACTCCCCGTCAAACACAAGCTCGGGCTCGGCGTCAGCAAACACCTCGTCCTCAACGAGGTACTCGGGCTCAGGATCTAACATGTGTCACCCAAAAGAGTAAAGGGGCACATGTCAGCAAGTCTAAAAGACTTGGGCAAGGAAACTGAAAGTGAGGCATCTAGCAACCTAGCAGTTATAGTATTAAGTAATGACATGACAGTTAAGCATGATGCAACAGTTTAAAAAGAGAAGCAAGCATGCACAATGTAGCAAAAGCTACCAAATCACTAATCACTTATCATTTAACACTTATCACTTATCACTTATCACTTATCACTTATCACTTATCACTTATCACTTATCACTTATCACTTATCACTTATCACTTAGTGCATAGAGAGTCCACCTGCTGGCCAGCTCGTGGCTCAGGCCGCTTATCTCTACCACTATTAATCACTTGTCAATGGTAAACACTTAGTGCATAGAGAGTCCACCTGCTGGCCAGCTCGTGGCTCAGGCCGCTTATCTCTATCACTATTAATCACTTGTGCACTAGAGAGTCCACCTGCTGGCCGGAGTGGCGGATCAGGCCAACTCGGGGCTCAGGCCGCTTATCTCTTACCCCACCCATATGTGTCGAGCGTTGGGGTTTCCAACTCACTAAGCTCGCTTCTGGAACACGAGCCAGGAATATAATATTGTAGCGTGCGCTACGCAATCACGATGAATAATCACTAGGCAAAGACATGAACAGATATTTGCGTACTGTTAATTTAAATTAAACGTGACAGGCAAAATGCAATGACATGAACATATTCGCGTACCGTTAATTGAAAGTAAACATGACATGGTAATTGTGCAACATGCTAAAAGTCGGAATTAGCTTCGTTGTCAAGCTAATTCCCCAATTTGCGCCTAGGCGAGTTTCATCTTCGCCTAGCCTCTTTTACGCCTACAACATGCAAATGGCCTAAAACATGGCCTAAACCCTAAGTGGCAAGTTTCACTTGCCTAGCACCGGGGATGACGATCAACCTCGTCACACGGATGCTATCTACGAGGAAATCGCTGTTTAGGGGGAAACAAACACCAAACACATGAAATTAATTAGGGTTTCACCAAAATTATAAATAAGTTATAAAAACAACGGTAGATCGATCTCTTACCGAGAGGAGACGGAAGGAACACTCCGGGGAACCCTAGGATCAAATCTGGAGAAGATTGGAGAAGATTGGGGAAACTAGGGTTTTGGGGGATTTGGGGATTTGATGGGTTTTGGTGAGATTTTGGGGAAGATGAGAGGTAGATAGGGTAGATGGATGGTTTGGATGATGGATTTAGGGCTTGGAATGAAGCAATGGAGCTTGGAGGAAGGTGGTGGATCAATGGGGGCGATTTTAGGGTTTAGGGTCGAGTTGGAGGGGAAGAAAACGTTTGGGTTGGGTATTTATAGGCTAGGCTGGCGGCTAGGGCAAAACTAGGGTTTACAGCACTAGTTAGTCGGTCAAAGAACAACCACTGACCGACTAGTTTGACAACTAGTCAGTCGGTCGACCAACGCAGACCGACTAAGTGTAAACAGTAGCTACAGGTGAAATTAGGATTCTAGAGTTAGTCGGTCCATGAACAAATACTGACCGACTAGTTTGGCAACTAGTCGGTCGATGAACGTTCTTAGACCGACTAAGAGTAAACAGTAACTGATACAAAAATAATTTGATGAGTTAGTCGGTTCAAGAAGCATTGCTGACCGACTAGTTTGCAACCTAGTCGGTCAACCAACGTTCTTAGACCGACTAACGATAAACAGTAACTCCTGAGAAATTTAGAAAGCTAACTAGTCGGTCCAAGAAGGATTGCCGACCGACTGGATCGTCATCTAGTCGGTCGGTGGCCCTTCTTACACCGGCTAATGAGCACAGAAAGTACCGATACGGAGCGCGGGGCCCCGGGATCGATTCCTAAGACTCCTAGGCTTGATCTAATAGTTAGATACGACCGCTATGAAGCCCGTCACGAGTGACAAACTTCGAAATCGACAATCCTAAGAAAGAAGCGAGAAAATACGACGAATCGATCGAAAATGAAAACTACGGAGACGAAAACCACACAAGAGGAGAAAATCCACCAAAACATATATTATAATACATAAAATCCAGATACATGAAAAGCAGTCGTTACATCCTCCCCAACTTAAGAAAAATTCCGTCCTCGGAATTTCCAAAACTCACGAGTCCGGAAACAAAAGTGGAAAACGCTCTCGCATCTCATCCTCATTCTCCCAAGTAGACTCTCCAGGTGAACCGTGTCGCCACATCACCCTCACAAGATTAACAATCTTGTTCCGAAGCGATTTCTGACGCCTGTCCAGAATCTGCACTGGATGCTGGTCATACGTCATATCGGGGCGAACGGTAATCTCCGAAAAATCCACCGCATGAGACGGATCGCTAATGTATCGACGAAGCTGCGACACATGGAAAACATTGTGAACTCCTTCCAAAGACGGCGGCAAGGCCAAGCGATAAGCTACCTCGCCAACCCTCTCCAAAACGTCAAACGGTCCAATGTATCGCGGGCTCAACTTTCCACGCTTCCCAAAACGAATCACACCACGATTCGGGGAAATCTTCAAGAACACATGGTCACCCGGCTGAAACTCCAAAGGACGACGTTTAGCATCCGCCCAATGCTTAAAACGGTCCTGAGCAATTCTCAACCTCTCCCGAATATTCCTGACGATATCCACGGCCTCCACGATCATCTCAGGTCCCAACAACTCCCGATCACCAACGTCATCCCAACTCAATGGCGATCGACATTTCCTCCCATAAAGAGCGGCGAAAGGCGCCATGCCAATACTCGCCTGGAAGCTGTTGTTGTAAGAGAACTCCACCAAGTGTAGATGGTCCTCCCACGAACCCTTGAAATCCAACATGCACGCCCTCAGCATGTCTTCCAAAATCTGAATCGTCCTCTCGGACTGGCCATCCGTCTGCGGATGGTACGCCGTGCTGAAACTCAGACGCGTACCCAAGCTCTTCTGCAAACTCTGCCAGAACTGAGATGTGAACCTCGTGTCTCTGTCAGACACGATACTCACGGGGACTCCGTGAAGTCGCACAACTTCCTGCACGATTCACGTTACATCACTATCCAAACTAGGAAAAGGAATTAAAGACGGAGAGTAAAAGAATTTTACCTCCATATATCTCCTTGCTAGCGCCTCAGTGGACTGTCCCACTCGGAACGGAATAAAGTGCGCAGATTTGGTCAATCGATCCACGATCACCCAAATCGCGTCATTCTGCTTCGGACTCCGAGGTAGTCCAGTCACGAAATCCATAGTGATGTGTTGCCACTTCCACTCCGGAATCGGAAGCGGTTGTAGCAACCCGGCCGAACGCTGATGCTCCGCCTTCACTTGCTGGCAAACCAAGCACTTGGCTACACTCCGAGCCACGCTCCTCTTCATACCATGCCACCAATAATTCAGACGAAGATCCTGGTACATCTTGGTGCCACCAGGATGCACAGAATACGGCGAACTGTGTGCCTCCACCATCAGCTCCTCTCTGATATCCCCAGCAGGCACACACAACCTGGCTCCAAACCTCAGCGAGCCATCCTCATGAATCAAGAAGTCAGTCCGCAGACCGGCTTCCACCATCTCCCGAATCCTCACCAGCTTCGGATCCTCAGCCTGGCCAGCCTTAATCCGATCCACGATCGTCGACTGTACCTGCATGTACATCAACGAAGAAGCCTCCCCAGGAAGAACAATTTCCACTCCAGACTCGCAAAAATCCTGCTGCAATCTCCACTGCGAGGTCAAAATCATCACCGCTGGCAGCCTACTCAAAGCATCTGGAACCACATTCACCTTGCCAGGGTGATACTGCAAATCAATATCATAATCCGCCATAAGCTCCAACCATCGACGCTGTCGCATGTTAAGCTCCTTCTGAGTGAAAATATACTTCAAGCTTTTGTGATCGGTGAAAATCTTCACTTTCTCACTCAGCAAGAAGTGCCTCCAAATCTTAAGAGCAAACACAACGGCAGCCAACTCCAAATCATGCGTCGGGTAATTCTTCTCATGAACCTTAAGCTGACGAGACGCATACGCCACAACATGCCCATGCTGATGCAATACACAACCGAGACCCTTGCCAGAAGCATCGCAAAAGATCTCAAATCCACCGCTGCGATCAGGCACAACAAGAATAGGGGCAGTCGTCAACCTCTCCTTCAAAATACCAAAAGCACTCCCACAATCACCCGACCAAACATAAGCAACATCCTTCCGCGTCAACCTGGTCATCGGCTCAGCAATACGAGAAAAGTCCTTAATGAATCGCCGATAATAACCAGCAAGTCCGAGAAAACTCCGAATCTCAGACGCAGACGACGGAACAGGCCACTCCCTGATGGCCCTAATCTTCTCGGGATCCACAGAAATACCACCTCCAGACACCACATGCCCCAGAAAAGCAACTCGATCCAGCCAAAACTCGCACTTCGAAAACTTAGCATACAAACGATGCTTCCTCAAAATCTCCAACACCGTCCTCAAGTGCGAGGCATGCTCTTCCTCCGACTTCGAATAGATCAGAATGTCGTCAATAAAGATAACGACAAACTTATCCAAAAAGTCGTAGAAAATCAGGTTCATCAGATTCATGAAAACTGCGGGCGCGTTAGTTACGCCAAATGGCATAACCACGAACTCATAGTGTCCATACTTCGTCCTGAACGCTGTCTTCGGAACATCTCCCTTCTTCACCTTCAACTGATGGTAACCACTCCTCAAATCCAACTTAGAAAACACCCTCGAACCTCCAAGCTGATCAAAGATATCATCGATGCGAGGCAACGGGTATTTATTCTTAATGGTCACCGCATTCAACTCCCGATAGTCCACGCACATGCGACGCGAACCATCCTTCTTCTTAACCAACAACACCGGTGCTCCCCACGGAGACACACTAGGATTAATATAACCCTTCTGCAAAAGCTCATCCAACTGCTTCCGCAACTCTTCCAACTCTGCAGGTGCCATACGATACGGCGCCTTCGAAATCGGCTGCGCACCTGGAACAAGATCGATAGAAAATTCCAAAGCTCGATCAGGCGGCAAACCAGACATCTCCTCGAGGAAGACGTCGCCAAAATCTCGCACCACAGCTGGCCACTCCAGCTCCATCTGCATAGCCACAGCCTCCACCGGCCTGGCCCGAAATCTGACAGGACCAAGCGAACTGCTACCACGACTGAACTCAAATACTGGATGTCCGGGAATCTCGAACACCACCTTCTTCCTCCGACAGTCGATCGTAGCATAGAAGCTCGCAAGCCAGTCCATCCCAAGAACTGCATCATAGTTGATGATGTCGTGGACAATGAAATCAGCAAAAAGCTCATGTCCACACACCACCAACGAGCAAGAATTGCAACCACGATGCACCGAGACCACACCATTCCCTGTAACGATATTCCAACTCTTGGGGAGAGGGGACGTCGACAAGGAATGCCTCTCCACGAAGCTCCGAGAAATAATGCACATCGATGCACCAGAGTCAAAGAGGACTCGTGCAGGAAATGTGCACACCAAAATCACACCTAATCAATCAATTAACAATCAAACCCTAGTCTAGCAAACAAGCAAGTTCAAGCAAACAACATAATCTAGCAATCAAGACCAAATAGGAAAGTAATAGCTAGAATGAGGATTACCTGTGATAACCTCATCCACAGCTTCGCTCTCCGCAGCGGTCATCAGAAAAGCCTGCCTCCTCGGCGGAGCAGCCTGCTGAAAAGCCTGCCTCTGCGGAACAAGAGCTGCTCCACGTCCAGCAAGAACAGACGCTCGCTGCTGCAACGGCTGGGCAGCAATAGGTGCCTTCCAAGGCTGCTTCAACCTCAGGCACTCCCTGAGAGCATGGGCAGGATCTCCGCAGGCGATACATTGCCCCAAGAACCTCCTACACGATTCCTTGACATGGCCCTCCTTGCCACAAAAATGGCAAGTCCTCCGAGCAGGCCCTACTGGCCTCTTAAAATGAACAGGCTGGTTCGGCCTGAATCCAGGCCTAACCACAGCTCTCGCCTGTTCCACAGGCCTCTTCCCAGCACCAACCACAGATCCTCTCCTCTGGTTCACGAGCAGCTCCTGCCTCTTGGCAGCTACTAGAACCTTCTGATAAGATTCCCGGTCAGAGGAGGTCACAAAGCTCTGGAGCTCCGAAGCAAGCCCCTGCAGGAACCTCTGAGCTCTCTCCTCAGCATCCTGCACCATCTTCGGCGCAAACCGACTAAGCCTCATGAACTCCTGGTGGTACATGTCCACCGACGAGTTCCCCTGCTTCAGATCGATAAAACGCTGCAGCATCTCCTCCTTGGCAGCCTTCGGGAAGAACTCACCCTCAAATCTGGCTTTGAAGGTAGCCCAAGCTATCGGCTCCACCAACAACTTCTCTTCAGCATCCCACCAATTCCTGGCGTTATCCTTCAGCTGCCTCTTCGCCAAATCAACCCATCCAGCCGGGGTGATCTTGGCCATCTTCAGATTGTCCTCGACGTTCCGAATCCACTCATCGGCCGCCAGAGGACCCTCAGAACCATCAAAATATGCGGGACCCAGCTCCCGAAATTGCTTCGCTCCTGGCTCAGAGCGAGGGGCATCCGGAAGAACCCGGGCAGCTCGAGCAGGTGGAGCATTCTGGACTTGCAAAAGCACGCCCTGCTGCACTTGCATCATCTGGATCATCATCCGCATCATCTCACCGCTGGTGGGTTCCCGCTCAGGCTCCTCATCATGAGGGAGCGCACCACTGCCCCCACCACGGGTGAAACGTCTTCCTGCCATCTAGTGACACGGAAAACAAATCAGATTAGACTCATAGCTTATGACTCGAATGTCGAACTTAGTTTATTGGACATTCTAATGTTATTATCGCTATTCCAAAAATCGCAGTTACAGAAGAGGACCTGCATGGGCCACCACTAAAACCTGTCACGACCCGCTTCCCTAAAATGGAGGCGAGACGTGAAAAGGTCCGCACGAGAGTGGAGCTGTGAAGCCCCAAACCCGATAAGCGTCCACAATACATAAACAGGTCCATGTAACCACAACAGAATAGCAATAATAACACAAGGAGAGACTGAGATAAAATTCACATCTCACAAATATTGTCCAGCATCACAAATAAGTTCAACATCCAGAAAAGCCACCAGGCTAAAAGAAAAGAGTCTAAAGGCCCAGAACAAGGCCAACAAAAGCAACGACATAACAAAGTATGGGTGCCACGCACCAATAACAAACAACTGCCTAACAAAATAAAACGCAACGGAGACACTAGGACTGGTCCCCAGTGTCCACGTACTCCCCGTCAAACACAAGCTCGGGCTCGGCGTCAGCAAACACCTCGTCCTCAACGAGGTACTCGGGCTCAGGATCTAACATGTGTCACCCAAAAGAGTAAAGGGGCACATGTCAGCAAGTCTAAAAGACTTGGGCAAGGAAACTGAAAGTGAGGCATCTAGCAACCTAGCAGTTATAGTATTAAGTAATGACATGACAGTTAAGCATGATGCAACAGTTTAAAAAGAGAAGCAAGCATGCACAATGTAGCAAAAGCTACCAAATCACTAATCACTTATCATTTAACACTTATCACTTATCACTTATCACTTATCACTTATCACTTATCACTTATCACTTATCACTTATCACTTATCACTTATCACTTAGTGCATAGAGAGTCCACCTGCTGGCCAGCTCGTGGCTCAGGCCGCTTATCTCTACCACTATTAATCACTTGTCAATGGTAAACACTTAGTGCATAGAGAGTCCACCTGCTGGCCAGCTCGTGGCTCAGGCCGCTTATCTCTATCACTATTAATCACTTGTGCACTAGAGAGTCCACCTGCTGGCCGGAGTGGCGGATCAGGCCAACTCGGGGCTCAGGCCGCTTATCTCTTACCCCACCCATATGTGTCGAGCGTTGGGGTTTCCAACTCACTAAGCTCGCTTCTGGAACACGAGCCAGGAATATAATATTGTAGCGTGCGCTACGCAATCACGATGAATAATCACTAGGCAAAGACATGAACAGATATTTGCGTACCGTTAATTTAAATTAAACGTGACAGGCAAAATGCAATGACATGAACATATTCGCGTACCGTTAATTGAAAGTAAACATGACATGGTAATTGTGCAACATGCTAAAAGTCGGAATTAGCTTCGTTGTCAAGCTAATTCCCCAATTTGCGCCTAGGCGAGTTTCATCTTCGCCTAGCCTCTTTTACGCCTACAACATGCAAATGGCCTAAAACATGGCCTAAACCCTAAGTGGCAAGTTTCACTTGCCTAGCACCGGGGATGACGATCAACCTCGTCACACGGATGCTATCTACGAGGAAATCGCTGTTTAGGGGGAAACAAACACCAAACACATGAAATTAATTAGGGTTTCACCAAAATTATAAATAAGTTATAAAAACAACGGTAGATCGATCTCTTACCGAGAGGAGACGGAAGGAACACTCCGGGGAACCCTAGGATCAAATCTGGAGAAGATTGGAGAAGATTTGGGAAACTAGGGTTTTGGGGGATTTGGGGATTTGATGGGTTTTGGTGAGATTTTGGGGAAGATGAGAGGTAGATAGGGTAGATGGATGGTTTGGATGATGGATTTAGGGCTTGGAATGAAGCAATGGAGCTTGGAGGAAGGTGGTGGATCAATGGGGGCGATTTTAGGGTTTAGGGTCGAGTTGGAGGGGAAGAAAACGTTTGGGTTGGGTATTTATAGGCTAGGCTGGCGGCTAGGGCAAAACTAGGGTTTACAGCACTAGTTAGTCGGTCAAAGAACAACCACTGACCGACTAGTTTGACAACTAGTCGGTCGGTCGACCAACGCAGACCGACTAAGTGTAAACAGTAGCTACAGGTGAAATTAGGATTCTAGAGTTAGTCGGTCCATGAACAAATACTGACCGACTAGTTTGGCAACTAGTCGGTCGATGAACGTTCTTAGACCGACTAAGAGTAAACAGTAACTGATACAAAAATAATTTGATGAGTTAGTCGGTTCAAGAAGCATTGCTGACCGACTAGTTTGCAACCTAGTCGGTCAACCAACGTTCTTAGACCGACTAACGATAAACAGTAACTCCTGAGAAATTTAGAAAGCTAACTAGTCGGTCCAAGAAGGATTGCCGACCGACTGGATCGTCATCTAGTCGGTCGGTGGCCCTTCTTACACCGGCTAATGAGCACAGAAAGTACCGATACGGAGCGCGGGGCCCCGGGATCGATTCCTAAGACTCCTAGGCTTGATCTAATAGTTAGATACGACCGTTATGAAGCCCGTCACGAGTGACAAACTTCGAAATCGACAATCCTAAGAAAGAAGCGAGAAAATACGACGAATCGATCGAAAATGAAAACTACGGAGACGAAAACCACACAAGAGGAGAAAATCCACCAAAACATATATTATAATACATAAAATCCAGATACATGAAAAGCAGTCGTTACAGTAATTATACAGGTGACTGTAAATACTTCATCATTCGACTGTCTTGCAAATTGGGAAGAAGTCCAAAAAAATGCAAGTTACGCACAGACGACTGTAGATCAATTTGCAGGTGCCTGTTGGAAGCATGCGACTGTAAAATGAACTTCAGTCGACTGAGGCAAAAAGCTCAAGTAGGGGTCAAGAAATAAAATGACTTGAGCTGTGCATACCAGTCGGCGAAGGCTGGGCATGCGCCTAGAATCTCCCAGTCGCATGTTATGCCTTCATCAGTCGATTGTAGGAGAGCCAAAAACTCAAGTTTGAGTTTAAGGCAAGATGAACCTATTTGGTTGATTTCTATGATAATCCTAAAGCTCACTAAGATGGAAAATGCATATGCAAGAATGAGTTAATCCATCTATCAAGGCATTACATTAAACCTAGACTCAAAAAGAGAAAAGAAATAAATGAAATATTACATGGATTAGATTGCTTCCCTTATAGTCTATGGCTTCAACTTTGATGCTCTCCACCACCTCCAAGCTTTGTCACCCCTTGATTCCAAGCTTTGGTATGGCTCCTCTTAATGTCCATCCTTGCACCAAGCATATAGTCTCCAAAAGTGATATTCTTCAATTGATAACTAAGAAACTAAAACATGAGAGACATTAGCAATAACATAATGATGTGATCATCATAAAAATAACATTGGTATGAAACACCAATACTTAACAGGTTGCTCTTGTACATTACTTATTGTACTTGCACAGTCACCTTTTACCACACGTATAGCTCTTGTATGCATGACTGCAATTACTTTACTTGTCGCACTTGTCCGTATCTACTTCTTAACATGTTTCCCTACTTAGCATGTTATATACTTGTGTATTGCTTTTATTTCTATTTTTAGAATTGTTATGACTTACATATGGTTCCTTACTTCGTGGCACCGCAGATGACGCCCATGTTAGTGTAGAGGCTCCTGAGTATGAGAAACGAGAGTTTGATCAAGAGGCTGAAGATTTAGAGTTCGAGTTTGAACTTCTTTCCTTCCACATATCATTATTGGAGCGTTTTGTACAGTATGGATTGTAATAAATGGACCATATTTGAGTATTTTTGTACATCTATGCATCGTGGCTATATTGTTTTCACTGGTTAACTATCGTCCTGTGAGTATATCAAATAAGTAATGGCCCCCTGAGAGTGGGTCGTTACATTTAGAGATTCAATATTATGATAATGCTTACAAGCTTCAATTACCTGGTGAGTATGGCATGAGTGCTACTTTTAATGTTTCTGATCTATCTCCATATTTTGGTGCATATGTTGAAGAGTCGAGGATGAATCGTTTTCAAGAGGGGGAGGATGATGTGAAACAGCCCATCAATTTACAAAATAAAGACTTATTTCTAAGTGAAGGCATAATGACTAGAGGAAGGCTAAAAAGAATGCAAGATGCAATTGGAGCCCAAGTAGAAGTATTGCTGCCCCAAGAAAGTTGTGCTCACAATGAGGCCTTTGTCTTGCTAATCCAAGCCCAAGAAGAATAAAGCCATAAATCTGAATGCATGCATGGGGAGATCAAAAGTCAAGTTCAACAATCATAAATCCAAATGCATGCATATGGGAGATCAAGAGTCAAGTTCAACCACCATTAAATTTGAATTCATGGGAGAAATCAAGAGTCAAGAAGCATAAATTATGTGAATTATAATTGTAATTTCATGCATGTCATTAGGCATAAATTTTCAGGGTGTTGTTTTGTATTCCCTAGGGGACATTTATGTCATTTACTTATCACAGGTCATTATGTTGACTAATGGGCTATCAAAAGCCATTAGTGGTCTTTAATTAGTGTCTTTTAAGGCTAATGAGTCTTTTTAGTTTCCAAGCTATACCTATAAATAGAGCATGTAATCCTTTGTAACAAGTATTAATCAGATTATCAATTCAGAATTTGAGTGTTCTCTCATATTGTGTTAGTTTATATCTTCTTTAGCTCTTATGGAACCTTGCCTTGTCAATCTTCCTTATAAGATTGGTGATCCATATTCGTAAAAGCTCCCAATTCGAACTTCAACCCAAGTGCATTGATGTGTGGATTGGTTAAACTCGTGTTTGTGGTTGGGCACGTTGTCTAAGTAGCAGGTCGTGTTCCTATAACATTGGTTGATTATTTGCATTTGTCAGGTCAGTGAACCACCATTATCTAGAGCTTCACTGCATATTTCCTTTCTCTAAGTCTGGAGTGTCGCACTCATATCCTTATTTTATGTTTGTTTCAAGTTCCTTGAACAACCTACGTCGTGACAATCGGGCCACCTCCCTGGTTTCACACCAGATCATATGTCTCATTCTTCATTAGTGATTTCATCTCATCATCCAACTCTTTCCTCTACTTGTCTAGGTCTTCAGAATGTTTTACATCTCTGAAATAAGTGGGTATGTCAATACTTACAACGGAAAAAGCGAATGAGACCATCTAAGTGTATCTTGTAGCTCTTCGTATTTCATGCCTTGGTCTTGAATCTGTAATGGATTCCATGTGCTGTGTAATCTATGGAGATGAGCTCTCTCCACCATCCGAGCATGAACCACCAACATCACCAACATTTATCTGGAGTACGTCGTCTGCAGTTCCTGGTGTCGGTTGGCTTTAAGTCAGTAGCTGAGCTACCTGGAACCTTAGACACATCCATGTAGACCTGCTTCATCCATGTCTCTTTGGGCTTCACTGTTGGTCCATTCTCCTTCTTCAGCACTGCTGACTCATCAAACGTCACGTTTATACGCACAATCATTTTCCTTTTTCTCGGACACAACAGCTTGTATAATTTGACACCAACTCGAAAGCCCAAGAAGATGGCTTTCTTAGCTATAGCATTGAGCTTGTCCTCCTTCACATCGTAGTAGCTCAGACAGCCCCATAAATGTAAGGACTCGTAGTCAAGAACTGTCTTTCTCGACTTGACCTCAAAAGGAGATATTCCACCTAATGTCATAGAATGTACCTAATTAGCCAAGTAGGTCACGTACTCTAGGGCTTCCATCCAGAACTCCTTTGATAGGTTAGCAATAAATAACATGCATTTGACTTTCTCCAGTAATGTTCGATTCATCCTTTCAGGTACTCCAATCTGTTTAGCGTACCACTGACGGTGAAATGTCTCTAAATCCCCTCTGAGTTGTAGAACTTTTGGAAGAGGTCCGACCTATACTCACCAACATTTTCACTTCAGAGCCGCCTGAATTTTCAACCCATTTGAGTCTTAACCATCTACTCCACTTTAACGTGTTCAAAACTTAGTCTTTTGACTTCAGAGGACACACCCAAGCGATGCGTGAGAAATCATTAGTAAAAGATACAAAGTAGTGTTTACCTCCCAATGAGGCGGACCTAGCCGACCCCCAAATGTGTCAATCGCTCCCTTCGTATTATGGATGGCCTTCCCAAAAAAGCACATGTCTGTTTCCCAAAGACACACTGCTCGCAGAACTCGATCGTCCCAATCTTGGCTTCTCTTAGACGATCTCCTTTGATATTCTTCTGTAAAGCTTCTTCGCCAACATGACCTAGACGCATGTGCCAAATAAGCAAGTCGTCTTTGTTGGCCTCACGGGTCAGAGCTGATGTACCAGTCATGACCAAACCATCCAAATAATAGAGGTTGCATTTATGCTTTATCTTCATCATGATCATAGCCCCTCAGGTCACCCTCAGAGCTCTATTCTCCATCGTCACTCGACAGCCCTTGGCTTCGAGTGAACCAAGCGATATGCGGTTACGCTTTTGGTCAGGAACACAGCGTACCTCGTCGATGTTTCGTGTAACATCGTCTCCAATCTTCATTTGAATTGTCCCAACACCTGCTCTGCAGCAAGCTCAGTCATCACCCAATAGGACTGTACTCGTACCCCTTCATAGAAGTTTGTAACGTACTCTCTATGTGGCGTCATATGGAAGGAGCATCCCGAGTCGAGCATCCAACCATCTGAAGTCACACCCTCTGAAGAACCAACAAGTACACATTCTTTGACATCAATGCCCTTAACGATGTTGGTTATGGCTTCATGCTTCTTCTTAGCCTTTGGATAGTTTTTGAGCCAATGTTCGCTTTCTTTGTAGAAATCGCATTGGTCATTTGCCAAGTTCTTGTAAAGAGTGCCTCTATTCTTGTCCCTGGACTTGTATCGGAAATACCCCTTCGGAGCTCCACCCTTCTCACTACTCTGACCTCTTACTATGGTAAGAGCGTCTTTAGCCCGGCTTCTCGTGTGTTCATCGTTCTTTTTGAACTCATTACTCATAAGAGCATTGGACATGTCTATAAGCATGATCGAATCCTTATCGTAAGTAAGAACCTCCACAAAGTACTCATAATCAATGGGTAAAGAATTGAGGAGAATCATTGCTTTATCTTCATTGTCAATCTTCAGATCGATGTTCCTCGGGTCAGTAAGAAGATTGTTGTAGTAGTCGTAATGTTCCTCAATATAAACACCCTCTTCAAGCTTCAATCGGAAAAGCTTCTTCTTCAAATGCAGTCGGTTTTGGATGTTATTTTTCACGTACTTGTCACCGAGCTCCTTCCAAAACTTCCTTGCATTTGTTCCTCCATAAAAGAGTTTTCTTATCATTCGTCAAATACAGTTAGATCGTACCACATGCATTCCGATGTAGAGTTCTTTACTCTAAATCCGACATGCTCGTTGGCTTCTCGTCCAATGCGATATCTTGACCAAGTTGGTTCAAGACATCCAAGATTTGGCATCTCTACATTTCGTATTCGATCTTTCCATCAAATTTCTCACTTTTTGAACTTCATGTTGGACACGATAGTTCGAGCCACTGGAGCATGCTTTCTGAAAGTCGACGTCTTTGAAGAACTGTCATCGTCATCACTGCTTATTTTCGCCTCATATGTTGATCTTTGAAACCGTAAGCTTTGAAACCAGTTTGTTGTGCGTCAGTGGATGATCGGCAAAGATCAGGTGGTGTAGAACACGCAGCAAACAAATAGAGCAGAATGAGGATTGTAACTTTAGGCTATCTGCCAGCCAATGGAACACCAATGAGCTTCATTGCTAACGGAGAGAACAAATACAAATATTCTCTCTTCACAACGAAAAATAAGCATACAAGATCTCTCCAAAAAATCTCAACATAATCTCTCAAGGTTGGCTCTCAACAATGACGGCTCAAAGTTCTCTCAATGTGTTACTCATATGAAACCCTCGTCTAAACACCCTATATATAGCCACTACAAGAAGGACAAAGGGTATAAGCGGTTTCCAAATAGGTTAGTAGCGGGTCGTAACCGCTTCTATTACAATTGCAAGCGGTTTTACAAACCGCTACAAAATGGGCGGTGAGAAACACTGTTTCCGGCGGTTACGAACTGCTAAAACCCAACCGCCTGAAACACAAGTTTGTGGCGGTTTCGAACCGCCACAACATATATTTCTGGCGGATGTTTTATTGCCAAAATTAATTTAATAAACAAAGTTTATGGAGGTTTGTGGTGGTTCTAAACCGCCACAAATTTTGGGTTATAGCGGATCTTAACCGCCACAAGTTTTTATCAACGGTTGTTTGTAGGGGTTCTAAGCCGCCACAAACAACGGGTTGCAGCGGTTCTAAACCGCCCCAAACATACTTAAATTTAAAAAAAATAAAAACAGAATCTTGTTTGTGACTGTTCTAAACCGGCACAAACCAAATCAAATTTTTAAAAAAATAAAAACTGAATGAATACATAGTTCACTAATCTTGGCACAGACGTGGGTATAATAATCAATATTGTAAACACAGTCCCATAAACAAAGATTGCGAAAATATTGATCTTTTAAACATTTCATCCATGATTGCTAAATGCGGTTGGCAATAGAAAACACACCAAAATGAAGTTGTTAATTTGCATCACATAAGCATATAATGATTCAGTTGCAGCTGCAAAAAAAACTTCTAATCAGCATGGCATCAGAATGTAGAAACCTATGTAAACAAATTGTAACAAACATTGCATGATTTGATCATCAATCCTGAAAAGCAATTCTCCAAGAAACCCCTAAACAAACAAAAAACTAACCTTTTTTATTCATAAACTAACCTTTTTCCAGAATTCAAAAGACGAATACTTGCACGATGCCTCTTACGGGTGTGACTGCTGCTGGCATGCTTTCTTGTGAGAATATGTTATCGGTCAAACATCTGAAAGATTCCGATCATGCACCCAATTTGCTTCTGCAATTTTGGGTTTTCATCGGTGAATACATGCATAAAATTTTCCGACATCCGGAAAACTTCAGTACCCAACAATTCAATCAATATTTTGCCCCAACATTCAAGGATCCAGATAATTCAGACCACAGACCTTTAAACCTCAAACTTAATCCTAAGACCATGGAGTCCAGGGAACCAGGTCATAGTTGGGACTTGGAAATCAACAAATTAAACTTCATGGCAGCACAGCAAGCCAATAACCCAGCAATTAAAAGAGTCCTTTCGCACCAAAATCTCTCACTGCATTAAAAAACCAGAGACATGCAGGTAAGAGACAACTCAAACCCATAGACAGGCCATTTGAACTCATATACATCCAAAGCTTCCATCTAATAAACTTCCATACAAGCACAGAGTGATTTCGCATATGGGTCTCCAGTATCAAAGCCTCATATCTAAGAACATGAACCCAACTCCCCAATCACCTCAATGATGCAAAAAATAAAAAGCACAAATAATACATTAAAATGTCAAAAAAGAGAGCAACAGAAAGAAGAAGAAAGGATCCAAAAAGAAAAGCGAAAATACATCGAGCTAGGGTTTCTCACTGCTTCTTTTTCTCGATTCCATCTCCAATTTCCCCATTTTTATTTAACCCACCACCCTACTCCTCTTCTTCTCTATCCCTCTCTAGATGTATGGTTTCAAACCCTCAAATCATTTGGATCCGGTGACCAGAGAACGCGAGGATAGGATGGACCACTCAATTTGTCCACCTGAAGGAAAGAACTAATAACTTTCAAAAATTTTGAGAACGAAAATACCGTGGAGTTTCTTCAGGTTTCCAATGTTTTTCAGAACGAAATTTTTTGAGAATGAAAAATTTTTTGGAGCAAAATTTTCGACTTTATTTTGGACAAACCCAAACAAATTTTTAAGAACGAAAACACAATCAGGGTTGTGTATGGGCAATGATCCCTAATAAATTTCTTTGTGCGATTTGGGCGGCCTTTGTAGCGGTTCCGAACCGCCAAAAATTTGTTGCAGCGGTTCGAACCCGCTGCAAATGATCCCGCCGCTTCGTTGGCGGTTTTAAAGTAGAGAATTTTTTGTTGCAGCGGGTCATAACTACTAAAATCAATTTCGACCCGTTAGAAACATGTTATTTTAGTAGCGGTTTCGAACCGCTACTAAAATAACCGCTAAAAACGACCATGTCTTTTGTAGTGAGCCCTAGGGTAAAATAGGTGTTCTAATAGAAGAGGAATTCCAAATTGATACGAACTCCAACTCTAACGGAATTCTAATCTAATCACAACTCTACTCTGGATAGGACATTGCGTCCTATGGTGGGTCCCTCCGTATTGCCGAACTCCCTGTTGAAGGCCGAGGTAACGAATTGCTGAGCTGAGCTATTCGAAGCTCGGACTGTAGAGTTGCCAACCTAAGAGTCGCCGACCCTCCAAACTGAGAATCCATGCACTATAAAAGTCTATTAGCTCGGCATCCCCGTATCTGACTTGTGCAGAGTCAGATTGGTAGGATGCGAGCATATACGAGCTAGCTCTGCAAAAGATAGCTCGGGTGCACATATTCAATCACTTCTTCAGCCCCACATTCAAGCCAACTTTCACAATATTTCCTCACATACAATTACCAACTGTCATATTTGACATGTTTCCGTGAGAATGACGACTTGCTTTGCCCATACAAATAACAACATATCTCGCATTTATTGAGGCCGTAAATGGTGTTAGACACAGCAGTAGGCTACGATTCAAAGATGCAAGCGTAACTACTCTACTCCTTGGTAAGCTTCTATTTTGTGGGGAAAAGGAGGAAGAGGCCCGGATTCATGTGATACTTGTAAAAGAAAAGGCGTAGGAGTAGCTGACTTTTGTTAAAGGGAGAAGGGAAGAGAGGCAATGAGACAGTGAGGTAGCTGATGAGTGATGACAGGTGAAAAGCGTCAATAATTGAGCCGCTTCAAGTCCCCCTATATATAAGCACTCACATGGTCAGTTGTAAACAACTTGCAAAAGACCGTGTATCTCCTTTAGGGCAGGAATCATGGGAAGGCCACCATGCTGCGATAAGGTTGGCATCAAGAAAGGCCCTTGGACTCCTGAAGAAGACATCATACTGGTCTCCTACATACAGCAGCATGGACCTGGTAACTGGAGATCGGTTCCGACGAACACCGGTATGTTCATCTTCATCATATTCCATTATGCCTAATAATGCCATGATGTCTGCCATATTGTGCCTTGAACCATTCTTGAAACCTTTTTTTTGGGTAGGTCTGATGAGATGCAGCAAGAGCTGCAGGCTGAGATGGACCAACTATCTCCGGCCCGGAATCAAGCGAGGGAACTTCACTCCACATGAGGAAGGAATGATCATCCATCTCCAAGCCATGCTCGGTAACAGGTAAAATTTTCTTTTGCCAAACCCTTGAGCTCGTCGGCAGTTTGCATTGTTTTATTACTATCGCCGTGAATGGACCACTCGGATCTGCACATCTTAAAAATATTCGAGGACCACAAATCTAATAGTATTTGCCGCGTTTGTCAACCTGAGTATGCTACTTGGTAAATATAAATTTATGGGCTTTCTGCTAAAAGATATTTTATTCTTGTGACCGACATGCCCGAGGTCACGTTAATGGATGATAATTATCCCATACTGGTACAAGATTGAATTCTCTTTATGAACAATTTTAGACGATTAATTTTGCATAGTACATGTGTGTGGCTTAGGGAAGTCCTAGCCGGAAGCAGCTGGGCGAAATCTAGTCATGTTAGCAGCCATTTAAATTCCCGTTTGTTTTGCAAGCAACTTGATACAATATCATTGTTGGGTTTGCCGCGAACCAAATCTGTACATGCTCTTTGTAGAGTAGCTTTAATTGAAAGAAACAGAGTCTCTGAATATATATATAAGTCGACTCAAACTAAATCTATACAATGTTTACCGTCAGAATCGGCAGTGAAGAGAAACCCAAGCACCATGTGTTCGTTTTGTTTGTAGGTGGGCAGCCATAGCTTCCTACCTTCCCCAAAGAACAGACAACGATATCAAGAACTACTGGAACACCCACCTAAAGAAGAAGATCAATCACATGAGTGCACCAAGGGAGAGCTTCATCGCCATATCAGACGCCGACATCGTGACAGCAGGGAATCCTGATATCGTCTCAGTTCACAGATCTGTTTACGCCTCGAGCACCGAGAACATCTCAAGGCTCCTTGAAGGGTGGATGAGATCCACACCAAATGCTAACAGCAGCAATGCCATCGAGATGGAAGCTATGAAAGAAATTAAGGCCGAGGGTACTGATATAAAAGAATACGAATCAATTATTTCTCTCAAGAACCTTGGCAACATTGTTAACTGGGACAACCTGAACTCGGAAGCAGCTTGCCAGGGGACACTAGATGCGGAGGGCGAAGAGAAGCAGAACGACCAGCCCCCGTTGTCCTTCCTGGAGAAGTGGCTTCTCGACGAGGCATCAGGACATGTCGACGAGCTCATGGATGTCTCCGCCGACCATTGCTGCTCCAATACTGCAATGATCATCTAAACGGCCTTGAGCATGACTGCGAGCCTGGATCAAATGTGAAATATGTGTGTGTGTGTGTCTAATGACTTGTTAGTTGCTGGTATGGAGATATGAAAAGGATAATGTGGCCATGCAATTTCGCTCTCAAGTGTAACAATACAATGGAGCAAATTATTATGGAATATTATCAAATAATTTCATATCCCCCAAGCTCATTTTAAGTTCATGTATTAATTATATATGCTGCTATTTTTGCACCATGTGACAGTTTGGCACCAGTTCAATTGGCCACCCGTACCAAATATATATCTTTTTGTTGTAATTCGTGATTTCCATTCTATTTTTATATATTCACATATGTTACTTTTTTTGAACAATTAAGGATAACGAATATATTGATTCTACAGAAAGCATATGAAGAAGCATACAACCTTGTTGCAATCGGAATATAAAATGCAAAAAGAACATAAAACGTAATTCAAAATGATGCTCTTTTAGTTGCTTTTATCTAGCATATTAAAAGCGATAAAAGCACGACACAGTTTAATGGAAAGACAAATGCATATTATTAAGAGCATGTATGCATCTTCAAAATCATAGAAAATCACTAGAAAGATAGGCATGGGGGGAAAATAACCAATGTTATAGGCCTCGAGGGGGAATCGTCTGAAACATTCTCATAGCCCAGAGACTATTCATCAGTTTCGCATGGCCCATACTTGATGTTGTCTCCGATACTGTAAGATAGGCCGGTATGTGATTAAATAAGAAGGGATGGACCATGGAAAGTGGAGTTATTGTCCAAAGAGAATGATATAATTTTCTTGTATATAAAGACATCGTGTAACCATTTGGTTCCGGATCAAGTAAACGAACTGGCCGTTGCAGTGTCACGTTAGGCAAAATTTATTGGACTAGCACATATAGTTGTTGTACCGACTACTTGAGCTCAATAAATCATTGTTTTGGGGGCAATTAAAAAAGTGAATCGGAAAATAAATTTGGTCACAGGATCATATAAAAGAAATCTATTTTAATGGCCATATCCATATTCAGCCACATCCTAATGGACTTGGATGACACGAAGCAACGACTTACAATGTGCCCAGCAGCTAAATTCTTGAATAGGTAAGCTCTGTTGTGCGCTACAACCAAATAGCACACCTAACACAGCGGAATACATAGTATCGCCGAAGACTCACGGAACAAAGATATGCAGATACACAAACATAGCACAAAGAGAATTGCTTTTTGACCGTCAACCAGCCAAGGTGGATCACCGATGCGCTTTATTACGAAAGAAAAGAACAATACAAATCTTCTATTCGTCAAATGAAGAAGAAGCAGACAAGATCTCTCCAAAAGCTCACAATACAATATCTCAATGTTGGCTCTCACAAATGGCGGCTCAAAAACCTCAATAATGTTCCACACAAAAGCCTAGCCTAAAACATCATATTTATAACCCTAGATTACAGTAGGTGTCATCATCTGTTAGGATCTCCTACGGATCCGGATCCCGACAATTACGTCATCCAATCCAATCACCGCTCTACGCAATTAATGCTGCCGCAACCTAGTGGGCCTCCGCCGCTTCCTAGCTGGGCCGCATCCTAATGGGCTCCATTCGACCGAGCGATCTTCGTCTGTGTCAAACGACTAAAGTGCCGAGCAACACATACGAGCAATATCTATCGAGCCTCCAAACAACTGTTCGACCGAACACGGACTCTAACTGCGTTACGACTGAACGACCTAATGCTGAACGATCGACCCTAAGACTCGAACTGACGACCGAACGACCAGCAGCGTTATAGAAGCCAAATGTCCGACATCATCGTATCTGATTTGTGCAGAGTCATCTAGGTCGAATCCAAGCACATGCGATTTATCTCTGCACAAGATAACTCGTCTGCAATACGACCACTTCTCCTGCACCGAATCAAGCCAACTTCTCCACAAATCTCCACCTTTGCAAGATTCGAGCCTCTGTCCAACGAACGACCCTCACCGACCTTGGTCAATCATCAAATGGTGATCCCCCTTATTTTGCTCCGAAGGACCAAATGCCCCGAAGGACCAACTGCTTTGTCAAGCTCCGACTGTCCCCTCATGGGACTGGCTTGACTCTTTCGAGTCACAATGCCCCTAATGGCTACGAGTGGCTCCACTGACCCTCAACTGTCTCCATCGGCCCAATGCCCCCTTTATGGGGCTGACGCCAACTTCTTTGAGGAACCACATTGAGCAACTCCAAGCAATATTTGAACTTGACTCCTAATACAACATTCGTCAGCATGTATAACGGTTTGTCATTTGTTCCTATCTTTAGCAAGTTGATGTCGTCATCTTCTTCTCCCACTTAGTCCCTGACAAAATAGAAGAGAATATCAATATGCTTAGTACGAGCATGGAAGACCTGATTCGTAGCCAAGTTCATTGCACTCTGGATATCACAATGGACATTGTACCGCTCTTGGTAGACTCCCATATCATTCATATAGCCCATAAGCCATATCGTCTCCTTCACCGCTTCAGTCAATGCCATATAATCTACTTCTGTATTAGATAGGCCACCGTAGACTGAAGAATATTTCTTCAACATATTGGAGCGCCTGACAGGGTGAGGACGTAGCCTGTCATCGATCGCCACCCATCCAAGTAGCCTTCAAAGTCAGAATCGACAAGCCCGACAGTGTGCGGACCATAAACACTTCGGCTATTTTTCAGTCTGATGTCGACTGTGCCATTGATGTAACACATGATCCATTGTACTGCTCGCCAGTGCTTTCTCACCGGGTTGTGCTTGTATTTGCTTACTATGCTGACTACATGTGATAGATCTGATCGAGTACATACCATCGTGTACATCAAGGCTCCTACCGCATTGGCATACGACATGCTCATCATGAGCTTCTTCTCTTCTTCATTCTTCAGAAACTTCACAGAACTGAGCTTGAATTGAGGTGCAAGGGAAGTAACTACGGTCTTCATCTTCTTACAACCAAATCTCTGTATAATAGATTTCAAATAGCAACTCTGTGAAAGATGAATTGTATCTCCACTTCGATCTCTTGTGATCTCCATCCCAAGAATCATCTGTGCCTCTTCCAGATCCTTCATCTCAAATACAGAATTCAACTGAGACTTCAATCTTCAAATTTCCTCTTTATTCGATGAAGCTATTAGCATTTTATCGACATAAAGCAGAAGATAGATGAAGAACCTGTCAGCCAACTTTCGATAGAACACGCAATGATCATAGGGGCTGTGAACATACCCTGGATCATCTATATAAAGCGTTCGAAATGGTTATAACACTGCCGTGGTGATTGCTTCAACCCGTAGTGATTGCTTCAACCAGTAGAGTGACTTCTTCAGTCGACATGCACGACCGTCACCACTCTCATCACCATCGGGCTGAGCCATATAGATCTCTTCTTCAAGCTCTTCATGCAAGAACACCGTCTTGACATCCATCTGCACCAGTTTACGGTTGAATTGAGCAACCAATGCCAACATGATCTGAATCGAGCAATACTTTACCATGGGAGAGAAGACTTCATTGTAGTTAATGCATTCTCTTTGTGTGAATCCCTTCGCTACAAGGCGAGCTTTCACTACTACAGATTTGGACTTGGATAACGCCGCTTAGATAGCGCTTCTAAAAAACGCTATCTAAGTGAGCTCTTGTATAGCGCGTCTGCACTTATAGAAAATAAAAATAAATCAAAATTAAGATAAAAAATCACTTAGATAGCGCTTTTTGTTAAAGCGCTATCTAAGTAATGCCTTAAATATCACTTTATTTTAGCGCTATGGTACTAATCGATACGTAAGCACTTTATTAAAAATATACATATATATAATCCCTTAGATAGCGCTTAAACAAAAATATCCCAGTCTTAGGCAGAAAAATTTTCCGATTCCCGCGTGAACCCTCTCGTATCCCAACCATCTCGTATTCCAAGCCCTAAGTAAATTTCACAACCCTCGTCTCAGGAGGCCTCACCTCCTCCGAACCCTCGTCTCAGAGGCCTCCCCCTCCTCACAGGCCTAGTCCAGTTCGATCGATCCGGGCCGTTCTACTTCATCAGCGACGCCTCCGACCGCTACTCGAAAGGGGAGAAGCTTGCCTGTGCGGCTCCATAATTTACTAATCATCTTCCCTGTGCTGTGCTGCTCGAAAGGGGCCTCTTACAAATCATCTTCCCTCTTCTCTATCGCAAACCCCTCTTCTCTTCGTGATCTCATCTCCACGCTGGGAATAGTTGGAACCCCATCCACTCTCCTGCTAAGCCCCATCGATCAAGAGTTTTGGGATAGCACCCGAGGGCACCACTCATCCGAATCTTCACTCTTCGTGAGATCAATCGAGAGTTTTGCGGTACCGACTGAGGGAACCAAACATCCGAAACCCAGAAAATTTCATCACCATTCCTCTTCATGCGATCGATCGAGGGGTTTGCTTCTTCGTTGTCGTTCCCGCTGCTCAAGAATCATCCGCTGCTCTCATCCAAGATTTAGGGTTTCTCTTTCTATTCTTTGCTTAAAGTTTTTAGCAATTGAACTGCTGGTCTATTTTGCGGTATCCTAATATCAAACAAATTACACAATGTTGACTTGTAGATCATAATGAGAAGATCGAGCTGTTGTGGTAGTTCCTTGGATGTATTTCCGAAACCTTTCATCTTAGGAAAGTTTCATACAGAGGTAGATAATGTGGTCCTTTCATCTTAAGAGAGAATGCTCTGTTCGTTGTTGCGGAGTATAGGTATGCTGATGTCGTGCATGAGATGATCAAATATTGTGATGCTGCAACGGTAGGTATAAAGGAAAACAATGGCTTCGATGCCTTGAACATCGTGGCCAAGAAAGGGGATGTAAGTATATGCTCTTCCAAGAATTATTTACCTTTTGAACTTTAGATTGCATCTATTGTTAATGTTCATTGTAATGGAAATGCAAATGCATTGTACTTAAATTTTCTATGAGTATTGCGTAACATATATTAAGGGAAATGCAAATGCATAGCCCTTCAGGAACCATCTTCTTGTCGGATAGGCTGCGACACCGCCGACACGGCTCAATCCCCCGAAAAAATATTATCTAACCATCAATTATTGTTATTATAATACATGAGAGTAGGCAAAACAGATTAGAATATGCCATTTTTCAATGGTCAGATTAGAGTAGCCCTTTATGGGGGAGGTAAGGTCCAATATGTAGTTTTGAGAGCATTCTGGGAACAATTGGGGACACCGCGGGGTTATTTTGGGAACAATTGTTGTTGTACTGCTCTAAGCACGAAGTTTTAATGTACAAGATGAATATGTTGAGTGTATATGTGTGTCAGTTTTATTATGAATTTAATGAAAAATAATGTGTTGGGTTTGTTAGCTCTTGGTCTTTGAATCCCAAATTCTATCATTTTCTGTTAGTATATACCTCCTCCTGAGCGAAAAATTTTGTTGTGTTATTTGATTCAAATTTGGATCTTAATATCATGTGCATTTTCCAAGTGCTTAGATTTCTAATTTTAGAAATTCTGATTAGAAGTATGAAGAAGGCCATAATTTTGACTTACATGCCCTAACTTGTATGAATCTCTGTAATTTTAACCAATAAGTAATCATCAAATCTTCGATTCTTTCTCTGACGTTATGAAAAGTTCACGCCTGTGCTACGATTTACTTGTAATCTTGTGTTCTTTTTGTTGAAATTTGCAGGGGAGAAGGAAAGGAGAAGAGGGCAAAGAAACTTCAAGCTAAAAAGTCTAAGATGAAGGTAAACCATCTCTCTACCTTTCTCTGGAATTAAAATTTTAAGTTTGTTCATTATGGTCAGTAGATTAACCATGGAAATGTCAAAATTTGGTCATGTCTTGTGTTTTGGTAATAACCTACACATTTATGTACCATTTAGATTACACTCTCTATTATAGCATATAGTGCCCAATTTGCGAGAGGGTATTTTGTCTTCCATTCGATGGCATGGACGTTTGTTTACTAAATGTGAATTAAGTGATGATGATAAAATTCTATAATTGTTAATCTTGGATATAAAATCTATGGATTTGTTTAAATTTAATGCCTAATTTGGCAATGAGGTATAGCTTCTAAAACTGGGGCTTGGTGGAGTTTGGGATCCAAACTGAGGTTTCAAAAACTTTGGCTTACTTGGATGTCAACATAGAGTTTATGAAACTGAGGTTTGGAAGCTCAAAACGTTATGAAAATCCAATATAATTGCAGTTTTATAATCAAGGTTGGCATGAGTGCAAACCTCTGTTTCAGTTTAACTTAAATACCCATCATTAATTGTTTTGTATTGCCATGCATACAGACCCTAATCTCTGAGACTGATGTTGTGTGTTTGTCTTTTCACGGTTCATGTAATTCTTAATGCATGCACATCCCAATTATGTAAATCACGCTACCCATACATTCGCCATAAATACATGTAGCCTATATGAAGAGAGTATATTGCTAGCCTCACCATTTGTGCATCAGATTATAAACATCTTAGCCGCCTATATATGTTCATATATCTAAAATTCATCATATATGTACTTTCATGTAAGATCCATGCAACATAGAGAAAGGGTTATTCGTCTGTGAAGGAACCACAAGCAAGGGTTTGCAGACCATCTGTCTTCTTCTGCAATCAGGTCGAGTAAATCAATCTCCAGAGTTTCACTCCTTGCAAATCTTGCAAATCTTGAACGTGTGCTTTGCATATGTAAAATGTGCTTCAACGAAGAACAAACGTTGCAATATTGATGAGTACCAAATTGGCAAGTTGGTGGCTGACGCAGGCCTCTCTAGCAGCACCCCACCGATGTGGCCTTATACCTGTAATATTGGTGCCCACTTAGCTGGGCATGTCCCACTCCAGTCTTTGTTTCATTCCCTTCTGTCTGTGTATGAGGCAAAGATCTAACTTTGCAACGAGATAGAATATTGTTGGATTGTAACACTTGTTACTAGCATTAGATCTCCACAAATGCATTCTCTAATGAAGTTGAGACATAGTACCTGTATTTTGTTTCATATACGAAACTCTATATTGCTCTGAATATCGTTTCAATGCACTGGCACGAGTTCGCTTGTCTCTCTTTTGTGTTGTTTTCAGGAGTATGGCCAGAGTCACCTAGCTTCAGTGATCGTGGATTGGGACCGGTGCCTTCAAGGTGGAGAGGGATATGTCGGAATAGCACCCTCGTAGGGTTCGTTGCAACAGGTATATAGGATCATGCAGCTTATATAGCAATGCATTTATCGACGTATCATATGATTGTTGACAAACACTCATCTGCTAGCTCTATGAAGTTACATGTATACTAAAAATGAGTTCTGGCAGTTAGATTATGCTATCAGATACTGTGATTCTGAGAATTTAGAGTCCGTTTCTTATAACAGTCTGTTTCTTATAAGATTTCAGGTCTCCAAGACCTGAAATTCTCTCTGCTGATTGAAAAGTAGACTGCTTGACATATTGATCCACAATATCCAAGTGTTTTGCTTCTGTTAACACACATATAGCTATAGAATCCAAACCTGTAACTCATGATGCCAATCCCCAGGAAACTGATCGGTGTCAGATACTTCAAGAAAGGCTATGACGCGAACCTGCCCAAACTCCCCGCCTCTATGTGCACAGCAAGCGACTTCGTGGGCCACTACACTCACACTCTATCCACAGCAGCTGGCAGGTTCGTCCATGGAGTCAGCGTGTCTGGCCATGGCAATGGCACGGCAAAGGGAGGAGCCCCTGATGCCTGGGTCGCAGCATACAAGGTCTGCTGGCACGAGACTGTAGGCAAGCAGTGCTACGATGCTGATCTGATTGCGGCCTTTGATGCAGCAATACATGATGGGGTTGACGTGATATCGGCCTCGCTTGGAGGTGATGCGGCTAGGTATTTCAATGATGCCATTGCAATTGAGGCATTCCACGCCATGAAGCACGACATACCTGTCGTGTGCTCAGCGGGGAATACAGGGAAGGTTGGCTCTGTGTCGAACACTGCTCCATGGATAATTACAGCGCGGCTAGCACAGTAGACAGACAGTTCTCATCATACGCTGTCCTGGGCAA
Organism: Scilla litardierei; assembly: GCA_030789695.1. Classification (NCBI taxonomy): domain Eukaryota; kingdom Viridiplantae; phylum Streptophyta; class Magnoliopsida; order Asparagales; family Asparagaceae; genus Scilla; species Scilla litardierei. Next base: position 79,402,332 of record CM061132.1, on the reverse strand, counting down.
TAAACTCAGTCTCAAGGTTCTACTTCTTGTTTTTTTTTTACTTTCCATCAACCAACTAGACTAAAAGGGAGTTTTGGTATATGTGGCATGTGTTATAAATTTCACATTCGTCTGTTTACCCAAGGAGAACGCCTTTCGGCTACCACACTTCCTGAAGAAAAGGTATATCCTGTAATCAGATCAAGAGATGCCAACGCTGCTTATGCATTGGACACTATCTGTCATCTGATGTTTGTCTTTCAAAAATTTAGTTATAAAAAGTAGGCCAGTAAGTTAAAAGTTATATGTCTATTATTTTTTATTACATGCAAGTCATAGTTATGTTATTGTGATTATTGTAGCAAACCAACATTAGGTTCTACTACATATATTTTGGATAATTGCTTCAACCATGTTCCTGACGGTAGCATCTGAATTTTTATTTTTCTTTCTCTTTTTATTTATAAAATTTTCTTCTCCATAATATCATTATCCTTTTTTGGCTAGCTTGCATTTGGCAAGAACGACGCGCGAATTCCACTCGCACTAAACGACTATTGATAAACCAAAGGGAGTCGAGCTCATGACTCAAAACGAGCGCTTATTGTGAGGCAACCCAATCTCTTGTATCTTAAACTCTCTTTTTCAGTTTCTTGTTTTTAGTCTATCTATTTGAGAAAACCAAACAGAAACGTTATTTATTTCTTTTAAAAACACAAAACCATAAAAATTTGATCAGTTCTTCCTTTTTATAGGTTGAACATAAAGGGGCATGCAAATCGACGTTTTAAACGGAAGAAAGCTGGAGGAGAGCAGCAATTTTGAAGAGCAGATCAAAGAAAAGGAGTTAAAAAGAAGATACAGGTTGCTCGGTCGAGCAGCACAGGCACGAGGAGAAAGAGCAAAATCATCACTCTGTCTACACGGCCCGAGCAGCTTCGGCTCGGTCCGAGCAGACAGCGACTCGACTGAGTAGCCGCCTGCTCGGTCGAGTAGAACATGCTCTTGAAGATTTGGAGAAAATGATGTTCTGTCTGCACGGCCCGAGCAGAGCATGCTCGATCCGAGTAACGACCTACTCGACCAAGCAGCTCCTGCTCGGTCGAGCAGATAAGGGAGTTCTCTTAAACTATTTTTTTCGTGTTCGACTCGACCGAGCAGCTTCACTGCTCGATCGAGTCAGTTTATCCTAAATTTTCTGGGCCCCACCTCCAAACGGGATGGGTTTTTAACCCAACTCGTTTTCATTTTCACCCTAACGCAATCACTATTACCCTAAGCTCTCGTAATCTACTGCCCGAGCACCCCCCAACCTACTCGATCTCCCACGTCGCCGCCTTCCGCCGCTCGCGCCGCCGTACGCGCCGCCCGATCTCTCCCTCCCCAGTCAGCCCCTACCTCTCTCTATCTCTATCTCTCCGCCTCTCTCTCTCTCTCTCTCTCTCTCTCTCTCTCTCTCTCTCTCTCTCTCTCTCTCTCCCCATTCCTTTTTTCTACTCGATGGCAGCCACTGACGGCGCCGCTGCTGCCGACGGCGCTGCCCACCTCAAACCCCTCCCCCGACACTTTTCCCCCTCATCCTTCTCTTTTCCCCTCTCATCATGCATCACGAAATCCCCCACCTCTCGCCAATCGCCGCTGCCCTAGGGCACACTCTCCGCTGCTCAATTGAGCACCCTCAGTGCTCGACCAAGCAGCTCGCTCGCCCCCCATTGTACTCCACAATGCTGACCGAGCACACTAGTGCTCGGTCAAGATTTTTCCCAACGAGCAGCATTGCTCGGACAGAGCAGTACAACTGCTCGGTCGAGCACCCCAAATTCAGCAGTTTCCATATTTTTTTATCTCTTATTCTGACGTTTTTATTGTTTCTATTTCAGGTACGACTTGCCTACGTCAGGGGCCACTTCCGGGATTAGCTTGGGGGAGATTTTCGTCGACCTAGCTCAATTGGTACACTCTATAATCTATTTACTTTTTATACTGGCACAGCATATTACCATCTCCATGATGGTTCGGACTAGAGGAGCCCCCACCCCTCCTATTCGTGCAAAGACGCCGATCCCTGGCGCCTCCTCTTCCTGAGCACGTCACCCTCGCCTCATCCCCACCACTACCATCCCCACCACTACCACCCGTGATCCTAGCACATGCCCCACCACCCCGGCCAGCCACTGTGACTACTCTCGCACCACTCAATGCTCCACATTCCCAGGCTTCTACAGAGCCTACTTCTTCCACATCTGAGTCGGTCGTCACAGTAGATCCCACTTCTGCCATAGTGCTATTTTCAGCTGTGCCTTACACCACCACCACCGATCTCCACACTGACCCACTTGTTGAGCCTCAGCCAGATCCTCCCACATTACCTGGTCCACAGCAGAGGGACCCATCACCACCCCCAGACGGGGGTACCTCTGCTTGATGTTGTCCCTACCCTTCTTTGCCTCCCTCATATTTTATAGTGCCCATTTGTCTTTTCGGGGCCCTGATCATAGATAGCTTGGGGGAGGACCCTTACATGCATCATTTTTTTCTTCATCATTTCATCGTATCATGTTTTTATTTATTTTTCACAGTTTTTATTTTAAATTCCCCCACCCACCCATCCTATTTAGCATCATCTCCCGCCTACTAGCGTTTTCTTAACAGTAAGGACACTGCTTGGTTTAGCTTGAGGGATGAGCGCTACCGTTTTATTTTTCATTTTTGTTTTATATTCTCCTCCCTTTTTCAGCTTTTTAGTTTACTTTTCCACCCCCTTTTCACTTCCTTATCCTTTTTCTCATTCTGCATCATGTTTTCTGCTTTTTGCCATGCATGCATCCCTCTTTTCATTTTGCTATTTTCTCTGCCCTATTTCTTTTTACGCTAAGAATTTCTGCATGATGATACTTCTCGTAGCCCTTAGTAGTTACTCGTGATGCTTACTATCTGATGACATGCTATCAGGATAGTTTCAGTTTTACTTTCTATATGCATGCATACTCTTTTGCTGATCTATCTGATTTAATGCATGAAATGAATTGAAAATCAAATGCATGAAATAGTATCTAGTATGCGCTATGTTGGGTAATGCACTTAGGTTCAGGCATCACTAGAACACTTGGAGCATCTGCTTTATATCTTATTCACTTCTGTTTGCATGCTTGATTTCATTGTGCCTATTACTGCATGCTTTTTCAGTGTTCATCTAGATGAATGAAAATATCCATGCTAGTTATGAGTTTAGTTAGAGTATTATCTTATTAAACCGTTGTGCACCTCTTATGAGTGAACCGAGAGATTCATTATTTTCCTTCTCAACATATCCTTATAGCTCTCTACATATCAGTTGGTTTCACCCCTACAGCTACCCTTACTGCATCTTACTTCCCAAAAGTCCCAAAAAGAAAAAAAGTATAGCTTCTAAATGAAATGAAATGAAACAAAAAAGAGAAAAAAAGAAAAAAATGTGAAAAAAATGTGAAAAAGAAAAGAAAAAGAAAGAAAATAAATGAATAAAACCGTTTTGTATCCTTTTATTAGAAGCTATCACATATACTGGGAAAAAGACAAAAAAATTCCATATCCTACTCCTAGATGCGATGCCTCAAGCTAAGCTTGGGGGGTGAACCAACTGATCATTTGCGTGAGTATAACATTAGAGTGGAGATGGTGCATAACGGGGAGATATGATAATACTTAAACTGTACGAAATATTTTAGTTTTTGGAGATTTTTCGTGACTCGAAATGAATAATTGAATAGCATGATCCTTTCTATTCTCTACTGCATGCTGCGTGACTTCTATATGCTCCATGTGTATCTGTGATTGAAAAGTGCATTACCAACTCCTTTTATACTAGACTCTATGAACTGCATGAGATTGACATGAGTTGACATCATTATTTTAGTAGACCCCTATCTTTTGTCTATATTGCATGCTAGACATATGATCTGTAAAACTTGAAAATACCATTAGCATGTATTTTTACTATTCGGAGCATCGTGATTTACTGCTCGGGCTCGAGATCTGATTGAACAACATTAGCACTCTCCACCCATTTTCATTCTCTTTATTCTTATTTTTGTTTCTTTTTTGTTTTTCTCCCTGCGTACCTAGTATTCGTCTTCCTCGAGGACGAGTAAGAGGTAAGCTTGGGGAATTTTGATGTGTTCATATTTTACATCTTCATAGCATCATGACATCGCATTCCATGCCATTTTCGCATTCAAATCCCATATTTTCCTATGATATCGCACTTCTAACGTTATATTCGAGTTTCGTAGTGTTTTATGGATTTTCAAGGATTTTGGAGCGATTTGGGACCCAATCTAGGTATGGACACATCTGACACGCCCCTGATCTCGTTGGCGAAGCTCTACAGGAGTTCGCCAAGTTTTGGAGCCATGGGAGGAGTGGAGGAGAGAGCAAGAGGAGAGGAGAAGCTTTAGAAGCTTCAGCAAAGAGTTTCCCAGGCGACTCGACCGAGTAGAGCGGCTGCTCGGTCGAGCAGATGCAAAATGAAAAAAAGAGCATATACACAGCCTGCTCAGACTGAGCACTCATGGTGCTCGGTCGAGCAGCCCTTAATTCCGACGCTCGACTACTCCCTTGTACGGCCCGAGCAGCTCCTTTGGCGACCGAGTCAGTTGCCGGCTCGACTGAGCAGAGCTGACTCGGGCCGAGCAGACAGAGTGATGATTTTTGGAGGAGTGCGATTTACTATCGTGCTCGGTCAAGCAGTATGATCACTCCATATTTTACACCTTTTTCTGCATGTTTGCATGTCGTTTTGATCGCTCATATCGCGTTTTTCATTATTATTCGACAATATTGCGATGCTTTTCACTATTTCTTGTTTTTGTCGTATTTCAGGAAATATGGAGCGATCTGGAGTGAATTTGAGATCAAAGGATTTGCACGTGCTTAGGAGTGTCACCCACGGCTCATTCGAGGACTTATCATCGATGGAGGATGAGCGGAAGAAGACGGAAATCGATAGGAGCGACAAGGAGGCAAGAAGAAGGAAGAATAAGCTCAACAGCACATCAGTCGGCCGAGTTTTAGGGCTCTCTCCGCCACCGTCAGTGCAGTCCAGACCCGCGTCGCTATACTTCCTAGTATTCAGGCTTGCCTGAATCAGATTCTTGCGCGTCTGCCTCTGCCACCCACACCCACCCAGCAGCCACCACGCCCGCCACCACCTCCACCACAGGACGGTGCTGTGTCCCCACTTCTGTGTCACTGACCTCTCTTCCTGCCTCGTCGTCCGTTTTCACTTTCGCTTCAGCTGTCGCTCCTTCCTCATGCTCTTCCTGCATTCCAGCCTCACACAGAGGCTGGGCATCACTTAGCGAGCACAGCACCCCAGCACCACCCCGTAGTTGCACCTATCCTTTTCGGTGGTTGTGTGCGACAACCCCGTTCTTCGCCTGTTCGACCCTCTGCTCCACCTCCCCCCGACACCCTTGTTCAGAGCATCCCTGCTCTTGAGGGAGCAGTTAGTGGACTCAGAGGGGATTTTAAGGCTCTCTCCGCCACCGTCAGTGCAGTCCAGACCCGCGTCGCTATACTTCCTAGTATTCAGGCTTGCCTGAATCAGATTCTTGTGCGTCTGCCTCTGCCACCCACACCCACCCAGCAGCCACCACGCCCGCCACCACCTCCGCCACAGGACGGTGCTGGTCTGCCACCACCCCCTAGGCACACACTGGATGCCTTCCACCTTTTTGCTGATGCTGTTTTGCTGTTGTTTTGAGCCATGCTGATTTTGCACCCCTCTTCCACACACCTTTTTGGTCACTTTTTGGTCTGATCTGTCTTTTTCTTTGTGGGAGTTAAGGAGTACTTTTTGGGGACACATTCATATCTGCACTATTTTGATGTCTGCATGCATCACCTGCATTCTAATATCATTTTCTTTCATTTTTTTTCCATCATGCATGCATCCTCACCCTCCCCACTCACTTTTTGCCTCTCGGTGTGCCACACTTCGCACATTGAGGACATTGTGCACTTTAGCTTGGGGGGTGAGTTCTCACACACTTTTTGCTTTTATTTTCTTTTTTCCACATTTCTTCGTTTTTACACTTGCTTTCGCCCGTTTTTTCCGTTTTTATCATGCATCACATTTTTTTATTTTCTGAGTGTGCTGCATTGTACAGTTGCTTTCTATTTTCTTTTATCCTTATTTCTTTTATCTTTTTGCTAGAGATGATTTTTCTATGATGATGATGACGTGGTGTTAGCTTATCTCTATATGCATACTATCTTGTCATGCCTTAGTTTTTATTTCAGATATCATATGATATGTCTTGCTATGCATTTGAAATAGTAACCCGCACTCTCATGTATGATTATGGATGAAATTCTTTTATTAGCTGAATTTGGTGATTTTTACTGTATACTCTTCGTAGAAAACACACCAAGCTTCAACAATTGTCTGCTTATATCTGGAGTACTGCTTTCCTTTCTTGTATCACTTCTTATTGCATGAAAATTGTACGCTTCACTTTCGGGTTGAATGAATGAATGTTAGGTTGATATAACTGGATTAGTTTATTTTCTGAGATTAAACTGAGTAGATTACATTACTCTGCTGAAAGTTGTCGTGTACGTCTTATAGAGTGAACCGAGTTTACATATATTTCTTTCTCCACATATCTTGAGCATTATTTCTATACTTATATTCATTGGTGAATCTCCCTTCAGCGGATCCTATATTGGCATTTCCCCCGCTATTAAAGTCTATGCTCCAATACCCCCAAAATCAAAAAGAAAAAAAATATACATGTAAATCTTTCTATTCTTTTGATTGGGATCTTAGATGTATATATGCTATCTAAAAAAATGAGAAAAATAAAAGTAAAGAGAAAAGAAGCTTATACATGATCCCATCTTATACTCTTTCTCTCTTTCTTCCCTCTTTTATTTTTATTTCTACTGGAGCTTCAAAAATGGGGAATGTACTTATTGATTTATCTAATGCCACCATGCTTATAGATAAGCTTGGGGGAGATGATCCAATGATGTGTGAGAGAGTGACTACTTGACTGTGCATGACAACCTAAGCTAGGTAATTTTCTATACTCGGTGAGATTACTAGAAGTTTTTACGATATCCAGGAATTGAAACTTAGCATGCATTTCATGAAAACCATATCTTTCTATTCTTATTGCTTCTCATTGTGTGATACATCTTATACTCCAAATAGAAAGCATTCAATTGAAAAGTATGTGGTCTATGACTATGTATACCGCTTCAGATGCTTCAGACGATGTTAATTCTGGAATGATTCCATATTTCATACTATTTTGCTATTCTTGGGTATCTATTTTGAATGCATCCTTATACCATGATATCGAGATGAAAATCTTTGGCATGTGTTTTATATTCGTCGTGTGCTATATGAGTAAGCAAAACCCACTTCCTGAGAAAATAATCTAGCACTTCTCTCCCTTTTTTTCTTTCCTATTTCCAATTTCCTTTTTTCCTTTCTTTATTATTTTTGTCCATCAAGTTCGACTTTTACTCATCTTCCTCGAGGATGAGTAAGAGGTAAGCTTGGGGGGATTTTGATCCCTCCATATTTTACACCTTTTTTCTGCATGTTTGCATGTCGTTTTGATCGCTCATATCGCGTTTTTCACGATTATTCAACAATATTACGATGCTTTTCACTATTTCTTGTTTTTGTCGTATTTCAGGAAATATGGAGCGATCTGGAGCAAATTTGAGATCAAAGGATTTGCACGCGCTTAGGAGTGTCACCCACGGCTCATTCGAGGACTTATCAGCAATGGAGGATGAGCGGAAGAAGAAGGAAATCGATAGGAGTGACGAGGAGGCGAGAATAAGGAAGAATGAGCTCAACAGCACATCACTCGGCCGAGTAGACCACTCACTCGGCCAAGCAAGAAGCCCCACTCGGCCGAACAGAACGGATACGCACACGACGTTTTTCAGCGTATACTCGGCCGAACGAAGGAAGCCCACTCGGCCGAGTGATAAAGTCCACTTGCCTGAGTGGTACAGGGAATTTCGTCCAGAGAAAGGCCAAGTTACTGGAATTTTCAGAGATCCTGAGGAGGCCCACTCGGCCGAGCATGAATGCTCACTCGGCCAAATGAAGAACTCCACTCGGCCGAGCCACCCCCCGAAGACAGACCCTGAAACCCCCGAAGTTACTGTTTTTATACAGGGTTTGTCACTCGGCCGAGTGACAAGGGTCACTCGGCCGAGTGACCCTCTCCGCCTGCTGTTAGGGTTGCGATTTCTGGGCTGCGCAGGGGCAGTTTGGTCACGATTTTTTGGACGATTTTAGAGGGTATTTAAACCCAGTTTTTGCCCTAGTTTAGGAGGCTTTTGAACATTAATTTTTAGACTTTCTTTTAGGATTTTGCCGACTACTCTTTGGTGAATTCTCAACTGGAAATCATTGGCATCTACATTGGTTTGTCTATTCCTATTAAAAACTCAATTTTTATGCATTATTCCTCTTTTGCAATGAATTGTGCCGCGTTTATTATTGATTTTCTAAGATTTGCATGATGTCTAGTGAGTAGTGCCATCGTTCTAGGGCATGGGGATGAACCCTATGGACCATATCTCTGAATTGTGATGAATTTGTAGATTTGTTGCTAGAATTGATTAGGGTTAGGTTGTGATTGATTGATTACGGGTAGCTAGACATTCATATTGATTGGGATTTGCAAGAGATTGGATCCCAATTGATAGGAAGGTCTAGATATTTTATTTAGATTGACAATTGGACTTCCCTAGATTTGGTTTGCCAGAGATTGGGCCAAAGCTAGGATTTTTAATTGTGAATCTATACCAATATTCGTTTGCAAGAGATTGGACGAATAAGACCTATCATAACCTAGGTCGTAGCTCAAGTTTGCACGAGAGTGGGCTCGAGATACGATTGAACAATGATGTCGTTCTTCACGCTAGCGGCTTAGGCTAGGTTTGCACGAGAGTGGGCCATATCCTAGGTTTGCTATAGACCGGCAATAGCGCGAGAGCATGAGCTTGGTTCTACATTAAGTTGCGACTAGTTCACCTATATTCAAGTTTAGCAACAATAAAATTTATGAATCACAAGGATGAGAGACGGTCCGTAGTGGGGATTTCCCATCAGTAGACGCTTTTTATTATATTGATATTTTCTTGATACTTGAACGATTGTGACTGTTACACCCAACTATTCTTGTTCTCTTGATAGCTAGGTAATTTGAGTAAGACACGGTCATTTGTCCTCCCTGAGTTCGATACCTGCTCGTTGCTACACCCTGCGCTTGCGGTAAAACTACAAGTCGTTTTTCGGGTATACATCCGGACGCGATCATAGTACAGCTGCTCGGCCCTAGCAACCGACCGAGCAACAGCCTGCTCGACCGAGTCACTGACTCGGTCGACGATGCTGAAGGCCATTTTTGGAAATATTTTCGATCCGTCTGTTGTGCGCTTGAGGGAGTGAAGTGTGGATCGGCGACTATGTTTTCGGGAGGTCGATTACTTTTTGTTAGTTTTTCTTTGAATTATTTTGTAGAGAGGGGATTAGAGAGAAAAACTTATTGATCTAGATTAAATTCTTGAAGATTATTAGATAATTTTTGGAAGTTCGATTGCTACCATTGCGTTTTGGAATCTTGGTTTTTCTTTAGATCTATTGCTCGCTGTAAGTTTCTCAATCTTCATTCTATCAATTTGCTATGATGTTTTCTCCCCTAAAAAATGTATTTTTATTCGTCAATATCGCATTAATGAGTAGTCTATTCTAGGGTTGATGGGTTAGCCCTAAGATCCTGGGGGAGATGTAGATTCAGATCTCTGGGTTGAATTGGGAATAAAATGGGAGTATTTCGGTCGATCCTACCGAATCCCTAGGATAACCCGTACTGAGATCATGCCCACGGTCTGTGGAATTGATGTGCTTAAGTGGTATCCTTAGGATTCGAATAGGGAAATCGTGGATCCAACCAAGGCTCGTAACCATTCCAGGCTTATGCCTTGAGGGGATTCATCGACGAACTATATCGCTACGTTGACGGCTATCGCCATTGCGTCAACGAGAGCCAACGAAATACCTCGAAATTCTAACCCACGAGAGTGGTACGAATTGAGAGATTAATCCCCTAAACCCAATACAACGTAAGGATCCTATTCCAACATCGATCCCCGATGGTCCTAGCGGTGATCCCTAATACCCTAGTCCCCTTTATTATTGAATCAACAACAATACCACAACCAATTCTCTTAACCCGATAGCTATCTCACTTTGAGATATAAAAGTAAGCTGAGAACCCAAATACACTGTCACCGGCCCTGTGGGATCCGACATCCTTTATACTATAATTTGACACCGTCCGCTTGCGGATAGAGCCCGGAATTGACACCTAGGGGCCATACCACGCCTGGCGACCATGACACCATCGGGTGGAATCTAGGTGTAGGTTTCGGGTGCATCAACCTCCAATGGAGGTCTTCCTTTCAATGTAGCAGATGGTAGCTGATTTACCAAGTGGGTTGCATACGCTAGGACCTCTGCCTAAAACTCCTTTGATAGGTCAGTAGTTGATAGCATGAATCGAACTTTCTCCAGCAAAGTCTGATTCATCCTCTCTTCTACCCCATTCTGCTGTGGCATACGAGCAATGGTGTAGTGTCTTTGAATCCCTTCCAATCAGAAGAACTTCTCGAAAATATCTGACTTATACTCACCAACGTTGTCACTTCAGAGATGCCTGACTCGCCAACAGCCTGAGTCTCGACCAGCTTCTTCCACTCAATGAAAGTGCTACGAACTTGGTCCTTCGACTTCAGCAGAAACACCATACATTGCGTGAGAAATCGTCGATGAATGACACAAAGTATTGTTTCCCTCCCAATGGGGCCGTTCTACTCGCCCCCCCTGACGTGTCCATATTTTCTATACTTTTATTGCACATTTCCATATCATTTTCATCGTCCAAGGTTAACTTTTCTATAAATTATCGCGCTTTTCATGATATATTTGATTCTAGTGGAGATTTGTGGATTTTCAGAAACTTTGGAGTGATTCAGAACAAATTTAATACATAGACACAATCATGCCCGCCGAAACATCAATGGCAAGGTACACTAGGTGCTTGACGAGGTGGAGAAGAAGATTGAAGGAGAAGAAGAGAGAAGAAGCAGAAAGAGAGCTTAAAGGAGCTTCCACATATAATTCAGATTTCCCAGCAAGCTCGACCGAGCAGAGTTGTCCACTCGGGCCGAGTAGCTGCACCCAAAAGAAGGACTCCAACATTCAAAGTTATTGCAACACTCGGACCAAGCAGAGCAACCACCACCAATACAAAATGGACCTTTAACAGCGCTTAAATAAGGTCTTTAATAGTGCTTTACAAGCGCTGTCTATCTCACCGCTGCTAAAGGGGGGCTGGTTTTAATAGCGCTTTACAAGCGCTGTTAAAGGGGGCCTTTAACAGCGCTTGTTTGTGCAAGCGCTGTTAAAGGGGTGCCTTTAACAGCTCTTGTTTGTGCAAGCGCTGTTAAAGGCCCCCCTTTAACAGCGCTTGCACTAGCAAGCGCTGTTAAATGGGGGCCTTTAATAGCGCTTGTTTGTGCAAGCGCTGTTAAAGGCCCCCCTTTAACAGCGCTTGTTAGTGCAAGCGCTGTTAAAGGGGGCCCTTTCACATCGCTTGTACTAAACACGCGCTGTCTATTGGGATCTTAGACAGCGCTTCTTTAGTACAAGCGCTGTTAAAGGTCCACCATAGACAGCGCTTGTACCAAACAAGCGCTGTTAAAGGTCCCATATAGACAACACTTGTTTCAATTCATTTTATTGTTTCTCCCTACGTTTAATATTTAAATAGATCCATTTAATGTTCAAAATGCTTAAATAAACACTAATAACATTAAATTACAAGAAACAATCATTACAAGAAACAATCAAATTAAATTGCTTTTATTCAACAATCAGTAAATTAGACATTGTGCATTGATATTGGAAGATGATCCGTAATACAAATAAGAAACATTATCGCATATAAAACTTATCAGTCATTATCCATTAAATCACTCCTTGAACAATATATTTCCCGACATCAGTATATACATTCCAGTGCAGGTTCCATCTCAAAAATCTTTTCGGTTGCCTCTTCTCCTAATTTGCTGTTCTTGTGTATTCTGCTCGCACCTAATAAAGCATCCCACATGCTGGCATCTGCTTCCATCGGCATCTCCCTCATAAGAGCTCGTGCATCCGCTAATCGTCTTGCTCTCCCCAGAAGATCAATCATGCAAGTATAATGCTCTGCCTTTGCAGACATGCCAACAATTTTTCAGGTTAACCACGATTCGTATAGTAATGGAGACTGCATAGATCTGTATAGATGAAAACCAAGTAAATAATAATAATAAATAGACAGAGAATTAGAATATTGATGGGATAATTGAGAAACTAGAATAAAGATGTTTGAACTAATTGAGAATCCATAAATCTTCTTCTTGACACCAACTATTTGGACATGATTCAGTGCATTACGCTATATGAACCAAGGTAGATGAATACATACAAGATATTATAAATCGTAATTCATGAATAGACTTAGACTGGACCAGCAGGTGATATGTTCCGAAACCACGAAAAAGAAATGGGATGTCCATAAACCAAGAAGGCAGATGGACCCGCATTTAGCGTAATGCACTGAATCATGGATATCATGGTAGATGAACCATATTGGGAATAGGGGTGTAAACTATTTGCACTGAATCATGGGCTGTCCACTAATATAATTTATATCATAATGCACTGAACCAACCGTACCATCATCAAAAAATGTACTGCAACATCTTATAATTAAAAATGTACTGCAACATCTTATAATTTATAGAGGTTTGTGACAATATTCGGCAACTGAACTTCAAATCAAGTTATGACAGCTCCAACATAAATAGCCACAGGAAGACAAATAGGAATCTTAGCTGGAAAAACATATGCACCTTACATAAGAGCTCTGGCATGTCAAGTGCAGATTGAGCAATAGCAAGCTCAAATAGTGCTCGAGCACACTCTGTTTCACTTAGGGATCGCTCCAATTCAGCATGCTTGCTCCAAGCATAACAATTTGCATGAGCCAACTTGAGATACTTCTCATATAGAGTTCTGCAACAGTCGATTTTACCAAGCTGAAGCTCAATTTCAATGTACTTCTTAAATATCTGTAATTGATGAGAGTTATATAAGGAACTTAAAAGTGTGGCAACTAAATGGAATTATATGGAAAGGGAACAACAACTACAAACCTTATATTTGGGGCCTTTCCAATTGCATTTTCAAAGATTTGGCATGCAACTTTGAGATTTTTTTGTCTCAACTCAAACTGAGCTGCCCAGAGATGGCTCTGAACTTTTTGTGAGGGATCAAGCCTAAACATGCCCTGGGTAAAAGTAACAAACTCATGGTAAGAATACTTCTGATTCAAGGATAAAAGTTGGCATATGACCATCCAGAGTAACATGCAGATAATACGTCACATATACTATACAAAACTGATGAAATAGATACTATAAAATGTAGATGAACAGGGAAAACTTGGCATGCAATATGCATGCAGATAATAAGTCACATATACTATACAAAACTGATGGAATAGATACTATAAAATGTAGATGAACAGGGAAACTTGGCATGCAATATGCGAAGCATAGTGAAAAACTGGGAGACTGTACCTGGTTTTGACTTAGACAAATCGTGTGACCATTGTGTGATTATAAAAGAACAAAATATAAGCATGCACTTAGCATGTGAAATTCAATATATACTTATTTAGGTTTTTGGCAATGAATAGGCCAAACAATTTTTTGATAAGTCATGACAGATGAACATAGCCAGAGCACTCATCATTGAAAGTGATACGTCCTAGTTTAGATACAGAACATGCACGAATCAGATAAGCCAGTAGACATATTGGTGAAAATCAGTCGTTATGCTTTTTAAGCTCATGACGCTAACAAGAATGCTCCCAAACAATAGTTGTTTACATGTTAATTTGATTATCTATCATAAATAACAAAACTCATGTTCATCTAATGTAAATGTTTTGAGCACTCAATTTTGACATCGAAACAAAATCAGATAAGAAAATTAATGGGAACATGACGAAAAATGAAAAAATAAACTAAATGACTGGGAAGAAAATAAGTTTTTGTTAAGTACCTAGAGTAGGGTCTATATTAGCTCTCTCTTCATTGTTATATCCAGCTTCCAATTCATGCAAAAGATTTATATCTTTCAGTTAGACTTGCAATATGATGTTGTACTTTTAGTTTCAACAGAGTGCCTCACTGACCCAGAAGAATGCCTAGCTTTGACATCAACAACATGATATTGGTAGTGATACTTTAAAGTGTCAACCTCAGGTAGCGTCAATTTCCGATAACGAGTCAGCTTGTTCAGCTATAAGAAGCATTGAATGTCCTTCATCGGACACTGAACCCTGATTCTTTTCATTGTATCTGTCTGCACGACATTTACCAAGGTACGTCATCATTAAGAAGGATACAAATGATATATAGGAATTATGATGAATTCTCAATCTACAATGCAATGCATGTGACAGTATATTCAGACATTCACCATATAAATATCATATCAATAACTGATTTTTCCATGCAGGTCACTGCACAACCATGAATGATAATATTTAAGTTCGATTTCATGCTGCATATGGATATATAGCAACTCAAAGATATATCCCATGGAAAGAATACATTGGCAATACAGCTCTATTAAAGCAAAATATAATGGAACCAACACATGACGTTTAGTTCATTGACAAACCGATATTGGGCATATCAACAATTTCCAAACAATTGCAGGCATATTTGAGCAGAGAGAAATGAACAAATATAAATAGAAGATGAACCCACAAATGTACTCACGAATGTAGGCTAGTTGTGCGCGGCGAACCCGTGAATATGGATCTGGGATTTGTCCTCGAAACCAATACATCTGCAAAAAAGCCCCCGATATCCAACTTTAACCATTTGAAAACTCAAGTTACTCTCAAAAAATCACATATACATAAAATAAAAATAATGATATCTAAATAAATAAATGATACACATATCAAAGATGAGAGACCTCCAATCAGTTACAGAAAATTCCATTTCAAGCAATAAGTTTGCATACATGCAACAACAGATTTGTGTAGAACATCAAAACCACAAATTTACACAAGAGATGTTAAACAAATCAAATGAACTGTAAGAAGAATTCAACCACAGATAATAGGGAATGAATCAACACCTAACAACTTACAGATTTAAAACCAGACAATGTAACTAATCAACAGGTTCAAGGTGCATAAGAACGCCACTTTACCAATCAATAAAAGACATATGTTCCAAGCAAATGTTTTCATACCAAACCATTCAAGTGTAAATAGAACTGACATGCATACAAAATTAAACAAGTCACAATCCTAGCACAATATCCTCCACTACAGAATGCTCAACTTCCTTGGCCATGTCAGACACATCTGAATAGAATAGCTTGTAGTCAACTGTCAAACCATAGATCACCATGACACACCAAAGACACATGGCTATGGAAAAAGTTAAAATCTATTTGTAAATATAATATTTCTTTTGCAATTAACTTTGCATGGAAAAAACCCCATCATGTCATGTATATGTACCGTGAAAAAAACATAGCATCTTATGTACATAAACTCTACCATCGATATGCACACTAGCATCAATATGTTTTTCGCAGCTGCTTGCATTGAATTGCCAATGCACGACGTAACTTTTTGATCCCATTCTAAAATCTTCAGAGGTGTAAATGTTAGTATGAAGCACATGTGGAAGTTGCGGGTCATGTGCATAGCATAGCAGTAAAACGTATATATAATCGTATCAAACACATTTTTTTTAAAAAGAAATCAAGCAAGGGTCCTTTCAGAGTGTACTGAGACAAACTGATGCTGGCACATACAAACAGTATTACAGAGGCAGTAGCATGATCATGTGGTGAGTAGGCAATGCAAAAAGCACACTAATGCATTGCCTTGCAGAGGAGGCAAGGTAGAAGAACATGCAACCGAAACTAAAATAAAAGGACAAGGAGATCACCACTCTGTTGTTGTTGTTGTTGTTTGTGATGAGAGGGAGATAAAGAAGCTCACAAGTAGTGTATCGACGTTCGCTTACAGTTACAGAAAAGGGCTTATTCGATGACAAATACTTGCATAAGATAGGGGAGCAAACATATGATGTTTTTGGGAATCTTCAGTCATTCTGTTTATTTGAAGATCACTGTTATTTCACATATAAGTTGTAGGCTTGAATAAACAGTAATTTTAAGCAACCAAACAAGATTTTTTGCCTGTGACTGTGATAACATAATAATTCTCAGTTTCACCGATATACCTGTAATTGTTTTGTTGCTTTGCTGATCCACTGTAGGGTCAATGCTAGTACAGTGTCAGTGACAGCCCAAGCAAAGAATCGACTAAAGCATTGCTTTGCCATCATAAATGAAAAGTATGCTCTTTTGCATTCCTCTCCTTCTTCAATCTCTTCCTTGAATGTAAAATATCAGCACTGGTTTCCACAAATTGGACGATGGGGGCATAGACGTTGAAGGGTATGAAATCTTTCAATCTTCTTCGCTGGTATGTTTTAAGCAATTTATGCTCATTATAGCTCCCTTTCTTGTTCTATGAACTCACATGAACATTAGAGCATAAAAAAATCAATTTACATTCAATTTCATATCCAACCTGTAATTACGTTTCCTTTCTGCTACAACCTGTAAGTTTAAGCCTTTCTTCGAACCCATGATTTTTTATTTCATGTTCTATAAAATTCAATCAAGTTCTCAAATTTTGCTGAAGTACTCAGTTTCATTTCATTCAAATCTTATATGGATAAAACAGTATAGTAGCATAACAATATCATAGCAGGTGCAAACATCTTAATACCAATATCCAAAACAGCAAGTCGTCTGAATGCTAGAAATCAAATGGAGTCAAAATCTAAAAATAATAATGTAATATGTTTCACATAATAAGTTCTGGTATCAATCTTAAAAACTTTTCTTCTCACTTTTTTTGTTTTAAAATGGAAAGCTAATCAATTTGGCAACTCATAGTAGACAAGGGACAGAGCGAGCCAGACAAGTTTAAAATTTAGTAACTTACTCAACCATTCACAAGTTCTGACTAGGTGGAAGCAAATATGAAAAACAATTTTCTTAAGCAAATATGAAAACCCATTGATTAGGTATTCATTAGCTTAAATAATTGTAATTAACATGAAAAGGGTAAGTGCTTTAACAGTGAGTGTACATGTCACTTTAGGGTCTGTGAAAAGTTTTTATACTTGCAATTTGTACAGTATAAACAATGATATGGTACTACTCATTTCAACACCCCTTGGTTTAAATTAATGTCCCTGCAGTGTACAACATGCATAAACTTTTATGAAATCATATAGCATTTGGTGAGCACTTATTATACACTTACTCATAAAGGGAGTGAAGATTTTAGAATGATCTGTTGCGGGTTCCAGAGCATGGAGTACGTGTGGAAGTCTGCTCTGGGATCGAACCACAGGTAGAACTGCTGCTCTCTGCTCCCCTTCCCCTGCGAGAAAACGTTAGTTTGAAGCACGTACGGCTCGCCAGTCACGTTCCCCAAGAACTCAAATTCTATCTCATCATGAGTCGGGCCTTGGGACGACAGCTGCAACATTCAAGCGAGAAAAAACACATTGTTAAGACCGAAACTCGCAGTGCCAGCAACAAAATGTGCACAAAAACATTTGCCGACCGAAGCTTGTAGTTACTTCTCGAAATTAGGATCATAATCCCTAATTCATTCCAGACCAATGATGACGATGATGATCAGGAGCTAACTAATTTTAGGCATTCAAGATTCTAACCATCAAACTTATGACCTAACTTCTTCGTAAGGACCTTCTGCAATGATTCTCTTAGAACAACCAATTTTCTTGCCTCGAACCCTTCTGAAAAAATGAAACTTTCATATTTCATTACCTTGCTGCAAGAATCATGAACATCCTACCGACACCACCTAGAAATTCTCGGTACAAACCTAGACCGTTCCTGCCTCCAGCCCAATTTTATTAACCATCAGCAAAATGCAATGCCTAAATCGACAAAGATCTCTCCACCATTTCTTGCTAGCTGCTACTAATACAACAATTTCATTTTCTTGACACATTGCTCACCACATACTTTGTCCCTCGACTCATTTCTTCGCTTAACCAAAGACCAATTGAGCAATGCAATCAAACTTGGAGGGAACTAACCACAATAATGCCTCTAATAAATTATGTGTGTTCTCCCTTCTGAGAGAATCATCAAAACACCACCACCAATCAGTCTACTTCAAGCCAATTCAATCAATTTGTCGGCAACAAAAGAAACCAAAAAGCAAAATTTTTTGAATGCACACAAGAAGATCATGCTCCTAAATTTTATTTACAAAAACCAATTTTATTTCTATCATATCCTTGGTTAACAATAACATCATCAATAACAACACCACACAAATATATCCATCGAATAGATGAATAACTCATAACCCATAATTAAGATAAGCACGCATCATAAAACCCCAATTTTTGTAGTAAAAATTTTATAAAACAATGAACACACACAAAATCAAATTTTTTTCCTTTTTTTCTTGAATTAGAAAGAGGATGAGCAATTAGGGCATCTCACCAATCCATTCTCATTGCACTCTTCGCATCTCCTCATCCTCCCTTCTTCCTCCTCAAAGATCTTTCGACTCCCGTTGCAATTCGAGCACGGCATGAATCAGACCCCGCCACAGCTGCAGCAGACAAAGGCGGGGTCCACCCTGCCGACCCACTCGAGCACCCTCCAGAGCTCCCCTGCCTCGTGCAAATACTGAACCTTCTCCGCCCCTCCGACGAGCCTCCCGTCGACGAACAGATGGGGCAGCGAGAAAGGAGCCCCCTTTGGCAGCAGAGACTACAGCTCCCGCCGGAGCACGGCATCCATCGACACGTCCCGCTCGTCGATGGCGACCCTGAAGCCCCTCAGTATGATGCGGACGACGCAGCAGCCCTGGAAGGTCCGCCGGATCCCCCACAGTGACGTCGTGTAGAGTACGACGGCGGGGCCAGCGGAGGCCGCCGATGATAAAGAAGACTTGGGCTTGACACAATCGTCGGTGATGTGCTGCCACAAGGGCTTGATAGGCTTCGCCGGCCTATGATGATGATAGGTGAAGGATCGAGGGAGAGATCTGGGGAATTTCTTGACTGATGAAGATGAAGAAGACGAATCCATGGGGGCGTATTCTTGTTCAGGGTTGGGGTTGGGGGTGTGGAAGAGGCCAGATGGAGAGAGGGGAGTCGTAGGAGGTGGGAGGAGTCACCGGCGAATAGGGGAGGGTGATGGACCACGATAGGGAAGGACGAGAGATTGAGCGAACGAGATACCGCAGAGTGAGAATGAGAAAAAAATAATCGAATTTGGGTCCCGAAGAGAAGCGCATCCCATCAAGAAAAAAAAGTTTCCAACTTTAACTTCGTTTAGGTCTTTGGAGTTTTGGGAATCGGAGGCAGAGAGGCTGAGAAGTGAGAAGGAAAACCTAGGATGGGAGGCGGAGGCGGAAGATGGAGGCGACGAGGGAGTGGAAGGGGAGGCCGCGCTCGCCAGATGGGGTGGAGGCGGTGGATCTAGTCGGAGGATATCGGCTTCGAAAATTTTGAGCTGCACTTTGAAATTTGAGACATGTTCAAAAATTTTGGGAGATAGAAAAAATTCAACCGTGCGCTCGTCGGGTGCGAATATTTTTTGACAACGCTGGCATACAAAAAAGCGCTGTCTA
Organism: Scilla litardierei; assembly: GCA_030789695.1. NCBI lineage: Eukaryota > Viridiplantae > Streptophyta > Magnoliopsida > Asparagales > Asparagaceae > Scilla > Scilla litardierei. The sequence goes on along the minus strand of CM061132.1, from coordinate 79,382,485 downwards.
TTTCCTTATCTTTAACATCGTTCGTAGAAAGAAGCGATGTCTATTATTTGACCTTTAACAGCGCTTGTAGAAAGAAGCGTTGTCTATTATCTGTGCATCTAATAAACAGCGCTTGTAGAAGCGCTGTCTATTATCTGTGCATCTAATAAACAGCGCTTGTAGAAAGAAGCGCTGTCTATTATCTGACCTTTAACAGCGCTTGTAAAAAGAAGCGTTGTCTATTATCCGACTTTTAGCCGCGCTTGCAGAAAGAAGCGCTGTCTATTATATGTGCCTCTAATTAACAGCGCTTATAATTGGCAAGCGCTGTTAAAGGTGTGCTATTAAAGGTCTTTTTTGTAGTAGTGCACTCGGTCAGAACAACTCGATGGCCGTAACACAACTTTCAACACTTAGCCGCTGAACAAGGGAGAAGAGGCTGCTCGATCGAGCATGCCCGTTGCTCGGTCAAGCTGAACGTGCAGCATAACAATAATTTTGAAGCCTTTCCATCCGTCTCCTGCTCGACCAAGTATTCTAGGTACTCGACCGAGCTGAATGGGAAACATAATAGTTGATTTGGGCCTATAATTGGCTCCCGGTCGCTCGACTGAGTGGGGCATCGACTCAGTCCGAGCACCCAAGCACCCAGGCCAAAGTTCAAGATGAAGTCGACGGTAGTGGAGCCCTACTCAGACCGAGTGTCACCGCCACTCGACATAGTAGGGTGACGCAGCCATGTTTTTATAGGGCCGACTTGGGCTTTTAGGAATTTTTGTGGGGTCCATCCCCTTTGTATATAAACCTATTTTCTACCTAGGTTTAGAGTGCTTGTTTTATTATTCTAGTTTTAGTTTTAGAGAGAGTTTTTTGAGCCGTCGTTATTGTTTGGAGACAAAGATTTTATTATTGTGTTTTGCTTTGGAATATTTGGATCCTAATTTTCTGGAGTTTAGTTCTTCATCTCTATTGGTTTGGTAACGATTTCTCGTCTCTCTTATTTAGTTTTGATGTCTATTCTTTTTATGTTGACTAATATTGTTATTGCTATTGCTTTTGTTGATATTTCTATGAATTGCGAGTAGTCGTTTTAGGGCTAATGGATGAGCCCTATGATCTTACGATTTAGATGTAAAGTTATGATTTTTATGTTGTTTTGGAATAAAAGGGATGCGATTTGGTTAATCCAGCCAAGTTTGTAGGAGATCATATTTAGAGTTTGTGATTCACGATATTGGCACACATCCTAGATATACTATCTTATGAACTTAATTTGCATGTTAGTGAATTCAATTAGAGTTCGTGATCCACGATAGTGGCATGCACTGATGGTTTCCACCTACGTCCTATAATACTAATTGATGATCTACGATAGTAGCATCAATGAGAGCCATCAAATCACAGATCAAAACTCTAATCCACCATGGTGATGCGAGTAGAGATTGAGAATAGTTGTCGTTCGTAATGCACGGATCACGTGCAATGCCATCCACGATGGTGGGGCTGAATATGGGATAAGTTAGATGAGTGGTACAACGATAGTTGGCCATGAATTCCACATTTTAGATGCGACAATATCTCCCTATAAAACCAATTCAACGTAGAAATTATAGCCTAGCATCGACATCCGATGATCTTAGTGATGACTCCTATTGCCCTAGCCTTTATTATATTGTTAATCTGAGATAAGGAATACCTGTGACAACCTTTAGAGTACGCCCAAAACTGACATTGTTTCAAGACTTTGAATAGACCCAAGAATTTTAACCGATCGCCTCCCAGTGGGATCGATATCTTTCTATATTACAAAGCTTTATCACCATGCACTTGCAGTACGTTTTTGGAGTTAAATCTGGAGCACATGAAGATTTTGGCACCGTTACCGGGTAGGCAAACGGTTTTTACTTGGGTTATTTTCTTAGTTAAGAACTTGTTAATTATGCTAACCATTTCCTATTTATCCATATTTTTATTCTCTTTCTTTTTGTTACTGACATATTCTCTGAGTTGGTTTCTTGTGCATGAACACTCGCCTTGGGGATCCAACGATCTTTTCTTTGACCTCGAGATAGAAAGCCGCGAGACAGCTCAGAGCAAAAAGGTGGAATAAAATTTTGTAAGACTAAATGGCTAAGACTCCTCCATCTCCTCCACGTACTGGCAATATTGAAGATTACATGAAAACCAATCTCTCTAACAACTTCTCTATTTTGAGACCGCAACTGGCAGCAGGCAATTTTAAGCTAAAGACTAGACTGATTCAATTAATACAACAGGATCCCTTCCATAGGATCCCTCACAAGAATCCAAACCATCACCTTGATCTGTTCTATGTAAAATGTGTTACCTTTCAGATGATAGATCAAAGTGAAGATGATATCAAACTCCGTATGTTCCCGTTCACTATTCGGGACAAAACAAGATATTGGTTGAGGGCGCATACTACCACTACTTTCAAGACTTTGGAGCAGTTAGCCCAAGCCTTTGTAAACAAATAGTATCCACCGTCCAAGACGGGGAGGATTAGGCGCGCCATCACATCTTTTAAAAAGCTCCCACATGAATCACTTTATGAAGCTTGGGAATGCTTCCATGATCTTCAGCAACAATGCCCACACATGGTGTTCAGGACTGGGACCTCATTCAGAGTTTTTATAATGGTCTGAAGCCTGATACGAAGATGATTATTAACACCTCAGCAAACGGGTTATTATTGGTAATGCTACCTGAGGAGGCCACATCACTTTTGGAGCAGATGGCCTCCAACAATAAACAATGGAGCGATGAACACTCAACAGCTGGAGGCACCTGTTCG